>JAUCMX010000026.1:9933773-10043773 GCA_033459395.1 Hemibagrus guttatus | reverse complement strand
CATATGAACAGAAAACGTTTAAATAGTATGACTTAATAAATAATAATGATGTGTATGAATCTGGATCAGAGGATTTCTGTGCATTTATTTTACTTTATGTACAGCTGTATAAATAAAATAAATAAAGATGCAAATGTATTTACATAGTACTTGAGAAAGAGGCAGTAATTAGAGATGGAGAATGAATTACAGAAATGCATTACAGAGCACAGGTAATAATTCTTATGTTAGCTGTTTAAGCTGGAGATGGCATGGGGGGAAAAACTGTTTTTGTGTCCTAGATGTTCTGTAGCACTAGCACTAAGGCAGTTATTTCGGACAAAATATTTCTATGTTTATGTCTATAAATAAATTCATAGACCCATAGAATAATTGTTTTAAAACAAAAAAGTCAATAAAAGCAAAAAAGTGAATTCACCTTTCAAACTTTTTATTTAAAGCAATTATTGCCTGTACAAACTGAAAGGAGAGGTTATGTGCCCCTCTCAAAGGCTTATGTCAGGATTTGGTCAAATTTATTTCAAATGTATATCAATAGCCTGAAATTTCCCCCATTTCACGTTTATCTACATTGATTAAGTCCTATCAACCCCAGTAAACAGCTACCTACAAACTAACAGAATAATGAGCAAAGCTAAATTCACATCAGTTCTAAATTCATTCCCTTTTTTAACCAGAATGAACTTTACTGCAGGTGGCTATATGAATAGTCCAGTTGTTTCAGTGCAGGATAGTTAGTATTCAAATGCTAACTGACAAATAAAGCCATCCATGTGTACATGATATTGATAACTTTTCAAAACTACAGCTGAAATTTTTTTTGTAAGCTGAAAATAGGTTTTAAGTGATTAAGTGATTTTGCTTAACTTAGTAAAGGTTAACTGTTATTCAAACTAATATCTAAAGATAAAACTGACTGAAGCTCAAAAGGCAAGACATAAAAGGCAAGTTTATTCCGTTAATATTAAGTGAAAAATATCTGCTTGGAATGAAACATTCACTTATGACATTGACATTAAATGACATATGCAAATGATAAATTATTTTGTCTGGAAAACATTTAGGACAAATAGAGATAACCATTTTTTATCCATTTTCTAATTAATTATAGAACTTATTATTAATGATATATCTTTTTTTTATCCATTATAATTGTCCATTTAAAAACATCTAGCATATGGAAATCTATTTTTGTCTGAATCATGCTATGACAGTGTAAAATTATATACTACGCAAAACAATTACCATGGTAACAGGTCAATCTCCATTGCTGATATGATGTTTATGCATTTATTCAACTGTTATTCAAGTTTACACAGCTGCACTTAAAATATTTCTTCAGATAATCTGTTGCTTATTGGCCAGATTTGGTTCCGAAGCTTATATTATGTGATGTGATCTGCTGAGACCCGAGGACATGAGGAGTGTGTCAGCTAACGAGTCTTCCTCTCTCATTAAAAAGACGAGGTGGGTTTCGAGCATGCAGTGATGATTGCAGCTCCTGAGCCATTTGTTGTGTCTGTGGAGCAGACGTGAGGCGAGGCCTAAAGTTGCACTGAAAATATTTATGGCGATCGTGAACGGCAGTCTGCGCTACTCATTAAGACATATTAGTGGTGATTCCAGCCGAGCTGACGCTCTCCTCGCCTTCCAGGGCCCCCCAGTGAAAGCCGGAGTTCTGACAGCAGCGTCTCCTCCAGCCACTCAAGCACAGAGCTCAAATCCAATATGAGGCAGGAAGAACAGGAGAGTCGCAGTGCAGTGCCTCCCTTCATTCGCAGATAACAGAATTTCAGGGTGACAAACTTCAAGTGCAGTGCTCCACCTCGGGGCTAAGTTAATTGCGTTAATTTTCTTTGACACTTTCAGAAAATAATAATAAAAAAAAAATACAAGATGGAAAAACAAGAAGGAAAAGAAAAGCTAAACAAAAGAAAACGATATTTTCTATTTTGTTAATTTTATAATACACAATGAAATTCACAACAAGAACAAACTTCCCAGCAATAATCAATCATTATTTTCAGCGAGAGGCACAGGATATTGCTGAAAACATTGTTTTGCTCCCAGGAGGATGAATGTTCATTGATGGTGCAGCACACTCGTCTGTCCCTGCAGGATACTGAGTTGACTTTTTAGAGAGTAGCCAAAGCATTAGTGTGGATGAGTTCGAATTTCTCATCGCACTTTATCCTGACCCAAAAACTGCTGTGTGCTGTTTGTTTCCCAGAGATCTCTGAATGTAGAAGTAGAAGTAGAGCAATGGCAGGCTCATGCTGCAAAATGTGTTAAGACATGGACATTTAGTATGCAGAGCAAAATGTTAATTATGATACTTGTATATTAACTGATAAATTGAATTGAATTTCTGCATTCTAGGCTTATGTGTGTGATTTTTTTGCCCCAAAGATCTAAGAACTTATTTAAAGAAAAATTGCTTGATTTGTAGCATGGATTAAATAGGCACCTTTGATGAAATTACGCATTATTAAAAATAATAAGAATAATAATTTTTATGTTAATACACAGTTTTCTGCTGAAAATAAAATACTGACCATTTATGAAAAAAATAAAACCTATATTAAGTTATTCATGACAAGATATATGGCTCTTTTGGAACAATCTATCTAATTTTTTTATTATGAAAAAGTTAAAATAATTTGTCCTTTTTCTCCTCTTAAGGGAAAATATGTAATGGCTCTAAACAGCAGAAGCTTTTCTAATGATCTTGTTTTTGAGCACAAAGGCAGCATCGTCCCGGACATCAGTGCAGCTCAGCCTCGTCTGGTTAAACGGCAGATTTATGGCTGTAAATAGCCTGACTTTTTGACTTGTGCGATAATTTCAACTTTACAAGGCAATATTTCCACTGATTATTTCCCAACATTAGGTGGACATTGCACTTAAAACTCCGCCATTTAATTTCATCCATCAGTCCAATAAACACATTTTATAGTAGCCATAAATCACAAAAACAAAAAAACACACAGAACGTTGTTAATCTAACAGATTTTATCACACGGTGTAATCTATAAAAAAGATATGTTTTATACGAAAATGTGCTCTGCTGAATAGCTTAAGTAAATGCAATAAACATAGTGAACATTCACTATAAATCTAAGATGCTGCATGTTGTTAATTTGATACATTAGGCAATCATTTGCTATAAATAATTGTTTATTAGCAAGCCTGCCCTGTCTGCTTCTGCTAATAACACATATTTAAGAAGATCCTTTAGAAAATTTCAATTAGTGCACTTAGGTGTTTTGCACAAGCATCAAGATCTAACTGTCCATTACACACTGTGGTTTTCATGTGGAGATGAAAGTTCCCTATCAATTTCCTACTAATTATTCTTTTTATTTTTATTTTTTTTTTTGAGAAATCTTCTTACTTTTTTTTTTCTTATTCAAAGGACCATAATATTATTTATTAAACTGTTATAGTGATGTATTGCATTCATTAGCTGCACAATACTTATTGTATAGGAGTGCATGTTTTATATGTGCTTGTTTTTTTTTTTCAGATTAACTCTGCGCATTTAGAGAATGAAATCTAATTCTGTTGCAAAACATGATCCCAAACTATGAAGCAGCATAGATTTAACAAATTATAAAAAAAATAAACACACCATAAACACAACTGTGCTTTTATATTCCAATCATTTTTTGAAGATTTGGATCGTGTGTTTCTCACATCTGTTGTGATTACAGTCCAGGCCTTTATCATTCACAGCATGCCATTATCATTAGACACAGAACAGGTTTCAGGTTAAAACCAGCAGTGGGTCAAGCAGCAGTCCCAGTGGCCACACACTCCTGTAACCTCCACATTACACTAATGATCGGTGAGAAATGGGACCTGCTAGGCAGAACGTTGACAAATGCAGCACTTATTACAGGCAACTAAGCAAGACTCTACACTAGTTATTTTTTCCATTTATTTATTCATTTCATTTTACCCAACAAGCCGGTGATCGATAAGTAATTAATTTCCGTAGCTAACGCAAAATAGTAGATTAAAGCACAGTGCAACAACTTTTACTACATTCATTTTATGGAAGGAAAAAAAAAAAGAAATTGTTTTCATATTAGAAAGAGGAAGCATTTCAATAGGGTCACATTTGAATTCATTATTATTTTAGAAACGCTAATTGTACTTTATGTACATTTTTAAGAACACCATCATATCTCTTTTTGCTGGGGTATCTTATAGGAAAAATACTCAAGATGAGAGTAGAGCCGTTCGATTCACATTCGTTACGGTGCCTGTAGAATCGGAAATCGCATCAGGTACACTCAAAGAAACCAAACCAGAGGGACCGGGAACAAGCGGAAAGTGTTGTGAGGAGCATAGCAAGCACGCACTGGTGATTTCCCCTACTGAGAGGATATATTTTAGAGTGCAAGAATGTGAAGCGAATAAGGGAGTGGAGGGGGTCTGCGCTTTGACATTTTGTTTGTTCTTGCAGGCAAAATGGAAGACATACATTGTCCCTTATTGCCTAAAGACCCACAATGCAATTCCGGCCCTTCAGTGGTCACTCGGGGAGTGTGCTCCAGGAGTCACATGGTCAGATGGATCGCATCAATTTACCAAACCACAACAACAAAAGACGACCCCCCCCCTTTCTTTTTTCCTCTCTTTCGGGCTTTCACAAGGCGCCCGGTGTGTTATGATACGAATAAAGCGCAACTAAATATGTTGGCGTTCTTGTTTGGTTCTAAACGTGATAAATGAAACACGGTGTTTGCCCGTTGTGGCTCGGCCAAGCACAAAAGTACTACATCAGTCCACAATGTGGACTTACATCGCCACCCACTGGAAGATTTAGCACCAAGCATAAAAGCTATGCAATGACTACTATTATTTATTATACTTTCCATGTTCACTATCCCAGATTACACAATCCCAATCACATTCCTGTAGATTCTTTATTCGATTTCTCTATTTTTACACTCCTCTAATTATAAAGACTGTCTTAAGAAAAAGTTAGTCAAGACCGACAAGAAGAGAGCAAACCCAAGTAACCAAGAACTCATTGTCAGTTCAGGTTTGGAATATTTAACACTAATGGCAGTGTGACAGAGAGAGGAAATGGAGTGATAAGAGCTCTGAAGGTGATGTGAGATGCTGTGTGAGTGATGCAATGTTGATCTCAGTGGGGTTTAGAGTCAGAGCAGCAGTGCCACAATGTGACATCATCAGACAGGGTTTGGATCACAGACTCCTCTGGGGCTCATCCACGTCACTCTGCCATATCTCTACTGACACATCTATTAGAATCACACACACACACACAACACACACACACACACACACACACACACACACACACACACACACACACACACACACACACACACACACACACACACACACACAGAATTAAGGACAATGTCACCTCCCAAATCATTAAATGGGGAGGTTTATATTTATCACAGATGCCATGTGAAAGAAAGAAATAGTCAAAGAAACCTAATATATTACTTAACTGTCTTATTTCTTAACTCTATTGGTTAAACACACAAAGGTACTTCTTTTGCTCTTGTTCTTTGACTGCAGTTTACTGCAATTTACTATTCATTATTGTGTATCCGGGGGGGGCACGGAGGCTTAGTGGTTAGCATGTTTGCCTCACACCTCCAGGGTTGGGGGTTCGATTCCTGCCTCTGCCGTGTGTGTGGAGTTTGCATGTTCTCCCTGTGCCTCGGGGGTTTCCTTCCTGCATTGTAGGTTGATTGGCATCTCTAAAATGTCCGTAGTGTGTGATTGCGTGAATGAATGAATGAGAGTGTGTGTGTGTGTGTGTGCGCCCTGCGATGGGTTGGCACTCCATCCAGGGTGTATCCTGCCTTGATGCCCAATGACGCCTGAGATAGGCACAGACTCCCTGTGACCCGAGAATAGATCTGATAAGCAGTAGACAATGAATGAATGAAAATTCTCTATTCTTTTTACTAAATCCATTTACTGTTTATTAGTATTATTCTTACATTTATGCAAGGGACCTTAATATTATTTATTAAACCATAATAGTGATGTACTATGTTCATTAGTCAAACAATACTTATTGTATAGGAGAGCATGTTTTATATCTGGGGATTTTTTTTAGATTAACCTTGCACATTCTGAGAATGAAATCTAATTCTGTTGCAAAACATGATCCTAATCTAAGAAACAGCATAATTAAAAATAAATAAATAAATAAATAAATAATGAGAAATAAATAAATAAATAAATAAATAAATAATAAATAAATGAAAGTTAGTATGTTTATCATTGAGTCTTTACCATTATTAGCCTGTTTGATCAATCAACTTGATGGAGGCGGCATGGTGGCTTAGTGGTTAGCACATTTGCCTCATACCTCCAGCATCCAGGGTTCGAGTCTCGCTCCTGTGAAGATTGCATGTTCTCCCTGTGCTTGGTGGGTTTACTCCCACAGTCCAAAGATATGCTTCTAGGCTGATTGTAGTCTCTAAATTGCCTGAAGTGTGTGTATGTGTGCTCTGTGATAGGTTAGCAATCCATCCAGGGTGTACCCTGTCATGATGCCTGAGGCTCCCCGGGACCCAAGAATAGATACAGACAATGGAAAAAATTAATGTTTAGTGGATAATCTATCGATTTTTTTGGTCACAGTAAAATTCTTTACGTCACACGTCCCAGCTTGTTATGTCAGTGCTGAGGGTATAGTATAAGGCAGTGCTGTGTTACTGATCAGTAACCCAAAGCTTTGACCATTTGACCAAGCTTTGAGCCGTCACTGCCCTAGTGAAAGTTCAACAGCAAATCATATAGATTATTATTTTGGCATGTGGAACCATCTATTTTCTGTACTGCTTGTCCTACACAGGCTCCGGGGAGCCTGGAGTCTATCCCAGGGAACTCTGGGCACGAGGCAGGGGACACCTTGGATCAGGAGCCAACTCATCAAGGCACAATCACACACATTCAAGACAATTTAGAGATGAGATTTAGCCTACAATTCAAGTCTTGGTACTGGGGGAGGAAACCATAGCACCCAGATGAAATCCCATGGAGAACATGCAAACTCTGTGCACACAGGACAACAGTTGAATCCCTGACCCCATAAATGCTGACCACTAAGCCACTGTACGTGGAAAATCAGCTGAAAATCTTCTTCATGAGAATCTAGAGATGGTTTGTAGAGTGTCTTAAGCAATAAAATTCAAGTGTCAGCACTTATGAACCTTGATTGATCCATAAATGTACACTACATTTATTTTCCAGCTGAAAGACAAGCAGCAATACAGTTTAATACTTTTTTTCCTGGCCCATTATTGTAGTGCAAGCAAAGAAATACAGTGATATGATTACAGGGTTTGTGATCAGGTGTATACCTGAGTAGTTTTCTGACTATCTGCAGGGCTGGTATCAGGGTTCAGGGGTTATCATTATAATAAGGAGGTGGAGTTAGATTGAATAAATTATTACAAGGCGTGGTTAGGTATGCTGCTGTGAAATGTAACCACTTACATAATGACAAAATAATGAATAAATAAGCCGAATTTAAAGTGTGTTGTCACTTAAAAATTATGTTAATATTTTAAACTAATTAAAATAAGGCATGTGTAAGAGGTTACAAAAATCACACTTCAGATAAACAAATTGATAAAGCATAAAGATTGAGTATCATTAGCATATAATCACTTGCTCTGTTGTCTATTACAGTTTTAGATATAGCTCACTGTATGTAGGATGTGTGAGTGTGATTTGAATGAATGGCTTCAGAAATTGTTTTTCATTCCTGTGGATTCCTCATTCATGTGTAAAAGAAATATATCAGTTTTTTGGGGGTTTTTTTAAGTAGCAGAATGGATGGGGTCATGTCTTACAGATGTGCTGCGGATTGAAAGGAATCTGTTCTGTAATGCTGACCTTGTTAAAAAAAAACAGACAACAGTGGAAATAATTAAAAATGTATTCCTTTAATAATACAATATTTCCAACAGTTCACAATTTTGTAGTTTGTACAAATAAAATACATGGTTCAGTATGTTGGATTTAGCTCAGTGCTATAGGTGAAGTAGCCTGTTTACAGAGAGTGACCTGAATTGTGTCCATTCATACATATACTTCATATTCATATTCACACTTTTTGAATGAGAACACAAATTAAATTTCAGACCAAAGCGGGCTAGAACAACACCACATGTCAAACCTGTCGTTTCACCTTAAACCACATCAGTGCATGTGGACATTTTCACCATCTTAATAACAACTGAGCTTAAACAAGAGGAGGAAAAAAAAAATCTTAAAATAAAAAACAGCAATGTTAAATCCGTGCTCATACATGAAATATTTCATGAGTATGGAATAATGTCTGGTTTGGAGCTTGTGCATAAAATCAAGAACATCAAAAACGGCTGAGTCATTCTTTTTCTGTTGCTGTTTTCTGAACAATATCATTTCATGTGTATTCTGCAATATGGTAAAATTGTCAGAGATTTAACTTATATTCTTAGATCACTGGCTTTTGCATCTTGCCTTTGCTTTATTAATGCTGATTTCGGTATAGCAGATGCAAAAAAAAAAATGAAGACATAACAATAAAAATAATACACAATACATTTTATAGTTGTAAGAAGATCAGTCTTAGTGGCATGTATGTTTTGAATTTTAAAGTTAAAAAAAAAAAGGTTAGTGGCTTTTCACTCTATCACCCCCTCAGTGCAGACACTATGAGCTGAAAAAAAAGAGAAAAAAAAAAAAATCCTAAAATAATAACTTAAACTGAAGTATTACTTTAATACATCAATAGAAATAACCTAATTCCAACATTTTCAAAGGAACAGGCTGCTTCGCTCCAGGCTAGAGTGTAATGTGAGTGAAAGCATATCTCGTGGCACTCTGAATTAGAGGGGCGAGCCGGTGTGCCGTTGAGTGAGAGGCAGCCGGGGTAATAGGAAGTGTGGATATTAGAGTTAATAAAATCACACGGAAGAAGACAGATATGCAACTTGACCAAGTACCGCGATGGGGGGAGACATTACATTAGTCCACAGCACTCCGACAAGGGGGTGAACCCCTAATAGCAAAGCCCTCGCTGCCTAGATGAAATGAATAATGCACATCAAACACTGTGTGTATTTAGTGTGGCTGGGGTCAGATAGGCTGTGTTGCCCCTAATATCTAATGCCTCCCACCTCTCTTTTCCTCGCTCCTCATCATTTTGAGGCATACATCAGGTTACTACTTCGTTCTATCACAGTCATTCTATGGTCATTTTGCTTTGAGCAATGAGAAGAAAAGAAGTTTGTCATTCAGAAAACACAGCCATCTCCTACAGTTTTCCATCAGAATCCTGCTTGATGTGTGTCACGCTGCAAATATACACAGGAATCAGACAAGTAAAATGCCACAGCCTGGAGTCATTTTAAAAATTGGTGGTTGGGGGGGCGGCTTGGTGATAGCTGATCTGAGTGATGCTGTATGTAAGCTGCGGCAGTGAAATAAGACATTTGTGATTCATGCCAAAATGTTCTTAATGTATCAAAGATATGAGAGACTTTGACAAGAGCATCAACGGCTCACTATGGAGAACACAGAAAACTGAAAAAGAAAACAAGGTAGGTTTTTTTCGTCGTCTCCCCTCCCATCCCTTAGACGACATCTTACACCAGTGCAGTCCCGTCCATAAACAGTTTATGATGAACTGCCTTTGTACTTAATTAAAACAATAAATCCAAACTGTGCATTAGGGATGTTAGCGGCCTCTCCCCTCGCCTCCTCCCTTTTCTCGACCTCCGCTCGGGCCATGCTGAGAGACCGGACCTTCATCGCGTGGCATGCAGAAATGACGGCACCAATGTGCTCTTATTACTCCCTCTCTTTCTCTTGCACCCAAATTGCACAAATCACACACTGAGATAATTTCATTCATATTTCACTTGCGGCACAGGAGGGCCTGTGACAGAGGCCTAATCACATTCACCGGTCCTGAGGGGTTGCACTGTAGCTCAGAGATAGAGCTCTAATTTCCTTGTGTATGCTATGACTAGGTACCTGATGTTGCATTGTGGCCTCACTCTTGTCTGATTTTGTTAACATGACACATAGGGAGTGTTTGAGGTTATATGATGAGGTTAACAGAGAGCATATGGAGTATTTGAGGTTATATAATGAGATTAACATACAGCATATAGTGTATTTTCCCAGGATAACTTATACTGTATAATAATGGTTGCATGACTATTCATTTTTGCTAGCCTTGGTGAAAAAAAGTGGTCAGCTGGTTGTCTTTTTCCTAAAACAGATTAATTCTTATTTTTAAGCTATTTTAAATTAGTGTTAAATGCTGTTAAATAACTGCAAAGATCTTTTTAAAACACACAAATTACATTCCCAGTTTAATGCGAGTGTATGGCCTTGTCAACTGGCATGTAATGTTGATCTGACATTAAAATAGTTAAACAGAAATGAATAGTGACATGCACTGTCCCCAGAATTTTGCTGTAGTTATAAAAGTTTTTTTTACACTCAATGATCAGAATATCTCAAAGAGAAACATTTATTTGCCTAGTTTCTTCCTTTCAGGCATTTGTACACCTCTTTCTGTCTTGGCTCCATCCTCAGCATAAGCTTTTAAACTCAGCATAATAATAAGGCTTGGTCATTTTTAAATTGTGAATTAGAGTTGGTGTTGTACTTTGACCTGTAAATAGACCAGATTTAGGGCTCAGTTTCTCAAAATCGTCAAGAGAAACAGTTTAATTTAATGTTCGCTGTATCACTTTGTGCTGCACTGCTTTTGGAAAATTTAGTCCACTTGCTTTCTTGGTCCAACAATGCCTCTTGTACAATATGTCAAAATGCCTTCAAGATGATGATAAAAAACAGACTTACTACTGTGAATCACGTAAGGAAGTCCCATTTCCCAAACGAGTGCAACATATGTCTCAAGAGTTACAGACGTAGTTTTATAATACTTTAAGTCTGTGCATTCTTCACAGAGGAAGACAGATGTTTCCACAGGAACTCAGCATGGGGACAAGTACGTCATCTACCACACATATACGCATTTATGTGTAAACTGGAAGTACAATGTGCAGCCTCGACACATCTTAGTTCGACAAGATTAATGCTCTGTTCACTATGTTCTGATAGATATAATGGATGCATTATGATCTTTTACCCAATTGAAGGTAGATTGTCTATTGAAGCACATGTTCAGGTGACACTCCAAGCTAAAAATTATCATAAGGTTTTGCATAAAACTATAAAGTCCACACAAGGACAAATGTCATACAAGGACACAGTGTCTTTAAATGCACAATATCTGTGAATATTTCAAAAAAGTCACTTAAGTTGTTGTCAATAATATAATTTTATAACTAACAAAAGTTCTGTTATTATATTATTGACAAAAATATATATAGTAAGAATTTATAGTATGGATTTGTACAGTGACAGCTTTTTCTAGTATTTCTATTTCATCAAAATAGATTGGAGGTGTTGTATTCAAAAAGTACACCGATCAGGCATAATATTATGACCACTGACAGGTGAAGTGAATAACAGATCCAACAAACGAGCTACTGTTGCTCAAATTGCTGAAGAAGTTAATGCTGGTTCTGATAGAAAGGTGTCAGAATACACAGTGCCTCACAGTTTGTTGTGTATGGGGCTGTATAGCTGCAGACCAGTCAGGGTGCCCATGCTGACCCCTGTGTACTGCGGAAAGTGCAAATAATGGGCATGTGAGCATCAGAACTGGACCCTGGAGCAATGGAAGAAGGTGTCCTGGTCTGAATCATGTTTTCTTTTACATCACGTTGATGCCCGAGTGCATGTGCATCACTTACCTGGGGAACACATGGCACCAGGATGTACTATGGGAAGAAGGCAAGCTGGCGGAAGCAATGTCATGCTTTGGGCAATGTTCTGATGGGAATCCTTGGGTCCTGCCATCCATGTGGATGTTACTGTGACACGTACCACCTACCATTGTTGCAGACCATGTACATCCTTTGTACATGGTCTGCAACAATGGAAACAGTATTGCCTGATGAAGCAGGATGTGCTGGACAAACAAGTCCGATCCATGGAGGCCCCACCTCGCAACATACAGGACTTAAAGGATCTGTTGCTAACATCTTGGTGCCAGATACCACAGCATACCTTCAGGGATCTAGTGGAGTCCATGCCTCAATGGGTCAGGGCTGTATTTTAGGGCTGTAATATTAGGTTTAGGCAGGAGGTCATAATGTTATGCCTGGTGAGTGTCTATATGTATATTATCTTCTTCTTCTTTCGGCTTTTCCCTTCAGGGGTCGCCACAGCGAATCATCTCTCTCCACCTATCCCTATCTTCTGCATCCTCAACACTTGCACCCACTAGCTTCATATCCTCATTAATTCCACCCATATACCTCCTCTTTGGCCTTCCTCTTTGCCTCCTGCCTGGCAGCTCCATGTCCAACATTCTCCTACCAATATACTCACTCTCCCTCCTCTGAACATGTCCAAACCATCTTAATCTGGCCTCCCTAACTTTGTCCGACAAACGTCCAACATGAGCTGTCCCTCTGATGTACTCGTTCCTAATCCTGTCCAATCTTGTCACTCCCAAAGAGAACCTCAACATCTTCAGCTCTGCTACCTCTAGCTCTGACTCCTGTCTCTTTCTCAGTGACACTGTCTCTAAACCATACAGCATAGCCAGTCTCACCACTGTCCTATACACCTTCCCCATGATTCTCACTGATATTTTCCTATCACACAGATCTCCCGACTGACTTTCATTGCTCTTCTCTCCAGCGCAAACCTCCACCTCTCCAGGTTTTCCTCCACCTGCTCCCTGCTCTCACTACAGATCACAATGTCATCTGAAAACATCATTGTCCAAGGAGACTCCTGTTTGATCTCCTCTGACAACTGGTCCATCACTATAGCAAACAGGAAGGGGCTCAGAGCCGATCCCTGATGAAGTCCCACCTCCACTTTGAACTCCTCTGTCTGACCTACAGCACACCTCACCACTGTCCTGCTCCTCTCATACATGTCCTTCACCACTCTGACATACTTTTCTGCTACTCCTGACTTCCTCATACAACACCACAGCTCTTCTCTTGGCACCCTGTCATACGCTTTCTCCAAGTCTACAAACACACAGTGCAACTCCCTCTGACCATCCCTATACTTCTCCATCAAAATTCTCAGAGCAAAAATTGCATCTGTTGTGCTCTTTCTGGGCATGAAGCCATACTGCTGCTCACAAATTTCCACTACCTTCCTTAACCTAGCTTCCACTACTCTTTCCCATAGCTTCATTGTATGGCTCATCAACTTTATCCCCCTATAGTTGCTGCAACTCTGCACGTCACCCTTATTCTTAAAGATCGGCACTAACACACTTCTTCTCCATTCCTCAGGCATCTTCTCACTCTCTAAAACCCTGTTGAACAAACTAGTTAAAAATTCCACTGCTGCCTCTCCTAGACACTTCCAGACCTCCACCGGGATGTCGTCAGGACCAACTGCCTTTCCACTTTTCATCCTCTTCAAAGTCTTCCTGACTTCATCCTTTCTAATCTTATCTACTTTCTGTTCCACAGAGTTCACCCCTTCTACTCTTTTTTCCCTCTCATTTTCCTCATTCATCAGCTCCTCAATGTACTCCTTCCATCTCCTCCGTACACTCTCCTCACTTGTGAGCACCCTTCCATCTCTATCCTTAATAACTCTAACTTGCTGCACATCCTTCCCATCTCGATCCCTCTGCCTAGCTAACCTGTACAAGTCCTTCTCTCCTTCTCTAGTGTCTAACCTAGTGTACAACTCGTCATATGCCTTCTGCTTGGCCTTAGACACCTCCCTCTACACTCTGCACTGTAACTCCTTGTATTCCTGTCTATTCTCTTCAGTCCTGTCCATGTCCCACTTCTTCTTGGCTAACCTCTTCCTCTGGATACTATCCTGAACTTCCTCATTCCACCACCAAGTCTCCTTATCTTCTTTCCTCCTTCCAGATGACACACCCAGCTCCTTTCTCCCTGTCTCCCTGATCACTTCTGCTGTAGTTTCCCAGTCATCTGGCAGCACTACCTGACCACCCAGAGCCTGCCTCAACTTCTGTCTAAATTCCTCACAACATTCCTCCTTTTTCAGCTTCCACCACTTGGTTTTCTTCTCTATCTCTATCTTTGACCTCTTCGTCTTACAGACCAACAAAGTCATCCTACACACCACCATCCTATGCTGTCTGGCTACACTCTCTCCCACAACCACTTTACAGTCACTAATCTCTTTCAGATTGCCTCTTCTACATAGGATGTAGTCTACCTGTGTTCTCCTACCTCCACTCTTGTAAGTCACTCTATGCTCCTCCCTCTTCTGAAAATAAGTGTTAACCACAGCCATGTCCATCCTCTTAGCAAAGTCCACTACCATCTGTCCTTCAAGGTTCCTTTCCTTAACTCCAAACTTGCCCATCACCTCCTCATCACCTCTGTTCCCCTCACCAACATGGGAATACTCTCCATCACCTCATCTAATTCACTCCAGAATCTCTCTTTCTCCCCTAACTCACAACCTACCTGTGGGGCATAACCACTAACAACATTCAACATCACCCCTTCAATCTCTAACTTCAGACTCATCACCCTGTCTGACACTCTCTTCACCTCCAGGACATTCCTCACAAACTCCTCCTTCAGGACCACACCTACCCCATTTCTCTTACTTTCCACACCATAATAAAACAGCTTGAATCCTGCTCCTATACTAAGAGCCTTGCTACCTTTCCACCTGGTCTCCTGTACACACAGTATATCCACCTTCCTTCTCTCCATCATATCAGCCAGCTCTCTACCTTTCCCTGTCATAGTACCAACATTCAGAGTTCCTATTCTCAGTCCTACACTCTTACCTTTCCTCTTCTCTCTCTGTCTGCGCACTCTCCTCCCTCCTCTACTTCTTCGACCAACAGTAGCCCAATTTCCATCGGCGCCCTGTAGGTCAACGGCGCCGATGGCGGTCGTTGTTAACACGGGCCTCGACCGATCCGGTATGAAATTCGTACTGACGATTCGCATGGTTAAATTTGGCAATGTTTTACACCGGATGCCCTTCCTGACGCAACCCTCTCTATTTATCCGGGCTTGGGACCGGCACAGAAGTCACTGGACTGTGACCTCCATGGCTAGATTGTGTATATGTATATTATATATTTATCATATACATAATACATAATATGTTACATATATTATATATATTATATATTTTACATGTACTATTGTACATTTAAAATGGGAGGATATATATATATATATATATATATATATATATATATATATATATATATATATATATATCCTCCCATTTTAAATGTACAATAGTCCATACATGTAGCACATATATTATAATATTTTATATTACATTAGATTATAGTGCACATTGTCAAGAAACTACACTCTGAGTTCAGATACAAAATTATAAACTGCTTCAGTTAAATTTGTATATCCTCTGTTTGCTTAATGCAATTGTAATTTTTCTGTTTTATTAAAGCTGTAAGAAAGAAAGAAAGAAAGAAAGAAAGAAAGAAAGAAAGAAAGAAAGAAAGAAAGAAAAACTAATGTAAGCATGCTTGTGATTCTAATTGGTTAATGATAAAAAAAAGGAATAATGATCTTCTGTTGTCTCCTCTGTGTAACCAATACAAAAACCTTTGCACACATAATCTAATAGCCTATACATAATGATTTGTAATTATGGTGTGTCGTTTAATCAAGTGTGATATACCGTATTAAAGCTAGAGGGCGTACATGAAATACAAACAGTTTAAACCTGCCTGCTCTGGGATTGGATAATAGGTCACAATCACGTTTTCACTGTCCAGTGACAAGCGAGTTAAAACGGCGGAGGCGGGACTTGTTGGAAAACAGGTGGGTGGGGTAAACAACACGCTACATCGTGGTTGACGTCACGTTCTCATTCCTGTGTGGTCACCTGACCAAGCAGTGTCACGTGATCCATGCTCCATTCTCGCCATTTTGAGCACAGCGTGAGAAAAAAAGTAAGATACTTTTTTTTTTTACTGCCTGAGAGTAAAACCTGCGAATCACAAGCGCCGGGGGCCAAAGATCACTCAGAGTTGCTGCATCAGTAAGTAACTCAGACTGCCTGCTTATGAAAGTCGCATGATTCCGAGCTATTTATTAAACAACGCCAATGGTTTAAGTGTCTTATTTTCCATAGGGCTTCAGTGTGAGAGACGGTGTGAGTCCCAATCGTCTTCATTCTTTTTTTTGTAGTGCACTACTATTAAGGTATATGCTGGTCCATCGTACCCTGTGTAGTGCGCCTATATAGGGAGTATGGAACAATTCGGAATACAGCCAGACTCTCGCCATGTGTGTGTCCACTCGTCGTATAGAGAAAGCATAAAAAACCTCCACGGTTATTAAGGACGTCGTGTTGTTCAGGGCAGAAAACTGTTGGAGCATTAACTTTAATCACTTACATCCTGAAATTCATCCCATACCACTGTCTGCTTTCTTTTAGACTACATCAGACATGTCTGCGTATCCACCTCGTCAGAGATACACATATCTTTGGAAATTATTTTTAGCAGACCTGACCGATTTTATTAATGTTTTCTGTATTTCGTCCTTTTAGTGCAGTTAAGATGCACACTTCGACATTACAACTGTTGTAAGACAACCAAAATGTATATGTTAGTTACAAAACTCTTCCATACTGTAATGTTGGCCTAAAATAAAACACAACATACATTTGACCTAAAACATATTGAAGTGCCCTGACACTGCTCCATTCACTAACTACTGCTCAAATTCCACGTCCTTTAAGCTGAAGCCAATAAAACTCTATGGCTTTTTACTGGCTCTATTTTGGTCCAAGTGTGTTTGATACATGTGTGTGTGTGTATATTAGGAAGTGAAATCCTGCTTTCAGACCACTGTCCCTAAGAAAGCAGAAGTTGAGGAATATTTTGTGGTCACATAGGGAAAGTGAAGGAACTAAATCTTTCCTCCTAATACAAAGTGACCGCACTTGGCCAATAAATAATGACGGCTTATCTCAAGTCCATTAACCATTAAGGTGCAAACAGTGCACACCCTAAAACCAAATGTAACAAAAATCCCTGCTTGCTTTAGTCTGGGTAGATGTCATAGGCCACAAAACCATTCCTGCAATTTGATAAATCACAGACATGCTATAATAGCATTGGGTATTTTAAACCAGGCTCCTTCTGACCTGCTCGAGGTCAAACGCCTCTTAAGGCCAAACAGCTGACTTCTCCTAGGCAGTAACTAATGAATGATATTCAAGTTTGTGAAGTGCTGACCTTAGCTGTTCTAGTTACAGTCAGGAATTGTTAGCATTAGGAGTAAGAATTGGAGGGTTTCAATTTCTGTGTTGTAAGAACACACACAGTCTACTGTAATAGTGGTATTACGACCACAAGAGATCATTCGCTACCAAAAAACAGTCTAAATAAAATGTTGCACCATTTGTGTAACTAAACAAGGAATATTCATCAAGTTTACGGGGGAAAAAAATTAAATCTGGACGCATGTACTGACTGTAACAACATTCAAGTATAAAACTGAGCCGTGGTAAGACATCGGACTTCTGATCAGAAGGTTGTGAGTTCTAATCCCGGCCCTGAGCTGCCACTGCTGGGCTTTTGAGCAACCTTAAATACTCAGTTGTATAAAAATAAGATAATTGTAAGTCACTTTGGATAAGGGCATCTGTTAAATCTTTTAAATGTAAATAAATCACTGAACAGCAGGGGCTTGGTAGAACTGATTAAAAAAAAGTTGTGCTAGCTGAAATAATTACTTTACTAAATCACAAGGATAATAGGCACATTGATTTAATTTCTTTAGAGTGCTCATATTTATACATAAGGCATATATTTATACATAACATAAAATATTAACAAGTTATTCCAGTGTATTGTTGAACAGGGACGGGTATTTCACTTGCTCAGCCATCTGGAACAAGCAGATTTAGTATCTCGATTTTCACTTTTTTCATTGTTGCCAGGTGGACGAGTAGGTTCAGCAATCTGAAAAAACGAAGAAAAAACATCCTGCTTGACAAAACAAATGTTTTAATTTTTACAGAAAAAAACTTGTTAGGAACTTGGGGTCAGAGCACATCTGGGGGTTGAGTCAGTTTTAACCAGCTAGTTATAACTATAGCTTGTTCCAAATCACATCACACCATATATGCTACACCACAGCTATGAACTGAGGCACAGTTATGCAGGTTTTTATTCTTTGGATTAATTAATGTGCAAGGATGACAAATGTTTTCAGAACACCTACCAAACCAAGCAAAATTAAGTCTAGCACAGAGCCATGATATAAGTTTCCTGCTCAATTCACACAGTCACCTTGCAAATTAAAAAAAAGTGAGAGAGAGAGAGAGAGAGAGAGAGAGAGAGAAAAAAGGTGCAATCTAGACTCAGATAATATCCTTTATATGCGACATAGCTCATCTCTCACACTGAAGTTTTTATTTGACACCCCTGCTAAGTTGGCAAAGTAAGTGTAGCATTATTGCTGTATAATTTTTGCTTACTTCCCAATTCCTCCTACAATGTGCATTTGGCTTAAAAGAAATGATTCACTTTGAGGTTGTATTCTTTTTATGAATGCTTTTATACATTTAACTTTATGAACGTCAACTGGGAAATTTCATGGATGTACTGTTTTTGATGTACGTAGGTATGGAGGACAGCAGTGGTCTTGCCATCCTAGTGCCTTGTTCCAGGGATCGTCAGGATGTCTTCACCCCTGATTCACACATTCATGATGTGGAAGAAGAGCAGGAGCAGCACAAACAGGCTGCAGACTCTCTCATCCAGGTGATCGAGAAGCTGAGTAAGATAGTGGAGAAAAGGCGTCCTTCTGGGAAAAAGCGTCCTTCCATGACCTGTGCCTCAGTAATGGTGGCGGATAGCAGAGAAGGCAGCGGAGGGGTTTCACCATCTAAAAGAACCAGGGAGCATGGAGAGGACTGCCAGGATCTCAGTTGTGCACCAGTGCCGATCACAGAGCAGGAACCGATTAACAGAAGTGCCCCCATGGTTGCCTGTTACCAGTGCAGCCTGTGTCGCTTTCTTTCTCCTACACTGAATGCTTTAAAAGAGCACATGAAGCAGCATGATGAGCAGCACAATGACCTTATTCTCATGTGTTCAGTGTGTTGCTTTACTTCCAACCATCAGGAGGAGCTGGAGGCACATATCAGGCTTCACTATGAGGAGGGTGACAACACCAAGAGATCTTCTGCAGATCAGCAGACTGGATCAGTAAAAGGAAATCTGCAGGGTAGGATAGAATACTCCCCCATGAAATCTGAGCCTGAATCAGAAAAAATGCCAGGAACCCCCAAGAAGTGGTACAGATACGAGCAAGGTCGGTATCACTGCTTGATTTGCAGTTATGAATGTGGGCAGCAGCGCAATTTGAAAACGCATGCATGGAAACATGCTGGCTTGGTTGATTGCTCATATCCTGTATTCGAAGATGATGCTGATCAACATGAGGCTAACCCTTTATATACCCTGAGCAGCAACCCATCTTTAGATCAGTGTAAAAAGCAGGAGGCTGTTGTGGTTCTCGCACCTGTTGGAGAACAAGATCCGGTTCTGCACAGCGCTGCTACCATTCAGCTAGAATTGTGTGCATCAGCAAGTGTGAAATGCAAGGGTGATATGGAATCAGAGAGAGTGGAGGAACTTAAAAACCCTATGCAGAGTGTTTTCTCTCTCAAAGGAGCTCTGTCTGAGGAGCCCCCAGGAGAGGTTCAAGTGACTCCCGAGGCACAAATGGAGCTGGAGTTGGAGACAGAAAACCAGCAGATGAACCCTGACAGCCTGTTGTCTTCAGTACAGAAGATCATCAGCTCCAGTGTCAACAGTGCCGGCCATGTCAACGTCATCGTGGAGAGGCTGCCCTGCCCTGAAGAACCTGTAGCCAGCAAACCTCTGCTCCTCAGCCCAGAGGTGTCTGGATACAAGACCTTACTAGCTTCCCAGGAAGTGGGAATTGAGAGCCAATCTCCCTTGTACTGTGAGGAGCAGGTTGTGATTGACTGGGATGGCAGCGATGAGCATCAGGAAATGGAGAGTGAGGAGACTGATCCACCTCCAGAGGACATTTTACCTCCAGCTCGTAGAAGGACACACTCAGAGTGCTTGCGGTTGCACTCTTTGGCAGCTGAAGCCCTTGTGGCTATGCCATTGAGAGCTCCAGAGCTAAGCAAGTCCACTGTTAAGTGTACTTCAAGTGTGATCTCTGACACAGGCCAGAAAATACTTGATTTGTCTGCTGCTTCTGCTGTATCCAATGCGAAGGTACCTTCAGCAGAGGTGGTGACTGGGATGCAAGGGTCAACAACGCTTTTGAACCTCAGCCAGGGTTCCAGGGAAGAATTAATGTTGGGAGAACCTTCAAAAGCTGGGATCAGCGTGTCTTTACTGACTGTCATTGAACGACTACGAGAAAGGTCAGATCAGAATGCCTCTGATGAAGACATTCTAAGGGAGCTACAGGACAATCCGCAGATTCTGAATGGCAGTATGGCTACAGGAGAGGTGGATGTGGCAGGCGATTTGTCCACCACAGAAGCCGATCTGGTGGAGTACGTTTCAGGGAGTGACAGACCCTACCGCTGCCGTCTCTGCCTTTACAGCAGTGGAAACAAGGGCTATGTGAAGCAGCACCTCCGTGTTCACAGGCAAAGGCAACCTTACCAGTGCCCAATTTGCGAGCATGTTGCCTTGGACAGCAAAGATCTGGAGAGCCATATGATCCACCACCGCAAGAGCCGCATGTACCAGTGCAAGCACTGCACCGAGATTTTCCACTATAAGGTGACTGTGCATGAAGATTTATACCAAATAATAACATAAGACCTTTAATACGCCCTTAGATTAAAGTTTAAATCTAGATCCCTAAAGGTTCTATTGCTAGTTTTGCAGGGGAACATTTAAGGTTCTGTATAGAACCCTACATTTCAGCCTTCTATGTAGAAGCTTTTAGTAAGAAAAGAACCTTAGGGTTCTAGATCTCAACTATCCAAAGAATCTATCTGAGAAACATTGTTTTTTCTTAACAATGTTATTAAAGATTGTAATTTTAAAGTAAAGGTCTTGTAATTTTTTTAAACATGAAATTTTAGTGTGAATATAATGCACAGCGTTGGTCAAAGTACAAAAATGGTCACTGCTTCCTTGAAAGAAATGTTATTACATCATAAATTGTCACAGCCTATCACGTTCCAATATGCAAATGAAGACCATGCAGCATGTATAGGTTTGTATAGGTTAGTTTCGAACTAATGCTCACAAAATGCAGCTTTTCTGATGTGAAAATACCTCCACATTTACCTGATTGTGGTTCTGCAGGGAAAAAATGCAAATGTGGACAATGTCGAGTAATCTATTATTAAATAATTGAGAGAGATGCTTGATTTTAAAACATCCGTTGGATGACTTTAAGCTGAACTATGAGGTTTTCAACCAAGTAATTGCTCCTGAAAGCTGCTTTTAATCTAAGCGTATATAAGTACTCAGATTTATTAGAGAAAGCTCAGAGCAGCACTTCCCAGAACAGCGGGGAGTCAATTAGATTAGACGCAGAGCCGAATTCTGTTTGGGCCAAAACCCAGCCCCCATGTGTCTGTACAAATTTACTTGAGCAAGATTAAAAAGTAATAACCATCAAAACTAATCTTTCAGATGCAGTAGTAATGCTTTATATAAAAGCCCCTTACCTAATATAATTTGCTTCATTAGTTAACATTGTTAGCACATGTATTAATTGATATTTGTTTATAAATGATAACTAAATACACCCATATTGACTGCTTATTCAATCCATGATTATAATGTCAATGAAAAAAAAAAAGAGAAATTACAGCATGTTCCTAAACGATAATAACATATTGAACCGTGGTCTCCAGGTATAAATATTGGCACCTGTTTTTAAGCCTTTTTTTCTGAATTTTACTGATTGTCATACTCTGACATGTTCACAAACGTAATGCACAGGATAATATTGCACAGAAATAAGAGCTTTTTTGTTTTCTTTTTTCCCCCTGATGCTTTCCTGTAGACATCCAAGCACTTCTGTGCAAATTCACTGATCATTATGTCCAGGGGGAAAATCTCAATGACCAGGTCTTCTAATGTCCAAAAAAGTGATGATAATTGTACAGATGTCAGCCTGCCGTCCTTTTTTTTTCTTTTTTCTTTTTTTTTCCCCTGAAGATGCCAGTGTGCAGTGGTCTTGAATAGCTTGCTCTAACACAGTCCCTGCTCCATGCACTTTTCCCATGCAAACAAACCCAAATTTTTTGCTCTTTTATCTGCTATGGGGATTGAAGACACATTCAAATTCTGTGAATTTTCAGGTCCTCATATATTTATATTTTTAATATGGTCATCAAGTTAACATTCCAGTTCAAGGTAGCAAAATTTTAGGGCACCTGTGGTGTTTTCTTCCTGCTTTAGTGGGCAGTGCTGCTTTGAAGGGGTAGGATGTATTGAATTTTTCTGCTTCTTCAGGGTTCATACATATAATTTTATCTTTCAAGTCATGTTTTCAAGGGTTGTAAGGTGCTCTATTCTGAGAATTCTTGATTTTTCTTCATTTTTAAATAACAGTGTGTGGAATGCAAAAGCACTGATCGATCTCTGATTCATTCAATCAGTATCAGATGATGGCACTATTATGAGCAGCCTCCAATTCAGCTCAAATTGGTTGGAAAATGAAAGTTATTGGGGTAGCAGTAACAATACCACACAAGAAAAGTAGTGCACATCGCCTACAGAGACATTAAAACACAACAGTAAAACATAGCAGCTTACAAAATGACCGCTAGTGTAATGTTGGTGCATTATTTAACAGATAAAAGACAAAAAGCATATTTCCTAAGACAATATTATGATTATTGTTAAATGCTGTTGGGATTTTCAGACTAAAGAGCAAATCACTGTCATAATTAATGAATTACAAGCACCAATTTATACATTACGAACATCCCTTTTGCATGGGTTGTATAATTCTATTCTATTCACAATAACCTGTAAAATGCCAATTTTTTTTTATTACTTAAAGTCGACAATATGGCATTTCTCCCTTTCTTTCCTTCATACTTAATTTTAAGACTTTGAGTTGAATAGTTCATTTGTGTAATTACCTTGAAAGTGCTAAAATAATGCGTAAAGCTCTGTGCAAAGAAGCTGTCCCAGCCCTGTGCACAGCACTGGAAGCTAATCCTATTAGAAAGTTTGCCATTTATAAATATAGAGACTTTTCTCTTCACTGCGCATTTCTTAATACGCTGCCTGTGATGAATTTCTGATCGATTTATTTATTTATTTGTACCACTTTCAGAGTCAGCTGAGAAACCACGAGAGAGAGCAACACGGGATAAGCGACACCGCAGCGGCCCTCACGCCTGTTGGCGAAACCAAAGCGAACATAGACGAGTCTGAAAAGATGACTGAAGAGGGTGAGAGTAACACCATTATAGCGGTCTGTAATGTGTTTTTTTCCCCCATTGACAAAGACTATTTTCTTAAACTATCCCATGCTATTCTGCTACAAGTGAGCCAACAAAAAGGGAGTTCAGTTTCTGCTGGTCAGAAACCAACCAGTCAGGTAAATGAGAAAATATTGTCCTGAAGACTGTGACTGAAATCTGCTCAAGGGCTGACATTGGAGACCATAAAAAACTCCAACCACAGGTTCCTGTGAATGAGTTCTTCTTATAAAAGCCTACAGTTTGAGCAGTGTTGTTATAAAACATTAATCAGCACCTTCTGACCAAACTGAAGAATGCTGTGGTTTTACATTTGCATTTCTGGCATTTGGCAGACGCCCTTATCCATAGCAACTTACATTGTTATCTCACTTTATTCAACTGAGCAATTGAGGGTTAAGGGCTTGGCTCAGGGGCCCAGCAATGGCAGCTTGGTGGACCTGGGATTGGAACTCACAACCTTCCAAACAGTAGTCCAATTACTAAACTACCACATATTGTCCAGTCCTGCTCATGACTCTTCCAGCCCTGATGACTGCTTCTTAAACTGGAAAAAACATTTTTTTTCAGATTTTATTTGTCACGTATGCACTCATACACAGTACGACATGTAGTAAAATGCTTTTCCAGGCTAACAATTCAACACTCAACAATTAAATAATCTACATACCATCTAATGATGGACTAGGATGATATGCTTGTGCTGTATTTGAATGATTTACTGTTTATTATCCTGTCCACATAAACATTTCTAATATTCAGGGGCTTCTAAATTTGACTAAAAACAGTTAATGCTCATATTTAGAGTCCTTTTGAAAAAAAAATCCTCCTCCATTTTATTTCTATCCCAAAGACATGTATAACGGTGCTCACGTCTGTGTGTGTGCGTGTGTGTGTTTTTCCTGCAGATTGTGTCAGCGAGCAGAAAGTGTATAAATGTGATATGTGTGATTATACCAGCTCTACCTACGTCGGAGTGCGGAATCATCGCAGGATTCACAGCTCCGACAAGCCCTACAGGTGTGTCTCAGCTCGCTTAGCTACACTGGGAAACTTTTTTTCCTGTTAAGCCAGTAGATCAGCACATCAGGGAGTACAAATGTAACTCCCCAAAATCACGGCATCCCTTAGCGTTTACAAGGTGAAGTGAAGATGATTAAATCCGTTCAATCGTTTTCACCAGGTCTCTCAGGGTGTGTGTGTGTGTGTGTGTGTGTGTGTGTGTGTGTGTGTGTGTGTGTGTGTGTGTGTGTGTGTGTGTGTGTGTGTGTGTGAGAGTGATATTAGCATTCAACCACAGGGGGGCAGTAAAGCCTTAATTTCATTTATAAAGCATTTCGGGAAAGTGTGTGTGTAGGTGTAGCCTTTAAAGTAGTAGAAATGCATGAAAATGGCTCAAGTGTTGGGGAGTTATTTACCTTATACAATTATTTCTAATTAAAGCATCAAGTTTCAGTTAATTAATTAATTAATTAATTAAATGGCTGTATTTGTGGGAAAAATGACATTTAGCCAAGTAAAAACAAGCTTTAAAGCCACTGACTTGTTCTCCAGTTATATAACTTTAGCTTAGCTTGAGTATATTTTATAAATTGAGGAAGCCAAAATGTACTAGCATTGCAATCCAGTGTGTATTCCTGCCTCACTAGGTTTGGCTCCGGATCCAACACAACCCTCAACCAGGATGATATGTTTACTGAAACAAATGAATGAAAAATAAAAACATGGTCATAAAACAGTCTGCTTTTAGATGTAGAAAGAAAGACCATCACACACACTCGTTCTCGTTCTCAGGCTCTTAGCAGGGCCTCTTTATGCATGCAGACATCTCTCGGCCATTTTGCTTCTCTCACCTACGCCTACTTCAAACAGCCCCTCAGAGACGCGTAGCCCTTTCAACTAGCACTCACTTGAGCACTGTGCTTTGAGTGGGACACGGTGGAAGTGGCAGACAGCATGGTGATTTCCTGTCCTCTATAGCAGAAAAAATTAAAGCATTCATCAAGTGGGTGCATTGCAAATGAAACCCATTAAATCCTTTTTGCTGGGGGTTCATATGGTGGCGAAGAGTGTGTAACTGCTATATCAGCTTTTAACCACAAGAGGGCAGTAAAGCTTAAGCTTCATTTATCTGACGCATTCATGTGATTCACTTAGTGTAAGACAGCAGAACACTTTCTGTGGTATTAGGTGTGGGTGTGAAAGATATGTCCACACACACACACACACAAATACACACACTCGTATGTTCTCCAGTTCTCAGCGGGGCCTCTTTGAGCGCGTGGAGTTGTCTTTCAGCCGTTCTGCTCCTCTAACCTACGCCTACTTCAAACAGCCCCTCAGAGATGTGCGCCCCTTTCAACTAACACTTGCCTGAACACCACTCTTTGAGCTCAGACTCCATACAAATGGCTTCTTACTTTACATGCAGAGCTGTGGGGTGATTGTACACATCCCAGCCAGCCTTACAAATAAGCACGCATCAAAAAAAAAAAAAATTCACACCGGGAGGAGTCGCTACTCTGTTGTTGGGGAGTAGGGAGAGGTCGTTTTCTGTTTTCTGCTTTCAGAACTGTTTTTATATGTCCACTGTGATCTTCCACAGGTGCTGCAGCTGCGACTTCGCCACCACCAACATGAACAGCCTGAAGAGCCACATGAAGAGACACCCACAGGAGCACCAGGCTGTGCAGCTGCTCGAGCAGTACAGGTGAGCAACACGGCAGTGTGCCGGCAGATAGAAACCAAACGCTTTTATTCTCCTGAACTCTCAAGTGGCTCAACAGTCAAAGCTTTCACTTTAATGTTAGAGAGATGGAGAGTGTGAATCCTGACATAACTATCCATGACTGGGGATTCCAAGAGGGAAATAATTGGTTCTGCTGTGTGGGTAGAAGGAATGGCCGTCCTTGCTCCTGTCAATCAAACTGACACATCTAATCGTGGGAATTTGTTCTACAGTCCTGTACTGCTGCTTAATGATGTTACATGAGCGGCAGGTCAAACAGAGGCATTTCTTTTGTTTACCTAAAGCTTTTCTCATTCTATTATGCGAACGTTTATCGCAGAAATCGGTTAGATGCTCCAGTCATGGTGTTCTACACGATTAAACAGACTCCTGGGAAACATTCTCATGGTATTTATTGCCACTATCTTTGCCCACTCTTGTATCACATAACCAAAGTTTAGAGTCAGGGTTATAGAATCAGTAGCCTGGTCAAACACACAGACGACTTAATGGACTTAACTAGCTAATTAACTCACCGCATGTTATTATATCACAATAGCTACCACTATTTATCCTAGTCAATCAGGTTTCCAGGCGACCGGTGCACAGGAGCGGGAGCTTTACTTTGCCTGGTGGGCTAGCTAATGAATTTAACATTTGTCCACCTCTGGCAATTTATCTTAATTTGCTAGAAGGCAGATGAAGTGGATATGAATCATAATGAACAGATGTGCTGAACTGAAGGTCACAGCGATACAGCAGAGTTCTAGCTAAATATAGAGACACAGCATAAGGTAACACACTGATTTTATTCAGCGTAAAGATGAAACTACACAGTTGCCCTGTCTTTTTTCTTTTTACACTCATTCTGGTCTTTTGCTGTTTCTTGTAGTTAGTTGTTTAGCTAGTGTACTAATCAGTGTGTCATTCTTGTAAAACTACATTTACATTTTCACGGCATTTTGGGAGACGCCCTTATCCAGAGCGACTTACTTTTACGTTATTTTATGCAATTGAGGGTTAAGTGCCTTGCTCAGGGACCCAGCAGTGGCCCTAGGATTCGAACCTACAACCTTCCGATCAGTAGGCCAATGCCTTAACCACTAAGCTACCACATACCCCTCAAACTAGATCTAGTAGAAGACCAAATTGATTCTATTCTACTTTTATTCATTTCTGTTCCGTCTCAGGTGCTCCCTCTGTGGATACGTGTGCAGTCATCCTCCATCCCTCAAGTCCCACATGTGGAAACATGCCGGGGATCAGAACTATAACTACGAACAAGTGAACAGGGCTATCAACGAGGCCATGTCTCAAAGCAGCCGGTGAGTGTCACCTTGAATCCTTTGTGATTACTTTATTAATCTGTATTCAGCAGTCAGTCTCTAGTTTATTCTGAGGAACAGTTTAAGTCTGGTTTGGTGTTTTGGATTTTTTTTCATGCACACATTTACATTTACAGCATTTGGCAGACGCCCTCATCTAGAGCGACGTGCTTGTATATTCGTCAGAGGAAATAGTGCATTGTAGAGATGCATCTACTGCAGGGCAGTTGGACCATCTGACTACTGTTTTTCTTATATTTATAGAACCCAGTCAAATAGATCCGATTTCTTCTCAAGCTTACCACAGGGACATGAAACATAGAACAGTCAGTAAACCAGCCCACAAGTTAAACTTCACAGAAACACAAGCACATATCAAACTAAACTTGTCTAATATTCTAAAAGGATCGTGATGTCAAATGAGTGTTTGAGCATGGTTAGTGTTTGGTTTCTCTTAGAAAAGAACTGTCTGTATGATATTCTTGCTGTCTTTCTGTCTGGTTGAGATTTACACCTATTCCACCGGAGAACAAAAGGCAGCGTAAAGCTGCGTTCACTTGCACTATGACTCGCAGCAACAAAACAACAGGGTAGATCATCGAGTTTAACGAGAGCTGGTGAGCTCTGGAGAATAGAAGCATCGGCAACTGTCTCAGACTAGATATGGGCATGTGCAGCAATATGACAATGTTGGGAAAAGTTTATGCAAATATGGAGTGACTTGGTGCAATGGGAGTGAAGGCAGGAGAGTAAAAGTGACCCGCGACAAAGAGCACACGATGCTTCTGTTTCATCTAGGTGATACGATGCTGGCTGATTGGGCAACTGCTCAGAAGGTTGTGAGTTTGAATCCCAGGACCACCAATTTGCCACTGCAACCCTCAATTGCTCAGTTAACTAAAACTAGATAAAATGTAAGCCACTCTGGATAAGGATGTCTGCCAAATGCTAGAAATGTAAAATTTTATACACAAACGCCAAACCTCCCTCCACAATGTTTCATTGTACTGGGAAGAAAACTGATCTGGAAAGCTAGTTGCATCATTCACTGATGAATGTTATTGCTATGGCAACTACTAGTAGGGACGTAGCCTACTGCGGCTTTATAGTACAGTGACTGGCAACTTGCAGTGATGAAATCATCGCGTTTGTGAACGTAGCTTAATGCGGCAACAGGAAAGGAGACGCTTGTTCATTTATTTATCTTCAGTAATTGTTTTGCTTGCCTCATTTCAGCAAGATTATTTTTCTGCACTGCATTTTTCTGATTTTCTGAACTAACTCTATGGTTAGTTCAGATTTTTACATAGTAGGAAAGCTATTTTACATGCATAATATTCCAATTCCATTGTCTGTACCGCTTATCTGATCTATCATCGGGTCACGGGGAGCCTCAGGCGTCATCGGGCATCAAGGCAGGATACACCCTGGATGGAGTGTCAACCCATCGCAGGGCACACACACTTATTCACTCACACAATCACACACTACGGGCAATTTAGGAACTCCAATCAGCCTAGACGCATGTCTTTGGACTGTGAGAGGAAACCCACCAAGCACGGGGAATGCAGACTCCACACACACACAGTGAGCGGGAGTGAGACTCGAACCCAGGACACCAGAGGTGTGAGACGAACGTGCTAACCACTAAGCCACCATAATATTATAAACATAATTTTGACATAAATACATAAAGATTACGACCAGGGAATTAAGCATGCTTGGAAGACTACAACATTGAACTTTTTTTTGCTGTACTGTATGCAAGCATATGAAATAAACGTGGGCACGTCTGCTAGGATTCCAGACGTGTCAATGAGGAAGGAGAACAGAAATGATCGGACATCTGTTTCTCTAAATTGAAAATGACACGTACGGAAATAGCAGTGAGCTACCACTGGCTGTTCATTTAGAGCTTGGTGATATATTGTGTATCCCTGAGTTTATACTGTGCCAATAAGCCAATCAAATGTGTACACAGGTCTGATCTTTAATCCCATAATTTTGCAGCAAGCCCTGATTAGAGTCCATAATGCTTTAACTGAATCGAGTTGCTGGATAGAAGGTGGTCCATAGTGTAGTTATGGTATATAGGGAAATTAATGTTATGTGCATCCTAAAAATTCAGATGATTTATTATAGAGCAACTCGTTTTGATAAAATTTATTAAACCACAGCACATAAAGTCGGATGCTTGAATATGATTGGTCAGATCAGAAGATGTGTATTATATTTGATATAACAGCATTAGTCGTTCCAGCCGAAATATCAATTTAAATTTATTGCTGTTGTGCGTGAATATATTATTGTTTCTATAGTGACAGCTTGTACACGGGGACTCGTACAGCAGGCGAGCCACACAATCTAATAAAAATAATAATGAGATTTAAAACGAAGTCATTCTTATAATATTTCATGCAGTGGGGTTCAGAGAGGTTTATTTAACATTTATGGAAGAATTGTCAAGCACACACTTACAAAAAGTTTCTGGTTTCTTGGTAAAATGACAGGCTGTGCTCTCTGTGTGTGTGTGTGAGTGAGAGTGACTGTGGGTGCGAGCGGGAGCGAGTGCGAGAGCAAGCGAGTGAACAAGAGCGAGCGAGTGAGTGAGCGAGCATGTGAGTGCGCAAGAGAGCAAAGCTGATGACTGGAAAGACTTCTTATAGCAGTTATAACGTTGGTGAGAACAGGAACATTTCTCAGATGTTCCGTGAAATTAACTCCAACTATACACTGTTAAAATGCAGACATGTCTTTCATTAACACATTGAACATTGTAATCACTGGCTTATGACTGTAAAATACTCATCGTCTTGGTGGTGAGTTTAGCTGCTCTTACTATTCCTGCTATTTTTCTTTGAAGCGGCAGAAGACATTCTGACAAAGTCCTGACACTGGAGACTCCTTCCCTGGACGTTGAATAAAGATCTGTGTTGTGTTTTTATTTTGTAAAATAGCAACAAATTTTAATCAGTTTATAAGTCCAAGTGAATAGAATAATGTGAAACAGTAACATGGTTAAATATGAATGACTGTCAGAGCCACTGGTGTAGAAAATAAATCTTCTGCTCAGTCAGATTTGAGAATTCGAGGAAAAGCGCTGTGGTATATTGTATACATTTTCTTAAAATAACAGTCCACAGCTGACTTATTTTACAGCTATTGCACATATACAGTAACCTTTCAGACATCCTCCTTTTCATCTTGTCACTATTTCTCTGTCTCGGGCATAAGGTCTCCAGTCGTGCCTTCAAAATCAGGCCCGGATCCATCCATAGACCGTCCATACATCATCCTGAGCCAGAAGGAGAAAACGTCACCTCCTTCAGTGCAGAGAGCACTGATGAGGAAAGGAGGCACCGGGGTTCCACCAGCCGGCCTGGAGTACTGCGTGCTGCTCTTCTGCTGCCCAGTCTGCAGCTTCGAGTCCACCAGTAAAGATCAGCTGATGGAGCACATGAAGGAGCACGACTTCATCAGCATCATACTGAGCAAGGAGCAGCAGGGAAGCCAGGCTTCTGAGGCCAGCACAGCGCAGTGAGGGAAAACAGTCTACACACATACAAAATCTCTTAATATTAGAGCCAGTATAATTTTTTTTTTCTTTTTTTTGTGCACATTTTTTTTCTTGAATGCTTTTGATACACTGCTTTACAGAAACTCTGTACTTTTATTGTACTCTCTTTTTTTCTCCTCTTTTTCTCAGTGTCATTAAGGTTTGTTCGAGCATAATTCAGGATCCGATCCGACAGACTGATTTTTAAAAGTTAACCAAGGAAACATTCAATATCATAGCGTAATATCATAGGTGAATATTTTTTGATTGAACGGCATTTCATACCTCATGAAGTCACTTTTCTACACGGAATAACGAAGATCATTACGGTTAATCATCCATAGGGCAGCTTCTTCTACCTTCTACTTCATTGTAATATTATTTATCAGTATTGTTTATATAGTCTTCACGGTAAAGGAAGAAAGGAAAATGCTAGGTCAATGGCCTTGTCGTTTGTCAATATTTGTGTTAATATTTATCACGCTAATTTATATCTTTTGCATGTACCCTTCCGTTACGCTCACAGAAAAGGAGCGGATCGTCACGAAGACTTTTCTTTTCCCGGTGCTATTGATGCTCTCTTCGGCACGTCCAGAGCAAACGAAGCATCATTTCAGGAATGTATCTTAAACCTACAGACAAGCCAGTGTGTGGAAGTGTGTGTTTATCTGCTTGGATTATTTAAATACACAGTCAGGAGACATTCTAATGGTCACTGGTCCAAAAAATCAGGTAATAAAAACTCCATCCAAGGTGAATACTGCAGCGAAAGCCAAGTACAATGTCATACGTTAACCTTGAAGGATTAGAACACAGACATTTAAAGAATTGTGCATCGGATATGGTTAGGTATTGTAATGCAAGTATACATACATATACATTTACGTTTTCTTTCATAGGACACCATTGTCTTACTATTAACCTAGCTTAATGCTACGTTCCTTCCTTTTGTATTTAAAGAAATACAGAAACTTGACTTTTTCCTTCTCACACTTTTGTTTAGTTTACATTTACAAGTTACGATGTGATTTTTACGATGAATTAGCCAGAAATTATTTATATATACATGGAATTTCCATGGAATTTTTAAACATTAATGGCTACCTCTCGTTAAAATGTACCTAAAAAAAACCCTCCAACTTCATACTAAAAAAAAAAAAAAAAAAATTAGTCTTATGTTATATGCCAAGAGATAATTTGCATACTTGTACTGATTTCATGTCACCAGTTAAGAAAAAAATAAAATCCATAATTCATGGGTTTTGAGGTTGCATTTAGGAAGAACAATGTTTCAAGCAAAGTAAATATAAGTAAGAATATCTCTGGAACACGCCAAATTTATGAATATCTGGGCCCTCATTTACAGACGGAAGAGCATGCATCAGGAAGATAATGACTTGGTTTGCACGTGGAGCATGCAATCACTTGAGCGCATTGTGCGTTTTAATCACAGTAATTTGAGTTTAGCCGGGATGCTCGGAAACCTTGTCCGATTCGGAATTGCTTTCCCGTTTTGTTTCCGACGCACATGCATCCAGTCGAGCGATGGAGATGCAATCAGATGTTGTGCGTACGCGTTCTGAATGCAATTCGCCGTTTTGACGTTCTTTTTAATAACAGAGCAGTTTATTAATGTGTATAGACTGTAGAAGAAGGTGGAGGAACAAACTATAAACTAGCTAGTTTTGTATTTTTTTTTTCTTTGGGGATAATAAGCTTTGCTATTATTTGAGTATTTAGTGTAAATTCTGCACCTGCTGAACTCTCGCATACCCTCAAACATACCATGCATCTTGTGACTAGAGATTTTTCAGAAAAAAGCTAACATGGGTGCTCGGTCAGTTACGTGCCTTCCGTTTTTACTCCTGATTAGTTCCCTAAAATCCAAGCCGAATGTTGCGCCGTAATCGATCGCAACTGAATTCGGCCTTGATTTAGTTCTCATGGTCTCTGTAATGTATTGACACATGGTACTGTAGTATGGCTTTAAGCATCACTGGCTGTGTATATACTGTAGAATTTGGACTGATCATTTTTTAAGAATCTCTATTTTAAGGTGACACACTACAGGGGGCGGGGAAGAGAAAAAATTAAAAGTAATGGAGTCTAGCCAAAGCGTATCAAAATATCGTCCTCTTCTGCTGTAGTCCTGAGTAATGCAAAGGTTTTAATCTGAAGTTTGTAATGCTGCCAAAGGAGGAAGAGGATTGTAGACTTTAACATTGTTAATGCCTTTCAGCACTATTTTTCAAGTTCATATTGTTAGTGGTCGCACAGGGCCATATTTCATAAACCTAGTGTTCCGTTCAATTATTTATTTACACTTCATAGACTGTAAAATGTTATTACTTGTATTTTTGGTATTAAAAACTGAACAATGACATCAACCCTCTGAAAGTGTTATTTTTTTTTGGGGGGGGTCAGCAGAAAACTGGAAGCCCCGGGAGTAAAATCCACAGAGATTAACTTTTCCATTTCACAAAAGGAGCAAAGTTCAGCATCTTCATTGTGCTTCTATCCGACTGATCGACTTTCTCAACTGTGAAGTCTGACTGTGTTGGATTTTAGAAGTGCAAAGACCTCGCTGATGCTCTTTGTAGTAAATCGCATCATGGTACTTTGGAACAGTCAGACGTAAAAGATGTAAATTTTTCTGTCATGGGAAAGTCTTCAAGGTTTCTCGGTGACGAGACATCCTGCATCTTTTTTTCCTTTTTATTAACTTCAAGAGAGGAAAAAAAGAGGCTGAGGGGACTGCTGCTTATAACTGTTTTAGTCTATGTAATAACAGTAGTGCTTAGTTGTTTCACAGACATTCCATAACGTTAAAAGGAACGATAAATAGATTTAGAATTGTGTTGTTAATAAATACATACATCAGGACACAGAAAATTTGTGTTGATTATTTGATTGATGATTATTTTTCTATAACAGCACATTCCATTGTGTTTTATTGCTTATTTAATAAATTTAATAAATACATTCATTTGAAAACATGTGAAATATGTGAAAATAAAAAAAACAGGTCACTGCTTTATGAAGATTCAAAACCTGAAAAAGCAGCCGAGCGAAGCCTTAAGACTAAAGCTGAGGTCAAAAAATATATATAAATAAAAGATAAACGTTGAGGTAATGTGTTAACTTAGTCTCTAAATATTAATGCATTATATAAAAAATGTACTTTTATACAATACTCACTTTCACTAAAGTTTCTAGCTTTATCCATATTATAGCTGCAGTGGATCAGGATCTTACCTCAGAACACACCTCTTTATCGGATGCCAGTCCATAAGAGGGCAATGTCACACACACACACACACACACACACACACACACACACACACACACTCATTCAGGAGTTGTTTATCTTAGCCAGTCCACATACTGCCATGTTTTTATGAAGAGAAGAAATCCCAAGTTACTGCACTCCTACACCATGCTGCTTCATGCCATAATGGCTCCTTAATTATAAAGGATGTACAACTTGCTTTTAAATAATTGAACCTTACATGAAAATCTTATTGAGCACATTACACAACATGTTATCCTACCGTAGACACAAAACAAACAGGCTTAGGATCACGTTAAACCCTTTTAATGAGAAGCAAATGCTAGTTCAATTGAGTTAGTTTCATAATATTTGAGCATATTATGTGGAATAGGAGGCAAAGGCAAGCCAGTAACCAGTATTTATATGTAAAGGATTTAATGGTAATGGTAAATATCATGACCCTGGACTGGAGGAGTAGCGATAAGCCGGAGTGAATTGCACTGCACTGTGGGAAAAAAGCCTCTTTTCAGAGCTTCTTGGAAATGGTCTTCAAGGCAAAACAAGAGAGAGAGAGAGTGAGTGCAAATCACTTAGGAAAAAAAGAGCACACTCATGTGGCTCTTTTGCCTATTTTGTACTTTTTACCAACCAAATCCCTTATTTTTTCTTTCACACAGCCTCCAAAAAACCTTGTTTTTGTGCTTAGGTAAGTGGATGGAAAGAAAAAACAGATACTGTTTTCGATCATGGGTTTAAGAATTGCACTTGAGTCCACTGCAAAACATAGTAGCTTAACTTTAATAAGCCATGGCCTCACGCTTTAAATCTCTTACTTCCCCATCCAAACTTCTCCAGAAAGAGATAGAGTGTGTGGAATGAGGAAAAAAGGCTGCAACCTACTTTCTCCTTTTGGCTTATCAGGAACTAAAGCCAGACACATGAGTGCCTTCCAAGAATAAATAAATTAAAAAAAGTCAGAGAGAGCGAGCCATTAAACATTTACACTTTTCTTGCGCCATAATCCCTCACTCCAGTGAACTGCCTGCCAATTTATTCTCCTAAATCTCTTTGATAATCTTAAACCCTTTCATACCGGCTGGAGCATTCTTTTAATACTTCTCCTCCAACCATGTGGATGCACACATCTTTCTCTTTCATCAGTTTCAGCGTGGAACATCTAAGCATTTCAAAGCGGTTTCACACACAATGGCACATATGCATATCTAAAAGATGCTCTTTAGCCGTTTTATGAATTCCGTCTTCAAGCAGCATGATCCAACATGCTTGAATTTTAAGTATGATTGGGACTTACACGAAGGACACAATAAATTATATCACAGTCATCCTTTTTAAGCTTATTTGCCAGTGGGGTGTTCAGTGCGTCTTGGTGTCGTACTCTGCATGATCAGCATTGCAGCTGGTACTAAACATAAAACATTGAACAAACAACACTAAAAGACTTTAGTAAAAGAAGAATATATTGTCAAGTAAATACTGAAAGGTCAGTCTTTCTGTGTCTAAACAGTAATGTCTGTAAATTGAATAAAGTGGAGATTTGAGTAGGCTTAGCACATTACATGGTCCTAAACTATATAAAATTGCAAATACATTACTTTGCTCATTATTCTTATCAATCTGAAAATCATAAATGTCCAATATTTATCGAATATACATCCCGGACATGATGTGTCAGCGTGACAGATGGACAGTTCTAACTGAAGCTCTTCGGTCCCTGCTACGATGGCCGGAGGACTGAAAAATAAAAGAACATAACACTCGATCAACAACATGATCATGTGAAGGATGAGTAGATGAATGGAAAGCTGCCATAAGTCACATTTGAAAGTGGGATCTATATAATAATTTATTTGAAATGCATTAAAACAAAAACACTTTCCTTAAGTATAGTTGATTAGCCAAGCTATGTACAGTGGTGTGAAAAAGTGTTGGCCCCCTTTCTGATTTCTCATTTTTTTGCATGTTTGTCACACTTTAATGTTTCAGATAATCAAACACATTTAAATATTAGTCAAAGATAACACAAGTAAACACATCATGCAGTTTTAAATGAAGATTTTTATTATTAAGGGAAAACAAAATCCAAAACTACATGGCCCTGTGTGAAAAAGTGTTTGCCCCCCCTGTTAAAACATAACTTAACTGTGGCTTATCACACCTGAGTTCAATTTCTCTAGCCACACCCAGGCCTGATTACTGCCACACCTGTTCGCAATCAAGAACTCACTTAAATAGGACCTGCCTGACAAAGTGAAGTAGACCAAAAGATCCTCAAAAGCTAGACATCATGCCGAGATCCAAAGAAATTCAAACAATGAGAAAGAAAGTAATTGAGATCTATCAGTCTGAAAGAGGTTATAAAGCCATTTCTAAAGCTTTGGGACTGCCGCGAACCACAGTGAGAGCCATTATCTACAAATAGCGAAAACATGGAACAGTGGAGAACCTTCCCAGGAGTGGCCGGCCGACCAAAATTACCCCAGAAGTGCAGTGACAACTCAACAAGGAGGTCACAAAAGACCCCACAACAACATCCAAAGAACTGCAGGCCTCACTTGCCTCAGTTAAGGTGAGTGTTCATGACTCCACCATAAGAAAGAGACTGGGCAAAAATGGTTTGCATGGCAGAGTTCCAAGACGAAAACCGCTGCTGAGCAAAAAGAACATAAAGGCTCGTCTCAGTTTTGACAGAAAACATCTTGATGATCCCCGAGACTTTTGGGAAAATACTCTGGACTGACGAAACAAAAATGTAACTTTTTGGAAGGTCTGTGTCCCATTACGTCTGGCGTAAAAGTAACACCGCATTTCAGAAAAAAAACATCATACCAACAGTAAAATATGGTGGTGGTAGTGTGATGGCCTGGGGCTGTTTTGCTGCTTCAGGACCTGGAAGACTTGCTGTGATAAATGGAAACATGAATTCTGCTGTCTACCAAAAAATCCTGAAGGAGAATGTCCGGCCATCTGTTTGTGACCTCAAGCTAAAACGAACTTGGGTTCTGCAGCAGGACAATGATCCAAAACACACCAGCAAGTCCACCTCTGAATGGCTGAAGGAAAACAAAGTGAAGACTTTGGAGTGGCCTAGTCAAAGTCCTGACCTCAATCCGATTGAGATGCTGTGGCATGACCTTAAAAAGGTGGTTCATGCTCGAAAACCCTCCAATGTGGCTGAATTACAACAATTCTGCAAAGATGAGTGGGCCAAAATTCCTCCACAGTGCTGTAACCGACTCATTGCAAGTTATGGAAAACACTTGATTGCAGTTGTTGCTGCTAAGGGTGGCCCAACCAGTTATTAGGCTTAGGGGGCAAACACTTTTTCACACAGGGCCATGTAGTTTTGGATTTTGTTTTCCCTTAATAATAAAAACCTTCATTTAAAAACTACATGATGTGTTTACTTGTGTTATCTTTGACTAATATTTAAATGTGTTTGATTATCTGAAACATTAAAGTGTGACAAACATGCAAAAAAATAAGAAATCAACACTTTTTCACACCACTGTATGTAGTCTCAATTGTATGTACTTTGTCACTGACCTCATTTCCAGTCTGCAAATAACTTTGAGAGAGCTATGTATATGTAGATTTATATGTATATATTCATTTTTTATTATTTGTTATATTTGTGAAGATTATGGTGCACTTTAAGTCTTGTGCTGCTCTTGTGCTAAGCCCTAGTTCTCCCTGTTGCTCTTCCTTTGTGGCTGTTGTGACATCTAATTTTCCCGAAGCTTTATTTCACTCAACATTATTTCTGGTGCTATAAAATATATGGGACTTGTAGGACATGGGCATGGTTTTTCAGACATAGATAACATTTTTAATCTGTAAACATGGACAAAACATCATGTTGCTGAATTTTTATAACACTGTGGTGTCCATTCTCACCCGCAAAAACAAATCCGAGTTGCTTGGTGTCATTTGGTGCAACTTTATGAAGACTTGTGCATGTCTTGTCTGTACAGCCTCGGCAAGTAGAAAATTGTTCAATTTATTTATTTTTTGTTAAACCATTCGCCAACACAATTGGTGCATAGTTGCTTTTTATCATCCAGGCCTGCATGCATTTTCCACAATATTACAGCATGTGCCTTTTACCTTTAAGCCATGCATGAGTAATATTCCTATTAGCAAAGCAAAACAAAACAAAAAAAAAGAAATATCAACCCTAGGAAATTCTGAGAAGATCTTATTTATTCTACCACCCCTACACCAATCAACCATTATGGCATCCATAAGAATAATATTAATATAATATATAATACTAGAATGGTGTATATGCCAAAAAGGTATGTACAAATAAAGGCTGCTGAGAAATCAGACTAATTCTGACAAGTGTGGCTGACGCTGCAGGCTCTCACCATGGCGAACAGATAGTCAATCTCTGTAGTGTCTCTGTAAGGACTCAGGCTGTTCCACACAAAAGGATGATATGCTTTCCTGCAAAAAAATACATGCAGAGTGTGGATGAAGCTGAAGCACTGAGAGTAAAAGCACAAAAGTAAGTCACAATCTCATGTGTGATGAAAACATCATTACTTGTGATTTTGAAGTGCTGACACTGGACCCTCCTTCCATAAATGTTAAATAAGCATCACCTTACAGAAAGCTTTACGGTGTGGACATTTATATTCTATAGCATGTTCTTTCTTTCTTTCTCTCTCTCTCTCTCTCTCTCTCTCTCTCTCTCTCTCTCTCTCTCCCTCCCTCCTTCCTCTTTTTCTTTCTTTCTTTCTTTCTTTCTTTCTTATAATTATGAGGTTTATATAAGATATAGAGTCTGCTGCACATTTGCATGTTAATTAGTCATATAGAAACAATGCATTTAAACAAGCATATTGGTGTGTGTGTGTGTGTTCACCTGAGCTAGTGCTATGCGAAATATTGAATTGTAATGTGACAATTTTTATGTGAGAATTTGTCATATTTCACTGCAAATATGAATATATATGTTTTATATATATATATTATATCTTTTAACTCTTGTTAATATGATTGCTCTTGACAAAGTAACTCTTGTCATCTTTAGTCTAGTCTACCTAACAATGTAGAGATACCACTTGTCTAATTTTCACCTGGTGACCCCTGGTGTGCTTTGATAATGTGATGGATGTGTTGCAGCTAGAAATAAATTTCTAATGTTTTATATCAGTATTTTACATCTGCATGTAGTATCTGACCGTTCAGGGCAAGTGAGAGCATGACGCTCTGAAAGTCTCTGCATTTCTGCCTTTATCTGCTCCAGCTTTTTCTTCATAAGCCAAGTGTTGCTCATGTTTCCAGCTGTGGATCTCACTACTCTACTGTTGCTCTTTCCTCTGGATAAGAAAAAAAACTAGAAACAGTGAATTGTTTATTATTAGTTTTATCAAAAAGGGCTGACCTTAATTTATCTATTTGTAAATCTATTTGACTTGGGAAGCTTCAGTAGCTTTTCTTCTAGATTCGATCACACAGACTGCAACAAAATCACTCGCAACATTCATGCATTCATTGTCTACCGCTTATCCGAACTATTCTCGGGTCACGGGGAGCCTGTGCCTATCTCATGCATCATTGGGCATCAAGGCAGGATACACCCTGGACGGAGTGCCAACCCATCGCAGGGCACACACACACACACACACACACACACACACACACACACACACACACACACACACACACACACACACACACACTCTCATTCACTCACAATCACACTCTACAGACAATTTAGAGATGCCAATCAACCTACAATGCATGTTTTTGGAAACCCCCGAGGCACGGGGAGAACATGCAAACTCCACACACACGGCGAAGGCGGGAATCGAACCCCCAACCCTGGAGGTGTGCGACAAACGTGCTAACCACTAAGCCACCGTGCCCCCCTCACTCGCAACAGTTTGTACATATTTTGAAAGTTGTACAAAAATATCTGCAGCCACAAACAATTAAAGAAGAAATTCTCCTGCATAAATTATGTGTAAAATGAAAAGCCTCCTTTACCTAGAGTGTATATTTCCTCAGGTTTGTCTTCAATTGATTCCGCAGGGAGAGATACGGTGTTGTGTTTGGTTGGACGGCTTGTTAAAGATGCGGCTAAAGACAGAATAAGACTAGACAAGTTTGGTTGAAAGTTACTCACATAGTCAACAAAGGCTCTGCACAGCTCGCAGCACATTTATTGCCCTTAGGGTTTGAGCTGCCATTCTCTGCTACAACCAGCATGCATGAATTATTAACATTATCTTTTCTCATTAGCTGCTCCACCAAAGATAAGCAATTCAATTCAGCATCTTCTATAGGATCAAACTCCAACAACAAAAGTGTTGATAATTGCCTCATTTCTGTCATGGATGCAAAACTATTAGATTAGTAATATGCTTGAGGACAATTAACTGGTTTTTGATTTCTTTTTTTACCGAGATAAGAGTACCTTTTTAAATCCTCTCTCACCCGAGTGTTTTCAGGATGCATGTAGCTGTTGCTCGAGGTGCTTCTTTCACTCGAAGATGAGGATGAGTCTCATATGCTTCCAAATTGAATCTTTTAATTAAAATATTCTGTGTGCATTTACTCCGACAGGTAAAAGAGCTCTGTTTCAGCAATGGTGTGTTGCTGTCATGTCTACCATGGCAACAGTGGGCAAGGAACACTGTGTGCTTGTGCAATTTAGTGAATCAGTTGGAGCTGTTACTTAAGTATTACTTTAGAAGTATTTTTCATGCTAAGGGTAAGGTATTATATTTATGAAGTATAGAAAGGTAAATACATGTCACTATTGTTTTTTTTTGTTTTAATTACCTACCAGTAACTACCAGCATCACGGCCATGACCAAATCCAGAGCCTATGCAAGATTTAAGCAAAGTTCATACTACTGTATTAGATTATGTTTTCTATATGGATGAAGAATTCTTTTCTATCTGGGATTTAGGAACATGAGTGTGTTACTATATACTACTCTACCTGTCTGATGTCGCTAGACTCTCTATAACAGGGTGATCCTTGAATGTATTAGCAACAAGGGTTCCCCAATCAGAAACTCACTCAGAAAACTGGCTCTATTAATGTGTACAGTGTGAGCAATGTGTAGTTTTGAACATGCTCAAGCATGCTCTCAAGCTCTAGATAAGAGATCTTACAATATTATTTCATCAGTGCATGAAAAAGAAAAGGGTGAGATATTGATGCGGTGGAAAGTGTTGTTGCCTCACAGCTCCAGGGTCCTGGTTCAATCCTCAGTATTTCCTTCATTCTGTCTGGTCTCCTCAGTTGTATGTGGCTTAGCTACTCTAACTTTGTGCATTGTCCTCCAAGATAGTCTGATTTTTATTCAGAATGTAGTCTTGCATCCGGCAAATTTTTGGATAGGCTCAGGAATCACCATGATGCTGCCTAGAATGAAACGATTACTGAAGATGGATGGAGGAAAGGACCTCAAAACCAAGCAGACCGTGTCTTGCAGGACACATTATCAATGTCTAGTTTTCTCCTGGTTTATTGTGGATGTTGGTCTTCATTTAGTAGTGCCAAGTTTGTTACATTTTTTTAAAAGGGTCACAGATGATGTCTTTTTCTACACAATATACCACCAAATGAACTGTGCTGGAAGGAAAAGTTGCACTGGCAATATAAGCATCCCAGCCTCTGAAGCCTCCCATGCAAACATATTCTCTAATACCTACCTGAAATGATTGAATAAAGGTGTTTAGGTTTGGTCTTGACCCCAGAACCTTTTATTTAAGACACTGAATGAGTATAGTGTCTGTGAAATGTCTACTTTATTCTGAAAAAGGGGACTATTGGAATGTTTTGGATATATGAAAATGGATAGTTTGAATTGTTAAGATGCAGTAAAAGCGAAGGAAACATCTACAAACTTCATAAATAATAAACTACCAGTTCAGTGTACTATAAGAAAATACTGTTTATTTAAACCAAATTAAACTAATATTAAGTATGGAAAAATATTGCTAAGGGTAGCTGCGTTCACAGGTCTCTATGGCTACAGCCAAACACGCATACTAAAGTACTACATAGTATGTACTAATAGACTGCCACTAGTGGACGTGTGCTCAGGGGTCGCCATGGTTACGCCCAAACGCGAATACTACCATACTAAATAGTATGCGAAAATAGAACCGTGCTAAATATTACGTTAAAATGCCACAGACTGCTATATTTACGTAGTCACCTTTGATACTAAATGATATGACAAATGTTATGCTGTTGCCATTTGCCCTAATGTTTATGTAGAAAAGTAAAATTGAAGTATATATATTTTGCAGCAGCGTAGGATGAATGAGATCCCCAGCAAAACCACCGACACGCAGTACGAGGGCATTCAACGCTTTTTGAAGCTAAGATTTGGACTTTGATTCTGCAGAGAGGGAATACGTGAAGACTGGGTTTAACTCAGCATCTTAATTTACTCTTTGATTAAATCTGGCGTTTTTTTGGTGAACCGTCCATTGTGTTTTTCCACGTGGCGTTGCGCTATTGTACGAGCACGCTTCAGCGAGAGGGGAAATACAGCAGCAGCCAGCAACATCAGGACCGATACACTGTACACAAATGGAGCTTTATCATCGTTAGCTGCTTGCTAACTGAGAGGCGAAGAGAACAAGCGTAGTATTGCAGTTAAATCATCCAGGCTGCTTCTATCTCCGTGTCCTGCGAAAAGTTGGCGTTACCAGATACCCGACAGCCTACCCGAGCTCAGAGGAACAGGGTGAGACCCGAATTCAAAGGCGATTTTAAGCGTTGTCTAAATGTATTCAAATGCATGCGAAAGCAGGGACACGAGAACACACCGTAGCGACTGTGATGGTCGTGCCTGGACTGGATACAGTTCCACCGGCGGAGAGCGCAGGAAAGAGCGGTGCGGTAACAAAGGCCTGCGGAATGAATGGAGAGTACAATCACAAAGATGCACACATACATCACCCTGCTGGGAGTTTTGTGGCACCGAACGTCTGCTTTTGAGTCTTATTTAAGTTCAGGCTGCTTTTTTTTATTTGTTTTTTTTTTATTTAAATTTTTTTTTTTACATTTTTTTTTAAAACGATGCATAAGATATAAATCGTTTCTAGATACTGAAAGACAAGCCATATCAGCCCGATTGCGAAGTTAATGCAGGATAACGCTCTTTATTTCTAAGCATAATATATATCGAAGTTAGTTATTTTCCCGTTTAACCCAGGGTTCATTGCTCCATTATCTTCTTCAGATTGCATCATTAATGTTTACTCTTTTCTGAAAAGTGCATTATGGGTATTCTGCATCCAGTGCAGTGCATTGTGGATCTCGCTGGTGTACTAGATATTTGACACACTGCTTTCTGCTATTGAAAACTCTTTTCAGGGGAAAGTAGTTAATACAAGCTTAAGACGCCAGATGACGCTACAAGACTCATTTGCATATTTAGTCTGTCGTCATGATAATTTGGATATTAGAAACGTTACATGAAGAATGAAGAATTTCTGGAGACAGAATAGAATTAAAGTTTAGTGACAATAGAAATTGTTCTTCTTTATTATTGTTGTTTCTTATACAAAGACGTCCTTTTTGGTTATGCCACCACAAACTATCTGTATTTACAGAACTATTTACATGTTTACAGAATGACTTACAAAACAATTACAAACATCTAATACTAAGTAATTTCTATCAGACAAAACGAAGCAGTGGTAGTGAGTAGTCGGGAAATAGATATGTAGGAAATGGCTATAAATGTAATAGAAACTCGTTCAAGAGAACGAAGTGCGTGGGTGGGACAACGATGTAATCAGTGATCGGTTGCATGGAACAGTGGTGATCAGTAATTGGTTTCTGAGAAAAATGGTGGCCAGTTATTGCTGGGAACATTGGTTTACAAAAAAGCAAATCCGTCCACTTGTCTAACCAACAGCTGTGATGTGAGCTGGAGAACAGTATTAAATTCAGAACAGTCGCTAACGTCTGCTTAAAAAATGCTTAGTAAGAATTATAAGAAAGTCCTTATTCTGTTTTTTCCAAACGAATACAGATATCACAGCTCTGGATATTGTCCTATAAGTTGTGGCCACAATTGTTATGGTAACAAGCATAACATTAGTCATGCCACACCTGTAGTGCACACATTCATTCATTCATTCATTCATTGTCTACCGCTTATCCGATCAATTCTCTGGTCACGGGGAGCCTGTGCCTATCTCAGGGATCAGGCAGGATACGCCCTGGACGGAGTGCCAACCCATCGCAGGGTACACACACACTCTCATTCACTCACGCAATCACACACCACGGACAATTTAGAGATGCCAATCAACCTACAATGCATGTCTTTGGACCAGGGGAGGAAACACCCGAGGCTCTGGGAGAACATGCAAACTCCACACACACATGGTGGAGGCGGGAATCGAACCTCCAACCCTGGAGGCAAACGTGCTAGCCACCATGCCCCCCTTAGTGCACACATTATTTCAGTAAATTTGATTAGAAAACAACTAAATCCCTATTTAAAATCAGCCCAGCATGTCAGGCCAATATTGCCCTTGATACTGATTCTCTGCTTGTAGAATGCACCCCTTTATAGGGTACTATAAAGTAAACAGGTTTTAATGAAGTCTAGAGGGCTGTATCCATGCATCTGCCTTGAAATCAGATGAGATCTTAAATAATATGATTGGACAATTTGAAAACATAAGGTTTCATAGCAATTTCAGGGACAGAGGGTGTGCTGATTTGCTACAAAAATTGAGTCTGCATAGTCTAATTGAAAGAAGCAACATTGCTGCAGTTTGACATCTCTTTCCTCATTTTTTTAAATGAAGGTTTTCACATTTTTTTAATTAAATGAAAGATTTGATTAATAAGGAAACATTAAAAAAAAAAAAAAGTTGAAAGGAACCAAAGCAAGCAAATATCAGTTGTAATTTTGTACTGTATGATATGGCAGAAGCCCCTTGTGAATTAAGTGCATAATTTATGAAATGAGCTTGATGTAGTCACTTTTCCAGATGTTTATCTGATATTTTAATCTGTTAAAAGGAGTCTCTGTTTCTGTGTATGTTTCAGGATCTGTGATCAAACATGACTGCCCTAAGACAGAGGAAAAGCAGTAAAGTGAAGGAAGTGGGTCTGGATCCTCAGATTCAGCGATCTGAGCATGCAGCTGGCAACTTGGATAAAACAACTTTTGGTCAGTAACATTTTCCTGCCATGCACCGCAAAAAAGGGGTACTGTGATGGAATATAAACAGTAATGTCTAGGCATTTAATGGTGCTTTTTGCAGTAGCATGGAGTAATTATATTTATGTTTTCAGAAGGCATGTCATGGTGGACGGTGCTGTGTATTATCCTCGGTTCTATAGTAGGAGTAAGTCTGGGCTTGCTGTGTTGCATCTATGTGGCTACACTTCATGAAAATGATCTGTGGTTCTCCAATATAAAGGTAAGCTTGCAGTGTAATGTTTCCATTCTGTTGTAATAGAAAGCAGTAGGGGGACTGGTCTTTGTACAAAGCACTTCATGGAAAATCACTTTAGATGATTTAGTTCAATTTTAATCCAGTAAAACCTGGAAATGTTATTTAGTACGTTCGGCAGCCCAGAAGCTTTTACAGTACCAGTCATTTTAAAGGTTGAGTGTACTATTTAACCCTTAAATGTACATATAATACTTGAAAGTATTTTCCTGATTGCTCTTTAAATACATTAGATGTTTCTTTTTACCCTGGTGCTAGCACAAACTAATCTACTGTCAGCCATGATGTCACACTCAGTCTATTAATAGTAAAAAATTGAATGAAATATTTTGTTTTAAATACTATAAAGTTTTTTTGTACACTGTGCTACAGTTTATCTATTATCAGCGGTCAAAAGGGATAACCCATAATATATTTTGGCAGTCAGCACGGAGAGCAAATTTGCCTCACACCTTTATGGTTGAGGGTTTGATTCCTTCTTCCATCCTGTGAGTTTAGACATTGCATTTTCTCCCTGTGGATGAGTGAGTTTGGTGTGGAGGAACTTGACTGGCCTGCACAGAGCCCTGACCTCAACCCAATAGAACACCTTTGGGATGGATTAGAGCGGAGACTGTGAGCCAGGCCTTCTCGTCCAACATCAGTGCCTGACCTCACAAATGCACTTCTAGCGGAATGGTCAAAAATTCCCATTAACACACTTCTAAACCTTGTGGAAAGCTTTCCCAGGAGAGTTGAAGCTGTTATAGCTGCAAATGGCGGGGCAACTCTATGTAACATTCATGTGCATGTAAAGGCAGACGTCCCAAAACCTTTGGCATTATAGTGTATATAAATAAGACACCAGTTTAAGTTCAGCTTGGAAACCTACAGGATTATATGTAGTGAAATATGTTTCTCTTTTGTAAGTATCTCACCCAGAAGTAAAGTCCTAGCAAAGTCTACTTACCCCCAATAGTGAAAATGGAGAAAATTGATTTAATGGTGGTGCAGGAACATTGCAGAAATTTTGACAACTGGTATCTGTTTATGAACAGAATTCAGTTATTAATATTTTATTACCTTTTTCTTCCTTTGCCTTATTTTTCCATCCACAATACTCATAAAATAGGAGATACACACAAATTGAACATTGAAGCTGAGCTGTTTGGTAGAAATACTGATATTTTTGGATTCTGTTTAGATTCTGACCTTTGGTGAGTGTACATAACAGGAGCACTGGAGACCGTGCACTTCCCTGTAGAGATGCTGTGACGATGTTTAGAGACTGCACTGTAATGTCACTGTGAGAACATCTGGGACTGTGTGCCCTTCTGCAGAGAAACTATGATCGTGCATTAAACTGTGTTTACTGTCCTGCAGAGACACTGTCATAGAGCAGTGGAGACTTTATGCCGTTCTCTCAAGCTGCTGATAGAATATTGCATGCTTAGAATTCACTGCGTTGACTCATTATTAACACATTAGCAGCACTAGTTAAATAATGAGAAGGAAGTCTGCTCACTAAGCACTGAAGCAGCAATTATTGACCATGTAAAGTGAAATATTCATTGATTTAATATGAATACATTTTCAGCAAGGTGGTTTTAGAGAGTTGCTGTTGTTGTTATTATTATTATTATTATTTAGTTGGTTAGTTTTTTTGTACTGAAGAATTGTTAGTTCTAAAGAATGAAATATTCCTTGATTAAATATGAATACATTTTCAGCAAGGTGATATTAGAGAGATTATTATTATTATTATTATTCATTCATTGTCTGCCGCTTATCCGAACTACACTCGGGTCACGGGGATCCTGTGCCTATCTCAGGCGTCATAGGGCATCAAGGCAGGATACACCCTGGACGGAGTGCCAACCCATCGCAGGGCACACACACACTCTCATTCACTCACGCAATCACACACTACGGACAATTTAGAGATGCCAATCAACCTACCATGCATGTCTATGGACTGGGGGAGGAAACCGGAGTACCCGGAGGAAACCCCCGAGGCACAGGGAGAACATGCAAACTCCACACACACATGGCGGAGGCAGGAATCGAACCCCCAACCCTGGAGGTGTGAGGCAAACGTGCTAACCACTAAGCCACCGTGCCCCCCTATTATTATTATTTTTTTTTTTTTTATTATTTTTATTATTATTATTATAATAAATTTATTTATTGTTTTTTTTTACTGAAGAATTGTTATTTCTCAAGAATTGTTATTTCTCTCTCTTTTGTTTATGTGCATTTATTTTAAGGAGTTAGTGTTTATAGTAAGCCTTACACAATGCTGATTGTTTTTTCTAGCTTGCAATTTAACTAAAAATGTTGAGCGAAATAATTAAATCATCCAGATCCGGTAGCCTAGAAAATATAGGAAAACGAGCAATTCGGTTAAATCTGCAGAAGGGAGTATTGGAAGGTATAATAATAATATCAGCTGTGCAGTCAGGAACTGTTGGGTGGCAGTGCCATGTGTAAGAACTCAGCTTGATGGTGGATTTTTAGGTGATTATTTTTAGGTCATTATTCACTGTCCTGCTGCTTCGTGTTGGAACATGTCTGAGCACTAGCCATCACATCATACTGTGCTATGGGTCAAACATTCACTTTTAGATGTTATTTGAGATTAATGAACTTAAAAGAACTAAAAGTCCATTTACCTTGACTGAAGGCACAGGTGCCCAATGAGTCTGATATCATGTGAGATTAGGGGAAGGGGGCGGAGCTTCCAGGTCGTGTCAGTTAATATCAAAGCATTCAAAACACCTGTATCATTCTATATTTATATGTCGATTGGCACCTCTCCCATTTTATGGGGGAGAAAAAGACTGTATTTCTGAGTATTTTTAAGTGATGCCTTAAAATATTTTAATAGATAAAAATGGATACCACTAAATAGTTATAACACACAAGCTTATTTGAGAGTACAGCACACTGATTCTGAGCCTTTAGGCTTAGTAAACATCAGATCTAATCCGTTTAACCATCTGAGACGGACACAGTTTAGCAGCCATTCTTTTATGTTTGATCTTTAGACATTTGTAGTTTAACCCTCAGGCTTGTTTCGAGTATCACTGTATTGTATGCGTTCTGAAATTCACTCTTATACAGGAGCACTCCCAGGGCTCATTTCTTTGCTTTTGCCTTGAATTTTATGGCACTTTCAGACAAGATAAAGAAAGAGATGTGGAGAAGAGAACTTGGACGCGTTTACTTGATATTTCAAGTCCTAGCTGAGCAAAGATTGTAAGATCTGACATTCTCCAGGAAATTAACTGACCTTTTTCTACATGATATGGGTTTCACTGCATAATATGAAACTGAGATATTCACACACTGAGTGTAACTAATCTAAGTTGCCATATAAAGCAGACAATTGTAAAAATAAATATTCATTTACACATTTTAATGCTGCAAAGTCCAATGCAGTGGTTTTATGCTACATCATTCATTATTATAGTCGTCCAGATAAGGCGTCACATCTCAGGATTGGAGCCTGACAATAGGGCAGTTGGGTAATTGTTCACATCACTGCAGTAACTAATAACATACAGATACAAAACTCACTGTTTGATAATGGTATCCAAAAATTTTTACATTTGTGGAAAGCTTTCAGCTCTTGAATTCGGAATAAAAATGTCTACATAAGAGAATAATCATCTTTACCTTTCATTCATTTTATTTCAGTTAATATAATGCCATTTTTTATTTTCAGTTAGGGAACAAAAATCAGAAACCACCTAAATCAGAGGGACAAAATTAATCAAGACATATTTGTTAAGGAGGAGGATGATTTCTATTATTATTATTATTATTATTATTATTATTATTATGACTGTTATTATGACCAGTATCATTGGTGGTGGTGGGGTTTCCTTCAGGTACTCTGGTTTCCTCCCCCAGTCGAAAGACATGCATTGTAGGCTGATTAGCATCTCTAAATTGTTTGTAATTTATTTTTTAAATAAATATATATTTAATTGTTTTCAAATCTTTACAGCCAACAATTGCATTTATACTGGAAGCCACTTGAAATGAACATTTTTAACTTAATGTATGAATAACTTTTTAAACCATCAACACATAATCAGGCTAAATCCCATTTTATTCCTAAACAGTATACAGTATATATTCACTACTTAGGGTACAAGCTAATGTGACAGTAAATCCTATTCTATGCAGTATATGCTCAATACAATTTGTCTGAATGAGTCACAGCAAAAATTGACTCCAAGCCTGATTACCGACTTTTTCTAATGTGTTTAATAGTCTGTAGTTTTCTGTAGTGGCTTCCGTATGGTGAATCATTGACATTTTCTACTGTATACTTCTGAAAACTAAAGGTTTCCTGAACTGACATATTTCTCTTTTGCGTGTATGTTAACATAAAAAGTGATCACATTTTAAAGGCTGTTTATCAGCAAAAGTGAAAACTGAGAAAATTGCATTGAATGATTTGATTCAGGCTGTGGTGCAGGGCGTCACAGACCTTTTACAGTCTAGGATCAGATTACAAACTGAATTGATTAGGGTGATTATATTGCTCTACTAACATTTATTATAGTTGACACGCCTGACTATATTATTGATAGAGAACTCAATGTTAGCCAAATCCTTTTTTTTTTTTTTCTAAAAAATTGTACCATAGCAATATCTGCTATGGTAGATTTAAACATACATTTAAACAGCAAAATTAGTTTTGATGGAGAATTTGGTAGACTAGAGTATAAATACGATATACACAGGAAATGCTCTACTTTAATATACACCAATCAGGCATAATATTATGACCACCTGCCTAATGTTGTGTTGGTCCTCCTTTTGCTGCCAAAACAGCCCTGACCTGTCATGCACTGTGTATTCTGACACCTTCATGTCAGAACCAGCATTAATGTCTTCAGAAGTTTGAGCATCAGTAGCTTGTCTGTTGGGTTGGACCACACGGGCCAGCCTTCACTCCCCACGTGCATCAATGAGCCGCCCATGACACTGTTGCAAGTTCCTTCCTTGGACCACTTTTGATAGATACTGATCACTGCAGACCGGGAACACCCCACAAGAGCTGCAGTTTTGGACATGCTCTGATCCAGTGGTCTAGCCATCACAATTTGGCCTTTGTCAAACTCGCTCAAATCCTTACACTTGCCAATTTTCCCTGCTTCTAGCACATCAACTTTGAGGACAAAATGTTCACTTGCTGCCTAATATATCCCACCCACTAACAGGTGCCATGATGAGGAGATAATCAGTGTTATTCACTTCACCTGTCACTGCTCATAATGTTACACTGATCAGTGTAATACTCATAGTGTGATATGTTGCCATTTATTCAAGTGACCCTAACTTGCAGATGTCAGTGTACTGAAAAGTGTTATATATTGCATGGTCATACTATGAATCTTTTAAACCATTCCACACCTAGATCAATCAAACATGACATAAATTATTATTCTTCTTTACTGGTATAGAACTTGAAGCAGATATTAGAGCACAGATGTGAATGGAAAAAGTAGCTCAGTGGTTATAAATTCTTGAGGAACAGGTTTATTTTGTGCTGTTCATTGAGTACTTAATGTTACACACACACACACACACACACACACACACACACACACACACACACACACACACACACACATACGTTTCCTTTTGGAAATGTGTGATTTATTTTCCAAATGTGCTGAACGAATGTTCTGCTTTCCCATATAATTTTCATGTATGTACAGTGGGCAAGAGATTATAAAATGGCATCCAAATCTGTAACAGAAGACCAGAAGAGAGCCAAAAAGTTGTCATGTTCAGACAGAGATGTTTCTTTTGGTCAATGTTCTGAACTGTTAGAAAGGTCTGAACGTGAGGCCTTCCCTGGATCAGACGATGGTTTAAACAGTTACTTATGTTGGCAGTGTGGTTTCTCCTCATGTCATTCTAACAGATTCTGCACTTTGCTCAGGAAGATAAAAGTTTATTCATTATAAAGTTTATTTATTATATAATTCTGCCATGAGACATGTTCTGCATTACTTTCCTGGCTCTGAGATCACACAGGTGTGTGCGTTCATTAAAAATACTGATTGTCTTGACTTCCGCCTTGCAGACTGAATGTAATATAAATCATATTGTATTGAATTTATTATGTCAGAGAGCTTTACATCATTTAAAACAAACTATACTGCAGTGCCTTGTAATGTTAATATACAGTGTGCCATGTATGACGAGATATGTAATAATCCCACTAACTAGGTATTATGTGTACAATGTGTAATAGTTCAAAGCCTTCTGAACCTGTGTGTAATATATGTATTCATATTTAGCCATATACAGTTCATGTATGTATGTATATTTGGACACATGTTCAGTTATTTTTTAGCTGTTTACAATCACATATTCAAGTTACAGTTTTGTAATAAAGTTGCTTTCGGCTGCTCCCTGTTCGGGGTCGCCACAGCGGACCAACTGGTCCGCACAACAACTTGGCAAATGTTTTACGCCGGATGCCCTTCCTGACGCAACCCTCCCATTTTTCTGGGCTTGGGACCGGCACTGCATCCAGTGGCTGGGGTTGAGGCATTGGCTGGGAATCGAACCCGGGCTTTCCGCATGATAGGCGAGAAACCTACCACTGAGCCACCAATGCCCTCAAGTTAGAGTTTTGTAAAATTGCACACTCTCTTATGCTTTAATTGATCAGCTTTAACTTAGCTTTAATTGGGTGAAGGGTTTAGGAACTATAGCTATTTAATTTGTAGCCCCCTCCTTTTTCTACAGAACCAAAAGTCATTGGACAGTTGACTCAGAATCTGTTTCATGGACAGGCATTAGCTATTCCTTCATTATTTTTTCATCATTTAAGAAGGAAGAATTTCTGGAGTTGATTTTAATTGTCACATTTGCATTTGGAAGCTGTTTCTGTGAACCCACATCATGCTGTCGAAGGGACTTATCATGCATGTCAAACAGGAAATCATTAGACTTCAAAAACAAAACAAATCCATCAGAGAGAGCAGGAACGGTAGAAGTGGCCAAATCAACAGTTTAGTAAATTCTGGGGGAAAAAAGGAAAAGAACACACTTGTGAGCTCAGCAACATCCTGGACATCCATGAAAGACAACAGTGGTGGATTATCACAGGATGCCTCCATGGTAAAGATTAACCCCTTCACAACATCCAGCTAAGTTAACAACACTCTCCTGGAGGAAGGTGTGTCATTGTCCAAGTCTGCAATCAAGAGCAAATACAGAGGGTTCACCATGAGCTTGCAGTGCATTCATAACCCTTAAGAATAGAAAGGCCAAATCCGACTTTGCCAAAAAGCATTTAAAAAAGCCAGATCAGTTCTGGAAAAGCATTCTTTGGACAGATGGAACTAAGATCAACAAGAATGACAGGAAGAAAAAAATATGGAGAAGGCTTGGAACAGCTCATGATCCAAAGCATACATCATCATCTGTAGAACACGGTGGAGGCAGTGTAATGGCATGGGCATGCATGGCTTCCACTGGCACTGGGTCACCGGAGTTTATTGATGATGTGACAGAAGACGGAAGCCGCCCGATGAATTCAGAGTACAGATGGACAATGCTTCAAAACATACTGCAAAAGCAACCCAGGATTTTTTGAAGGTGGAAAGAAAGAAGTGGAATGTTCTGCAATGACCTGTCAGTCACCTGATCTCAGCCACATCAGGCATGCATTTCACTTGCTGAAGACAAGACTAAAGGCAGAATGACCCACAAATGAATAACTGAAGACAGCCACAGTAAAAGGCAAAGCCTCACAAATGAGGAAACCCAGTGTTTGATGTTCATGGGTTCCAGACTTCATGCAGCCATTGCCTGCATAGAATTCTCAACAAAATATTAAAAATGAACATTTTATTTATGGTTATATAAATTTTTCCAATTACATTTGAGCCCTTGGAAATTAGGGGTTCATGTTATTATTGTTCAAGCCCTTGAATTAAATCTGAATCTGAATCTTTTAATTCTCTTTCATTTCTACTTAATTTTATACATGCAGAGCTGTCCAAATTTATATGGACCTGACTTTATATTCAGCAATAATTGCCCTAATATGTGCCCTAATTATTTATATGACATTAAAAACCCTCAATGACATTATTACAAGCAAAACAGAAACACTTTTCATTAATGTAATTCGAAAAAGGTTTACTGATTTACTGAAAGCGGTAGAGATGATTGGAGCTTGTCAGAATTATGAAATTGTGAAGAATTGTCCTTTGCATAACTGACATTTAATCACTTTTGTTAATATATAAACATGCTTTAATTCACATACACATTTAGTAATACTGTAATCCATTTCTTTTTGTCTTATTGACTACAACATTTCAAAGGGAAGAGTTGAATGGTGAAATATGCTGAATACACAATAATACACAATATTGTCAATAGCAAATTGACCAAATATTTCATAGACCTACAAATAATTCATAAAAAAAACAGAAAAATATAATTTGATTATACTGTTAAACCAATTGTAAATAAGTACCTCAGATAGTTGTGATTATTGATGCAATACCTGTAACATATGTAATGTATAGGAATGTAGTAATTAAGTCATTATCAGGTGGTCATTAGTTAACACAGTGTTGGGTTTTGCATGTTATTTAAAAGAAATCAGTTCCATCGAATGTTCCATTAAGGCATGCACGAGTCCGGGTCAAAATGGAAAAATAAGGAAGCCAAAAGTTTTTTTTATGTGTGATTTAACATAATGAATGTCATGCTGGTGTGATGCACCTCAATGCTTGGACTATTATGGATTAATACAAATAAATTGAAATATAAGTCTAATATTAATCTTGAACTTTTGTACTATATTTATGTTCTGTAAAGCTGCTTTGAGCAAATGTCCATTGTTAAAAGTGCTATACAAATAAAATTGAATTGAACTACAGTGCATGCTTTCAGCTGCGGAACTACACGCATCAGCTGAGGCTGACAGGAGCAGTTTTAACTACACGGATAAATTAGCATGCACGGGTGATGGACGATCTTCTCAGAATCTGGTATACAAGTAAAGCAAAACCGAGCAAAATAAAATGTATTGCAAAGCTGTCATATAGCTCCGGCTAACACAACATGCAGCATACATCATCTCACAGACGAGCAGTTTAACAAATAATAATTTTGCATACAATATGAGGACAAAACGCCATCGCTCAGCTAAAATGACAGGCCACAAAGAGTTACATAAAAAGTCTCAATTGAGAGGATATCATTGTGGCTACTCAGTCTGCCTTTTTTCGGGAATTCATATGTGCTAGTCTGTATGAACACACTTAACTAGCTAACTAGCTCAAATTATTATTATTACATTATGCTAGTTACACCTTTTTAACCTAGTCCACTCCTATATACTCACAACTAAATAAAAAATTTTTTTTGGAGCATACAAACAGAACTTTCAGATAGATTTCCTGTCAGGATTTCTCATATGTCTATAAACAGTTTATTCCTGTTTTTTTCCCCTAGAATTATAAGAACCATACAAGAAAAGTTTTGTATTAGTTTTTGATAAATGATGATATAACAGTTCTTGGTAGTGTATTATTGGCTCTCCTATACATACAGTCATTCTGTTTTTACTCTCCTCTGCCTGGTAAATGCTGTAGATGCAGCGTGTGCTGGTCCAGTCATAAAAAGGTTACGTTGGGGTTTAAATCAAGTCCGGCCGCGACTGTAATGGAAAGAACAAGAGTGATGCAAACGTGTGCTGTGTAGTATTTTAAGACTCAGTTATGACTCATTCTCCGCTGTCATCTGTTCTCTCGCTCGATAAACGTGGGAGCTGGTTCACTTTGCTTAGAAGGAAGAAATGACCAGAGCTTTTATTTCCAGCATGTTCCTTGTTTTTCTCCTGTGGTTAAATGCCTCCTGGAGTGCGTCAGGGCTCATGGGAGTTCGAGCGCTTTGTTTGCAGTGAAGATTCGCTATGCTGAAAATCCATTTCCCTTGGTCTTTTGAGAGAGCAGACTGAAGAAGTAGACTCATCAAAGGTGTCTTCATTGTGCTTGGAGAAAAAAAAAGTATAAACAGTCGCATATAGTCTGGTTCAGAGTGTTCTGTTAAGCTACATGTACATGTCTGGGTCAAACTGAGTCAGGCAAAGTTACTTTGGGTACTTTGGATTAAACCAAGGTTACCTTAAAGTGAACCGGCTATCTCGGTAAGCTATGAACCCTAGGTCTGATGTCGGCTTGGTATCTCCTTTGGGATACCGGTGTGTGAGACACGAAGCAGCTGCAGCCAGGGCTCTCTCAAATTCGCAGTGTGTGAAGCCATGTCCATGACAGTTATAGCACCTTGTGGACGCCATTTCAGACCGGAGCTGAAGTTTTAGATCGTTTAAAAAGGACGGACAAATGCTTTTAACATTTTCCAAGAGATGGTCCAAGACTTCAGCTTTCTTTTTCCATTTTTCCTGCAAACACCAAAAGGTCACCATTTGTGCTATGCAAATACCTTCCTTCCTATCTCAGCTGTCTTGTCTGGTTGTGGAACGATCAGTTCTACTGACTGCTGGTTTGTGTGCCTATGAAAGTCTCACGAATTTTCGCCGATCTCATAAAATATCTTGTAAAATTTAGATATTTTTTTTGTGTAGATGACTAATGTGCTAGTAGCACTGTTTGAGCCAGCTCCTCCTTCAGCTCTGGGAATCTGGGAACGCACAGGCTGGATTCATACACTGAATTGTTCACCGATCATCAGTGGAATACAAAAAAAGATCTCGCAAAGGCAGCAATGGAGGCAAGACGCAGAGGCAAGAGCATGCAAGAGAGCGTTCTGGACAGCGTCGATTTGGATAACTCTGGAACAAAAGAACCCACCAGTGTCTTGAAAACAAGCCAGTGGAGGGACAGAAGTTGCTGGAACTCTTCATGGATGAGACTTAATGACTTGATCCGTTGGCAGACTGTAGGCATGGTTACTGGTTTAACATTAGCGGGAGTGATTGGACTCTTCCATGCTTGGTATGTTTACTCCATCCATGAAAACCTGCTCTGGTTTTCACAGCTGGAGGTAAGAAGGACCATTGAAGACAGAAGAGCAAGCAGATTTTTGAGTGTGAAGTTGAGTTAATATTAATCCTATAACCTGTGATGTGGTGTAAATCTCCAACATTTACCAAATATCTAGCATTTCTTTAAGATATTTATTCCTAGTCAGGTTTGTCTAAGAGTGTTCTGCATTAAATTTGGTTTAAAAAGATAATTATATTCCTAAACACACCAGCAAGCAATATTGGAAGTTGAAAGCAGCTTTGGTGCAGACTTTATAATGAGTTCTGCTGTCAGAAAGTTGCAACTGTTACTTTATTATTTCTCAAGCGGTGCTTTTTGTCTGCATTTAAAAAAAAAAAAAAAGTCACATTAACACGTTTTAGATTTCATTACCTCTTAATGAAACAGAAGAAACTGTAAACTTTGGAGCAAAAATTTTGGAAGAGGTCTGCAAGAGTATGCAGTGATGCACTTAATAAAATGTTTTATTTTTGTTCATTACCTTTCATACTATAAATGATTCCATATGCTTCTGAGATATTTGCCCATTTGTTTATTCATTTATTCGAAGGTAACCGCTTCATGGATCCTTTCTGCAGTGGATGGAACTCCATTTTCCAAGAGTTTTGATTTGTTGTTGCAGGATATTCGGTCTGATCTATGCGGACATTTTCTTCTTCATGCCTGCTTAAATCCATGCTAAAAAGGAGCGATTGTTAAAAAATCTAATTTAGCCAACCATAGTTATTGTCCCTAACAATAACTAGCACCCGTTTGTCTCTAACATTGATCGTAACTCCATTATGCTGACATCTGTCTGAATACACGTACCACTTAAATAAGCATCTGTTTCATACTCGGAAGACACCATATGTCATAGCTTTTATTTTATCCCTCTGCTCATTTGTCATATTTTGGATTTTTTGGCAGGAAGTGGAGCGTGAAATCTCCTTTCGGACAGAATGTGGCCTCTACTACTCCTACTACAAACAGATGCTCAGAGCCTTGTCTATACAGGAAGGTATGGAGATTTATTCAGTTTTTGAAGCTTGCTGTCCAAACGGCCTGAAGGCATCACTGTTTTAATATGGAAACATTGCCAGATTTTTACATAGAATCTTACATCCAAAGTGATTTACAAGTCCGACAGAATCCGGTTCAAATGTACAGCATTTAAAGAGAGCAGACAGCAGTACAACTGTTCCCAACGAAATGTCCGCCGAGATTGTCTGGCGAGAATTGACAGTTAGCTGCATCTACACAGCATGACTTGAGTTACATCCAGAGACGCAACACAAACTGCAAATGAAATATCGAGGAAGAAGCACATGGTCTGAAATGAACACCAGTTCAACATAAGGTAACCTCTGTTTGTTGCCAGATATAAAGTGGGAACGTGTACTGCTCTCCAAAATGATCGGCACCCATCATTAAAATAGTTGTATAGAATGAACATTGCAAAGAAATGTGGACTACATGATGGCTTTTCTGTCTGTTTTGTTCGATCACATGGGTGTGCAAACTTATCTGGAAAAGGAATGGTTTTATTCTAATGATGCAGGACTGATTAATCAGGTGGAATCAGGTGTGACTCCTCTGGTGAAAACCTGCTCTCACACCAGCTCTTTGTGGATAAGTTTGGACCCCTGATCTACCAGATTGTGCTACGGCTGATGTGTGTAGTTCAGCAGGTGGATGGATTTGGAATGATGCTGTAGTATCATGCTGCCTTGAAATACCTGATGTGTAAATGTACATACCAGATTAAAACTTTTTGTTGTCTTTTGCTGGTTGTTGAAATTACTACATATAGAAAACTGCTAGTCCTGGTTTGCCAGCATTTATGATTTGTCTACCACTGGCAAACAAATTGTAATTCTTGAAAAACGGAGATTCTTTCTAAATTGGTTTTGATTAGAGATGTCACAATACCACATGTCATTTCCAAAACCAACACTATTAAGCTTTAAAATGTTTTGGCCAATAACCATCCACCAGCCTTTTTTGCTGGTATCTACTTGATAGTGATACTGATCCTCTGTATCAGATCTATATAATCTCTACTCTAAGACTGCAGAAATGCTGCTGGTACCTTTTAACCATGTTTTTTTCCTTGGATTGTAAAATATGAGGTTGCATCTGTGTGCAAATCCCATGCATGCATTATCATAGGGGAAACAAGCAAAGAAAAAACCTTCAACACAAAAGTCAGAGATGGTTGCTGACCTGAGCAAATAAAGTAATTAATATATATAGAGCACATTTAGAGCCATAGCAAGTTTCACATTCCTGGTTGTCAAGATTTACTCGTATATACCACTTTCATGATAACAAGCTGATGGAAGCAAAAATAAATAAATAAAAAATGGAGAGATGCGCCAGAATTCAGCACCTGCACTTCACCAAGCTTCATTAAAGCTAATGGCATTCTGTGCTATGGTCACATGAGACCCTGTCATACCAAACTATTTTGTTAATGCTCAACATCTGCATGTTTGGAATCAACATGGGACTGCGTACAAGGAAAAGCACCTGATAGTCATTGTGAAACGTGATGCTGGATCACTTATGCTTTGTGGCTGTTTTATGGCTGGTGCTCATTGGAGATAGATTATATCATATACTTTACTAAGGGTAATTTCATCCAAAAAACCTGGTTCCTTCTGCCAGGGGGTTCTGCCAGATAGAGCTCTCGCAAGATGATAAACCAGATTTACTAACTTACCTCCAGATCAACATAGAAACACAATATCAGTGGGATTTAAACTGTGGTCTGAGCTGAACAGGGAAGTCCCGGTATAAACCTGAGTATATAAAGGAGCTTAAAAAGCTCCTTTATATGATAACAAGCATGGATCCTTATAAAAACGTCTCCAAACTAAGACTCTAACTAAATGTGTTAGCAAATGTTATTTTTTTTTATACTATATTATTATTAATTATGATTATTATAATTATTATATTATTATTAATTAATGAAGGGTGCCTTATACTATATTATTATTAATTTATGAAGGGTGCCAATAATTCTGGATGTCTCTGTATATGAAGTTAAATCACATTGAGACTGATGCTTCTTCATCAAAGTTCAAGTGGCCCTGACAGAGTCGAGTAGAACTTTCCACCCTGATGTGTTTTTCTTTTCAGCAGAAACTCATGTTGTGCTTCAGTAAATAATTTAAAAGTATGTGTATGTATTCTTTAAATCAACCCGATTCCTCCTGCGCTTTTCAGAAGCTCATTTTTTGCTAATTGCCGTTCAGCTTGCTCTTCCCATTCATTGTTCAATCATCCAGCCAGTGGAAAGCTGAATGAAATATAAATGAAGTAATGAGCTGGCTAGTCATGCTTCCCTGTCCACTTTGTCTGTTTTCCGTTACAATTCATGTAAAGCAAAAGCAATCACGGGTGCTCTGCTACTTCTAAAACAAAGAAGGAATAAAAGCTTCTTTTCTTCCCAAAGTGCTAGAAGTGAGCCAAATCACTTTTGTGCTCCAGCATGCAAAAAACAAACAAACATTACAATTAAGCCATTAGCCATAAAAAAAACCCTGAATGCTGCAGCAGCAATGCTTATAGCTGTTCTCTGGATGCTGCTTTACTGTTCCTGAGCAGTTGGGCATCATGATCATCTAAATAGACTTGGAACCTGCTCAGATGCTCACTTCTTTAATTCCTTTATGAGGAAATTTTCACTGGGTCTCTGTAGCATTGTGAGCAAGTGAGATATATATGGCTCTAAACCCAAACTCAAAGCATGAGTGTTTTTGTAAGCAGATTGTAATAGCTACTGATACAAAGCAATTTGACATTGTGGAGTGGCATGTGGCAGTCTAAATAACACTGAAAATACAGAATATTATTATTATTATTATTATTATTATTATTATTATTATTATTATTATTATTATTATTATTTATTTATTTGTTTGTTTATTTATTTACTTATTTATTTACTTATTTATTTACTTATTTATTTATTTTTAATGGGAGTGTTATTGCTATTCTTACTGATAATAATATAATAATGATAATGCTACTACTAATATTAATAGTAGTAAAATAATATTTTTTTAATAATTAAAAACTTATTACTGCTACTACTAATAATAATAAGTTTATCTTATTAGTAGTAGTAGCATTAGTAGTATTTTTGTTGTTGTTGCTGCTGTTGTTACTAAATAATAATAATAATAATACTAATAATAATAATAATAATACTAATAATATGGTATATTTTTGAACATTATTATTATTATTATTATTATTATTATTATTATTATTATTATTTTGTATTGTCTCTTTAAATTAGCTTTTTGTTGTTTAAATTGTAATTATTTTGGTTTTTAGGTTTGAGAATCTTTAAATAATTATACAACTACAATATAATTTTAAACTAATTAAAGCTACTCATTTCACTTGGTCATTACTGCACACAGTAAGATCACAATAAATAAAGCAATGAATAAAAAGCTATAAAAGATCTAAATCTGTTTGCTCATGTGCGACATAAACATCTAGACCCCATTTTGGTCATCCTTTGTGACTGTGTAAAGACATTTCTACATGAACATGTTAGTAAAATGTTTTAAAAAACATTTTCTGTGGCAGAAATCCAACTTCATGAAGATCTTTACAGCGCTTTAGCTACATTTGCATGATGCTTTTGGATATTAACACCTGAAGATTAGTTCATTTTAAGCAATATTATTGTACTAGCAGCGTTCAGATTTAATGTTATAGATTGAAGAAATGTTAATTAGCCCAAATTTATATGAAGTTCAGTGAATGCTGATGTAAAGCGTGATTCTTTAAGGTTTTCTTCTGTTAGTTTCGGGAAGTATTCGGCTTGGTGATCAGATGCTAAAATCTATTTTTGTGTTTGTACGCAGGTCTATCTCAGCTTATAAATGACAACACCACCGAGTCTATGAGGACTATTAATATTCTACAGCGTATGAACATCTATCAGGAGGTGTTGCTGAGTATAATCTACAGGATTCTACCTATTCAGGTATAGCCTAATGTTTTTACAGAGCTATTTTTGTAATGTATGAACAGCAGTATACATCCATACATGTGTTGCAGTCGAGGAAAAAAACATTGTCACTGAATAAAATACTTTTAAATTCCTAAATTAAGAAAATATAGATTTATTTATTTATTGTTTATTTGTTTGTTTAAATTTATTTATTTTAATTTATTTTAATTTAAAGTTTTTTCTAGCTTTGTCTTGGCATCTTCCTACAGAGGTAATGTTGGACAAGACGTCAGTAGTAAAAACAGTCAGTCTGCCTAATGATGTCTAAAACGTTGCTAGCTGAGTGAGATTTTTTCACTGATCATGTTTTTGACTAGTGAAAAAGACATAAGCCTAATCAAATAAGTTTTTGTATTAGATGCTGACTGTCAAAATGTCTGCATTGCTCCTGCACTATCATATCTTCATCAAAACAGAGAACAGCACTTACACATGCTGTACAGAAGTTGTATATACAATGTTTATATAACCAAATCAGATGAGGAGGAATGAAGGTAAAGGCTAGCACACACTTACTCCGAGACGCATGAAGGCAGTCATTTCCATCTTTTTGTAATGCTGCTCATGCTAATATACAGTGTAATATACACTGATTGACAGGTGAGAGGAAGTATGTGATCCCTCCAACTTGGCGCATGACCAAGTTCGCACCGTTTGTATTGTGGTTACAGATGGTCCTGCAAAAGAGTAACATGTTCTACTTTATGCAAGCCTGTAGTTTTCAGAACTATGTATATCATGTCTAAATGACATCAGGTGAACGGTTTTCCCAAGGTTGGCATACATATATATGTAACTTTCATATGTGTATACTTCCAAGACATGCTTAGACGTTTACCAAGATTAAAAAAATATATTTGTGTGTTTGTGTGTGTGTGTATGTGTGCGTGTGTGTATACAGTCCTACCTTGAGCCAGTGTACTTCTACATCTACACTGTGTTTGCTCTACAAGCAGTGTATGTATTCGCTCTCTTCCTGACCAGTTGGATGCTCAGTGATTGCTGGCTGGCTGGGACTCTTGCTGGAGTCTGGTACATTCTTAACAGGTATGGAACATACACACACAGACACAATTAAAATTCCTCCGTGAATCAGGACCTCATTGCTGTTCTGAAAGGTTTTGGCTTCTGTAAAATTTCAAGTTTTTTTTTTTCTAAGAAAAAGGAACAATTCAAATACTGAGTATGACCTTGTGAGTGAGGGTACTGACTGTATTTGCGTGTGTGTGTGTAGAGTAGACACAACACGTGTGGAGTTCACCATCTCTCTGAGAGAGAACTGGTCTCTGCCGTTTTTTGCGCTACAGGTAGCTGCCATCACCTGCTACCTGCATCCTCGGCTCCGGCTGCAGCACCAGGTATACATCTGTTACATGATTCATACGAGTCACCCTGTGTCACATGATTCACATGATCTCTTTCTTTTTTTTAATTCTATCTAATACTTTGAGCACAACTGAAAGATTTTTATTATTTCAATACTGAAATTACCACTATGTATCACAGACAGACTGACCGGTCTGTCCGTCTGTCTTTTTTCCTTGCTGCAATTCTGTATCTGTCTCTCTTTCTATATCTGCATGCCTACCTTTCTGTTTGTCTCTGACCTGCCTTTTTGTCTCTTTTTTCTGTTTGTTTTTCTATATCTGTCTTTCTGTCTGTCACTTTCTGTCTGCCTGCCTGCCTGTCTTTCCTATATCTGTCTCATTCTGTCTGTCTGTCAGCCTGCCTGCACTTTCTTTCTTTCTTTCTTTCTTTCTTTCTTTCTTTCTTTCTTTCTTTCTTTCTTTCTTTCTTTCTTTCTTTCTTTCTTTCTTATACAAACTACTCGTGATATGTTGGATAGGCTTATATGGTGAAACGTAGTCACGTGCACATGGCACTCATATGTTCTTTCTTAAACATCCCGTTCTAGAAGTTATTACCCCTTTGCTGTTATAATAACCTCCACTCTTATGAGAAGGCCTTCCAGTATGGCTGTGGGGTTTTTTGCGCATTTACCCATTAGTGAGATCAAGCACTGAAAGGATTGGGGTGTAGATTATGTTCCAGTTCATGCTTAATCTATTTAGTGGGGTTGAGGTCTGTGCAGAACACTCCTGTTTTTCCAATGCAAACTTGGCTAACCATGTCTTTATGGAGCTCACACCCAATGCACAGGGGCATTGTCGTGCTGGAACATGATTAGGTGCAAGGCAAATTGTAATTCTACAGTATACAAAGACATCCTATACAACTGTGTGCTTTGAATTTTGTGGCAACTTTTTGAGGGAGGACAACATATGGGTGTGTGGGGGGGGTCCACAAATATTTGGTTATATAGTATATAGTTGGATAATAGAGTTTGGATACCTGATTTAAATTAAGCTCACATATACCACAGACAGTCACTCAAGTAATTAAATTATCTAAAACCGATGATCACATTTCCAGTAGAATTCATTGTGTATCCCGAATCCTGGGGAAGATTTTTGCATCATTGCTTTTATTAGCCGCAGAGTTTAGATTTATTCTGTTGCCTGTTCTGTTTTTTGTCTGAGTGCTGAGGTGATGTTACACCTCAGATGGAGGTGTATAAACGTTGGTGTGAAATCTGAAAGAGACATTAGTGTTGAACTGCTGCTGAACCGTGTGAGATGTTCCATCAGCTTATCCTTCAGACAGATGGTTATATGGTGGAAGAATTCTTCGACACAGGAACATCCTGTACTGAGGTTTGGAGGGTTTGGGTTTAACATTATGTGTGTGGCTGTCTCTGTGTGTGTGTTCTCTGCACAGAGGGTGGTGCTGTGGCTGGTGTTTGTCTGCACGCTTTGTTTCTGTCTCACATGGCAGTTTAATCAGTTCATCCTGCTGGTTCAGGCCTTCCTCATCTTCACTCTCGACTCATTGGACTTCCTCACAGCTGAGCAGGTAATGTGGGTTTAAACACAGTATGTGGCATATACTCAGGGTTACAGAAGCATCTTGTGTGTCTGCAACACAGTGCCGCTATCTATATACAATATGTATCTGTTTAGTTATCTTTCTAATAAAAATAACGTATTAATATCCGGTTACATCCTTACTCTCTCTGTACATGTGTGCAGATGACCTCTCTGTACTTGGTCCAAGTCGTGAGCCTGCTGTGTGTGTGGCTGCTGCAGTTCTGTAACTCCATGGTGCTGGGTTCACTGGTGCTCAGCTTCATTGTGGCTGTGCTCTTCATCAAACACTTCCAGGTAAGAGCCTAAATTCATTCTTCTCATTTCACCATAATGAAAGGAAATCATTAAATGTGGTAGGTTTTGGTGGCCTGAAAAATGTAGAACTTGTAAATGGAAGCAAATGTGGTTAGTTAGAGGGAATGTTGACACTTTATTCACTGAAATGTGAATATAGCAAAAAGAAGGGCACATTTTCTGCACATCTGGACCTACTCTGCACACAAAAAACAGTACTTTGCCAATGTTAATTGGACATTTACATTTTTGAAGATGTAGAAAAGATTACTATTGAGTTTATAGACAGGCTGTCAAACTCTATGTACCAAAGAAGCTGTAGATGTACCAAATGTCGACCATTAGCAATATCTTTTTATGGTTTGTTTTAATTGAGGCCAAGAGCAGCTCAGGAATGGTTCAGTCTCCGATCGGTCAGTGCTCTCTGGGGAAAATCTGGAAAAGTATTCTATTTAAACACATTCATCTCTAGACAAAGAAAAATGTCAGTATTCAGAAACCAGTGGAACAAAAGACTTTGGATTTAGAACACTTCTTTACCGAGTTGTCATACTTTATGATTTTTCTCTTTTTATAAGTGAGAAAGATGCATGTAGAACATCTGGAAAGGTTGTAAAAAAAGACCTGACAATAGCATGAGCATTGGTGCAGACAGCATAACTATCATATTACATACTTATTCCATATCTCACACAAGGTTTTGTGGATTCTGTTATATGATATAAGTCACTGATGTATCAAAGATTTTTAATAAAATCAGTGCCATCTTCAAGCTGGACTTACTTTCTTTCTCAGCCCATTGTTTGGTGTCACTCCATGCAGATATCTGTCTCAGGAAGCTATGCTCCAATTTTAATGATAGAACTGAAGATAATAGAGTTAGGTTTGTTGTGTATATGTGTCAGTCTGGGAAAACCTGATGGATGTTGCTGTGACGGTCAAAATGACAAAAAAAATGATGGTGTGTGTGGGTTTCTTTCTAAAAATGCCTAAAATTCTGCAAAAGCATTTTATGTAAATGAGAAGTCAATTTAACAAATGTGACTGTAGAAACATTAATTGTTGATTAATTGTTTAATTCCTCAGTTATTAGAATGTTTTTTTGGGGGGGAATGGGCGTGGTTTTGTTACGGCTGTATCCTTTATCAATCATCTGGTTGTACTTCCCAGCATAAACACACTGCCTGTGGTGAATAAAGATAAATAAAGGTAAATAAAGATCTAGAGAGTGTCTTTATTCCTGTTACATAAAGTAAGGGACCTGGCTGGAGAGCAAACACTGTGCAGTTATAATTGATTTTTTTCCCTCTAGTTTGTTCTCTCTTTCCGTTTATAATTTTATGTTTGAGTAAGTCTGTGCACTTGTTCTCGAAAATTTCTGTTCTTGAGCTCTGCTGTTTGCTTTGCTTCAGCCTCCATCGTCACACACATATGATCTTTACAGCTCTTCCTGCGTGCAGATTAATTAATGTTGTAAAACAGAATGTATAGAGACTGTCAATAAAAGTACATTATATAAAATAAAACAGCTCTGAAGCCAGTATCTGTAATTACAATGAACTTTTTCATTACCAAGTCTGCTTTACTTCTTGAAGCACTCATTTTGTTTGCCTTTTCTGCTTTTCTTTTCTCCAGACAGGACTGAAGACTGGAGGCCTTGTCACGCGTGTAGGAAAGCTGGCTGTTCATGCAGTCCTGGTGCTCGCGTTAACTCTCATCATCAATTATTCAACCAAGGTGAGTGCTGAGACATGGACTACATCTGTTCAGGAGAAAAATATTCAATGTCACAGGGTTATTCAACTAACATTTTATCTACTTGAAATTATAAAATTCCTTGCTTTTAAAGAAATGGATAAACAACTATGGCTGAATGGTGACAACAGTTAGTTTTTAATGCTGTACTATTAATAATTAGTTATTAGGTATAACTAAGTTCATTTGAACTCTTATTTGACAGTGGTTCAGACATAACTCTGAAAAGATATGATTTCTATAGTCAGCTTTATACAGAGAGAACACACGCATAGTCTACTGGGTAATTAAACATTCTGCTTTTGTTGTTGACTTTTCTTTAATCAAGCCATGTTTTCTTTTTGCTAATAAGAAACTATATGAAAGTGCGATTAGCAAGTCTGTGATCCGATGAGCTTTCTTCAGCTGAATCATTTACATAAACGCACGTGATTGGATAAGGCACAGTAGAGGATCAGTGATATTCCTAGTAATGCATAATGTCGCAATTTATTTTAATATGTATCCTTATGTAGTCTGAATCTCACTGACAGACTTGTGTTTTCCTCTAGACTTCTGTCCTGCTCTCCTGATCTTATTTATTTATACACCTGTCTCTACTTTAGTCTACTAGAACTCAATTCACCATACACTTTTTCCCTTTTTTCCACTTTGTCTTTGCTCCTAATGCTAGCGAGTCCTGCAGCTGAGATCAGATGAGCACATCTTCAAGTTCATAAAGGCTAAGTTTGGCTTGGGGGCTACAAGGTAGGTTTTGCACTGGGATTCTCCCCTTCTGTAAATTTCAACCTTTTTTCATTTATCATGGCCATTAATGCAGGGTTTTATTCAGGATTCAACTCTTCACTAAGGCTAGACATAGCCATTAATTCTCTGATTTATTGAGGTCCCACTGCCGTGAAAAATGTCATCTGGAACGCAAAATAATCTGCTCATTCACTGGATATTACAAAGCTTTCACATTACACCCAGCCTGCAGGGCTTAATGACTGTATCACACCTCAGTCTCTACTTTTTTTATTTATTTTTTTAATACATTTCCTCTAACACTCTCTATTGCCCCAGTTTCTGCTTCTCTCTTTCTGATTTAAAAAAAAAAAAATCAATTTCAATGTTGATTTAAATTTTTTTGGCACAAATGCTTTACACATAATATTAAGAAATAAACTGCAAATTAATGCAGTAATCCTGAGTACAAAAACCTGTAGATAAAATATTATCTCAGATTTTATTTTCTTTATCACTAGCACATTTGCACACCACCACACCAGTATATAATAGTATATAAATAAAATCTGCCATAAATTGCTGATGGTGTGATTGGATAGAAAGTTATATACATTTAACTGTAAATATAAATATATATGTATATATATATATATATATATATATATATATATATATATATATATATATATATATATACATACATACATAAATATTATATGTAGTTCTTGTGTGTTCCTCTCTCTTTTCAGAGATTTTGATGCCAGTTTGTATCTTTGTGAGGAGGCGTTTGGCTTGTTGCCGTTGGACACATTTGATCGTTTAGCTGCTACTCTGCTGATGTACCCTTACCTCTGTACGCTTTCGGTACTCGTCATCGTGCTGGCACTTGCTTCTCTCGCCAGCCTGAGGTATCCATGCAAACAAACACATTATTTCTTCATTATTTGGTGATTTGCTTTTCAGTATGGAACATTTTCAGTGTGTTATAAAATATTGGTGTTGTATTTCACATAAATGAAAGATTACTTTACCAGTGGATTATAATTTGCCTCTGACATTCATTCAGAATTGTAATCCTCATAAAAAAATCCCCTATACTGAAGAGATCACGCAATGCAGTTAACATTTTGCTTTTCATTGTGGTTGTCACAAGTGTAGGGCGTTTAATAACAAAAAGTTATTTAAAAAAACAGGAGCAGTCAAAATAGTAGGTACAGTCAAAAAATTAGGAACGAGAGCAAACGAGGTAGGCGAGCAATCCACAAAAATATCAGCAACAAAACAGTGCAAATCAAACATCCAAAATTGCACACAGGTGAAAATAATAAGGAGTCTGGTGACTGTGGGACTGAGTGTGGAGATGGTTGCTGGGAGTTGGAGTCTGTGCCTTCCATGTTTGTAGGCCTTGGTGAAAGTTTGTGCCATTACACGATGTGACAGTGGCTTGTTGGCTTTGCATTTCTAATGAAAAATAAATATTGTGTTTCACATTCAAGTTCTCATTTCCATAGTCACACTTCACTTCACAAACCTGACTAGTGTCATGGATTCTAAATGGATGAGTTGTGTTTTGAATTTAACATAGAAAAGAAAAACCTTGTACATCTATACCTATTTGTCTTTGTTTTTATCATGCTGCCACATGAGCCCAGAAAGGTACCTAAAATAAAAAAAATCAGTCAAAGTCTGTGTGTTTCTGAGCTCATGTCTATAGCTAGCCTCTGATGAGCCTTCAGCTAAATCATTTATATGAATGCATGAGATTGACTTCAACAAGTCACAAAAGAGATTCTGCTTCAGAAGCTGAGCTAGATATCTTTTGCCATCTAGAGTCATTGAACTACACTCAATGTTTTTCCTTTTCTTTTAATTATTGATAAGGCCTACTTCTATCTTTTTTCCATACATTTTTCATCTCTGTTATAATATATATTTTTTTTAAGTATTCAGCTCTGGCAGCTGAAATACTTTGCCGAGTCTGTATCCGACAGAGTGCCACAAGTTATAGCCATCTTTATTATACATTATGAAAGCGTAATGCTTTATAAGTACTGTTCATAACACACAACGCCAGTTCGAAAGAAACCATCTTACCAAAATTTTAACTTGTTTTTAGATGGATCTAAAAGACTGAGTTGAGATGATGATTGAATTTTAGATGGTTCATGTGGGCTACATGTGGATTTTAGTTAACTACCCATAACAAAATATTACTGTGAATAAATAACTAAAAATAAATCTAAAACACTAAGGGTTGTCATGGAGCCTGTTTATCACACCCATGATTGAGTGCCAACCCATCGCAGGACATCCACACACACTCACAACACTCACAAACCCATTAACACACTAACTTAGAGATGCCAGTCTCTCTAAAATGCATGTGTTTTGACTGATGGAGTATCTGGAGGAACACCCCAAAGCACGGAGAGAACATACAAAACAGTAAGGTTTGCACTCTTAAATTAGCCAAAGAACCCTTAAAGAGCAATTTTTAATCCAAACTGAACCTTTTTTAACATAGAAATTTTAATGGTTTCCCCAGAGAAACAGCCAAAGAAGCCTTGTGAGTTGTTGAGTGCAATCAGTCCTTTAAAATGGCTAGTGTGTAGTGATCTGACTACTGAATAGATTTCACACACTCATCACGGGTCCATGCCTTTGCCTTTATCCATGTTCTCTCATCTGTAATTAACACTGATGAATAATCAGTGGGAGATTCCATGATTGGTGTCCCATCTGCATCCTACTAATGCTGCATTTAAAAATATGTATGTCAAGTAAAAGACATTTTAAAAATAGCTGAAGTGTCCTTTATAACAACCTATGATGTACTTGCTTCAGATAAATAATATGAAGCCTACTAAAAACCCATCTACATTTTACCTTGAAATCAAGTCATTAAAAAGCTTGAAAAATCTTTTATTTTTGTGTGCATATAATGTGTGAATCTCATATTCCATGAGTCATCTATTACAGGTTATGAAGCAGTGTATATTTTAGCTCACATATAACACATTCACCCTCATTAAATATTTAGAATATTCCATAAGTCACATCTGCAACCCGAATTTAAGTCATCTGAATTTCATGAAGGTCATGAGAGGAAGAAATGTAAATGCTGTCTTTCTTTTTCTTTTTTTTCTCAAAGAATTTATGATATTGTATAGCCTTGTTACCCAAATTATAGATTGAATAGTTATTTTTTTAAACTATTATTTTAATAAACAATTAATTTAATTAAATTTGCATTTTAAACACAGAGCAAATGGCTCCCCAATCATGGCCTCACTCATACACCTCCTTTTTTTGACATTTCCCTTTCTATCATTCGTTTCCCTTCTTGTCTGCTCTAGAGAGTCTGGAGCTGGACGACGGTCTGGAGTCCCGGAGGAGACAGCATTCAGCATGCGTCCAGACGTTGCCTACAACCTCCTCCACACGATCTTCTTTGGCCTGCTGGCTTTCTCCACCATGAGGTAAAGAGAGGAATATTCAGAATCAGATAGTCCTGAGAACAAAAACTAAACTTCATTAGAAGAATGTTGTTTTTTTTATTATTAGCAAAAGAATTAGTAGAGGTGGATGGGATGCCAGTGTAAATATAAGTAGAATTTTGAGTAATGCTTTATTTAGAAAAACATCTTTAAACACTGTACAAAGAGTCAACAAAGCATTTATAGCGTATTCCTAGCTTTTACGATTGTTGGTAATGGAGTTTTAAGACCAGTTCATTCTTTTAGCATTGAGTATTGTGCCGAGAGGAGTGAAGTGAAGTGAAGGGATGTACATTTCCTGTGATCAGAAAGTAGTATCAGTCTTTTTCCTTGTGTGACAGATGCACCTGCAACAATCATGAATACAACCACAGGCATAAATTAGGCACCTCATACAATTACCATGTAATATAAAACACAGCAGCTGTGTGTCATACACACAGCAAATACAGCAAAAAAGACTGAAGAGCTGAGGAGGATCTAAGGCTGGGTGACCGTATAATGTCCACGATATAGTATCTTTATGTTTATTTCTTAATAATTCCAAATTCAAGACATACATTGGAAACAAGTTCCTGTAATATTTTACACCTTAGACAACACAGCTCATCCCCAATGCTGAGATAGGGGGAAAAATCCTAAAAAAAAAACAAGAGCAATGGCAAAAAAATTTGTGACCCAGAAAAAGATATATGTGTACATATGAATGCAAATATTCACATTGAATTTGTCGTAAACGATTAAATCATATCTTCTTCTTCTTTCGGCTTTTCCCTTCAGGGGTCGCCACAGCGAATCATCTCTCTCCACCTATCCCTATCTTCTGCATCCTCAACACTTGCACCCACTAGCTTCATATCCTCATTAATTCCATCCATATACCTCCTCTTTGGCCTTCCTCTTTGCCTCCTGCCTGGCAGCTTCATGTCCAACATTCTCCTACCAATATACTCACTCTCCCTCCTCTGAACATGTCCAAACCATCTTAATCTGGCCTCCCTAACTTTGTCCCCCAAACGTCCAACATGAGCTGTCCCTCTGATGTACTCGTTCCTAATCCTGTCCAATCTTGTCACTCCCAAAGAGAACCTCAACATCTTCAGCTCTGCTACCTCTAGCTCTGACTCCTGTCTCTTCCTCAGTGACACTGTCTCTAAACCATACAGCATGGCTGGTCTCACCACTGTCCTGTACACCTTCCCCTTGATTCTCGCTGATATTTTCCTATCACACAGAACTCCCGACACCTTTAAAACGATTAAATCATATATCATCACATAATCATGAAAAAATAAGAAATAATCCCACAGTCTCAGAAACTGATTTAGAATATTTTGATATATACATTTTTCTCATGTTTTCTCCACTTCAACACTTAAAGTTTTCAGAAAACTTCAGTAACTTTGATTTTAAATCAAAGCCAGTCAGGTGTAGCTGATATAAAGTTTTACACCTCCGTGTTTTCACACACCTTCCCATGTTCATTTATTATTTGTAAATCCCCCCATGATTCTTTTTCCGCATTTCTTTTTGCTGAAATTCAACTTTTTTTTTTTTTTTTTTTATCAATTTTTCTTCCACTGACTCAGACCAGTTCTAATCTTTAATCTCCATCTTATTAGCCGAAGCCGCGAGCTTCGGGTGGTTTCGGCTACTTCTGCAGAAACAATAATGCAGAGTGAATTATTTTGCTGAAAAGATCGCAATATATCCCACTCGGAATTCCCTCCGGTGTCTTTCGAATACTAACAGGTCTGAGAGTGCATGCTCATTCATAGATAATGTGTTTGCAGCATCTGATGCTGTTTCTTTATTACAAAAGCTGCGAAAAGCTCTGACACTGTCTCTGGCTACAGGATGAAGTATCTGTGGACCGGTCACATGTGCGCCTTTACTGCCTTTGGCGTGTGCGGTAAGGAGATGTGGACGCTGTGCCTGCGAGTGATTCATTGCAATTCTGAAGGAAAGGTGAGATCTCGCCCACATATCCTGGTCTACCTCAATATTAAAGTAGCAGTTTATCATTTTTAGTGCATGTTGCTGCAGATTGCATTTCTAATAACGAGCCTTTCCTTTTCCCTTAAATCAACCCCATTCTTTTGTTGGAACTTTTTTCCCCCCTGTATTCCTTCCCTAAAAATTGCAACGCCGATCAGGTCTCAGGTGGAGTTCATTTCCGGGCCAGAAAAAAATGTAAAAAGTTACCTGAAAAGTGCATTTCAGTCTTGCAGAATGCAGTCTACTTTAAGGCGTTATCTAAATTCTAATATTATTACACCATTAGAAAAATTGTAAATCTTGTAAACCGCACCTTTAATGCTAAAAGCTGGTCAACAAAATGTACACATCATGATCATCATTTATCACCCTAGAGTTCACAGCTCTGATTTGCAAGATTATCAGTTAAATTATAATGTGAAGATCATCTTTTTACCTTCTGTGCAGGGATTGGTGTACCGAATACACTAACACACTTTTTTTTCCTTTGCTGTCTCACAGAGATCTCATGCTTGTGTTACCAGATACCGCAATAACATCCCTGATCTGGAAGATAAGCGATGCAGTCCGTGTAAATCTGAAACCTAACAAAACAATGATATAGATTGTATCTCAGTGTGAAGATGTATCTTGAGACTCACATTACTCTCTTGTGAGCGGAAATTGAGTTTGGGTGAATGTTTTCCCATGTGTTAAGCACCTGCGCTTTAAATCTTCCCTCACTAGGTGGCAATGTAGTAACAACCTTAGAGCAAACCCATTTTCCTTTCTTGCTGCGTGTTAACGTGTTTGTGTGTTTTCCACAGCTAAAGTTGATCAGGTACTCCGTTCCGGTAGTACTGCTGGCATTCCTTTATTACAAGGTAATACACTTGCAGCAGGCGATCATTTTTCTGTTTGCATATTGCGCTAATCTGCCTGGGCAGCAGGGTGGCAGGAAGTGCTTAGCTCAGACAGCCATGCATGGAAACCTGGAAAAAAATGCTAGCACTCTCCAAGCATTTATTTTTAAGAGGATTTTTGCCCCTGCTGGGTTAATTCTGCTCTGTCAACAGCAGAATTGCAGTATGCAATCAAGCATAAAATGCACAGTTGTCTGTGTGTGTCTATATGTTTGTGTGTATGTGGTTTATAGTAGTAGCATTATCTTTATAGCATTCTGTCTTTCTCTTTCTTTAACAGTTGCTCTCTTTATGTGTGGTGGTGGTGTGGTTGTGTGTGTGTGTACTTTTGTGCTTTAGTTCTGGCCCAAACTGACAGAAGAACTTTCAGAACTGAGAGAATTTTATGACCCAGACACTGTGGAGCTGATGACATGGATTAGGTAAGATACAATTCACCCGATCACAGACTATTATAAAGATATTGTAACAAAATGTGCTGCAAATTTAATAGAGAAGTCCAAACACACTTTGTATTCTCTCATGAAAAACACACACTGACACTTAATCACATACACACCTGACAACTCTGGCTACAAACCAAATAAAGGAGCAGAATATTTTTTTCAGACTTTTATTAGACTTTCCGAAGTTATTTGTTATTATTAGCTTTGTGCAGTGTGTGTTTTTTGACAGAGATCAGATGAAACATTATATTTGGCCAGGAGTTCTTATTGCTCATGTCGGTCTGTGTTTTTGTGTGTGTGTATGTATGTTTCTTTGTGAGTAAGGGGAAAGTAAGACAGAGAGAGAGAGAGTGTATATATGGGAGAGTGTGAGATTTGATGGCACATGACACAGGTTTTCTCGGTGCTAGGAAAATCCAATTTGTGTCGGGGATTAGAGTGTGGAGTTACCTTGACTGGTGCTGTGGTGCTAAGCCTTTCCTCAACGCTAATTACCCCGCTGATGAAAGAGTTAAGCGAGGGATCGCTTTTCAGCAGTGCCGCGACTCCCAAAGCTCTTTCTGTCTCAAATGTAGATTATCGGTGATGTCTGTTCTTTTCGGAAAACTGCCCTTGTGTGTGTGTTTTTGTGAAAGAGAGAGTGAGAGAACTAGCCTAAGAGTATAGAGCCACAGCTCTTAGTTTATTCTCCTTCATCCTTGATTCCAAAATATGCTCCGTATAACGAATGCAGTGTCGATTGGAGTGCAGCGGTTAGACAGTAAAAATTTGTGTGTATTTTTGGCTTCTTGTCAAGCAATGTGAAAGTATTGGAAATGAAGGCAGTGATTAAGCAGCGCAAATAAGTAAATGGTGCATTTTTGTTTTCCTGTCAGAGGGTGAAAACTGAAGACAATCAAAATGTAATAAAAATAGTTCATCAGCGACAGAGAGATGGAAGATCGAGTTTTATGATAAGCTCTTGCATGTCACATGTGCTGACAGGAAATTTTTGGTAATGGATGAATGATGAAATGATGCTCAGTTTCTGGGATTTTGTCAATCCAGATCATTTTTGACATCTGCCTGCCGAGTTATTCTTGGAAAATAGTGATAATGCGGGTGGTACAGTGATGCAGTAGGTAGCATTTCCACCTCATCGTAAACACGATTCCTGGTTTGATTTTAGGTTTGGGTTTCTGTCTGTGTGGAGTTTTGCATGTTCTCGATACATTCATGTGGCTTTCCTCCGGGTTTCATCTCACCCTCTTAAAAACTTGCAGATGGATTAGAGGCTCTAAACACCATCTATGTGTGAATAAGTCTGTGCATGTAGCCTTTTCATGTATTGTATTTCCAACCAACATTCCTGGGATATGCTACAGTTCCATCATCACCCTGACCAGGATAAAGCAGTGAATGAAGATGAATGGATGAATGAAAAATGTTAATTGATAATGCTTCAAGAGCAAAACTAATACAAAAGTGCTGACACTGTTGGCATTAGACAATCTAGTCAGAAATCCAAACTCTTTATGTCCATAGTAGTGTCCACCCAGTGTAATAAAGAGTGACAGGCCACTTATTTAGTTTGTACATTTTTTAACAACCCTCTAAAGGTTGTTTTTTTTTTTGTTTTTTTTGGACAATAGGTAAAAGGTGACTCTGTTTTACAGATTAAGTTACAAATGAAGCATGACACCATAACATAATGTAACATCAGAAAAAATAGCTTGAGAAAGATTTATCATTATCCTCTAAACAAGGCATATTGAAGTGTGACAGAAATATTTCAGTATATCAGGAAGATTGTATAGGGTGGCGGTCTGTGAGTGACCTCACATTACAACTCAGAGGCTCAAAAAGCTGTTTAGATAATATGAGAGAAGATGGAGGCAGTTATAAACGCAAAGGTCAGGTACACGGGTTATACGAAAATACTTGCTGAGAAAGAGTCATGCCTTATACAACTTGCAAACTGACTTCATTTTATTTTTGCACTATTAGTACATCCAAAAAAGTGCTTTCGGAACATATGTTGTGATAATGAAGGAATTTGTGAAAACTGACACTCTACCACATGTCTTATTGGTATAAAAAGAAAAGTATAATTTCTTTTTTTTGTATTATCCTAAGGGTACGCAGACTTTTGCACATGACTGCGTACGTGTGGGTGTTGTGTCTTGGGTTACATGCAGTGCAAATATACCTTTCGTGTAAAACCTTCAACCACCCCCTTTTTTTTAATGGAACACTTATATTACACAAAAATATGCTGTGAAAAGGTCTTTTTGGTTTATTGCATATGCAGAAGATAAGGAGAGGTTTGAAAATTGCTGAACATGAACGTGTTTACAAATCATCATACTGAATAATTCTGTTGCTGTACATGTCACAGTTCCCGTGGTTGAACTGTGGTGTATTATTTTTGGGCTTGTGAAAGTTTTTCATATTCCCTCTCACAGTTATATTAAATTGACTGTTAAACACATTCTAATAGAGATTTAACCCGAAGTCTCTTTTAAAGTGTCCCTGAAATTTAAATAGGTGTTTCAGAGGGTTTTTTTGCCTGATTTTATTGGTTTTAAACATCTAACAGCTGCAGTAATATGTCCATTTAGGATAACTGTACCCGATGTCTTAGTTTTGTGGATTTTTCTTGATAATCCCACTCCCACCTGCTCCTAAAGAAATTCTAATCCTGCCTGCTACTGCACTCTGCTAACTCTTTTGTTTTGCACTCACTTTATTAGGAACAGTACTAAACAACGTGTTGTGCATTCTGAGATGCTTTTCTGCTCACCGCAGTTGTACAGACTTGTTATCTGAGTTACTGTAGCCTTTCTGTCAGAGTGATGCAGTCTGGCCATTCTCTCGCTTTTCCAGGCATTTCTATTTGCAGAACTGACGCTATACTATTTTTTTCTTCGTTGCATCATTTTGAGTAAACTCTACAGACTGTTATGCATGAAAGCCCAGGAGATCAGCAGTTAAAAAAATACTTAAATCAGTCCATATGGCACCAACTATCATGCCACAGTCAAAATCACTTAGATCACTGAGATTTCTTCCCCCCATTCTGATGGTTGATGTGAATATTACCCGAAGCTGCTAGCCCGTATCTGCATGATTTAATGTACTGCACTGCTGATACATGATTGGCTGGTTAGATAATTGCATAAATAAGTTAATTGTATAGTCGTTCCTAATAAAGTATTTTCAGTATATACAAATTAGTAATTTACCGAAGATGAATGAACACACTGCATGAGTTAATGTGGCTTTTCTTTGTCTTGCAAGCTTCTTAGCTGACTACCCACTCTTGCCCTTGTGAGAGTAAAATACACATACTTTAGTCATAGGTCCTATTGCATGCCTCTGTAGAGGAATTGACGGGGTATATAAATAGTTTTATGAGACATGTGGTATTATATTTGAACATCTTTTTAAAGATCAAAACCGTGCACAAGCATTTGTTTAGTGTATCTCAGCCAGCACCTGTTCATTTCGATGTGTGAACAGTTATTGTTATTTTTGCAAGCAGAGCAGGGAATGAGTCATTAGACGTAAACACAGAGTCTCTGTGTTTACCTTTTGCCAGACTTGAGCTAAAAACATGTAAACACAGCTCAGTTTTGCAGACATAACATGCTCACAGGAGACATGGCAAAAAGCTCTCACAAACTTAACACTATATATATAAACAGACTAATGAGATAAGACTATTAAATCAACAGCAGGTTCAGGCAGGGTTACAGTGCAGTGCAGCTGAAGCAGAATTAATACAAAGATTGGGAAATGGACTCCTTACATTGTATTTTAGTTCTTCCCGTCGAGGAGACGAGAAGACGTGTAAGGATGAGACGTATGGACGGAGAAAATGATGACATACTGTATTTGTCACTTCAGACATCCTTCTTCACTGAGGTGTCATTTTCATTTTTAAAGTGCTGCCATTTATTGATGGCTTGTTGTCTATCTCCTGTCACTCAGCATAATAGATCTGCATATACGTGACAAGGTGTGATTACAAACACAATAAACATCAATCAAGCATTCTTATCTATCACCTGCTGACATACAGACATGTTTCGCAGATAATCAAATATGTTTTACCCAAATGTAATCCAATTTTTTATTTATGTGTACCCATTGATTTAAAAAGATCTATTTTTTACTGTATGATTCCTCTGTGACTGCCTCCACCTCAGAGATGAATAAAGACTCTATATCTTGCTAAAGATGGTAGCTTTTAGACAACATCCAGGTCCCAATATTGGGGTTGTAGTGACAATATAACAGATTCACCGTACCATTTAAAGCATGCAACCCAGTGGAGGAAAAGAAAAAGAAAGGAAAAATTGATGATATATCTGTACATCCCCATACATACACTCCGATATATGGGAGTATGTGGATCTGAAAGTCTAAGACCACAATAAAAATCTTTTTTTTTAATTGAAGGAAATGAACAAAGTTTTAGAATTTTAAATTAGATTTTATTAAATTAAACAAAAATAAAGCAAGAAAACAAAAAAAAGGAAATGTGCAATATTTTAGATTTTCAATATTAAATATTCTGCTCTATTTCTAGGTCTTTAATTGTAATCAGATTTGTTATATTACCATGTTAACCTAAAGTCTTTTTTCAGTCCCTTACATTGCGTGTGTTCGGATGACATTACAGTGGATTTTATCTAACATGGATTGTCAGGTTTTACGAAATCAGGTGGAGTTATTCCAAAATTTGTTACTCAAATGATTGCTCCTAATATTAGTGTAGTATAATAGTTATATAATATGTAATACGGCTGGTCAAATTATCGTCTGTGATTGCTATATTTCCAGTTCTAGCAATAGTTCGTTATATTGAAACCGTTACCACATTACAGACTGTCAGCTTTTTTTTGCTGACAGAACAAAAATATACAAAAATATTTTGCCAGTATGTGTGTGAAATGTCAGTTACTCAATATTCATTTCTTTGTATATAGAACTGTCATATAAAACCAATATCACACTCGCGAACATGCTGTTGTACTGAATATCAGCACAGGTATGATTACCTGCGGCACTCAGCCTCCGGCTCCAAGCCTACGGCTGAATCACAGCTGTGCTGATAATCGGTGCACTCATTCTTGTGTAATATTGCTTAGATAAAAAATAATGTAAAAAAAAATAAACTTTATTAAATTAAAAAAAGCAAAACAAGCATTTCACATGTAGTCTTAGACTTGGTTCCCATTGTATACAACAAAAACAAAAAAGGAAAAATCAAACCTCCTAATTGTTGTTCTTTATTTTTCTAAACCATATACGGTGTATATCCTGCTGTCAGTATGTTGGCTGCAAGGAAAGGTGGCTAGCTGAGCCAAAAAAGCAAAAGGCTTTCAGTGCATCCGTTGCATCCATTGTACAGAGAAGCAGGTTGCTGTGTTATGATTTAGTGGAAGCTCATGTCTTCCAGTGGGAGAAGGATTGCAAAATGTTTGGGTAGTCACAGCCATTCACAGAAGACATGTGAAGTACTGGAGTAAGGAATTTGATTGTGGGGAAAAATTAACGTGCTGACAGCAATAAACAGATGCATGTCTGATCATACACTGTGACTAAACATGCTACTCACTGCAGAAAAGTGATATTTTTTAAGTAAAAATATCTTTAATATAGTCAGATTTATCTAGTGTTCCTTGTTGTAAGATTTCAGTTAACCAAATATAAGATTATTAAACCTATTTATCTGCATTTTTTTACTCTTTATACATTTTATGCTTCTTTCTAGAAATAAATGCTTAAAATTAAGATGCAAATGATCTTCCAATAGTACAAGACTATTTTAGGCTTGAAATTTGTAAAAAAATGTCTGAAATGTTTTATTAATCTTTGGTATGGTTTTGGTTTGTTATAATATTGTAATAGGGCATAATGGATGAATTTCAGATTTTATTCAAAAGGTTTTCACTTGCTATGATGTAATGAATTGCAGTGCTGCAACAATCCTACACAACATGAAATACATACGACTAAGGATATGTCAAGAACCCACAAATTGTAGAGAACCATGAATAGAAGACAGGAAACAGGAAGGTAAACATGATTCATGCACATTTATTTCTTAATTTACATTCATTCTGGACCCAGAAAGCTGGTTAAATTTATGATGTTTCTTCCCTCATGAAGATAAGTTAATGATATCAGGGATGGATTGTGATTTGCATTTTTTACAGCATCATTAACTTATGCATTTTGTGGCACATAGTCATCACTCAATCAATCAACCACGCCTAGCTTTTCCTTTGTAGTACAAAGTTATGGATGTCTGTAATGTCTAACCTGAATTGAGCTAAATTGAAACTGAATTAAGTTCCCTGTCAAGCCATAAAGCAAGAGAGAAAAAGTTATTTAATGAGGTCCATACCGCTCATGAAATGCTGACGTTTTTGGGGCACCAGCTTGCTAGCAGGCTTCATTAACTGCGGATATACTATCAGTAGCTACTCTCAATAGAGCTGAAAAAGCCTTGCATCGCTCCTCTTTTGGCACATTAAGCAGATAATGGAAGCACATCTGGAGTAAGGACTTTGTCAAGAGCTGATTCAGATTCTGTCACTGTTGGATTTCACTCTCAATTCCGTCCTCTTCACGTTCAATAAAAGTTTGAAGCACTTTTTGAATTGCAGAGGAGAGGAGCTGCTCAAAGCAGTGCAGACATGACCTGTGAGGATCACACACGCTAGGTGAACTGTTATCTGCAGCTGAAATCAAGTCATGTGTGTAGGGGCTTTGCATGAGCAGTGTACAAGAGTGTAGTTTTTCTCTCTGAGTTTACCAAATATGGTGACAGATTAAACTTTTGGAGTGTGTGTGAGAGAAAATGTTTCTCCTTATTTTGAGCGATCCATGGCCTATCACTCAGACTCCCCCTGTCCCACAGATCAGCACGTGGTCTTTGTCAGCATTCTAAAGCTCTGTCATCAGAGTTAGTATTATCACTCTGAATGTCTGTCTGCCATGTAATTAATTTCCTCTCTATGGTTTTGTGATTTTTATACCGCACGTCCTTTTGTCAGTGTGAGGAAAAACTGCATTCTTTCTAAATGTTGCCTTGTTTGGTAATAATGAAGACAAATTAGTCTTTTATTTCCTCTGAAGGCAAAGAAAAACTTTTGTAACCCTTCAGAGCCTGGGTAATTTATGTTCTCTGAATGAACAAAAGACTCTCACTTATGCTTGCTGCAGTGTCTGTTTTTTTCCTTCTTTTCGGTCTTTTTTGCATTTCCTTTTTTGTCTTCCATTCTGGTTGTATGTCGAACAGTTTTCTTTTGAATTTTATAGTAGTAGAGTAGCTGCTCAAGTGCTTTCTTCAACTGTGGCTTGACTCACTTCCCTGTTTTTTATCAACTCACACAGTCTTCTGGCCTTTCCCTCTTTCACCCCATAATTCTTAGCTATTTCCTTAAAGGCCACTGAATCAAGTTTGGATTGTGCAATTGAGTTAATTGTGGTATAATTGAACCTTTTTTCTTCAAGCACTCCAAGCAAATTTCAGATTGCTCTTTTAGAGGGTGGCTGCCACTCAGAAAACTTTTTTTCCCCCACACTTTCCCTCATCTACAGGTCAGTCACATGGCATTTTGGTGTTTGTTCTCACGTGATCGATTAGATAATAATTAAAGAGAATTTGAGGGGTTTTTAAATATTCTTTTCACTCTTTGTGTCTTCTTTGATTTCTCTTTGTTGCTTTTTGCCTCTGTGTCTTGCTGTCTGCCACTGCTTCTCCCTCCACTCAAATTTGATGGCCCCTGCTGACAAATCTCCAGCAGCTCTGTGCACTTCAGAACTGGTTGGTTCAGGATCAAAGCTAAAAGGTTCACAAGGAAAGGCTATGAGTATGGTCAAAAGAGATTGGTGCTCTGCATCAAAAATAGAGGTGGCTAATGGTGCCTTTTTTTGCACAGACGAGCACTGTTTGTGGCCACTTAGGAGCACCTGCTTATTAATACAAATGCCCTGCGCTGTAAAACAGCAAGCCATGTGCAACTCAATATGACTCAAGAGGATTATTTGTTGCTCTACCAAGCATGTGTGTGGGTAAAACGTGGCCTTAGTCGCTTTGGTCCACGATTTTCTGAAACTGCAGTCCAGGTAAGGTGCACTCTATAAAGTTTCCCTTTAGTACAAAAAGGGAACACTTTGTTTTTTTTTTCTTTTTCAGCAAGGCCATACATTTCTCTGAATTATTTACCTGATGGCTGCTCATCGTTGAGTTTTTTTTTTTTTTCCATTTACCTCTCAGGTCAGTGAAATTAGTTTAATGACATGGTTTCTTTAAAAAAATCAAAAACATTTGCTGATGGAAAAATAATGTTTAAGGATGATTAAAAATAGAAGCATGTGTTTATTCTCCACTTGAGTTTCCAAATGGATGTCTCATCTGTTCAGTGTAGTTTGTGCACTACATAAAAGTGGTAATGTCAGGGTGCCATTGTGAAACAGAACACCCACAACCTAATACCTAATGGTTAAGCATAGAAAGGTAACTACTGTTAACATTCTTCAATGGAAGTTACTTATCTGGACCTTTGTAAGCAAGGAATTTCATGTAGCTGGATCTTCACCAGTTTGAGTCGAATTCCCTGGTATAGTCATACTAATTTGCAGACTTATGGTCTAATTGAATATACTACACATACTATTGGTGCATGCTTTATTATGCCATCATCATATTTATCAGAATTTTCTTCTTGTCAGTTATGCCCTTTTTTAAATGAATTGTACAATTATACAGCAGAATAATAAGTCCTATCTCATGCATCATCTCAAACTGGTTTGATGTACAAGAACACAAGAAACTGAGTATTATTTAGAATGGGATGCAACTGCAAGTTCACAGCATACATATGTAATCTGTAGACTCTAGACAATGCTGTTCAGACAGCAGGAGCAATTTCCTAAAGCAAAGTTTCTATCAACTTGTTGAATCTTTTCCATGTAATATTTCTTCATGTAAATTATAACCCCTTTTCTGCTAATAGATCTGATGAGGTTTCCATTAAATATGTTAGAGTTTAAAGAACTAATCCGGAAGAGTCGATTTCTGGAGGTATTAATATCCATCTAGGGTGAAGGAGAGTAATCTCTGTCAGTTAAATATTTTCTTCTGTCTTTCTCTCTCTTTTCAATGTGGGCTGTACTGCCTGCTTTGTCCACCTAACTGACATTAGAATGGATTTTCTGCTGGCTTTTTCTGCTGACTAACTAGAGAGCAGTTGACTGATTTTAAGCATGCAGTTGTATTATGTCCACCCACTATCAAACCCGTTTATCCTTTTAGCTTGATTCGATGGTCAGCCATTTTCGAAATTTCTTTTCTAAATTCAAAGAGCTGATGTTTCATTTTGATTAGATGATGTTATATTATAACTATTACATTATAACTAGAAGATTTGCATTCCTGCTTAAGTTTCCCCCCATTGCTTTAATGTTAAGCCTCATTACAGCAATTAATAAATTCATTCATCAACCTTTTTCTTTTTCTTTTTTTCCCTGGCAGTGGATCCAGAGCCTATCTTGGCAGCAATGCGTGCAGTACTGATTTTGAGGCGACAGGGTTGATGCATCATTGACATGGAAATTGTCTCTATTTGTCGAAGTTTAGTGTTCAAAGGTCAGCAGAAGGACCTTTCTAAAATGTTAACTTGCCACTACCAATCTCTGTGATTTAAGATATTCTTTGATGATTTGTTGTTGCCACTCCAGTCTGCAGGACCACCTTATCTCCTCACTCAGCCTGAAGTCCTCTGCTAGATACCATCTCTCTACTTCTCCTGCCCATGGCATGTCCTTTCCTTGGCTTTTGTCACTGTGCCATTTCCATCATTTAGGATTCCAACACATTAAAAATCCTTGCCAACTTCTTTACAAGTTTTGCTATATGTAGCCAAGATCAGCCTCATCACTCTCACCCAGTCTACAGTAGTTCTCCATAAAACACTAAACACCCACTGCATTTTGTTATGCTTTATCTCCATACACTGTTTGTATTAGTGTGTAGGCTCTCAAATCCTGTCAACTCAGATTGACGGATCCCTCCAGGAACTTCACTATCTGGCTACTTCCTCAGCACCAGCATCAGAACATGGTAACAGTTGCAGGAGACTTGTTGGTTTTTATGTTTGATGGTAAAATGTAGCACCTCAGAAGGCAACTTATCGAGTTATGTTATAGGTTGATCCAAGAACCCCAAGATCAAATGTATCAGTCATAATTATATGCATTTTTGGACATCTCGGACCTCCTTTATTCTTTACCCCCTTGTTTAGAGTTTTTCCGATTACTCCTGAAGTTGTGTTCAATCCCTGAAGTTGAGATTTAAATTTGCAAACCACTCGCCTATCCAGTAATTTGGTTGTGCCCAGTATTTGGTCATTAGCATAATGATTATTACCAGTGTGTTTAAAAAAAAAAAAAGACACAGGCCTTTTCTTGCCTGACAGTGACTGGCAAGGTCAATGTTCTTATCCTGGTCTCTTAAATATTAATGCCATTAATCAATTTTTAGAATGTCAGTGAGGTGCAAACCAACATAAGCTGACATTTATGCAAGCGAATATAATACAGGAATAAAATATAAAATGCAAATCAGCCCAGGGCCAGAACAATCTTTAGTCAATATGGAGTTAATTAAACAGAAGTGACCCTTCTTCCTTTCCCATGGCAGGAAGTAATCCAGACGAGAGGGTCAGAGGTTATTGCTGTATGGCAATTTTTGGCTAAATAGAGCATCTTTAGGTCTGGAGCTGAAATGGAATATAATGGGTGTAAAATTCATCATTCACTTTGAACAGATCACATGAGACACAGGATTGAATAGCTGTTCTGAAAGAGGATGCCACCACTCTCATGTGATATTGGCAGGTAATCAGGTTGTTCTCCTTTTTAATAACAGTAATGCAATGACTGGGGCAGAAGGGAGTACTCAGCCCTGAGCAGGGAATTATGGGATTTAATATGTCGAGTGGGCGTGCGAAGAGCGTCTGATTATCATGGAAGACGAAGTGTGCCTCCACACATGTGAAAGACATGAAGACATTCTCAGACACATTGATAAAGCTTAATTCTCCCTCTGGATTCAGTGTGGAACTGCTGGTGTATAAGAACACACATCTGCTATTTAACCACTAAATCCTGCCTCCCACATGTAGTGTTCGGCTGTTGAGCCATGTGTATGTGTGTGTATGTATATGTAACAGCAGCAATACCATTCCATACTGTATGTGGTGGTTTGCTTCTTCAAAGTCTTCCCTCAGGAGTCCAATAGCACCTCGTTTTCTTCTCACATTAGCCAGCGCCAGAGGACAAGTCGTTCTCCCACCCACTGACAAATGGCAACCCCTGTGTAGTCTATTACTGCTAGAATCTTTACTTTCATTCTTCTTTACTCACTTGCTCGCCCTCACTAGCTTATTTCTTCTTCAGCCTTCTTCATCTCTCTCTTTCTCTCTTTCTTGCCGTATCTTTCTTTCCTTTTTTTGCTCTGTCTTCGCTTGATTAGAGGTGAGGATGTCAGCGAAGAATGGGGCAGCCTGAACGCTGAGAGACAGCCTGTTGTAATTGTAGCCATTTTTCAACCTTGTTCCACTCTGCCGGTGTATCACTCCGCTCTAATTGAAAGCTCGTGTAGTGTCATTGTGTGTGCATTAAGTGTAGAAGTATATTTGTACAGTATTTAACTGTCACATCCTTGATCCTTCGTTATTGAACTGGCTGAAAGTCTTCGGAGGTTCTCTGAGGACAAATTACACAGAACGCAACGTTCCTTCGTTGTAATGGAACATTCCACCCAATGCATACCTGTCATAATAAAATATTTCTGCCAACAAAACATCTGTCATGATGACACTGTCCTCTACGCTCAGTGTAAACTCCACGCAGATGCTATCAAACTCGTTATTGAGACTAACTACAGCGGTTTTTGTGCTTTGTGGCCAATAGCTGTTCCTGGTGAAGGATTGTGAGAATGGCTAAAGTTTGCCATGATTTAGATACATTTAGCAGATGTGTCAACATCTACGGTTTAAGCCAAATTGTTCAAGATTTTTGAGCCAGTCCTAAGGCGATATGGGAGGCACCTGAAAGATAAAGCATCAGTCCAAATGGTCATTAAGTTTGAGTGATTTTATCTAGGTGAACCTCTGACACACATCTGCAAAAAATATAGAATCATAAATAAATAATAAAGAATAAAGAATCTCTTCCACTTATATATGCTAGGGTATTTTTCTTGTAACACTGGCGTCTCTGTATTTTGCGATGTCTTGAATGTTAAATTCAAGTTAAATCTTTAAATAAAAGATGCTAATTTCTCTGTCAGCCTATGTGGTTAAAAAGTCTCTCACATCTGTAGAATAGGAGCTATTACTATGGACAATAAACCATCACACAACAACACTCTGTTTCGAGAGTCACTCGTAATAACAGCCTAAGGGTATTTGTTGCATTTTTCTTGAACACGATCCTGAATTCTTCAGTCACAGGTACAAGTGCTTTTGTGTTTATGATACTTATTCAGACGGAGGATTTTGTGGTGTAAATTGGTGGCTTCATTTTTGCCTGATTTAACCTGGATAACACAAACGTTTTAAAATTTGGATAAAAAAATTTGGAAATATACGTGTCAAAAAATGTTTTGAATTTGCTGCCTTTAAGTATTCATTATAAGTGAGTTTTGACTTATGGACATACTGTTCAGAGATGTGTGATGAAAGTATTGTCATATCCATATGTTTCCCATGGGGTAGATAAAGATTAAGTAAAAAAAAAAAAGAAACAAAACCACAGTATCATTCCTTTCAAAACTGATACACCAGTTAGACAGCACTTACTGTAATGATGCCGTGTGTAACCCTCTAAAGCAGCTGAATGAGCCTTAAAAGTGATGATCACGTCCCAAATGTCTCCAATAGGAGCATTTTGCACATGAGTAATGTGAGCGCATGCTTGAGTGTGTGCCCTCCTGCCGAGCCAGTTAACGTTTTTCCTTCTGTTCCAAATGAATGTCAGCAGCTGACTGTAGCTTTCCAACACACGCACACTCATATACACATGCACACACATGCTTGGGTGTTAATGAAACATGAAAAATAAGTAAAGTTGAGCTCTGTTCTCTGCACAGCTCCAAGACCCCCAAGCGTGCAGTGTTTGCAGGAAGTATGCAGCTTCTGGCTGGAATAAAGTTGTGCACCGGCCGAGTGCTGACCAACCACCCACACTACGAGGACCAAGCACTGCGGGAAAGGACCCAGCAGGTTGTTTTTTTCTTCTTATTAATTAATTTCTTTATTTCTTTATATTTTTAATATGAGCCTGGTGATTTAACTCAAAATTAAAATGAATTTCCACATGTTTTGCTTGTACCCATGCTCAGCATTACATTTTTTTGTCATGTCGCACTCCTTAGTGTTGGTTCATGGCTCATATGAAAGTACACACTCTGGGTTTTAAATATTACATAAGCATTTCTGTTCGTACCTAGCCTACTAGGGGCAATATATTCATAAAAAAGTTTGAAAAACTGGTTAGCTTTTTTCACATAAATGTATATATCTTCAAAGTAAATGGTGATATCAAACCCATTTCTGCTCTGCTTGAGATGCCCCAAGTGCTTGTTTATAAGCATCTAAAATTTCAAGGTGTTATCTTCAAGAACTAAAATTCTGTATAAGCTTATCCCAACAGAGAAATATACACACGTCTAACACTGAAAGCCAACACTGTCCTGACTTATTTTATACCAGACTTGTAGCAATCAAGTAATTAATTTGTTTATACTGATTGAAACTGTCTAATAAGTTGATTTCCACTCCACAGGCCGACTGGAACACCAGTGTACTGTTGCACTGCTATATAGAACATTAGCCATGAGCAGAGCTAGGCAGGATGGATTTTTTTATGAAGTTATGACTGATGATGGATCAGAGTGGATCAGATTTGTCAGCGCCCATCCTCTCGCATCCTCTCTCTTTTATTTTCCCCACTCTTACTTCTTTTGTGAAGAGGACGTGCAATGTATTTGGACACACTCAGTAGCACAGATTAATCGATCTGCTTCTGAGCCTATTAAGCTCGACATGGATGTTGATGAGGAGGCAGGTTGGGACAGAAGTTTGTGGCAAGGCTGTGGCCTCAGTGGGCAGTGGTGCTTTCACTCTTATAGAGCTGTGTGTGGAAGCATGACTAATGAGCAGTGTGTTAGAGGAAGACCAGACACCCACCTTCATGACTGCTGTGACCTTCATCTGGCTGGAATAACATCACTGATAACACTTGATAACGGAAGTGCTAGTAAAAGAGCAAAGCCCAAAAAAACACACACACATATATATATATATATATATATATATATATATATATATATATATATATATATATATATATATATATATATATATTAGGTAAAATTGCCGATGTGTTAGGACCTATACAGGTACACTGTAATTTGTAGCTAAACTATGCTCCAGAATTATTGGTACCCCTCACAATATTCTGCAAAATTTTTAGATAAAATAAACACACTCTTCTTTTTCTCTTTTTTTTCAAACCTTGTCTTTGAGAAAAAAACAACATTCCTCAGTCATCAATCATGAGAAGTGCCCTTGATGTAATACTCTTCATTTGTGAGAAAACTATTCTAATATCTTTAAAGGTTGCACATAAGAGAATTGTTGGAGCATGATGACATTTTTGTTGACTAGGGATATTTGTTTTCTGTAAATAATTACTTCTTTCTTCTTCATTTTCTGTATCTGTCTCCTGCAGGTGTATCAGATCTACGCACGTCAGTCTGCTGAAGAGGTACACAGGCTCCTGCGGGCTGCAGGAGCAGACTACGTGGTGTTAGAGGACAGCATCTGCTACGAGCGTCGTCACAGCCGTGGCTGCAGGCTGAGGGACCTGCTCGACCTGGCTAATGGACATGTAGGTCACTCACCCGAACAGCACGTTCTTCTTGCACTCTTTAATACACTTCATTCTCATTCTTTGCTTTCCTTTTTTTATTTCAATGATTTGTTTTGTATAAACAAGCAATGTCTTCCCAAGCCAGCAGGTGCCCGGGCCCTTGCTTTGATTATTATTAGCTATTGTGTTATTTCTTGTGCGATTCACACTTCCAAGCTTAAATGTCATGTTGTTCTTATAATTAACGATCGCTCTCCAGTTATTATGATGCTGCTGTTTTTATCCCCCTTCATCATTACCTTTTTTTTGAATGTGCAAAAATCAAAAGTTGCAACTCAACACATTTATCAGACAAAGTGTAAGTGTAAATCAGCTTTCACAGAAGGTGTATATTTTTTCCTTCTTAATCCTCCTGGAAGCAGCCCATAGGATGGGGGGGGGCCTCTAAGGCATTTTTTGGTCACAGCAGAGATTTTCCAAAGTTGTTCAGAAAAGTTCAACTTTAAAAAAAAAAAAAAAAAATGCTGAGTGATAGTTTTTTTTCCCTTCTTCTTATCTCTAGGACCAATCTATAGGAGGCAAGCCAAAAAAAGCTAAAAATTGGGAACAAAGTGCAGAAAAGTCTGTCTTGTTAGTCGTATAAGATTTATAACATGTTGAATTTAAAAATACGTTTCACTGCCAATATTCCGACGTTGCAGTGTAACTAACAATATCAATTGTCTATTTTTAGGATGTTCTCACTTACACATTAAAAAGTGAACTGTGATTTATTTATTTATTTATTTTGGCTGTAATAAGGATCCAGAGCAGCAATGATAAAATATGAGATCTACCTAGTGTAGTTTTGCTCAGTTCAGCCTCAATAAGAAGTCTTTTTTTATGTAAGCTTAAAGGTGCATAAATTTGCATACACACTGTAGTCTCAGCCTCAGACATGCCACCCACAGGATACAAAGCCTCTGATATCTTCTGTACATTTTTCCAGTCACAGACTTCAAGATCTTGAAGGTTAGAAACTGTTTGCTCTCTCCACTTCCATGTGTCAGTTTCCAGCAGGGAAGTAAAGTTTTGAACACTGAATGACACGGTGAGCTTTTTGGAATATTCACTGGAGTATAAATTTGGAGTATAGTCACTGGATCAAATAATGTTGAGAGAATAGAAGAAGTTGCTTTTGGCTGCTCCCTGTTCGGGGTCGCCACAGCGGACCAACTGGTCCGCACAACAACTTGGCAAATGTTTTGCGCCAGATGCAACCCTCCCATTTTTCCGGGCTTGGGACCGGCACTGCATCCAGTGGCTGGGAATCGAACCTGGGCCTTCTGCATGATAGGCGAGAAACCTACCACTGAGCCACCAATGCCCAATGTTGAGAGACTGATGTTTTTAAAAGTAAATAAGGTTTGACTGAAGCAGTCGGTGTTGGGTAAACATCGATATACCTGCCTTTGGGTTGGGGAGAAAATGTCAGTTTGCCTCATTTTGTAACATTAGGTGATTTTTGGTCAATATGCTCTCTCTTACTCTTAACAATAGGATTAACAAATGGTGACATATTATTCTAATGTGCAATATTTTATATAAGGCGCTGTGCAGTTGGGGTGGCTAGTGTCTTAATACTGACTAGTAGTGGACACTACTTAAAGTAAAATGACATTTTAGGAGGTAGGTATGACCTCTGCCATTCCCAAAATGCACAGTTTCAATAATCCTTGCTTTTGTTCATGAAAGACATACATAGCAAATAAGTTAAGTTTGTTTTCTGTCATCCACGAAGTCCCAAATCCCTTTCTATCAGGACATCGCTGAATAAACATCCAGTATGACTACCAGCAGTCAAATGACCAGGGTTTTAATTACAGACGCATAGGTTTGGAACAGCACCGGGTAGACGGCTGATTTCAAAGTAAAGCGTTTCTGCTTGTTTTGACATGAAAGGTGTCTTCACAGAACATGATATTAGCTATCCGATTTACAAGAGCAAGGTAACGTTACCTCCAAACTCATGTCAACTACCGCTGATAAATTGTAGAATAAAATCACTGCTCTGAAACTTCTCCAGGCTCTTACGGTTGAATATGTTGCCCTATTTCCTCTTCATGTTCTACATCAGAAGCTCTGTGCGTCAGCTAATTAATATTCATGGACATGCAGGGTCTGCTTATGAATATTCATGATTACTCGGTCACATTTATGACTTGTGGGCTCAAAAAAATAGGCTAGAGCATTTTATTATAAATGCGCATGATTTTCAGGGTAAATATCACTTATTATATGTTTCGTAGACACAGAGGAATAAGGCAATAAAACGCCTGCAGGTAAAATTGCACCTTTGTAGTGATAATATGGCTGAATAGGGTTAGGCATGATGAATAGCTGCTAGACTAAAGAATATAATTGCATTAGTTGTCATTAAACTCATCAGGCCTTGCACATGTTGCTCCTACTGCTAAGAGAGACTACTTTGAAAGGTTTTTTTTATTACTGATTTGATGGAAGCTGAGCATCTCACCTCCTCTGATGTTCATGACTCAGTCAAGGGGGAAAAAAATCCCTCCTTCGTGTGATGCATCCAGATGAATCAGTGACAATTTGGGTTTCTCCAGACTGTCGTCCTCATCTGATATGGTGCCCCACATGGCATGCATTCTTTATTGTGTTGTCATATTAAATGCAATGCAATTTCTTACACGGTCACATGAAGTAGTTTATAGAAATGCTCTGGACAGACTTGATGGAGCTCCAGCATCTTGTTTTTAATCACTTGATTTTAGAATCCAAAGAGATGCCTCTGGTCTTTCTGATACTCGTGGTTGCTGTGTGAATTGTCTTATTAATGCTTTACAAATGATTTGATTGTTTAAAATTTGGAGGCTTTTAGGGCGATTCAATTCGGAGGCATATTCCATGTAATTATATAGAATTTTTAGCAGTTCTTCAGTAAATTGAAAGCTCACTTGCTTAAGCCTTTTTCACTTTCCATACCAGGGACATCGTCAGCATACCTTTACTTCTAACAGTATTATTGGCATTATTTACACTTGCAGACTGCAAATAACACACACGCACACACACACACACACACACACACACACACATACACACACACACCCTTCACTTAAAAGTGTTACAAACCTATGAATAAATGAATTTGTTGGAATTTACTTTTCAAACCCTTTAATTTATTTATCATGTACATCTTCTTTTTACGTATGCCGTGCTCCCAATTCGTTCATAAATAATTCATCCTGTACTGTACCACTCATAGGCTGAAAACCTTCGTCCTTGACACGAACAGTCAACAGCTCCTTCATTTTCTGAATCGTTCTGATTTCCACACATTCCTCATTCCTTTTTAATTCAGTTGCTGTAGTAGGGGTCAACATCTTTCCGGATAACGTATCCACTTTTGTTCTTGCATGAGCCTCCGGCTAATTACCTAGGAATTGTGCCAGGTCTCTTCCCTAAAGAGTCCGGGTTGCTCTTCCAACCCTGGCTTGCATCCATACTTAACCTCTTCCTTTTTCATTGCTGCCTAAAGCTACATGTGAAAATTAAAGTGGGCATAAGGACTAAGCAGCAGTCGCATCCAGTGTAAATAAAAAGCACCTAGCGTAATGCCCTGTTCAACTTAAATGACAAAAGAAGTGGCGAGCAAAGCAGGATAAAAATCAGTAACAGAATTACTGTAGCACTTTGAGCATGAAGCAATAGAAAAGAAGATGGTGAAGTAGAAACTTTTCTTCCTGAAGAAATCAAGGTACTGCTTTTTTTGCACTTTTTTCTCAGTTTTTTAATGCTGCTTGTCACTGGTCGATACAAAAATATATACATGCTGTATAGCTAGCTAACACTGCCACTATTCCCAGATGTTGTTTTTCTAGTTGTCATCACCAGCATGTGTTAGATTTAATTTTCATGCTACATTGTCCCGGTTTTTTACTTGATGTCCCATTTAACCACTACGGTATGTTGAATGTAAATAAAGATCAGGAAAATTCTGTACAGAGACGTGTATAAAAAATGTAAGTAAGATTTTCAACATGAGAGGAAATAAAATAGCTAGGTGAACCTGCTGTGTCTATTAAAATAAATAAATAAATAATTCTATAAATATGCACAAAGTATTTAGGTTCAACGGGTTTCTATATATGACAAGTTTGAGCTCATATTCCAATAAAAAAAAACAACAACCTTAAAGCTGCTCATTCCACAGCGCTGTTGAATTCTTGAATCCGACTGGTCATAATTGTTAATTCATATACCTAATTAATTAGTTAATTATTTTAAATTAAATAACAGGTTTATATTAATGTTCTGTGTTATCGTTTCTATAGTAACAGCTAATTCGCAGGGACTTGTATGGAAGATTGAATAACCTATTCACATAAGCAAAGGCTAATAATAAAGGTTTTTTTATTTAACCAAGAAAAATAAATCACTGATATGATTCCATGTAAGGAGATGAGAGTGTCAGAGAATTTCTGGTTTCTCTGTAACCTGACAAACTGCAGGGCTTGTGTCAATAACTTCATCTGTGAGGAAAGTAAGCTGCCTAAAAAATTACTTTACAGTTTTGTACTGTAACCTGGAACTAACTTTGAATTTAATGTATAAACGGATAAATGGTATTGTAAACAAATTGTAATATTTGGTCAATTGGTATAAGAGGAACACCAGAAGAATGTGTTGTTAATGGAAACATAACCAACTTAAAGCTGGTATCACACATCCTGTAACTTCCTGATTATATTCCAGTAACAGCACACCCTCTCACATTTCATTTGCCTAGCCATCACCTGCTCAGCTCCATGCTTTGAATGGATTCTTGAAGATGTTGGGTAAAATCTTTTTCTTTTCTGTCCTCCAGATCATGGATGGACCTGGAGAGAATGACCCTGACCTGTTTCCAGCCTCTCATCCTCGGTTTTGCCAAGCAGTAAAGACCGGTGAGCCGCCCTATTCTACCCTCTTCACCCGTGTTTTTCACAACAAGACTTTTAACGTCTACAAGCTAAAGAAATCAAAGAAGAAAGCCAAAAAGGATGGGGGTGAGTAGACGAAGGACAACGCCTCCTCCAAATCAGCCACCCACCTCGCTGCTGCCTGTGAGGAATGCTTAGTTAGTGAGTGATCACAGTAGGGGTGTGTGTGTGTGTGTGTGTGTGTGTGTGTGTGTGTGTGTGTGTGTGTGTGTGTGTGGGACAGATACCTGATTAATCCTGTGCAGGCAGATGATGTGGGGTGTGTACAACTCTCTAAAGCAACAGGAGCCCATGTTTAAAGAACAGCACGAGAGACAGCGAGTGAACATGAGATGAAAAAACTTTTTTTTTTCTTTCCCTTGTCGTCTGTTTTCTGCCTTTCCTTCTTCCTCACTCTCTCGACATGAGATTAAACATGCATTAAACATGTTTACACATATGTTACTAGAACATAGTTATTGAAAAGAAGCATGTTACACTTTGTCCTTCTGTTTCCTCTTCACAATTCTTCCATCTCTCACATTCTGAAGGAGAGGTGTGGGAAAAAATGGGTTTAACCTCCATGTGATACTCAGAGAATCTGTCCAATCTATTGAGATAATTGTTGTCTTTACACTGTAGCCAGAGTCATAGCTCACTGTCAGAGCACGTTTCCATGCACATGTCCACAAGCGTACGTCTGCTGCTCTCCCGATCTTCTAACAGTGACTAATAAGAGGCAGACTTGGTCACGAGTGCAGCACAAGTGCCATAAATTCTCACTGTAATGCCTGACGGCTCTAGCACTGTGAATATCATTGCTTTTTTGTTCCGTTTAATTAGCAGGAGTGTAATTTAGTGCTTGGCACATTGCCATGAGCGACGACAAAAGAACAATGAATATGATTTTTTTTTAAATGTACAGTCTATTGTGTAAGATTTTAACTGGATGAACAAATGCTGGTAGATTTAGTATGAATATACATCATTCACTTGTGTTATAAGGCAAAAAATATGATGTGTATATATATTCAATCCGTCATGACATTCAAAACGTCTGTCTAATATTCTCCACAAGACCTCTGAAGGTGTGCTGTCATATCTGGCACCGACACATAAGTCCTGTAAGTTCGGATCGCACTTAATTGTCCAGCACGTCCCACAGATGCTCGATCGGATTGAGATCTTTTTTGTCATATTCCTTGAACCATTCCTAAACAATTTTTGTAGTGTGGCAGGGAGCCTTATCCTGCTGAAAGAGGCCACTGGCATCAGTGGACACTCTGCCATGAAGGGGTGTACTTGGTGTATTTGGAATTTACATATCCCCATAAAGCTGCTTTATGGCAATGTCCACATTAATGCCAGGAACCAAGGATTTCCAGCCTTGCCTTCTTCTCATAATGAATCCTGGAGAGTGCTCTTCCCTCGGTAAGCAACGTACATGCACCCGGCCATCCACATGATGTGAAAGAACTGATTTATCAGATCAGGTCACCTTCTTCCATTGCTCCTTGATCTAAGTATTGATGCTCACATGCCTGACCAGTCTGTGAGCAGCAAGCTGCCATGCACTGTGTGTTCCAGCATCATAGCCAGTATTTACATCATAGCCAGTATTAACCTTGTGCTACAGTAGATCTTTTGTGAGATTGGACCAGAGGATCAATGAACCTTGGGCTCCTGGTATCCTGTTACTGGTTCATTACTTGGACAACTTTTGGTAGACTAAAATATATACCGGGAACACCCCACAAGACCTGCTGTTATGGAGAGGCACTAACCCAGTCATCTATCACAATTTGGGCCTTGTCACAGTACACTTTCCCATTTTTCCAGTTTCCAACACATCAAGTACGAGAACCGATCGTTCGCCTGCCGTCATTCTTGCCATTGCAAGGAGATAAAATGAATCCAAGCTTACGATCAAAGATCAAGCTTATGTTACTTGATCTTTTTGTTTCATTAAGCCTTGAATTAGATATTTGCAAACATTTCTTTCAATCAGCCCAGTACAGCAACCACAATTAAGCATAATTTGGTTTTAATTTATGTCTTGGCCGGTTTCAGGCCCAGACTGCTGCTAAAGTATATCTGTTATGGATTGAAGCATCATGCCCTAAATCTATTCTTTGATGTTCAACAGAAATCCTCAAAAGGCTTTCAGTGGAATACATTCATATATCGACCTGCTTGGCCATTTCATAAAGATCATTTGAAATGCTGAGCCAAATCAGCAGGCTGTGTTTTCTGATAGAGTTAAGCTACGAGAGCCGGGTGTTTTATTAAAGTACTCGTGGCATTGATTACGATGGAACATTCCAATTTAACGCTCTGAGGTGCTGATTTACTAAAGGTGTGCACGTGTCAAAATGTGCATGCTGATTTAAACACCTTGTTCAGAGGATTGTGTTCTTCAAATTAGCGAAATAGCATGTTCATTTTATGTTTGCTCTAGAAAAAAAAAAGCAGTTTGTGGTCATTTTTTTTAAACCTATAAGTGCAAAATGCATAATGCTTTTGCAAATAGATTTATTTTACACGTTGTAAGACTTTTTTTTTTCTAACTTGAGAGTCATCTTTGGGATGATGAAGATTGCATAAGCAAATGAACAGTCAAAGGGCAGCAGTTAAATTTGTGAAAGGCAAAAGAAAACCATTCAGGAAGCCTTGTAATTATGTTGTTCTTCAAAATAGTTAGATTTCTCAGACTTATACCTTCATAGTATTCCAGCGAGTTGGAACTAGATATCTGTCATTTATTTGTAAAAAGATTTAGTTTCACAAATACATAATCAATAGAACACTGTCACATGTATGTTGCTTTATTTTGTGTTCATATTTGAACAGAATTTTGAACAGTTTTCACCTCGTGTTTAATGTGATGCGTAATTACGCACAAGGGTGGAAAAAAAAAACTAAGCCGATTTTTTCGTCCAGGCAAAAATAAAAATCTATTTTTTATTTACACATAGCATTAATATAGCTCTAATATCTAGTTGGGGAGTTGAGAAACTAAAAATGCTGTTCAGGCTGTGACGTACAAGATATAATACGTGTATGATTGTTCATTTCCCTTCTGTATTAATGCACTGATTTATCCATATATTATTATGTACCACATTTTTTAGCCTATTTGATTAGGCTAAAAAAATAAGTCTGGGCATTCCACTTTCCGATGATGGTTAAGGGACATTATATTTGTTTCAGATTCACGGGCATTGTGTAACGATGGTGCTAAATTGCACTAGCCTGATCCTTTGATATTTTGAGTGTATGAGTAATTGTACAAGGTCGTCATTTAAACGGTTCTGTTTAGCTTTTGTGTTTTCTAATAATAAAGAAAAAGATTTGTTCGTTGAAATTTGCGACTTGATTCCTTCATTGCTCAAATTCAAAACACCATGACACCTTAAATGTATGCAGCACAAGCAGGCACTAATAAAGAGAACATCTCATTGTTATTCTTCCCAAACGATTACAAACTGAACACTGCTCATTATCGTTTGTCACTCAAAAAGTACGATTTTTTTTCTTCCTTGTTTTCCCTCAGTATTGAATGCTAAGTAAAATAATAAGACACGCATGCACATAAACTTCCGTAATCAAGCAATTCATAGTGTATGTATATGCAAATGGGAAATGACCCCTGACATCTGAAAAATCATGCTGAAGATATTTACATATTGGAACCTAATATGCTCTTGTGTTTTATGATGCGGTACCACTTCCTTGTCACATGTTGGATTTTCTAGTGACATTTTCAGCTCCTGTTTTCTTTTTGTTTGTTTTTGCATTTTGTCCAATTGCAGTAATTCTACCAAAAAACATTTAATCATTAATAAAAGAGAAAAAACCTAAACAATGGCCTTAAACTATATGTAATTTTTTTTAGATAATTTTATATCTATTTTTATATAAATATAATTATATTTACAAATATAAAATATTATGCTTTTTTATATATTTTTATATGCATTATTTTTGTATTATTGTGATTTATATTGTGAGATATATAGAAATAGCACTGAAACAAAAATAGTAGTAAATAACTTTATTCATTGAGAAAGAAAAATGCAAAATGTCAATATATTTTCACCCACTGAAAGAAATATGCCTTAAAAAAGGAAAATGATAAAATACAAGCTCACGTTCAACAGCAGAAGCTTGATATCTTGATATTCCCCAAACGGGATCTTGATATTTCTTTAAAAAGCAGTAACTTTCTTTGATATGTACAAATGAGGTAAAAACATCTCACAATATGCAGTACTATATATTCACCACAAAAAATATGTCTTTGAAATTAAGATGACACTGATCTGTCGGAGATGATAGAAAACCATGGAGACCGTTTGTGTCTCTGGAATATTATTTTCACCTCACAGTTTTTCCCCCTTTTTCAATCGTGTTATGAGGATGAATCTGAACTGCAGTCCTGTTTGATCCTTTATCTTTTCTCTGAAAACGCGAGTACCATTTCCAAGCTTTATGTTGCTGCCTCTGGAAAAAATTGGCACTTTTGAGATCCTTAATAAGAATGACGACTTTTCCACCGACTTCTCCGTCTCCCATGATGCTTTGGTTTGCAGCATGACAGCGAGCGATCAGTTCGTATTAGGATTAGTGCTCTGATGTCTTTTAGCACACTCCTACACACCACAGCTGCACTGTCATGCTCCACATTAAGAGCTGCACAACAAAAAAAAACATGCCAGGAATGGAAAAAAAGAGAAAAATGATGGAGAGGGCGGGAGGGATGTGTGTGGAGGGCAGAGAAACGTAACCTCAGTATGCATAGAGTACACCGTTGGCATTTGCGACCTCACAGGTGGAAGCTGTATTCCATTTAGGGTGGGCAAAAAGCGGCACAACAAACTTTCACGCCTTGTTCTGCTTCAAGAAGCCATTAGAATGAGTTGTGTTAAAATGCTCAGTGTCAGAAGCTAGAGGTTCACTTACCTCCAACTTTCTATTCCAAATGTTCTAGGTTGAATTCACCTTTATATCAAGGTTCATCAGGTTTCTCAGCAGGGTTGCATTGTCTGACAAGGGGGGGAAAAATACTCACTTTCCACTTATAGTTCTTTTTTCCAGGAGTAAAAATGCCACATGCTGTGCGGGTTTTTGTTAAAGACATAATGCTTCCTAAAGGGAGCAAAATGGAGCGGAACCTCGCTAGTTTCGTACCACCGAGAGCAGCTCCTGCGCAGAATACACCTCCTATCTCCACCCAATAATGTGAACCAGTCTCATATGTGCATATACTCAATACTAACACATTAGTATTCCGATTCTGCTCAAGAACGAGGGCACAATTTGTATTCCCGTCTAACGTTGGAGAAAAGGGCTTGAACAATAAGCCTGGTCTCAGCCTCATTTTCTTTAGTGCTTCGTACTACATCCTCCTCATTTTTTTCCACAGTCACTCCTTCCTTCCCGCCATCCAAGGGGAGTTAAAATTTATAAGGAGAGTGGTGTGAATAAAAAAAAAAAGTTTTGGCCAAGGTGTAACTGATGAACGTTGTAGGTACTCCGACAGCGCGAGTAGCAAACGCTTTTAGAAAAGCAAACTAAGGAAGGCCGTGGAGAAAAGAAAAAAAAAAAAGATCCCATCTTAAATGTCCAAGCACTTTCCCTTTTTATTCAAAACACTTATAGAACGTAGACATGTAGGACAGCGCATGAGAAAAGATCAGCCTGTAAGGCTTTTTCCAATAGGACTCAAAGTCAACGGATGCTATCACTTTCCGGCATTGTCACCCACGAGTTGCGGCTGAAGTGTTTTTTTTTTTTTTTGCAAGGCAAGATTAAGTGTCATATACAGACGCTTATTTCTTTGACTGGCATTTCCCATTTGTGGCTCATTGATAGTCCAGGGACACCAGGCTGTCTCTGTTTCACCCAACTCAGGAGAAATGTTTTGTAAAGAATCACAATCCCGAACAAGGACAGAAAGCAAAGCAGACCTTGTTCGGCTTTACAAAAAAAAAAAAAAAAATTCCCTGTGATTCTGGGTCCGTCCCTGACGCTCACATTTTCCAGAAAAGTCTTCCAGATTGTAGTCATTCTGCTGCACGTACAGAGAGCGCTTAGAGGTCGCTAGCCTCTGCCCTCTCATAAAGCGCACGGAGTTTATCGAAGCGTGGCCCCCAATCTTTGAGACACTCGTGTCCGGCAGCGCTGCTCTCATCCAGACCAGCAGAGCTGAAGGAGCTGAGTGAACCAGCCAGAGAACCTCCACCTTCGGTAGAGAAAACTTGAAGCGAGTCAGCCGGTGCAGAGTCTGCGTGTTGCTCGGCATCTCGGATGATCTCACACAAGTAGCGTGCTAGGTCCTGGCTGGAGAAGGACAAGCTCTTGCGGGCGAGCTGGGCGGTGCGGGTGGCTGCAGAGGTGGCACACTGGCCCTGGGCAGGCGCGTGGTTCAGGGGCACATCTCTGCGCAGGGTAGTACTGCTGGATGAAGTGCTGGTTGCTGTCGGAGCTCGGGATGGCGGGTCTGCCTGATGGAGGTGGAGTTGCTGCTGCTGGATGGGGGCGTGATAATGATGGAGGGCTCGAGAGCGACTGTACTGCACAGACTGGGCCGGGCTTGGCTGCAGGGACTTCTGCAGCTCTGCCATGTCGTACGCATTCTGCGAGAAATAAAGGAAAGCAAGAAGAAAAGAAAATGAAAGAAATAAATAAGGTTTATTTGACAGGCATATTCATTAATTAAAGTTAATATGACGTGCTTTCTACAGCACTTCTTTTTAATGTCAGCATATGAAATATGTAACATAAACAACTCTTGATCCATTGGCTAATAAGAGTAGAAGAAGAGACACTTGACAGCATAAGAGGCTGTGTGTCTTCATTACAGAATGCATTCTTCTGTTAACTATTAATGGCATAAATCCTTACTCATGCCACTAATGCTAAAGCCTGATTAACTTCTATGAGTCAACCTCTCTTTCCACCTTGCAGAAAGAAAGAAACAAACAAAGAAAGAGAGGGAGAAAGAGAGCTCTTCTGAGATGTGACAGAGACTGAGTGCACTTGGCATAGTGAAAAATGATGCCACTTCCAAGACTCCTAAACTTGGCGCTTTTCTCAAGTGAGAATCAAAGCTAATAATGTGGAAGATTAGATAAAGAGAACTAATTGCTTATCTATCTGTATTTAGATTTAAACCTTGAGTGGGCGTGGCCTAAGCAAAAATGTGTTTGTTTATTTGTTGTTGTCTGAATTCTGGCTGTGGCTCAGATTGCACAGCTACTAGATGTGTTTGTAACTGCTAGTGATACATTCTAATAAATTAAGTTTTTTCAGAATAGTACTTAAACTTCATTTGTAAGATGTCTTCCAAATTAGCAGTATCTTCAGCCATCTTGAATTTTTTTTTCTCATCCAGTGTCAGCTCCTGGTAGCCCCGCCCCTCTTACACTATGTGAGCAGAGCTGCAAGCATCAAGTCCAACATTTATTTTATTTTTTTGGCATCACCCAGGTACTTGAAGTGCAATTCTTCTTGTTAGAATTTTAAGTGTACTACTTACACTATTTATACTACAAAATGGCATAGGTATGTGATTTAGGATGCACCTTCTATGTTTTTTTTTTTTTTTTTTTTTTTTTTTATCATACTATGCAGACCTTCCCAACAGGATTTTTGGGCTGATGGTACTCTTAGTCCCTGACATAATGAACCAGTATAAGAATGTATACAAGGATCCAAGGACACCTGCTAAATAACATAAATATTACATGTAAATTAAAATATAAACAAATGAATAGCCTGCACAACCCAGACCAGGCTAAGGATGACTAAGGATGACATTCTTTGCTTGTTTGCAAGCTTCATATCTGACCAGTCACTTGTGCACATTTTAACTAAGAATTTCTTGCTCTTGTGTCCTTTTTGGTCTTGGATGTGGTTTTGAACTGTTCATTTTAGTAATGTTTTTTTCAATTATATTCCATTTGTGAGAGCACTGTAAGTGCCTGAGGTATGGGCAAGTGGTAATTGATTCCCTTTTTTTTTTTTTTAACTTAAGTCTTCAAACATCAGGTAATCAGGCTGTGCATGTGGTAATCAAGGTGAAACCCTTACTTTTTAAAGAGCATAGGTCTGAATGTGCCAATGAGACATTGCACTATAACAGCCTAGACAAACCAACGTATCTACCACCTGCTGACATCAGTTGGCACATTTCTTCTCACTTGATGGCAATGCTTTATAGTCGTCACTCCTTCCCCCACCCCCCAACTTGGGTAGAATAAACTTTTAGAGCATTTCTCCCCAGTGCATTCACTTTCACTAAAAATGTCATGGGTAAAATGTCAAGCTGTCACGGTATCTTGAAACGTTCAGCTTTCAGCAGTTTCGACTCGGCATGAAAACCGGATCGGGTGGGCTGCTGATGTTAAAGGTTGCCGTGGAGACAGTTCCACATGAGCCGTCATGGCAACTGTGTTTCGGTCAGACTTTTTGGACGTCCTACCGTAGGTTGTCATAGCGACATGGGCCACTTATGTCTAACTCTAACATTCTGGCTGTGGTATGTTATGCTGAATGAAACAGCACAATTTCCCCATCAGTGACATGACAGTGAAATGTTAATGTTTTAATCAAGCAGGGAGCATTCACCTGATCTTCCTCGCCTCCGCCTTCCTCATCGTAGTTGAGCACGTTCTCGCGGATGTCCTCCCAGCCATCGTGATGAGCAGAAACGTGGTACACTCCCTCCTTTAGGCCCTTGTAGCTTCGCCAGCGTGTGTACAGAAAGATACCCAGCAGCAGAACTACACACACACACACACACACACACACACATGAGAATGAGGGAAAAAAACAACCTCTCAGCATTATTCCATGATGACTTTGGCTCTTCTGTGCCTGATCGTTACCATAAAGCTCAAGCTAATAAGGTCAATGGAGCCTGATCGTAGGTCAGGGAACACTACTTTAAAGTTTAACTGCTACCTTGGAGCCAATTAAAGAGAGTGATTATCTTAGCTTTGTAACCTTTAACAGTGGAACTCTGTAAATTGTTGGAGAGCAGCAAATGATATAAACATCAAATATTTACCATGATACAACCATGTAGTCTGCTTGATTTACTAACTGCCTTCTTATATTCCAAATCCATCCATAGTGTTATTTCAGAAACATGTGGAAATACCATTTGTGCATCAAGTACTGCAATGCCTGTACCTCTAACTGTTTAATGCCTCAGACTGCTGTATCTAAATATAAATTTATATATAGATTTATACCTGGAATCATTATGGCACTAAAACAGAAGTGGTAAAAATGTCAGTGCTGACATGGTCTGACCTCAGCTACAGTCAAGTTCATAATAAATAGATTATTTTGTCTTTGCACCTGCCCACAATATTTTCTGACAAATGTAGATGCTTCTAGTTCCCAATATAATGTAACAGGTAGACGAGCCACAAGCCCTGGGTTTTAAATGTGACAATACTAAAAATATAAATACATATGAAGTTCTTCCTACAGCTGAAGCATCAAAATGAAGATTGGAGCTGAAAAAAAGAAAAAAAAAAAAGAAGGAATAAGGCTTGTGCTGCTGAGTGACGCAATAGAAAAATGTTCATCCTATCAGCCAGGCATCTATGAGCTCAGGCATGAGGGCGGGAAGTGCCAAGTGTCAAAAAGGAGACTTTAAATGTGAATGTAGGCAAATGCTACACAATTAGACAGAGAGCACTTCAATATACACTGACTCTAGCACAGAGACAGTAATGTTTTTATTACAGATGAATGAAACAAGATTGGTCAAGATCTTCAAGCATTTCCAAACTAAGATTAGCCTTTGAAGTAAATTATAGGTATATATACATTCTGAACTTTAGTCTTTGTGCATTCTGAGCTTCTTCCAACATTCTCCCTCTCTCCTCTTGCTGTTTGCTTTCCGTGAGATTTCATGGCATTTCTCCATCTTTTTTTTTTCTCCATGTAGTCCCCTTTGCCTTCGACTCATTCTGTTTCTCATTCTGTTTCCTTCTCTGTTCCACTGAGGCTTTCTTCATGTCACGGCTGTTTTGTGTCATGTATTTTCTTTTTTTTTCCTGCTTCCACACTTGCTTTCTTTATTCATTGCTTTTTCTTGGTTACTATAAACTGCAGGTCACAGCGCTTGCCAGTTCTTTGAGGCCAAACACCTCAGCTTTTGGGCACTGAACACAAAACTAATAGTAAATCTTCTAGTCTTATTAAGCAGTAAAATCAGTTAAACAATATTTTCTGACATTAACAGTATTCAAACATTCATTCTACCGCTTATCCGATCTATTCTCGGGTCACGGGGAGCCTGTGCCTATCTCAGGCATCATAGGGCATCAATGCAGGATACACCCTGGACGGAGTGCCAACCCATCGCAGGGCACACACTCTCATTCACTACAGACAATTTAGAGATGCCAATCAACCTATGATGCATGTCTTTGGACTGGGGGAGGAAACCAGAGCGCCCAGAGAAAACCCCCGAGGCACGGGGAGAACATGCAAACTCCACACGCATATGGCGGAGGCGGGAATCGAACCCCCAACCCTGGAGGTGTGAGGCAAACGTTCTAACAACCAAGCCACCGTGCCTGCCCTATTCAAACATTCATTCATTCATTGTCTTCCGCTTATCTGGAGCCGGGTCGCGGGGGCAGCAGTCTAAGCAGGGATGCCCAGACCTCCCTCTCCCCAGACACTTCCTCCAGCTCTTCCAGAGGGACCCCGAAGCATTCCCAGGCCAGCCGAGAGACATAGTCTCTCCAGAGTGTCCTGGGTCTTCCCCGGGGCCTCTTCCCGGTGGGGCATGCCCGGAACACCTCTCCAGGGAGACGTCCCGGAGGCATCCGAAACAGATGCCCGAGCCACCTCAACTGCCCCCTTTCGATGTGGAGGAGCAGCGGCTCTACTCCGAGCTCCTCCCGGGTGACAGAGCTCCTTACCCTATCTCTAAGGGAGCGCCCCGCCACCCTACAGAGGAAGCTCATTTCGGCCGCTTGTATCTGGGATCTTACCCTTTCGGTCATGACCCAGAGCTCATGACCTATTCAAACATTTAATTGGGAAAAAAAATAAAAAAGTGATAGTAGCAGGTGCTGGAAAAAATTTAAATATTAATTAATATTATTTAAAAAAGTAATTATTATTTTCAGCCTTTTTCAAGTAGCCAAATGATGCTGACAAAAACACATATTTATTGTGTCAATGCCTGACAACTCCCAAAGATCCAGAAAGCCAATAAAATTACTGTTTTTTTTTTTTTTTTGGCTTTGGCAAATGTGCTTCACATAAATGAACATCAAGTATCTCCTCTTTAGAGATTTGTCATGCTGTGTCAGTGCCAAAGGAAGGTACTTACCCAAAGCCACAAGACATTTTTAGCTCCGTTTTCTCCCGTAATCACTGCAAATAGGATTTCTGGCTCATATTCAAAGAGCAGTTTAAAAGGAGAGCAGCGTGCGTTCAAAGAGAAAGGTGGAGAGCAGTCCACTAATTGAATCGTCTTTCAGACAGAAAAAAAAAAACCTCCCCCCTTTTAGTCTTCCCGTGTTTATGAAAGCGGACTGGATCTGGACCACTCACTCTGCAGTGCTTATCAGAGAGAAGCAGGACAGTTGTGGCGATATCAAAGTCACAACGTGACATATGGTTTGTGTTAAATCTGTCCTGCTTCGTTTTTATCAAACAGTGTGCGAGATGATGATGACAGGATGTTCGCTTTACCATAAGGAGTGTGTCTCTACATGCCTATCTAACTCAGATGACACAGAGGCAGGTGGATGTATGTTTAGAAAAAGCAAGACAATATTTCACATTTTAAAGGCTTTAGCTAAATAGTCCAATATATATATATATATATATATATATATATATATATATATGAAAGGAATGATTATACATACTAAGGGTAGAAATACATTATATGGAGAGAATGATGTTTTCGACTCTTTATTTATTTTATTTATTTATTTATTTTTTTAGAAATGTCTACACTAGAGATTAAAAGTGTGAAAGGAAGGAAGGAAATTCAACACTGCGCTCATTTATTCATCCTCAGTCCCTGAGATGGTTTAAATTACACTGATAGCTTGTTCACATTTTGACATATAGAACCAAATAAACTTGTTTTATAAAAAAAAAAATACCCCAACCAGGCACAAACAAAAATAAGAAACAGACCTGACTTCTAAGTAGGAAATGTGAAAGAAAACCTTCTCTCTGTCTACTCAGGAACTCAGGGTAGACTTTTTAGCCTGGAATTCTTCCAGGTTCATGGATTGAAGTCAAATCAACACGGCTGTACACAGCATCTGAATCACTTTGTAGCTTTAAAGAAAGTTATGCTGTATATACCAGTATTTGCTTTGGATCAATCAACAAGCAGAAATAAATCTGCAGAAATAAAATGCTTGTTAAATCTATAACACTGACTACACAGTTCACATTTTGTGGAGGAAATATGTATACATCAATCATCATAGCACACTTGCTACCTTGTTGCTAACAAAAGAGAAACATGAAGACGTCCATTTATTTCCTATTTTTGTTCCCCAAGGGCGTGAGAGTTGAAAAGTATGCGATTCTGAGGGCCAGTGTTCTACTTCTGAGTTAATTCGAACGTATTAAAACTATAACACATGCATAACATACTGTACAACATGGTGCAACAACACACATCTAGCAATCCCCCACACATCTAGTTGAGTCCATTAATGAACTTTTCAGTGTTTCTGAGGGCAGAGTGTTAGGTTTCATATTTCAGTCCAAAAAAATAATGAAATCATATCATCTTTGTCTCATAATCATAATGCTGCACCTAAACACATTTTAAAAGCCTGTGAAATTTGCTGTAAATAACATTTTATAGATAGAGCTTAATACAGATGGAACAATTTCATCAAATAAAATAATAAAGCTACTAAAGAAACAATGTGCGCTTGCAGCTACTGGAGCCATTGAGGTGAAAAAAAAAAAATCAATTCCTCCAACTGATGCAAAAAGTGAAATAAATGAACAGATAGATAAAAAAAAGATAAATAAATAAAATACTTCCTAGATGAAAAGCCTGCCTGGTTTATTCAGGTTCAATATGGCTCTGTGGCTTTGTGAGTGAATTTTTTTTCTCTCTTTTTCTCAAAGCATAACTTTTAAGTTAACAGTTGTGAGAGATTTCAGAATGAGTTCTGCAAGCGTTATTTCATAAGTTGAACTCTGCTGGACTGCGTTCAGGTTCTGCATTCTCCATCGATCTGTAAGCCTGAGTCTCTGCCCACACGGGATTACCCAGCAGCCCCTACGACTTGCCAGAATGATCGTAAACACCTTAAGGGCTGAGGTACTGTTCATGCATCTTCTGGTGGTGTGAATGTCTAGAGTATGAGTGACAGTAAGTGCACACTCACATGAGTAATGATGATATAATGTGGGGCTTGGTGCATTCGGTGAGAACATAATTGCAAGAGCAATGAAAATATCCATCATGCAACAGACAACAAAGAATAATTATTTCTTAAGCGCAAGAGAGAAGAGAGCGAGTGTAAATTGCCAAAAATATTGAGGCCAGCTAAACCCAATCCAAAAAAGTACAAGGGCCATTAGTTTGTTGTTCGCTGAGTATACACCCTCCGTCATGTGCATTGCATGTGCTTTTCTCAGAGTCCTGATTCTGATTTTTGGTCTATTCCTGGCTTCATTCTGCTCCCCAATTTGATCTCCTGTGTTCTCACTTTCTCTTGCACTTTTGTGGCCTTTTTTGCTGTATTGCCTCATCTCACCTACTCTATGGCTCTCTGTGTGTGTGTGTGTGTGTGTGTGTGTGTGTGTGTGTGTGTGTGTGTGTGTGTGTGTGTGTGTGTGTGTGTGTGTGTGTGTGTGTGTGTGTTATCTGCCACAGCCCTGTTCCCATAAGCAAGCCGACACTCTCGCCTCTGCCTCAGAGGAGAATCGTCTGCACGGAAAATCCTTTGAGAACTTTTAAGGCTGCAAATCAGGATCAGCATGAGACAAGGCTGACATTTACTGCCATCCAGACACTGGCTAATCTCCACACACACACAAAACACACACACAAAACACAGACGTATAGGAAAATAAAAAATGGAATTAGAAATGTGCCGTTTTATTGGATGAGAAGGCAAACGCACACAGAGTGAGAGAGAGAGAGAGAGAGAGAGAGTGAGAGAGAGAGAGAGAGAGAGAGAGGGAGGGAGGGAGGGAGAGAGAGAGTCAGTCAACTGCTTTGCTTCAATAATCAACTGCAGTGAGAAAAAAAAAATCAAAGGGGAATAAATCCAGCAGGTTGGAACAGATATGCTTCAGGAGGTGTGATGCAGTGGCTGCTGATGTACACTCTGATATGTGTGTGTGTGTGTGTGTGTGTGTGTGTGTGTGTGTGTGTGTGTGTGTGTGTGTGTGTGTGTTAATTACATTGTGGGGGCCTTGGCACACTTACACTGTAGCAACCCAAATTCTTGTAGGGGGCTAAAATTATAGTCCCCACAATGTGTTTGTTAATATTTGCTCAGGAGATGGTGCTGGTATGTGTGGTGCGCAATTTTTTGATGGACCTCACTGAGCACATACACCTGACATCTGTGTTCAGCTGTGTGTTATGTGTGCTCACTAGCTTTTAAATATATTAATATTTAAAAAATCTTTAATCTGGCATGTTCACAGGATGGATCCTCACTCACTCACTTACTCACACCTCTTTCTGTGGAATTCCATCATGAGCATCTCAGACGGAAAAGCTGTACTGAGACAGATGAACAAACACACGTGTACACACACACACACACACACACACTCACAAAACATTTACAACAGAGGTGTCAAACATATGATGATGAAGGTTCTAATATCACCAGAAGAATCAGTGTTCTGAATTACTGAATTAAAATGGTCATAATTTAATTGCACCTGAATTTTTGAAGATTGAGTCTGTGTTTGTCCACCTGGAGGTGAAATAGACCTCACAGCCGTAAACTGAGCTACAATGATGTAATTCTTCATTAACAAGATAAAAAACCTGATGCTGTAATCAAAAATCTAATTTAGGATTTTAGAGGGGACAAGTTGAACACTTATACAATCTTTTATGCAACTTTTTTTATTTGATGGTTGCCATTTTAAAAGACAAATGCACTACATGCCTAGCAGCTTTGCATGGGACTCGGTCACTTAGTGGTAAAAGCCTTGCCTCTCAACATAATGGTTGTTGGTTCGAATCCAAGTCAGCCCCCAGCTTGTGGAGTAAGTGATAAAGGAGGAGATTGGGCAGAGCATGATAGTGATGAGTGGGCGGAGCATGAGATTAGTGAGTGGGTAGAGCATGAGAGTGATGAGTGGACAGGACATGAGATTGGTGAGTGGGTGGAACATGAGAGTGATGAGTGGGTGGAGCAGGAGATTGGTGAGTGGGCGGGGCATGAGAGTGGTGAGTGGGCGGAGCAGGAGATTGGTGAGTGGGTGGAGCAAGAGATTGGTGAGAAGGTGGATGTGGAGAATGGTGCTAAAGGGCACAAAAACATTGTGGGTGCTAGTTTTTGTATAATCTAGGGAAT
>JAUCMX010000026.1:9826273-9931273 GCA_033459395.1 Hemibagrus guttatus | reverse complement strand
TGCAGGATAGACGACATTGTCACAGATGCTAGACGTTTCAGGCTGTCAAATTTGCTGAGCGCCTGCTCCAAAAACCTTCAGATCTGCATAATGAACATTTTAAAATGATGGACAAATCTTAAGGTGTTGTAATTCGTTACTATAATTAAGAATTCATTCGGTGTATTTGAACTTTACTTGAGTAATATTAGAATTGAATATTCTTTTCTGATTTCTAAGAAAAAATGTAAACATTCGGAAATAACTAGTTAGGTTACAAATCACAAAAATGTCTTCCTCTTTCAAGCAGCCAGTGACTGTACACTACGTACCATTAGGATTTAATTTACACAGCAATAGAAGTTGATCACTGTAGCAAAAAAAACTATTTGCTCTGCAACATTAACTGCCTATATTTAACTTCTTTAAGTTAGCCAATTTTATCTGCTAATGCCTGGTTTGATTATCATCAATTCCAATAGCTAACATATAATGTTAAGCAAGTTAAATTCTAACTAATGGGAAATATTACAAACTTATAGATTGTATGAGATTTCCAGGCACAATTATGTTGCAATAAAACAAAAATCATTGAGTAAAAAATTTACCCATCTGAGCATTAAGAGCCTTGCTCAAGGGCCCAGCAGTAGCATTGTTAGGATTTGAACTCACAAACCTCTCTTTGGTAGTAACACTGAGCTAGCTTTAATGCGAGAACGTAACAGTGTTTTTTGACAAGATAAAAAAAATCATTGTCTTAATGTGGATTTAAGCATTAAAAACACTGAAATTCTTATTAAAAATGTAAGTGTGGATATAAATATTAATTTGTAATTCCACTCAGGTAAAGTACCAATCCTCTAGAAAGATAATTATGAATAATAATTAAATTATAATCAGCCAGGTGCCTACACACATGAATACACACATACTCTGGTGTCTGAAATACTGGCATCGAACACACACCAGTTCATATTCTTCCTTTATTATTACTTTGACAGCTGAAAACATGTGGCATCATTTGAGATGCCTTGTTTCTACTATTTGAAGAAGCAGGTAACACAAATGACAGTTCACCTGAATAAACCTGACACAAACTGCAACATACTCTGAAGAAATTAGCATAGCTCCGATCTAAATTCACTTGTTTACTGTCACATGCATTGCTGGTGACAGCAGAACAAATTTCCATTTCTAGTCTGTTATCATGGATATAAAAATGTCCCATGTTTTCATGTCATGTCATTGTCATTTGTAACATGATTGTTTTTTTTCATGGGCATACATACATTTCACTATCTTTGAGAGGACCTTCCATTGATGTAATAATTAATGATGCTAATAATGCTATATTACACCTAAAGCTAACTCTGACTACAGTAACCGAAGAGAAAACTGAATCTTTAAGATAAAAAAAATAATAATAAAAATAAAAATGGACTAATATTCTGGCCCTGTAAGGACAAAATTGTCAGATAATCCTATCCTTGCGGGGTAATTTGGTCACACTTCAATTTTGGTTTAATGGCTATTCCATACACAAACTTTCCATGCACATACAGTGGTGTGAAAAAGTGTTGGCCCCTTTCCTGATTTCTTATTTTTTTGCATGTTTGTCACACTTTAATGTTTCAGATAATCAAACACATTTAAATATTAGTCAAAGATAACACAAGTAAACACATCATGCAGTCTTTAAATGAAGATTTTTATTATTAAGGGAAAACAAAATCCAAAACTACATGGCCATGTGTGAAAAAGTGTTTGCCCCCTAAGCCTAATAACTGGTTGGGCCACCCTTAGCAGCAACAACTGCAATCAAGTGTTTTCGATAACTTGCAATGAGTCTGTTACAGCACTGTGAAGGAATTTTGGCCCATTCATCTTTGCAGAATTGTTGTAATTCAGCCACATTGGAGGGTTTTTGAGCATGAACCACCTTTTTAAGGTCATGCCACAGCATCTCAATCGGATATAGGTCAGGACTTTGACTAGGCCACTCCAAAGTCTTCATTTTGTTTTTCTTCAGCCATTCAGAGGTGGACTTGCTGGTGTGTTTTGGATTATTGTCCTGCTGTAGAACCCAAGTTCGCTTCAGCTTGAGGTCACAAACAGATGGCCCGACATTCACTTTCAGGATTTTTTGGTAGACAGCAGAATTCATGGTTGCATTTATCACAGCAAGTCTTCCAGGTCCTGAAGCAGCAAAACAGCCCCAGACCATCACACTACCACCACCATATTTTACTGTTGGTATGATGTTCTTTTTCTGAAATGCGGTGTTAATTTTACGCCAGACGTAATGGGACACAGACCTTCCAAAAAGTTCAATTTTTGTCTCGTCAGTCCACAGAGTATTTTCCAAAATGTCTTGGGGATCATCAAGATGTTTTCTGTCAAAACTGAGATGAGCCTTTATGTTCTTTTTGCTCAGCAGTGGTTTTCGTCTTGGAACTCTGCCATGCAAACCATTTTTGCCCAGTCTCTTTCTTATGGTGGAGTCATGAACACTCACCTTAACTGAGGCAAGTGAGGCCTGCAGTTCTTTGGATGTTGTTCTTTGGAAGTCCTGAACTCAAGCCGATTGAGATGCTGTGCCATGACGTTAAAAAGGTTGTTCATGCTCGAAAACCCTCCAATGTGGCTGAATTACAACAATTCTGCAAAGATGAGTGGGCCAAAATTCCTCCACAGCGCTGTAACAGACTCATTGCACGTTATGGAAAACACTTGATTGCAGTTGTTGCTGCTAAGGGTGGACCAACCAGTTATTAGGCTTAGGGGGCAAACACTTTTTCACACAGGGCCATGTAGTTTTGGATTTTGTTTTCCCTTAATAATAAAAACCTTCATTTAAAAACTGCATGATGGGTTTACTTGTGTTGTCTTTGACTAATATTTAAATGTGTTTGATTATCTGAAACATTAAAGTGTGACAAACATGCAAAAAACTGAAGACAATAAAAGATGTGAAAACAGTGAGAAAATGGAAAGTCAAAAATAGGGTTATATTGGGTTTTCCTTTCATGTGCTTTATTTAAGGAACTCATATAGACACTTGCTGTCTATAGACACAAGGTATTATTATGACTTTAACGTCACTTCTTCAATTTCAACAAATGAAAGTCTTCAGTAGAATCTATGCTGACATTTTGCACAACACCAGTATTTTGCTGCTCTTCTCTCATGTTCAGTTATTATATATATTTCATGGAGAGTTCATCTGTAGCTCCACCTCAGTGGGTGGAATAATTACTATTGGTTTATATAAGAGATGTGGATCGAACCATACAAAGATCTGACCCCCAAGCTGCCACTGTTGGACCCTTTCTGCTCCAGGGTGCTGTATCACGGCTGACCCTCTGCTCTGACCCCAACTTCCTAACAAGCCGGGATATGATAAGAAAAGAATTTCACTGTACTATAATGTACTGTATATGCAACAAATCAAGCCATCTTCTTGTTTGTCTTCTGTTCAATGACACCTGAGATAGGCACAGGCTCCCCGTGACCCGAGAATAGATCGGATAAGCGGTAGACAATCAATGAATGAATGATTGCGTCCTACTTTACAGCCAAAGAAATGCAAGTAGCAGTGACTCCCAGTCTTACCCATTCTTCCACTCAAATTCACACTGTACACTGCCTTGCGAGGAAGGATGAGACTTTAAAACACAGCACTACTCACAGACAGCATGTGGCCTTGGACCAATACTTATTCTAAAAGACTTTAATTGCCACACGCCACAGGAAAATCTCCCATGCGTTAGTTCTTTAAACACAAAAACGCAGCAGGTAACTAAGTGTACACTGCACGACTGAAGTCAGCAGGAGGCTTCTTCTCTGTACAATTCATTAGGGTCTTTTGTAATTCACTGAACCAAACTCATTCAAACGGTCATGCACGTAGAGAATCTGTTGGCTAGTTACATAGTCAATAAAGTTGCTTTCAGCTGCTCCCTGTTCGGGGTCGCCACAGCAGACCAACTGGTCCACACAACAACCTGGCAAATGCAAAAGCAAAAGCAAATGCAAATATTTTACGCCGGATGCCCTTCCTGACGCAACCCTCCCATTTTTCCGGGCTTGGGACTGGCGCTGCATCCAGTGGTTGGGTTTGAGGCATTGGCTGGGAATCGAACCCGGGCCTTCTGCATGATAGGCAAGAAACCTACCACTGAGCCACCAATGCCCTCTAGTTACATAGTCAATGCCCTTTATAAAATGCAATAAAGTTAAAAATAAAAATAATTACAATTCACATTTTGATCATTCATTGTCTACCACTTATCCAAACTATTCTCGGGTCACGGGGAGCCTGTGCCTATCTCAGGCGTCATTAGGCATCAAGGCAGGATACACCCTAGATGGAGTGTCAACCCATCGCAGGGCACACACACACTCTCATTCACTCACGCAATCACACACTACGGACAATTTAGAGATGCCAATCAACCTACCACACATGTCTTTGGACTGGGGGAGGAAACCCCCGAGGCACGGGGAGAACATGCAAACTCCACACACACGGCGGAGGTGGGAATCGACCCCCAACCCTGGAGGTGTGAGGCAAACGTGCTAACCACTAAGCCACCATGCCCCCACATTTTGATCATTGAGTGAATAAAGAAACAAAAGTACCAATCTGTATCATTTCTTGTTGCTGGGGTTAAATAATTATTTTTATTTTTAACTTTATTGCATTTTATAAAGGGCATTGACTACTCAAGAGTACATTTTTTGCATTTTTAATATGCATCTTGGGTGTGTGTCCATAATGGACAAAGACAATGTTCTGAAAGTGTGTAATTAAAACTAAATGGTATTAAATGGGATCCTGAGTGTGCACTCATAGAGGTCAAAGACAAAGTTCTGAAAGTGTGGGGAAAAACACGTTTTTTTTTTCCCCCCAACACTTTCAGAACTTTGTCTTTGACCTCTATGAGCACATATTCAGGATCCCAATTAATGCCAATTTTTTAATTTTTTAATTTTTTTAAATAAAAAAAAAATTCTGTATATCATACATTTTTTAAGTTACACAACCAGCTAAAACAAGCTACCTCAGCTGACACTGTTATTAAATATTGCTGGGATAATCCTTTATTTAATTTAATTTAATTTAATTTAATTTAATTTTATTTTATTCTATTCTGTGAAAAGAATACATTAAGTCAGATTGTTTAATAAATCATTGTCTATGAATCTTGGGTTTTTAAATAATAGCAATCTAATCTAATAATGGAAAACGTTTGCAAATTATTTCAGTTCAGAACATTTAATGGTTTCATTCAAAGTAACTATTGTATTACAGCATTTTTAAAATAAAAAATATAGTTAATTTTGGATATTTTTTGTAATTCATTTTGGATTAGTTAATGGTTGCATGCACACACACATACACACACACACACACACACACACACACACACACACACACACACACACACACACACACACACACACACCAAGTTTAGGACTCATATAAATATACTGTTTAGCTTGCAACAAGATCATGCCTGCTTGAATCAATCCTCACTTATCACTGTTGCAATCATCTCGGAGTGCCCAGGACTACATGACGTTAATGTGAGTCGATGAATCTCAAGACAAGATCACCAAGAACACACCTCCTAGACACTTATAGGCTAGTCTATTGTAACACATGAACACAGAGCTAGCGATCAGAAGGGTGTGAGTTCAAACACCAGCGAGTCACTGTTGACCTTGAGCAAGTTTCAAACGTTAGCTACCTTGGATGAATCGCCTGTCAAATGTAAATTTTTAACCATCATCCCCATGGATTGAAACAGCTATGGATTGTTGAATAAATGCCAATAAAAGATGGGATTTATGGCTTAAAATGAACACTTTATACATACAGACTATGGACCGCATCAGTCAGTTTGCTAAATTTTTCATCCATCAGATTATTATTTTTTTTTACATTGAGTTATTCATTCAAATTATCCTTAAATCTGAAGCCAAGCAGAGGTGAAAGAAGAGTCAAGAACTCGAGCATGGCATACTAAACCTATTAAAATCCCTGGGAGAAATAAAAAACAAAGAAAGATGGTCTATTTGTGCAACAAGTCAATAGAGTGACTGCTTTCTATTCATCGGATTCTCCTTTCACCCTTTTTACAAGGAGACGAACAGTACAGCATGCAAAAACCCAGACAGAAGTTTTTTGCACGGAAAGATCCAGACGATTGAAATTCCGTCCAAAACAGCAGTTCATTGATCTTCATTTCTACCCTGGCATTAGTAAACAGCACATTGTGTGCCTACAAATTAAGTAATTAACACTTCTAAAAGCTGTTGCAGCTGTGAACATCAAGGTCATCACAATGACGTCATGAGTCCAATCTGTGATTGAGGAGAAATGATTATTTTTGTTTGTTTTCAGCTTATATCGGTATGCTACGTGAATGCTAACGCAGACCTTTGATGAGAAAAACAACAAGCATGAAGCAATATGAGCAGTGTTATCAGACCTTTTAAAATAATCTAGAAATGCGCTTTGTGGATATAAAAGGTAAAGCTGAAGCTAGAGATGTAACGACACTGATACTGGCATTGGACTTTCGGTGAGAAGTTAATTTACCAATATTGGAAGGTATTTCTAGTGTCAGCACTTTATAAGAGTCAGGAATGAACCTCTAACACTTAATAATATCACTGTCATCCTTAATTACCACATGATAATCACTCACTGCTCCAAAGGATGACTCTGCAGGCATAGCTTTAAGTTCACTGTGAACGGTACCACATGGAAACCATAATAATGGCTGTGGATGTTCTTTCTAACAGTGCAGCATTTGGTATGAACAGTTTGCACAGTTATGAACAAGTCTCCATCACTGAACCTCCTAATTAATACACACAATAACATCCTACATATGCTATATCTGCATCACACAACTCCGACTGACTCTACATGACTGTAGAAAGGACATTATTCATAATCACCTGTGTTTATAATAATTTACAAACACACTCTCCGTGGTCACCCAATTGAGAATGGGTTCCCTTTTTAGTCTGGTTCCACTCAAGGTTTCTTCCTCTTAACATCTAAGGGAGTTTTTCCTTGCAACATTCGCCTCAGGCTTGCTCACTAGGGATTATTTTGTCTAACATTAATCTTGGACTTTTGTACTGTTTCTTATGTTCTGTAAAGGTGCTTTGCGTCAATGTCCATTGTTAAAAGCACTATACAAATAAAATTGAATTAAACACTTAATAACTTCAGATTGATACAACAAGACTTAAAGTTAAAACTGGAACAAATTCAGAAATGATGCTCATTCTCAAATTCATGCTAATACAATTAGCACTTTTGTACTATATAGTACAATCAGAAATTATTTAAAATCCGGTGTCAGATCCCAGATCCCTTTAGAGTGTGATTCCTCTCAAGGTTTCCTCCTTATGTCATCTCAGGCAGTTTTTCCTTCACACTATCACCTTATTATAAAAGTCAAATTTATATCTGGATTTCTGTAAAGCTGCTTCGTGACACTGTCCACTGATAAAATAGCTATTTAAATAAGACTGAATAGATACTAAGTGATGTAAGCCTAGTGTACACTGCCACACTAATGAACAGGCAGCACAAATTCACAGCGATCTGGACGTATTCCATGTATTTCATTATTAATGATGGCAATCAAAGCAAAGCAGACTGCAAACAGTGTTCTGTGAACCTATCAAGAGAAGGAAATCTTCATACAGTACAACTTACCTGATAAAATATCTTATGGTGTTTAAATAGTACATTTAATAGCGAGAGTTCCAGCAGTTTTAGCATGCATGATCATTAAATATTAGTGAAAGACAGCGTTACTTGCGAGAGCACAAATATAATCCAGAATGTGGAGCAGGATCTATTTGAGTCAAGGTGCTACTAACTTCAATATAATTTATTAATCATGAGGAGCTCACTACTAGCAGCACATTAAGGCTAGGTGTGAAAAAACTCAAGGTGAGTAAAAATAAGTATTGTCTATGTAATTGTTTGAATTCATTATACCTAGTGAACACTGGCTGACCAGAGAAGTTGCTTTCGGCTGCTCCCTGTTTGGGGTCGCCACAGCGGACCAACTGGTCCGCACAACAACCTGGCAAATATTTTACGCTGGATGCCCTTCCTGACGCAACCCTCCCATTTTTCCGGGCTTGGGACCGGCACTGCATCCAGTGGCTAGGGCATAGGCTGGGAATCGAACCCTGGCCTTCCACATGATAGGCGAGAAACCTACCACTGAACCACCAATGTAACACTTATTAATAGTATTAAATCAAATTAGACAGATGGAGATTAAAAGAAAACGAAACAAACGGAAACAAAACTAAACAATTTGACTAACGACTCTGTGCTCACGGGGTACAGTATCACACTGTAACAAAAGCAAAGCAAAACAAAAAAATGATTAAACTACAACAAAAAACAAAAAAAAAAAAAAACGAAAAAATGACAAACAATACATTCTGTTTTGTTTTAAATCAAAATGATGATATCTCAAATAGCTGAAATATATGTACTAATACTTTCATGAAAAAAAAAAAAAGGTTTCATTTTAGTTTCACCTAGTTAATTTTACTTTTGTATTTTTTCTATTTTACAGTTGCAATATTATGATCCAGTGGCAGACTCCTGCACTCTCACCGCCGCAGTCTGAATCTGATTCCCGGGCAGGAAATCAACCCAGCCGCTGAGGGGTTAGCTCTCTATGCCGGTCTCAAGCCCAGATAAAATAGGAGGGTTGTATCAGGAAGGGCATCTGGTGTAAAACCTGTGCCAAATCAAAATATGTGGATCGGATGATCTACTGTGGTGCCCCCGAACAGATAGCAGCCGAAGGACAACAGCAACTGTTGCAATATTATAGTTTTAATAAATTGAGGCTCAGGCTTAGGACCCTGTGTGGCATATTCTTTGGCAAAAGAAATGAAAATAAGAAGAGTGCATGATGGACATAGCTACCTAGCAGTGCCATGAAGCAGATGCATATGGCAAAGAGCGATCTGAAGCTCAGGCCCACGTCGTCATGATAGATGGCCAGTGTGACCTCACAGTGCCGCCCCCTGTAGCCCTCCGGACACTCGCATGTGAATTTGGAGGGGGACTGGGCCACACAGGTGCCCCGATGGCACGGCCGGCTGGCACACATGGTGTACACGCAGAATTTGCCTGTAGCGTTGGCCTTCACCATGTGACCCGGTGGACACCTGGGATTGGAAAAGACAAAAATGCACAGATGGAGAGGGATTATGTGATTAATTATTATATATTAGTACAAAACAGTAGAGGGTATTAGGAGGAAAGGTTGCATATGTTTACCAGGACCAGATATAAATATAATATCTCATTATTTTATTGTACTACTGCACTGTTCTTGAGTTCTCGAACATGATAATTCAGACGGTGTTGATCCATTTTCTATTAATGGACCCATTTGAATATGGTATTGTTTCTATAGTAACAACATAAATAGATACTTGTAGATAATCCATCCGCATAAACCAATTTAATTTCTTTGCTAATCTTCACAACATGATTAAAAGAGAATAGAAGAGGATGCTTCACTGACATTCTCAAACATTAAACATAACTATAAAAGCATAAAACAACACCTTGTTGGCACACCGCTGTGGTATGAATTAAATAAAAGAACTTTTGTTTCAACAAAACAAAACAATCAACTTTGCCATGGCACTTTGCTTCTGATCGGTCCTCATCACACCACCACGTTGTTGATTATTTCCATTTAACGGCATCTGTCAGGATTTATTCCTAACATTACAAAATAGGATCTTCAGTAAAATTCTATCTATACACATATACATGTCATGAGCTGCATATAAATTATAATGACAAACTGATTTATAAATCGTCTCACTGTGTCTAATTCTCAGACTCTATTGGATGTTCAGATACGGGACCCTCATACACACTTGTATAATCTCTATGAAGCAGATGGAGCAGTGAAAATGTAAAAGATTTCTCTTGAATGCGTGGCTAAATACTGTTATGCTTCTGCTTCTTTAAAACACACATCCCCACACACACACACACATGCGCACACGCACACACACACACACACACACACACACACACATACACACACACACACACACACGGACACAGACACACACACAAACAAACAATTTGTATGAATTGCTCCTTGCTGTACTGCGGCCCCCGCTGAGTCGATAAGTGGGAGAATAAGGAAAAAGGAATTCCAGCAGATAAGAAAATAGCCCCCTTCTAACCCTCTCAAACACACATGCAATACAGATACACATGAATATACAAGCACCCACCTACACAGACTACACACACACACACACACACACACACACACACACACACACTGTTTAACTCTAAGTCCCAGGAGAAGGAGCATGGTGAGGTCCTCACAGCTTGATACTGGCATGTATACAGACAGCCCCAGAGCATCCAAAGCCCCCCACCTTGTGTGTGTGTGTGTGTGTGTGTGTGTGTGTGTGTGTGTGTGTGTTTGTGTGAAGAGACAGAAAGTCAGCAAGAAAGGAAGAGGATCTAAAGTGAATATGTGCCTTTTAGTGCTTTTCCACCAGACATAAGATTGTTGTTAACAGTAAATACACCAATGGAGGATCTATACAGGAGCAGAGTTCATAGATGGATGCATCACTGAAACTGAACTTTTGTTTGTACTTACCCTGTTCACCCTACTAGCTCCAGTACTACTAGCTACAGTACAAGAATGACATGGAGCTGTGATTGTAGTGACAGAGGAAAGTGACAAAGTTGATAAGCAACATTTAAATTCAGATTTTCTCAATCCTTCACCCATGTGGTATGTCACAGTAAAGTGATAACTTCAAACACTGGATTGTAATAATTTCTCAGGTTATCCTATCGCGTGTGAGAGGTCCCATGTTTCTTCGGTTCCCCACTCACATCTTCAAGTTCTCACCTGCAATTAGTTTTTCAAAGCATATAACTGTGGGTTTATCTTATTTTGTCATACACGATCTTTCATTAAACATGAGACATTACGGATGAAAGTAAGCCTGAATATGTACAGTTGACTGTTGAGTACTGATGACTCCTGTGCCATGCAGTTTGATATAAATAAGAACTTTTCACTATGGTCAGTGGTCTGTCCTAGCTCCACCCATCCCTGTAAAAGGGCTTAAATAAAATGAATGACAGTGTTACTACACCTTGAGAAATACCTGTAAAAGGATACTCACTTGAGAGTGAGAGTGAGTGAGTGTGAGTGTGAGTGTGTGTGTGTGTGTGTGTGTACCTGCACTCGTGGATCCTCCACAGGTCTACACAGGTGAATGGAGGGCTACATTGATTCCTCCTGCAGGAGTCTGAAGAGCAGCCTACCGTCACTCCCACAGTGCTAAGCACTAACACACCATCTTTGGGCTGAGCGTCCAAAGGCATGGAGCGACCGTTTAGCCTCAAGTCACGCATGCAGCCTGGAACAGACACAGAGAAATGCTGAGTTATGCTGAACTATTTCGCAGTAGTTAAAGTCACTTTTCTTAGCAGAGGCTAGTTGAAGCTAGCTGAATATCAACATTCAACCTGATTATTACATATTATTACCTTCTTTTCATATTTGCTTCAAAACCATGCCCTAAAACATCTTAAATCTTGGCTTGGTCAAACTGCTTGTGTAAAAGTTGACATTATGGGGACAGACAGAATAAGTAAAGTTGAAAATCTGCTCTGATTGGCTCGATGTTGGTGCACCACATCATTTGCTTTTACAGAGCTTGGAGCACCAGACAGATCTGAAATCTTTCTGCAAATATATTAATAAACAGTGCTAGAACAGGGCACATATTACAAAAACTGTGCCTACAGATCATATACAGATCACAGATCACTTCTTCTTTTTGTCTTGTATTTTATTATAAAACACTATCTGCTCAAATTACATTGGATGACACCAGATTACATCATGAAAAGTTACTTAATTGCTAAAAGAAGAAGAAGGAATAAAACATGAGGCATATAGGATGGTATTAACTGAAAATATCAGGTATTAATAGTTAAAATGAGAATATATACAGTATATAAACCACTGCCACTTTAATAGCAACAACTGCACCCCTGCATGTACTTATCCAATCACTCGACCGTGTACCAGCAGAGCAATGCAATAAAAAAAAGTCAAGAGATTCGGAAAATATGATCTTACTGAATTTAACCATGGCATAGGCTAGTTTGAATATTTCAGCAACTGCTGATCTCTGGGGATTTTCACACAGATTTTTCAGCAACTGCTGATCTCTGGGGATTTTCACATAGAACAGTCTGTAGAGTTTTGTGGGGAAAAAATTAAACATAAAAACATCCGGTGAGCAGCATGGCAGAGGATAGATGGCCAGACTCTACTCTTTACAACTATTACTCTTTACAATTGTGGTGAGCAGAAAACCATCTCAGAATTCACAACACTTCTACCCTTAAGGCAGATAGAGGGCAACATCTGTAGAAGACCACATCAGGTTCCACTCCTGTCAGCCAAATACAGGAATCTACAGCTACAGATACAGTGGATTCAGGCATTTTGAGTGACTTGGCACAGGTTTTACGCCAGATGCCCTTCCTGACGCACCCCTCCCATTTTTCTGGGCTTAGGACTGGCACTGCATTCAGTGGATGGGGTTTGGACATTAGCTGGGAATTGAACCTGAACCTTCCACATGGTAGGCACGAAACCTACCACTGAGCCACCAATGCCCCATCGATATATAGTTTCTATATATCATTAATCATCATTTGGAGGATGGTTTTAAATAAAGTTACATTTTTCTAAAAAAGTGTTCGTTTCCCCCATTTATGTAGACTTTTAGAGCATTTCTGTTAAATCTACAAAGTCACTGCTTGTTTATCCATGTCTTATTCATTTGCACATTTATAATGAGTAATTAATAAAACAAATAAACAGACACTATATACACAGAATGTACAGTACATGCATTATGTTTTAGGGTATTAAAGACTTCAGAATTAGTTCTCTTTTAATCAGCCGAAACATGTTTTTTTCCCTTAATGTAGTAATGTCATTAGACATCACAGCAGGATAAATAAATCCACATATTTTAATCCTAATTAATAATTCTAATAATCATAAATCTATAAATATGCAGATTGAAAAACACTCAAAGCTTCTACATGTCCCACCTATTCCACTGATAAACTGTACTAATAAAATAAGAAGATTTCTGCTCTACATTTCCTTACTGGATCCTGATTGGCTCTTATATTTTCATTCATTCATTCATTGTCTACCGCTTATCCGAACTATTCTCGGGTCACGGGGAGCCTGTGCCTATCTCAAGCGTCATTGGGCATCAAGGCAGGATACACCCTGGATGGAGTGCCAACCCATCGCAGGGCACACACACACATTAACTCACTACAGACAATTTAGAAATGCCGATCAACCTACCATGCATGTCTTTGGATTGGGGGAGGAAACCCCCAAGGCACAGGGAGAACATGCAAACTCCACACACACACACACACGGCGTAGGCGGGAATCGAACCCCCAACCCTGGAGGTGTGAGGCAAACGTGCTAACCACCAAGCCACCAAGCCACTGTGCCACTGTGCCCTCCCCCTCTTATATTTTATGACACAAAAACATGTATACTATAACATTAGTATAACTTAGTTATGTATATTTTGATGTGTGTGTGTTGATCACATCTGCCTATTATACTAAAGTACTGAGTCCAAATTACAAGAAATTATAAAATCAGATATATTAGTATTATGTGATGTATCAGGTAACTGGATAACATATGATAGGATGAATGTGTGTTTCAAGGTTATTGTATGATGTCATGATTGCAACATATGCTGGACAATATAATCTGTAATAAACCTGACGATAAAATCAAAATTTATAAACTATATCCATATGTTTCCTGACTCATCACCAGGAAAAATTATTACTGAGGGGGAAAAATTCCAACACGCCTCCTCATCATCTTTAATGTTCTTGCATTAACACACAGCAGCACTGTGGAATTTAAATAATGTCTGGAGAGAAATAATGCTGGATTGCTAACCATTCTATTAGTCTTCCCCAGTGGTCTCAGACACACACACTTTGACATATATAGTAGTCATATACACACACACACACACACACACACACACACATACAGACACACACACAAACGTATCCTTGGATTTGAAAGATGCTTTTAATGTTCACTTAACAGACAGACTGTGAAACTATTTCTGCCTGAGGCTAGTCTATGCCTAGCAGAGCACTTGTCCTCCTATCCTCCTTTCCTTCCACTCTATCCTTAATGTCAAATGTCATTTCATTCCTGCTAATCTTATCTGTTTCATGCCAGGTGCTCAGAAAGTCCACACATTCCCTCTTACACTGAAGCTGCATTTAAGCCTATTATGAATTCATCATAACTAATAAATCTTTCATTACCGCTAATACAATAGCGTCTAATCAGACAGGCGAGAAGGATTACAGCATGAATTCATAATATGCTACTGAAACACAATGTCGGAGAAAGTCTAACGCTGAGTAGCCAGACTACAGAAAAATGTTCACTACCAAGAAATGTTTTCACTTCAGCAGTTCTAAGAAAATGCCACAGTGTTTGAGAAATTATATTTCTCAGAAAAAAATGATGTAATTCTTTGCCAGTTGAAGGTTGATTGTGTTATTCTTTGTAGCTAATTCTTTTAGACATAACTAGAGTAATCCGGCAGTAGTGGTTAAGAAATGATAACAATAGATTGATATTTGATTAAAAAATGTGTGTGTAAATATTGAATGTATGTGTGTGTGTGGAGTGTTAAAGGTTTGAGACTGAGATTTTGCTTTGGTCAGCTCAAACATGTTTTTTCATTAATGTATAATAAAGTCATTAGACATCAGAGAAGAATAGAGAAATTCCCATATTTTAGTCCTAATTAGAAACTCATAATTCTATAATTATGCAAATTGGAAACATTCCAACCTTAAACACATCTGACCCACACTCTTATTAGAAAAGTTATATACAGATCTTTAAAGCGTTCTATGAGGTGCTTTATATTTGGAACCTCTAAAAGGATCTACATTGAACTCTTTTAAAGGGTTCATGAAAAAAAAAAACATTCTTTGTATTCTTTGAAAAGGTTCCGTATAAAACCTCTTGTGGGGTCATTCACTATGTCAAGTAATTTCTCAATAATAGTATATTAATAACCATGCCAAAATAATAATAATAACCATGCCAAAAATTTAATGTAATATACTGAATGCAAAAATGATTGTCCAATGCAATGTGAAAGACAATTCCAAAATTTAGCAGAAATGCATGCATAAAGCAAAGACCGTCTGCTGGTGGTCCAGCGGCAGGATCCTGTGCTCTCAATGACACGGCATGGGTTCGATTACTGGGGAGGGAGCTAACCCAGCCACTGAAGAGTTAACTCTCAGTGCCGGTCCCAAGCCTGGATAAAAAATGGGAGGGCTGCGTCAGGAAGGACATTCGGCGTAAAGGACAACAACATGCATAAAGCAAAGAACTATTTGTGCCAATTGGGCTCTTTGTTGTCACAATAGAACCTTCTTTGGCATAACAGGTTCTTATACAGAAGTTCTAAAGAACCCCAGTGAACATTCATTCATTCATTGTCTACCGCTTATCCGATCTATTCTTGGGTCATGGGGAGCCTGTGCCTATCTCAGGCGTCATTGGGCATCAAGGCAGGATACACCCTGGACGGACTGCCAACCCATCGCAGGGCACACACACACTCTCATTCACTCACGCAATCACACACTACGGACAATTTAGAGATGCCAATCAACCTACAATGCATGTCTTTGGACCTGGGGTGGAAACCGGAGTACCCGGAGAAAACCCCCGAGGCACGGGGAGAACATGCAAACTCCACACACACACGGCAGAGGCGGGAATCGAACCCCCAAGCCTGGAGGTGTGAGGCAAACGTGCTAACCACCAAGCCACCATGCCTTTTTGTCACAAAAGCACTCAATTATTTTTTAAAAAATGTAGAAAAAGCATTGCAGTAAGCCTCAGTCCTCATTCCTCTCTAAAAGTGTCATAACAGAAGTCTTACCTTGAGTTCAATGTTCATTACTTTTCACTTCATCGGTTATAAGAAAATAATAAAATTTTTGGGGAACAATATTTCTCAGAAAAAATGACCTTATACTTTGTCAATAGAAGCAAAAAAAAAATATTTGAAGACTGATTGTATTATGCTTTATTGTTCCTAATCCTTTAAGATCATATAAGATAGGCACTGATTGTTAAGAGATTATAAGAATAGTTTGATTTATGATTAAATAATATTTGGACTCAATCTTTCAAACCCTCTTGCATATTAACAATGTCATCCAAATACATTTTGGTTACAAAAGCAATAGACTCCTTTTAAAAGCCTTAAGGCTGAATTGCATCATCAAGGATTTCGATTAAACCAAGTTGAAAGCTTATCAAGGATTTGTGGAGCTATTTGTTGAGGATTTGTTTCATTTGAGTTCAGTTAAAACACTCGATTTGAAACCTGGTTTAACAAATCAGTGATTAAAACATGAAGCTTTGATTAAAATCTTTACACATTATTATTTCTGATAGTCTGTGATGGATTTGCCAGCTTAGACAAGAAAACAGCATCAGTGCTACTCCTGAGATTAATCATTATTAAGACTTTTTTTTCTTGAACGTTGGCAGAAAACTATCTTAAATCTATTTTTGCTTTCCTGTAATCCATCTAATATATGTATGCTGACATTTTCAGCTATTCAAATCAGATTTGCTCAAGATTAAAATGACTCTTTATGTGAAATTTAAATCTAAGTTTAAAGTAAAAACACTCTGAGCAATAAGATTAAAGTAAAGCTAAAGCCAGGATTTAACAAGGCTTCACATACAATATTTACTATGTTAAAAACAAGATTTACATATTGGTGCAACTAGATTAATACATAAATTAATAAAGATTTAATCTTGGTTAAAGATGACACTGTTAACATAGAAAGGAATCTTTATAGAAAGTTTTGTGCATTAAAATAACAAGATCGGAAAATCGTAGAAATCTAAATCTAACTGGAAAAGATTTAGATCCTGTTGATTAGGAACTTTTAGCACACAACATATGTGGTAGCTTAGTGGTTAAGATGTTGGGTTACTGATTGGAAGGTTGTGAGTTTGAATCCAAGGTCCATCAAGCTGCCACTACTAGGCCCCTGAGCAAGGTCTTTAACCCTCAGTTGTTTAAACTGAAATAAGTTGTAAGTCACCTTGAATAAGGGCATCCTGCAAATGCCAGGAATGTAAATATTTGTATATATCCAAAAGTTTGTGCACACCTGGTAAATCCATCCTTCTCTCACTTGTAAACAAGACCCCAAGATACTTAAACTCCTCCACTTGAGGAAGGAACTCCCTTCCAACCTGGAGGGTGCAAGCCACCTTTTTCCGGTAGAGAACCATGGCCTCAGATTTGGAGGTGCTGACCCTCATCCCAGCTGCTTCACACTCAGCTGCAAAATGCCCCAGTGCATGCTGTAAGTCCTGGCTTGAAGGAGCCAACAGGACAACATCATCTGCAAAAAGCAGTGATGAAATCCTGTGGTCCCCAAACCAGAGTCCCTCCAGCCCCCGGCTGCGCCTAGAAATTCTGTCCATAAAAGCAATGAACAGAACCGGTGACAAAGGACAGCCCTGCCGGAGTCCAACATGCACTGGGAACAGATCTAACTTACAGCTGGCAACGCGAACCAAGCTCCTGCTCCGGTCATACAGAGACCGAACAGTCGTTAACGGAGGGCCACGGACCCCGTACTCCCAGAGCACCTCCCACAGAATGCCACAAGGGAAACGTGACATTTCTCCAAGTCCACAAAACACATGTGGGCTGGTTGGGCAACTCCCATGAACCCTCGAGCACCCTGTGGATGGTATAGAGCTGGTCCAGTGTTCCACGACAAGGACGAAAAACCGCATTGTTCCTCTTGTATCCGAGGTTCGACTAACGGTCGGACACTCCTCTCCAGTACTCTCCAGTACGGTTGACCCAGTCTAGAGGCACTGTCCCTGACCTCCACACTATGTTGCAGAGACGTGTCCTCTTAGTTCCAGTGAATGGAAACTGTTATGCTATGGCATGTAACAACGTTCATCCAAATTTGTGGCAAAGGTCTGTGGAAGAACCACATCTGGGTGTGATTATCATGTGTCCACAAATGTTTGGCCATATAGTGTATGTTCTAAATTTAGTTTACAATAATAAGCTTACCCTCCAGGTGTTCCTTCCTTTAACAAAGTAATCTCAGGATGTAAAATGACCAGATAATAAGTGCTTAATTCAGTAAATTTAAGCTTTTGTAGAAGACGGTCAATATTTTTGCTAATTAAATCAAATTCAACAGCACAATACATCCTTAGATGTGCTGAATTTTTTTTTTTAACCAAAGGTTTATTTGTTTATTTATTTGTTTGTTTATTTTACCTTGAAAGCTCTTGTTGTGTCCAGTTGGAAATGAGTTTCCCAGCATGACCAAGGAGGGGTCAATGATGATCTCCCGGCTGCGTCCAGGTGCCCCTGTGACCTCTCTTCTCCCACTGCCGCCATCCACACGCAGAGTCATCTCATTATCATGGCGCTCCAGGTGAACCTCGTGCCACTCGCCGTTGTCCAGGCGATGAGAGAGCATTGTCAGGTTGAAGTCTCCATCTCCAAGGTTGTAGAAAACAGCTAACAAGCCCTGAAATATCTGCAAGACATAAAAAAAGAATACAATGATATGATGTGTTAAACGATTTAAAGTGTTCCCAATAAGGATATTTGCTGTTACTTAAAGGGAAAGCAAGAAATATACAGTTGAGGTCAGATGTTTTACTGATAAGAAGCCTTTGTTGGTGAGGAACAGAGAAGGATGTGATGAAATAGACAGAGGGAAACAGACAGCAGAGATAAAGGAAGAGACTTAGCATGTATTGCACCAGGAAGCCTTGGGAGACGGTTATAATCAGGCAAAGAAGAGATCTGATAAAGCCTTGCCACACACTGACGGAATTAAACATACCACCCCTTTAATTGGAAACTCTGGGACCTGGGAATTCAATACACTGTCAATTTAGGATGGTGCTGTCCTCTCACGTTGCAAAACACTCTCTTCTGAATCTCTTCTGGATATTTTATATTTAAATCCATGTTGTTGTTTTTTAATTATTATTTATACTACAACTGGGCTGTGAAAATTATAGAAATGCTTATAAATCTATATTATTTCAAAGCTGAAAATGAAGCAAATTATAAACTTTAAAGGACTCCTGTCAGTTCTAAAATTAAATCCTGCTCTTTGAATGTGCTTTACAGTTCAACAGAGCAGTCGGTGTAGCGTTCTGCAAAAGTACTTACAGTACAAGAAGATTATATGGTACCAAAGGACCTTATGGTGTAACTACAATAGGGGTGATATGCTTCAAAATTTTCACAGTATGTAAAAAGAAAACTACAAAAATTGTACAGAAATGTCTTTGCAGTAACATGTATTACACACACACACACACACACACGCACACACACACTTTCATGCATCTTGGTTTGCTGGAAAATAATTTATTTATTGTTTAATCAATACTGAGGATAAATGTTCAACAGAACCGGACAGTTGACGATAGAAAGCCAGGGCTTTTTCCACTTTTCAGCTGCAAAGTTTCAGCCAGTCTGTGTCCATTGCATCAGATTCCTGCTCTTGGCTGACTGGAGTGTAACTCTAAGAGGTCTTCTGCTGTTGCTGCTCATCTGCCTAAAGTTTCAAGATGCTTTTCTGCTTAACACAGTTGTAAAGAGCGATTATTTGCTTTACTATAGATTTCTTGTCTGCTCAAACCAGTCTTGCCATTCTCCTCTGACCTCACTCATTCACAAGAAGTTTCTTCGCATAGCATAACATATACACAATGAATGTTTTTTCATTCCATTCCATTCAGCATTCTTTAGAGATGGCTATGCGTAAATATTTCAGGAGATTAGAACTTTCTGTAACAATCAAACCAGAGTCTATTGCACCAACGACATGCTCTCTTCCACATTTATCTTCTTTATCTCTTAGTATTCTTAGTGTTATGACAACATTCTACCTGCTTTAAGAAAAAATGACTGAATAAGAATGAACACAATAGTACTGCGCATGAACAGTATGAATAGTAAGGTGATGCAGTTTAGAAATATGCAACACTTTTAGAGAACTTCAGACATTTATAACAGACAGTGTAATAGGCCAACAGGAGAAAAGCAGGTAGTTGTGTGTGCATAAGCTCCCCTTATGTGCAACTAACCATTCATTTCATTCTCTGAAGCCTTCCACCAAGCCTTTTTTGAAGTCCCAGAGTGCATAATTTAGCCTTCTACATTTAACATGTTAGCTTGTTGTCATGACATGAGCAACGGAGCTAAACGAGCCAAGCCAGGAAGAACTGAAGTTTTCTCCCATTAAAATAAAGCAAACTAATAAGAATAAAATATTGCAATAAAAAACAAGGTTAACCTTCATGAATTTTACACGTCTTCCCTCTTTCCTTAATTGTCATTGCCTTCTGGGCTCTGTTTATATAAAATGAGCTTAAACTCAAGGTCTAATAATCTAATTAATGCTAATCAAACTATTACTTGTTTTATTATAATACAGTATATACAGTATAGCCCTTAGCAGGCATACTCTCTCCTTTTGAGACTTAGTGCATGCTTCAAAGGTTCACAATTTTCTCGCCAATTAAAGATGCAGCGAATTACACTTCAGGGCAGATTTCGGACGTTCCCATTGAGACCCAGTATGCCTTTGAACGCACACCCAGAATTTCTTTATTACTCCTCTAGCTTCTGTGTACTGAGGCACATAGGTGAATAAACCCTAATGAAACCACTGGGTTATACATAAGCAGCTCATTGCAATTCGATGCTGTGCATCTAATTTGATATGAAAAAAAAAAAAGGTTGAGAACCTCAGAGCTGGACAAGTTTTCAAAATCTTAGATCTGTTTTGTTTTGCTCTATTGCATCAAGATTGTTCACTGCTTGTTATCTGAACGGAGTAAAAGACCATCCAATAGACGTCCTGTACTTTTTTCATCGAATCACGCAACTCAACTTTCCCAAACAAACCCCAATTAACAACAACAAACGAGACTTTTTTTGGGACTTGAATGCTCAACCATGCGGCAATTTGTTTCCCTGACTCCAAACCTTATAATTACACACTGCTTTCAGAACACGGTAGCCTGTTTTTGCTTGTCTTTTTCACTCTCCTTGATGCGGAGAGATGATAATGTAAGGCCAACTTGCTGGAAATTCCTGCTGAACCTCGCTGGTGATAATCCAATAGAAATAGTGAATGCTAAATAGGCAGCATCACATCACATCAATTAGCACTGTTGCTGGGGTAATTGACAGGAGAACAGCGGGGAAGAAACTTAGCTCTGCATGGGAGATGAGTGCGGAATCGTTTTTCAGGATCGAAGCTTAATAAAATAGACGGGACACGGAGCCGTGAGGCTTCACATGAGTCACATTAGCCTGCCACAGGAGAGAATATATGATATTTCACAGATTGCTAGAAAGACTATTATAATACATGCTTTAAATAAATCCGTGCAGATGTATATTAGACAGAAAGAGAGAGATGAACAAAGCAACACAGATAAAGCAATAATCAATGATTATATGTCTCATATTCAGGCAGGTGTTGGATAAATAAAAAAATGAAAAATCTCACAAACCTTGCAAGCCTCAGAATAGCATGTATTTTAAGTGTCTATCTGTCAAAGGCATATTAATGCCCCTGTGATTAAAGACAAACACACCACTCCAACATTCCACCGCTGTGGTGACAATGTTTTCAGAGACAAGCAGATGGGCTGCTGCTGCAACACACACAGGAAACTAATAATCTTTAAGACTCGCCAATTACCGCTACTCAAACACCACATTAATGATAGCAGCGGGTATTTAAAGAAAATAAATGTATGACACAATATGAAAAAAACATCCAGCAGTACGATACAAGCTGCCTCAACATCACTCATGCCATCAATGGAGGGTAAAACAGCAGAGGAATATATGCAAAATAGGGTAAAATACAGATGAGAAGAAACTGAAAGAAAAAGGAAAAGAAAACAAGCTGTGCACAGCTGGAGACAAGAACAAGTCCCAATCCCAATAATATATGAGATGAGAGGATGATTTTGTGTGTGGATGTGTGTGTGTGTGTGTGTGTGTGTGATGTGTGTGTGTGTGTGAGAGAGAGAGAGAGAGATAAACAGAAGGATGGGGATAGAGAGATAGTCTGTGAGGGAAATGAAGGGATACAGAGTTGAAATGTGAGTGAAAGTACTGAAAAGACAGACAGACAGAAACAAAGTGAAAAGAAGATATAAATGTCTTGCTTCCTACAAAGCAGAAGTGCTTCCCAAGCAAAACCTCCCAATTTTTTTTACTCAGGTAAAAGTACTCCTTTAAATAAATGCTCTGAAATTTCTTCTCAAAATTTGTAAGTTTAAAATCTTAAACAAACCCCTTTAAGTATAAAAGTAAAAGGTACAAAGAGATATGAAGAAATATGTCATTATTTTGGCTTAATATTTTGGGTTTTTTTCAGGATATTACCTTGTGTGTAGGTTCAATTACTAGTCTGATGGTGCTGACTGGGATATTACATTAATATTTAGACGGCAGGTTAATGTGGTTTCATTTTTGCTGTCACATATGATAAAGTTTAAATTTGATAGGACTTTGTTAGGAGTGCTATGTTAACATTGTGTTCCATTTGCTCTCAAAGCAGTCTCATTTCTTCATAGCATGTATTTCACAAGAATTTGGAAACATTCCTTTGAGATTCTGGTCTATGTTGACCTGATTGCATCATGTAATTTCTGCAGATTGCACTTTGATGCTCTGAATCTCCTCTGCTACCACATCCCAAATGTGTTCTATTGGATTCAAAACCGATGACAGGGAAGGCCAATGAAGAACACTGAAAATCATTGTCATGTGTATTAATCCTGTTGACGTGGTACATTATTGTGCTGGAAGTAGCTGTTAGAAGATGCTACATTGTGGTCATGAAAGGATGCACATGATCTGCAACAATACTCAAATATCCTGTGGCATTCACACAATGACTGATTGGTGTTAACAGGCCCAAAGTTGGCCAGGAAAACATTCCTCACACCATTACACCGCCCCCACCAGGACTGTTAACACAAGGCAGCATGGTTCATGGATGCATGCTGTTGGTGCCAAATTTGGAGCCTATCATCTTTGTGCCTCAGCAGAAAATACCAATTCCTCAGACCAGGCTATGTTTCTCTAGTCCAATTTTGGTGAGTCTGTACCCACTACAGCCTCAGCTTCCTGTTCTTGATTGACAGAAGTGAAACCCGATGTAGTCTTTTACTGTTGTAGCTCATCCACCTCAAGTTTTGACATGTTGTGCATTCTGAGATGCTTTTCTGCTCACCACAATTGTACAGAGTGATAGTGGGCAAGGTTCCTGGTGTGTTTTTCCACCTCATCAGTTTTGTTCAGACATCGTATCCAGATGCCAACCTGAACAACCTACCTAAAGGGTGTCTGAGTGATGTGATCTCAAATCAAGTCAAGTCAAGTCAAGTCAAGTCAAGTCAAGTCAAGTCAAGCCCAAATCACTTTTATTGTCATTTCAACCACATATAGCTGACGCAGTACATAATGAAATGAAACAATGTTTCTTCAGAACCCTGGTGCTTCATAAACAACATACAGCATATAGTTACAAACAGAAACAACAACAGAAAGTTTGTCCTAGCTACATAAAGTGCAATGTGTGCAACCAGGTGCAAACAGTGCAAATACAGAAAGTACAAAAAAAAACAACACAAGACAGGACACATAGTGCCGAAAAAACATGTGCAATGAAACAAAATGGAATGTGATGTGCAAACTTGATGAAATGTAAAAAACAGGTATCTAATTACATATATGTTTGTAAACATACTGTGTATATAGCAGCATGACAATGTGGATTGTGCAAAAAATGCATTAGTAGTGCAAATAAGAAGCAATCATTATAGCAGCGGTTGAAACATTATAACGGCGGTTAAAGTAGTGCAAATAAGTAGTAAACATTATACTGTTAGTCTGTTCACACAGGTGAGTGTGTTTGTGTGTGTGTGTGTGTGTTTTGTGGGGAGTGAGAGAGAGAGAGAGAGAGAGAGAGAGAGAGAGAGGAGAAACTGTTATACAGTCTGGTTGTGATGGCTCGAATGCTTCGGGACCTCTTTCCCAATGGAAGGAGGGTGAGAGTGTGTGTGAGGGGTGTGTAGGGTCATGCACAATGCTGTTGGCTTTGCGGATGCAGTGTGTGGTGTACATGTCCGTGATAGAGGGGAGACAGACTCCAATGATCTTTTCAGCTGTCTTCACTATCTGCTGCAGTGTCTTGCGATCCGAGACGGTGCAGTTCCCAAACCAGGCAGTGATGCAACTGCTCAGGATGTTCTCGATGGTCCCTCTGTAGAACACGGTCAGGATGGGGGAAGGGAGATAGGCTTTCCTCAGCCTCTGCAGGAAGTAGATATGATGCTTGGCTTTCTTGCTAATGGAGCTGGTGTTGAGTGACCAGTTGAAGTTCTCCACCAGATGTACACCAAGGAATTTGGTGCTCTTGACAATCTCCACAGAGGATCCGTTGATGAACAGCGGAGAATGGCCACTCTGTGCTCTCCTAAAGTCAACAACCATCTCTTTAGTCTTGTCAATGTTCAGAGACAGGTTGTTGGCTTTACACCAGGCTGTTAGTTGTTGCACCTCCTCTTTGTAAGCTGACTCATCGTTCTTGCTGATGAGACCCATCACGGTCGTGTCATCGGCGAACTTGATGATGTGGATCGAACTGTGCATTGCTGCACAGTCGTAAGTCAGCTGAGTGAAGAGCAGTGAGGTGCGCCAGTGCTCAGTGTGGTGGTGCTGGAGATGCTGTTCCCAATCCAGACTGACTGAGGTCTCCCAGTCAGGAAGTCCAGGATCCAGTTACAGAGGGAGGTGTTCAGGCCCAGCAGGCTATGAGTCTATGAACAGCATTCGTACATATGAGTCCTTATTGTCCAGGTGGGTGAGGGCCAGATGGAGGGTTGTGGTGATGGCATTGTCTGTGACGCAAATTGCAAGGGGTTCAGTGAGGGTGGTAGCTGGGTCTTATTCAACTGGGTCTGGTTCAACTGCAGTGAGAATGTGACTGACTCATCGGCAGGAAGTGAGCTATACATGCTCTGCATTTTGGTTAGCAGTTTTTTTTGTAAATGTGCACTGCTAATAGAGCTACAAGGTGCAAAGAGGAGGAGAGAATAGAGCTGTTCTGGATATTTGTTCCAACAAACAAAAAGACAAGATAAACGCTGGGTGCAATACACAAAATGGTTTAAAGTTATTTACATAATTATCTAACCATTTATTGAGCGCAGTGTGGCTGTTTCCTTCATGCTTGGATGATTTTTGTGATTTCAATGCACATTATTCATTGCTGTACGAATGAAAGTGTTTTCCAAGTGCATTATCAGCCTTACGCTCTGTTCAGTTAATGTTTTTCTTTTATTGTATGTATTTTGTTGCTTTAACGATTATTTAATTATATGTAGTATGTGCATCCAAACCAAGTTAAATTGCAAAGAGAAAAAACAACGTTCAGATCGTTTCAGACTAATAGGTGTGAAGTGGCCTTAAATACACACATTGAAGCAGATGCTAAAAATGCACTCACATAAAAATATCATTTTATAATATGAGGACTGTAGTGAATAAAAAAGTTTTTTTTTAAGTCTTTTCAATGTGAAAATATACCTAAAAAACAGATATAAGTGCTGCAACAATGTAACTGTGCTTTTTTACTTTCCGCCTCTGTTAAGAGGTCTGTGTTTTATAAGTCAGGTCATTGATAAATGGGCTATAAAGGTAGTAATATAAGGAAATGGCCTGAGACAGGTTTGGAGGACAGACGACGTCAGCATGTTGCCAGGTTACCAAGATACAATAACACCACAATGACAGCACTGTGGGGGAAAGTAAAATGAATATTCTCTGTTTACAAACTTTTCCCTTTCTCATTGTTGGCAGTTTTTTACAGGCTGGTTGACCCACTGAATTATGGGATTTACAGAATAGAGGACGATAGTGAAGCATCCTGTACACTTAAGCTGCCTGCAAAATCAGCTAAATGATGGCATTCAATACAAACATTTACTTGGAACATGAGCCAATGCCTTCCTGCTTTTGAGTAAAACGTGTGTATATATAAATATATATATATGGAGGCATCTATTGAGAGAGTGAAGGCAAGGAGAGAAAGAGAATGAAGTAAAGACATAAACTTTGTGTAAAAGAAAGAGAGAGAGATAAAGAACAGAAGATAGAAAGAGATTGCTAAACATTTTCTACTGACAAGGTAATGTCAAAACCTTTCTTGTTTTTTGACAGCAAAAAAAAAGGCAGTGTTTTACAAAAAAAAAAAACTTTTCCAAGCCTTCTCTGAAAACATGACGGGAATTTATACATTGGCCATATTGCATAACTAGTCTCCCATCCAAATACCGAAACTGGAAGGGTTAAAAATGTGCTGTGAATACATTCCTACTTCCTAGATACCAGTTATGATGTAATGCCAACACTGTTCATCATACTATATCTGTTTGTATTACAGTATTTACAGTGTTGTTAATCTGTTGATCTTGGAGGGAAAAGAGATATCTTACACATAAAAAGTTGTGAGTCACGTAATGGGTTAGTATTTAAAGCCATGACAACAGATCAACATTTTGTTTACATCAGTCCTTCAAATAGACAGTCTCATGTGGTGTTCATGTGGAGAACAGGGAAATTTCAGCACAACATCAGTGCAAGGCTGGTAAAAAAAAATCAATGTGGTTCTAACAACAAATTGCTGTTGGCTTAGAATCCTCACATCAGAGATACTACCATTCAATCCAGTTCAGTTATATTAGTAATAGTGTTTTAAATAATAGACAATGAAGCTGTAGTGAAATCTGACTACTGACTGCTGCTGTGGTGAAATCCCAAATCTAGTGATGAAAAAATATAAAAAAAATTGTATGTATACACATGGCAGTTTTTTAGCTTTGGTAAAATGAAAAATTCTTTAGCATACATGTCTAAAGTTGTTTTTCTCAGTCTGTGTGCCTTGTTTCTGAAACTCCTACATTTGTTTATGTAATAGATTATCTCTCATAGCGATAAAGTGGGCCAGGTCGTAAAAAATGGTTCAATGGTTCACTGGCAACATGCAAGGGGCAGAGATAGAGAGAGAGCGAGAGAGGGGGAGAGAGAGAGAGAGACAGAGAGAGAGAGAGACAGGGGGCTGAAAGACAGAAAAAGAGAGAGAGAGAGAGAGAGAGAGAGAGAGAGAGAGAGAGAAGAGAGAGAGAGAGAGAGAGAGATCCCTTACCTCGAGTCGGATGTACTCATTCTGTGCTGCAGAGAGAAGACTGAGGATGGAGCTGCTGTGTTTGCGAGTTCGGATCAGAACCTGCACCTGTGTGTGTCTGGCTTGGAGCGGCCCAGAGAGCTGATAATGCACATAGCTCCTGCCATCAAAGGAATACTCAGGAAGCTCTGTCAATCACACACACAAACACACACACACACACAAACACACACACACAAACAGACTGTTATTGGCTAAGCACCTGAAGAGGGTACAGAAATCTGAACTCACAAATGGTGCATGTTGTTTCCTGACAGGATGTTCCCCGGGTGCTACATAAACACAACCTACTGTACAGTTCATAACACTTCGGAATGCTTCTGATTTCTTTTTCTGCCAAACCAGCATTGGCTGCTAAGATCCTCCTACACATTACTGCCATTCAAAGGTCCTCAGGAAAGGAAAAAAATTAAAAGGCTTTCTACATTTACACTTACTATTTTTTACACTTCCATGCACTAATGACCTCTTTCGGCTGCTCCCTGTTCGGGGTCGCCACAGTGGACCAACTGGTCCGCACAACAACTTGGCAAATGTTTTATGCCGGATGCCCTTCCTGACGCAACCCTCCCATTTTTCCAGGCTTGGGAGCAGCATTGCATCTAGTGGCTGGGGTTGATGCATTGGCTGGAAATCGAACCCAGGCCTTCCGCATGATAGGTGAGAAACCTACCACTGAGCCACCTCTAAACATCCCAAACTGCTGGATTTGAAGTGCACTGGCGTGAGTGGGTTTAGCATCATCTTACCCTGCTCACACTGATGCCCGCTGTACCCAGCTATGCACTGGCAGCTAAAGGAGCCCCATTCGCCATGGCAACGACCCTTGGTGCCACACGAGGGAAAGCCCATGTTCATGCAGCTCCTGTCAGTCATCGAGCAGCCGGGAGAGCTCCCGAAGGAATCAGCTGGAGAACCCAGATCATATACCTGAGGAAAAGGAACGTATATAACAGTATATGTGTGTGTATATGTGTGTGTGTGTGTGTGTGTGTTTTTGTGTAGTAAACCAAGACCTTTATTTAAAATAGCAGACTTGATGCAAAGTGAACAGCAGATTTTCAGATCATTTCAGCATGTAGCAAAGTACAATTAACACAACAGAGTCTCTGTCATATAAAGACCTGCTGCTATATTTACTCGCTGCTTCATAAGCGGTGCATATGTATATTTATTTTACACTGTATTTTTATTAAATCATTTCTATATTGTTTATATGCTATTGTTTATATACATCCAGTGGCTGGGGTTTGGACATTGTCTGGGAATTGAACCCGGGCCTTCCACATAGTAGGAGAGAAACCTACCACTGAGATACCAATGCCCTAAAGTATACATGCAAATTAATTTTTTAATTTTCTAAATTGGGCTAGATTCTTCTTTTAAGAACAAGCCTAAAGTCCTGAAATTCCTAAAAAGGGGTTACTAAAAGATTCCTTGGTTAAATATGCCTAAGCTTATTTCTGTGTTTCAGAGTTCCTGAAAAATGTCCTGAAAAAGGTCCTCTGCCAAAAAAATACATTTAAAGTATTTAATTTCCTCAAAAGGTTTCTGGGTTCCTGTGAAGGTTCCTTTGATACAAACAAGACCAAAGTCCCCAATTTCAACTAGAAGAGTTTAAGGGTTTCAGAAAAGGTTCTTCTGGTACAAACATACCTAAAGTCACTGACCTCTGGCATTCAGAGGTTATTAAAAGAGTTGCTCTGCCACACTTAAAGTATTTAATTTTCTGAAAGGTTTACTAGGTTCCTGAAAAGGCTCTTCTGGTAAATAAAAAACATACCTAAAGTCTCTAATTTCCTGTAAATCAGACCATGAAAGGTTTCTTGTCTAATATCTTAATATTACATACATAATTTCTGTGAAATTCTTCTGGATTGTAAAACTTATGCAAAAAGTCCTCCATTTCCTCACAAGTTTTTATGCATTCCTGAAAAGGTGGTTTTGTTTAAAAAAATAAAAAATAAATAAAAAATAGCCTGAAATCTATACTTTATACAAAACTTGTATGGGTTCCTGAGATGTCTCTGCTGGAAAAAAAAACAAACAACAAAAAAGTTTTTAATTTCCAATAAAAGGTTTTCTGCATTGTTGAAAAAGTTCCCTCTGGTCAAAACATGACTGAAGTCCCCAATTTTGAGGTTTCTGGGTCCCTGAAAATGTTCCTCTGGCAAAAACATCAATTTTACCCAAAAGGTTTCAGGGTTCCTAAAATGGTTCTTCTGATTCAAAAACACCTCAATAATTACCTCAAAAATTGCAATAGTGCATGTTCTCTAACTGTAGTGATGTTCCCTAACTGTTCCTCAGAGTATTCACACAATGAGCAACAATAAGAAGTGTTTAAAAGTGATTGAAGAAGCCAAGTGGAACATTAAGTGGAAGAAGAAGTGCCTTTAATTTTGTGTATGCACTCACCATTATGCAGTGGAAATCACCCCAGTGAGATCAGAGCTCCACACACATAAAGAGCCCCAGAATGTGGACAATAAAAGGACAAGAGAACGTTTAGTTCTCTTCAAGCCTACTCTGAGGGAGCATGTGCCTGGTTTACACAGTTTAGGAATTTAGTATACTGTTTTTATTAGTGGTACGTATTTATAAATTATTACTAGTGTGCAATTATCGTTATGTGCATTATGATGGGAAATAGAATAAAAGACTGCAGCAGACAGATTAGAAAAACAGGTAGGGAGAAGGAAAGAGACATTACATGGAAAAGATGAAATAAAGATGAATCAGAATGAAAAGCTCAATGAAATGCAATGTCCTGTCCTGTCTCTTAAACCTGACATTGAACTTAAACTTGTGTCATGCTTCATGCTTTAGCAAAGCGTCTGAGCTTTTTAAACACTTCTCAAGCTTTTAAAAAATGGCTTTGTGTCTCTTTGTATAATGCTTTGTCATAAATCATTAATATACGCTAAGAAACTGTGAATATATTACCATCCATATATCACTATTTTAGTCTTTATGGTATCAGGCTTGATAAGAGAAAGCCTGCAGCAGATAAAACATGTCAGATTAGAAGAGCTGTTCCAGATAAAGTGACATTGCTCATAAAAAATGCATAAAAACAAGTTTCCCGCTGTTCAGAGTTTATTAAATGTAATAAGCATGTAACAAATATGTAACAACTAGTCAATAACTGTAGCAACATGGTATTATATATATGGAAATGTGTTCACTCACCTACACAACTGGTAAGTGAAATATAATAGGTAATAAACATTGTCAAAGGCTAAAGCACTGTCTGAAATGGTATCCTACTAATTATATAGATTACAGTGGTGTGAAAAAGTGTTGGCCCCCTTCCTGATTTCTTATTTTTTTGCATGTTTGTCACACTTTAATGTTTCAGATAATCAAACACATTTAAATATTAGTCAGAGATAACACAAGTAAACACATCATGCAGTTTTTAAATGAAGGTTTTTATTATTAAGAGAAAACAAATCCAAAACTACATGGCCCTGTGTGAAAAAGTGTTTGCCCCCCCCTTTAAAACATAACTTAACTGTGGTTTATCACACCTGAGTTTAATTTCTCTAGCCACACCCAGGCCTGATTACTGCCACACCTGTTTGCAATCAAGAACTCACTTAAATAGGACCTGCCTGATAAAGTGAAGTAGACCAAAAGATCCTCAAAAGCTAGACATCATGCCGAGATCCAAAGAAATTCAAAAACAAATGAGAAAGAAAGTAATTGAGATCTATCAGTCTGGAAAAGGTTATAAAGGCATTTCTAAAGTTTTGGGACTGCCGCGAACCACAGTGAGAGCCATTATCTACAAATAGCGAAAACATGGAACAGTGGAGAACCTTCCCAGGAGTGGCTGGCCGACCAAAATTACCCCAAGAGCGCAGCGACAACAACATCCAAAGAACTGCAGACCTCACTTGCCTCAGTTAAGGTGAGTGTTCATGACTCCACCATAAGAAAGAGACTGGGCAAAAATGGTTTGCATGGCAGAGTTCCAAGACAAAAACCGCTGCTGAGCAAAAAGAACATAAAGGCTCGTCTCAGTTTTGACAGAAAACATCTTGATGATCCCCAAGACTTTTGGGAAAATACTCTGTGGACTGACGAGACAAAAATGCAACTTTTTGGAAGGTCTGTGTCCCATTACGTCTGGTGTAAAAGTAACATCACATTTCAGAAAAAGAACATCATACCAACAGTAAAATATGGTGGTGGTAGTGTGATGGTCTGGGGCTGTTTTGCTGCTTCAGGACCTGGAAGACTTTCTGTGATAAATGGAACCATGAATTCTGCTGTCTACCAAAAAATCCTGAAGGAGAATGTCCGGCCATCTGTTTGTGACCTCAAGCTGAAGCGAACTTGGGTTCTGCAGCAGGACAATGATCCAAAACACACCAGCAAGTCCACCTCTGAATGGCTGAAGAAAAACAAAATGGAGACTTTGGAGTGGCCTAGTCAAAGTCCTGAACTCAAGCCGATTGAGATGCTGTGGCATGACCTTAACAAGGTGGATCATGCTCGAAAACCCTCCAATGTGGCTGAATTACAGCAATTCTGCAAAGATGATTGGGCCAAAATTCCTCCACAGCGCTGTAACAGACTCATTGCAAGTTATCGAAAACGCTTGATTGCAGTTGTTGCTGCTAAGGGTGGCCCAACCAGTTATTAGGCTTAGGGGGCAAACACTTTTTCACACAGGGCCATGTAGTTTAGGATTTTGTTTTCCCTTAATAATAAAAACCTTCATTTAAAAACTGCATGATGTGTTTACTTGTGTTATCTCTGACTAATATTTAAATGTGTTTGATTATCTGAAACATTAAAGTGTGACAAACATGCAAAAAAATAAGAAATCAGGAAGGGGGCCAACACTTTTTCACACCACTGTATTTTACTTAGATGTTTTGCTCTATTACTGTAAATAAAAAGTGAATACATACATACATACATGCATACGTACATACATACATACATACATACAGAAAGAAAGAAAGAAAGAAAGAAAGAAAGAAAGAAAAACAAAATGAAAGACAGGCAAAATGCAGTCAGTCAGGCTGCAGCTGACCACAGTGGTGGTGTTTAGCTGGAATTGTTACCTTGCTGTCGACGACGAGGTTGCTGATGCAGCCGGTGAAGTGTTTGTGCTGGAGCTGGGGGTAGATGTAGGGCACGTTCTCGTTTACTCCTCCCAGCTGCAGCACTTGCGTCCCATTCAGATGCCTGTGCACATATCAGAGATTTTACCTTTGTGCAAGTTAATGAACTGCTCACTCAGTGGACATAAAGACTCTCACAAAAACAGCACTGTGCACCTCGGGTGTTACTGAGAGCTGGTTCACATGCACTGTACTGATGCACTCAATTGCTCAACCTTTTAACCCTAATCTCTAATGTGATTATCAGAAAATCAATACTCTACCACATCAATACTTGACAAGGAAACATTAAATACTTTATAGATTAGCCACATCACACCAGTAATCACTGAAACACACTGATACTTCAGCTAAGGCAAAGGCTAGATCAGTGCTTCCTGCCCTTGAGAAAAGCTCCAAAATCACAAGGACACAGAAATCGTTCAAATACAACTTAATGCCATTTTCTAAAACACTGGCATAGGATTTGCTCAAAAAATCTGTCAAGATTTTGAGTTTTGATGGTACTACAGCTACAGCTTGTAGTGCTACAACTTTCAGAGCTGACAGCAGGACTATTGGTTTAAAACCCATTACCACTTTTACCTCCATGTTTTGTCCAGGAGAGCTGAATTATATATACAGCTCCCTTCATATTTGAAGGGAGGGCCAGCATTACTTAGTCAAATGTGGGCATCTATGAGCTTATACATGCAAAAGAGGTTTTAATAAAGCAGTAGCAGTTATCACTCAGATATTCCTCTGATTGTTCAGCTACCAGTGCTGTAGTACAGACTACAGCTTAAAAAAAATAATGGGGGCTAACTTGTCTCACATGCCTCAAAGGAAGCACTTGCTAGCTTTCACTTTCCCAGTTTGGTAGTCATTGTATGATAAGGAAGAGAAAGGTAATGGTGGAAATGACCAGATTGGTCCAAACAAACATATAAACAAACAAATCCTAATGCAAAGAAACATTCCCTAAAGCATGAACAGATTTTAAAAAGCTGTAGCAAACCTGGGGTGGTCAAACACACACACACACAGGGGTTCTAATTATAATAATTTAGGATACTTCAAGGACCTCTTTTGAAAGCATATTTGCTGCTGCTGGCACGGCTATTACTACTACTACCACTATCACTACAATTACTACTATGACTTTGACCACTACTATTACTGCTGCTCCTGCTGCTGCTATTGCTGCTACTACTACTACTGCTGCTGCTTCTACTACCACCATCTATAATTACTGCCACTGCTACTACTACCACTACTACCATCACTACTACTACTACTGCTGCTGCTACTACTAGTATTTCAACTACTAATACTTCTACTACTGCTGCTATTACTTTCACTACTTCTACCACTTCTACTTCCACTGCTGATATAACTACTACTACTACTACTACTACTACTACTACTACTACTACTACTACTACTACTATAATTTCAATCTTTATAAAAGCTGTAAAAATGTAAATGCAATTAAAAGTGTTACCTGTCCAGACTTGGTGTGACTCCTGTCACCTCACAAGAAGTGTGGTCCTCAGTGGTCAGCCAGCTTCCTACTCCTTCCATCTCCATAACTGTGGCTCCAGCACAGCGGTCTAATGTGAATCGCATATCCTGATAAAGACAGAACAGCCATACACACAAAGACACATACATAATGAATCATAGCAGAAAGCTGTAGTTTAAGTGTAAAGTTTCAATTTCCACTTGACCATGGACTCATTCTCTTTCCATCAGGCTGCTCTTCATTGAAGACCTTTAAACTTCAGACTCATAACTACAGTTACAGGTATTACACACTTCAAACCAAGGCAGATCTGCATTAAAAAAGAACACTGAATCTGCAAGAGACTTCTTTTCACCCTCACCTCAAGTACAACTTTTATAAAATGCAATTAGAGATGTCAAGCAATTCACATTTACACTTGCAAACATACTAACTGTCAGGTTCTATCAGCTACAATACAATTAAACTGAATGCGTGTCAAAAAGATATGAGCAGTGAACCGCAATATTCTCAAACAGCCTGCGGCATGCTCACATGCTGTTTTTGATATAAAGTGAGCATTATAAATTCGAATTTGGAACTGCCCCTGAGGCACTTCCCTTAGTTACTGAAATATTACCGAATGGAAAAGAATACATGGGAAAAAGATTCATTCAGGCTGTGTCATCTCCATCCACAGGTATTATACGCTGCATAAACTAATAAGCCATAACATAAAAAGCACTGACAGGTGAAGTGAATAACAATGATTATCATGTTACAATGGCACCTGTCAAAGGGTGGGATATATATAAGCTAGTTGATGTGTTGAAAGCAGGAAAAATGGGCAAACGTTTTTGTCTGAGCGATTTTAACAAGGGCCAAACTGTGATGGCTAGATAAATAGGTCAGAGCATCTCCAAAAAAGCTGGCCTTGTGGGATGTTCCTGGTATGCAGTGGTTGATATCTACCATAAGTACGCCAAGGAATGACAACCGATGCACCAGTGGCAGGGTCATGTATTCCAGGGTCAAAGGTTAGCATGTCTGGTCAATCCCACAAAAGAGTTACTGTAGCACAAATTGCTGGAAAATTTAAAACTGGCTAGGATAGAAAGGTGTCAAAACACACAGTGTATTGCAGCTTGGTGCTTATATGGACGTGTAGCAGCAGACTGGTTAGCGTGTCCATGGTGATGCCAGTTGACCACCAAAAACCTCCACAATGTGCATTTGAGTATCAACTAGACCATAAGGCATGTGAAGAAGGTGGCCTAGTCTGATGAATCCCATATTATATTTCATCATGTGGATGTTATTTGACACGTACCACCTACCTAAACATTGTTGCAAGCAATGTACACCCCTTCGTATTCCCTATTGGCAGGAGCCTCTTTCAGCAGGATAATGTGCCCTACAACATTGCAAAACTTGTTCAGTAATAGTTGGTTGTTCCCAGATATCAGTCTTCTAACATCTGTGGGATGTTCTGGATAAGTGAACCCGATCACTTATCCGAACTTACAGGACTTACAGAATCTGTTAAAGTTTTGGTATCGGACACCTCAGCACACCTTCAGAGATCTTGTGGAGTACAAGAATACAGCACAAGGGGACCTACACAATATTAGGTAGGTGGTTTTAATGTTAGGGCTAGTCGATGTGTACACACACACGCACGCACACACACACACACACACACACACACACACACACACACACACACACACACACACACACACACACACACACACACACACACACACACACACACACACACACACACAAAGATATAGAGTGCAGGGTTGGAATAGAAAACGAGTTCATTCTAGGTAAAAACATGAAAGTCCCCTTGGGGTGCAGGGCTTGGTGTAGGTCCTGGTGCCACCCACACATGCCCACCTTGCTGTTGCTCCTCACATCCAGTCTGTGCCACCGTCTGTCCGCCACATTCACGTTGCCCGGCAACTGTAGGACTAGAGTGCCCGAGCCGTGGTTTATCTTTAAGGTGGGAGTGCCGTCGATCAGCTCTGAGAGAGAGAAAGACAGAGATGGAGAGGAAGGAAAAAATGTGTTCACTGTTACATTGAGGTTCCAACTAACATTATTTACTTACAATTTCAATAACAAAACTTGAATATCAGAACTGATAAACAATAAATAATGATTAATAACCAATGCCAGGCTGGAGTAATGTCATTACCATCACAAAGTTAGACATGATTTGTTCCTTTATATGTACACCCAACACAGCAACTTACCAGCACTATCACTTTTAATTTTTTTTAGAATGATGTGGAACGTCTTCAAAACAATTAGGTTCCACTATTGTTATTAAATATGTTAGAACAGCTAGAAATTCTCTCCACAGCCTCTCGCTTTTTCTCTCTCTCGAACTTAAGACAAAGAAATGGAGCCTGTCGTGTTACTGAGAAACTGCAAAGCCCTCTTTCCTGAAAACTTTGCTTTGTTGGAAAACTTAAAAGTTACAGCTTGCATTCTTGATTGTTTAAAATGAAACTGGAAACTCATGTGAAAGCCATGCCACACAAATCCCTGTGTAGGTTTGCCACTAGAGAACAAAAATATATTAGAACGAATTCAAAAATAACAGTCTACTGAAAATAGCTGCGGTCATAGAAAATCAGCATTCAACAGCACTGTGCTATAAAGTAATTTTACGGTTATTTTATGAAAATTAATTCATGTTTGGGGGAGCACAGTGGCTTGGTGGTTAGCATGTTTGCCTCACACCTCCAAGGTTGGGGGTTCGATTCCCACCTCTGCTGTGTGTGTGGAGTTTGCATGTTCTCCTTGTGCCATTGGGGGTTTCCTCTGGGTACTCTGGTTTCCTCCCCCGGTCCAAAAACATGTACTGTCGGTTGATTGGCATCTCTAAATTGTCCGTAGTGTGTCAATGAGAGAGCGTGTGTGTGCCCTGCGATGGGCTGGCACTCCGTCCAGGGTGTATCCTGCCTTGATGCCCAATGACGCCTGAGATAGGCACAGGCTCCCCGTGACCCGAGAATAAATCGGATAAGCAGTAGACAATGAATGAATGAATAATTAATGTTTGTTTAGATGTTAAATATACCTGCTAATATAAGTCCACAGAAAATTAGCAAAAGTTAAATTACACCATTCTCTTAAATTTTCTCAAACTTACTAAACTCTGGTCTCTATGTATAAATAATACAATACAACCACATGTTAATTAAGGTTTTGTTCATGTCCTTAATTGTATTAATTAACAGTATGAATAGAACAGTACAAGTTAAATGTTTGGTTTATTACTTTAACAACTGCTGTTAGATGCTTAAACACAAACTGCTTAAATTATTACATAAGTAAAACTAAAAGAATACCTAAAATATACAGCATGGGGAGCCTATACATGGAGAAATATACATGGAGCTTAAAAGCCCTCAAAACTTCAGACACTTATTAGCAACAGAAGAGCTATAATCTAGCACTAAAATGGTACACTCATTTGTGTAATTATTTATAGTTCCAGATATATTGGCTAAATCTATTTCATCTAGTATAAGGAATGGTAAAAATACATATTACTTCACAGGGAGGGAGCACGGTGGCTTAGTGGTTAGCACGTTTGCCTCACACCTCCAGGGTTGGGGGTTTGATTCCCGCCTCTGCCATGTGTGAGTGGAGTTTGCATGTTCTCCCTGTGCCTTGGGGGTTTCCTCTAGGTACTCTGGTTTCCTCCCAAATCCAAAGACATGCATGGTAGGTTGATTGGCATCCCTAAATTGTCGTGTGTGTGTGTGCCCTGCGATGGGTTGGCACTCCATCCAGGGTATATTCTGCCTTGATGCCCAATGACGCCTGAGATAGGCACAGGCTCCCCGTGACCCGAGAATAGTTTGAATAAGTGGTAGCCAATGAATGAACTTCACAGGGATAGCTTTAAATGCACTATTTTGAAGTACGAGAATAAAACAAGTGCATAAGTGTTAATTTACTTACAGATTCTAGTGTATATTGCCTGAACATTAAGTAATACTTAACAACTTGTTTCATTTTACAAGCTTTTGGGTGTTACACCCAGATATAATAATGTAATGCCAAAGCAAACCCTGAATGAGCTGCTGTAATTATAGTACAAAAACAAAAATATTAAGAAAAGTTTGCCTTTTATCTGAGCTGGTCGATTGGCAAATTAAAAATTAATGAGGCAACAGAGACTCCCCTAGGCTTTGAACAGTCAGATAGGCGTTCTGAGTGTGAACACGTAGTGATTCTGCATTAATCAGTTTGGCCTTGACAGCTTGCTGCCCTTGTAAAGATACCTACAAGTAAAAAGCTCTTTTTTCAGCTTGATCTTTGCTATCTTTTCCTTTCACAATTCATTATACCTTTTTTTTCTTAGCAGTCACTTTTAACCAGATGAAAACACTCTCTGGGCATAATCAGGATCAATGTATGCGCTGACACTTCAAGATGGCAGAGGTCAACCACACCATGATTAAAGCGAACAGGACAAGTGACCTACATGTTTATTAACTCAACCAATTACTATATTATAGAGAAAGCAGCCCAGGTAATTTCCACCCAGCGTAAACAATCCATCAGGATCAAGGACTGTTTAAACTGGCATGTTCACAGTCATTCGTAGTGCTTGGTGTTTTTCTTTATTTTAAAACAAGGCACTCAAGACACCAGTGATAGTGAACAATGCAACACAAACAGCTAACAAACATACAGTGATAATTATAAACATACAGTTATTAAAATACATTATAAAAATCTACACGCCCCTGTAAAGTTGCAGGTTTGTCTGGTATAAAATTTTAATGATGTCAGATATTTTTCCTACTATAATATGATATGAATTTGCAGTAACATAGCTGTCCACACCCTTTTTGAACGAAGCTTGTCATTGTGGTCACAGTGTACCAATCACATTCAAACTCATGTTCAAAAGTAATTATCATGCAGCTGTCGTCATCAATCATTCATTCATCAATCATTCTGATGAATCAGCTGAAGCCATTGTCCATGAACAGCATGTACAGGATCTCATTATTAAAAGGTATCAGTCAAGAGAGGGGAACAAAAGAGTTTCTCAAACATTATATGTACCACAGAACACAATAAAGGGCATCATCAACAAGTGGAGAATCACAGTGACATTACCAAGAACAGGACATCCCTCTAAAATTCAAAAAATATAATAATGATAATAATAATAATTATTATTATTATCAAGGAAGCTTCCAAGAGACCTACATCAATGTTAAAGGAGTTGCAGGAACGCTCTGGTAAGCATTGGTCACTCCCTGGACATGACAACTATATTTTGTATCTTCTGGATATTTGTCTGGGGTAGGGGGTTTAGAAGTCTTTTCTCCAAAACTTAAATTAAATAAAGAAGTTGCATTCGGCTGCTCCCTGTTCGGGGTCGCCACAGCGGACCAACTGGTCCGCACAACAACTTGGCAAATGTTTTACGCCGGAATCCATTCCTGACGCAATCCTCCCATTTTTCCGGGCTTGGGACCGGCACTGCATCCTGTGGCTGGAGTTGAGGCATTGGCTGGAAATCGAACCCGGGCCTTCCACATGATAGGCAAGAAACCTACCACTGAGACACCAATGCCCCTCAAAACTTAAATTAAATAAATAAAGTAAAAGTCCATATCACCCCCTAAACATTTAGCAGCAAAAATGTGATGTGGTCTGAGCCCATATCTAAATCCTGCCAAAAACCTGAGGAATGGCTTGAAGAGGACTGTGCGCATGGGGATGATAGATGTGGAACATTTTTGGCAGGCAGAGTAAAATAAAACTGACAAATCAAGATTGATTGATAGATTTTAACCTAAAAATATTGAGTGCATTACGAAAGGTGCTGTAACAGTCCATGTATTAGTAAATGGGTGTGCAATTAGATTATTGTAAGAAATTTTTCATTAGTTTTTTACCTTTAAAATGTTTCTATTTGTTTTTCACTTAAATTTGTTTGGTGCTTATATCGCAATAAATGTAGCAAAAAAAATCGGATATGATTTATCTTGGTTTTATTTTTTTGCATCACAAAAATCTATGCTCTTAAAAGAAATGTGGAATGTACACATGTTGTGATCGACCAAACTGCAACCCAACCAAGTCATCCAGTCCCTTTTACTTGTTTTCATCTTCTGAAAAAAGACTTCAGAAAAACCTCATCCTCTTCATCTTTCTCACTTGAGTAATCAGGAGCAAAACTACTGCACAAGAAAAGAAAGTCACTCATATCACACAGACCTCTGCTTACCCTCTACATTACTTACTTTAATTACTCCCATGAGGTCATTTCTGTAAAGGTACTAGGGTTAAGGCAAGCATTATTAAAGCAGCATTAATTAAATTTTCAGTAATATCAAGAATAAACAGTGAAGGACATCTGCCTGGAATTTCTTGGGCCAAATGACTGTTCTGCTCTTCAAATTATTCATCTTCATGTTGTCACTCTATCCTGCATGACATGACTGAGCCAAATCAGGACGTAATGAGAAAATATAATAAAAACATATTTACAAATAATTGCAATGGTATTTTATACTTTATTATTATTATTATTATTATTATTATTATTATTATTATTATTATTATTATTATTATTAGTATTATTATTATTATTATTATTATTATTATTATTATTATTATTATTATTATTTTACATTCCTGTTAATCAAACATTCCTGTTCATGAGAATTTCTGATTTTACGTAGCCTAATAGGGCAATATATTCATAAACAGAACACAAACAAACAAAAAAACAGATGGTTAGATTGTTTTTTTTCCCACATGAATCTTCAAAATAAATTAAATTATCAGACCCATTTCTGCTCTCTGAGATGCCCAAAGTGCTTGTTCATAAACATCTAAAATTTGAAGCCATTAAATTCAATCACTAAAACTCTGAGAAAGGTTATCCCAACAGAGGTAAAAGCATCTCACACTGAAAGCCAACAGTGTCCTGATTAATTTCATATTAGCTTGCGGTGATAAAATAATTAATTTGTTTATACTGATTTAAAACATCTGATAAGTCGATTCCATTCTGCTGGCTGAATGGAACATCAGTGTACTGATAAAAAGGTAAACCTATGCTTCAGTTTGTACTTTGTTAAATAATTGTTCAGTTTTTTGTGTCTGTGACATTTACTGAGTCTGCCTATTTGACCAAGACTTTAGTTTTTTGAATTTGTACTTTACTGACAGTGATCTTTGCTTAACCTGAGTTAATTTGTTTACCCAGTTGACTGACTTGTGCCTGTTTTGACCCATTTGTTTGCTTGACATATTTCTGGATATTCCGCTTAAGCTATACCTTATATATTGACCAGTTCCTAATATACTGACCTGCTCTTGCATGCACATTCCAGTTTCCCTGCCAATCTGCACTTTACTACACATGTAGTCCTTTTTTTTTCTTCCAGAAATCTATCTTTTACATCCTTTAAATCATAATTTCATTTTTTTTCTACTTCTATGCAAGCGAATTCTGTTTTTATGTCGATTCTGTTTTACGACATGAAAAGCTCTGTATAATTGTGTGTGTGACCAATAAAAATTGAATTTGAAATAAATTTGTAATACATCAGACAAACAGCATATCTGACATGTTGATTTTAAAGGCAACATCTAACATTAAAAAACAAAAATAAGGTTTCAGATTCATTTTCATGTATTTACGCACAGTTTTCATATGGATATATAACTTGATTTAAAATGCCCTTCCAACCTCCCCACACTAATAAAACAAATTCTCAAGCTGGACGATAGGATCTAATAACATGTGCCTGATGGCTTGTTTATTTCGAGTAGTACTGCACTACTTGTGCCTGTCAAATCACCACCTTATGAGCTCCAGAGACCTTCTCTTTCTCCTGTGGTTAATGAAAAAGCAAGACAAACACATGACCAGGTTGTGGCTAGCCCTAGGTTTCAGATTTTGTTTGCAGGTATGCCGTGCTGTTTAGAAGAGAAGTGTTCGAACAGACAGAGGCAGCGTTTGAGCATTAAGCAAGCTGAAATTCCTGTGAGGAAAGCCTGTCAGCGTGGTTTGCTAGCTCGTCGAATAAAGTTTACTCTGAGCTTTGTGAATGAAATATGAGAAGCGGGAACGGGCCTTGGGTTATCTTTTGAGGTTAAGTGATCTTTGATGTTTTGTCTCAGTTCATTTTATTTAGTTTATTTCTTAGTTTTAGATCCTTTAAAGGTTGGAGTGAGTGCACTGGATCAGTGATGCTGAAATCCCTGTGGGGGAGCCTGGTTTGTCTAGTCTGTTTCAAAGCAAGCCCCTGAAAACATAACACTCTCTCTCTCTCTCTTTCTCTCTCTCTCTCTTTCTCTCGCACGCTGCCACTATCTGCGCTACCTCACCTCTGACTGACTGTTAATCCTGAGGTGACATTTGAGCCACTGAAAATCTACAGCATAAATATTTAGACTCTGGGTGAAAAAAGGAGAAAGAAGCAGACTAAGAAGTGGCAAGATAAAGAATGATGGAGAGAAGAAAGATGGAGAGAGTCTGTCTTCACATATATGGACATCAAGTCTCTGAGCCTGGATATTAAAGATGGGTCTTTTGAACAATTTCATCCAAGGGAGTCCAGAATAGTGATTTCAATTGCAAATCCTGCCAATCATTATGAACTCGCTGTTAATGCTAGACAAGGAGATAGTAAGAATGAACGTGTGTATAATATATAATATAATATAAATTGTATAATATAACTTTAAAAATCTGTTAGAAAGTCTGTCAAGGTAGCTCATGTTAGCCAACTAGCTAGCATTAGTGGGGAAAACTGTCATATATGACCTAAAAGCTTCTTCAGAAAATCTTTCAGTTGTATTTTTGCAAGCATTGGTGTTTGTTAGCTAGCAGTGTAACCAAGAATTCATGGATAATTGATTTATCAGAATTCCTGTCAGCTTTAGCTTACTGTATGTTGGCTAGCTACCTAGCATGAGCAGTGGAAATTAGAAAAAGATAAAATACGTGAAATCTCAGAAAACCAATCCATCTCCCATTCAATCCGTTTGCTGCTACAAATAATAGCTCATGTTGCCTCAGTGATTATAGAGTATGTATTATTTCTGTTTTTTTTTTTTTTTTTTTTTTAGTAATATCATTTCAAGTAATTAAATAATACTTTAGTATTGTGTTGCATTTATATATACATTTGGAATAAAACATTGTGGTGAGATGCAAAGCTCAGGTCCATTACATCCACAAAATTAAATATTTTCTTACAGCATGTGCTTATTCCTTGTATACCGAGGCGCTTTGCCTGCAATTACATTTCTTCATTATGTAAACAGCGATACATGATTTTTGATACAGACCTCATACATACAGACAATGGAGACACCTTCCATAAATTTTACATAAACATACCCTTACAGACTTCACCAGATCACTGATTATGTTTTTATTGCTGTTATCTTTTTATTCAAGCAGAATAATATAAACTTTTGATTTGCCATGTTCTTGACAATTCAATATGAAGTTATATGATAGAAGTATATTTATGAAGCAATTTGTTGCTCCTCTTGGTGCCTTCTTTTTTTATTTTTCTTTCCTTAAAGGCCAAAATGGAATTTGTTCCTGTTTTGTTGTTATGTTCAGCATTGAACTTCTTTGCCATATCCCACTCCATAGAGGTGGTTAACGGCTCACATAAAAGTAGACACTCAGTTAAGAATTTGTAGTCCATATGTACATCTGTTTTTACCTAGCTAACTAGGAAAATATATTCAAAATATATTCCCACACAAATGTTTATATCTTCAAAGTAAATGCTGATATCAAATCCAGTTTTGATCTCTGAGCTGCCCCAAGTGTTTGTTCATAAGCATCTAAAATTTGAAGGTGTTATCTTCAAACACTAGTATCCAAGTAGAGGTAAAAATCATCTCACACTGAAAACCAACACTGTCCTGATTAATTTTATATCAGACCTGCGATAAAATAATTAATTTGTTTATACTGACTGAAAATGTCTGAAAAATCCATTTCTATTCAACTGGCGGAATGACACTGTACTGGTAAAAAGGGATAAGAACTGCAAATAATAACATACATGGTCTTAATCATCCATTATTGGAGCACATACAGGAATTCTAAACTCTGGATGCAGGAAATGAGACATAAAATGAGAAAGAGAAAAAAAAAAGTGATAGAGATATCTGCTGTGTATCATGCTTGATGTTTTACATTGTCATGGATGTGTAAATAGCCTCCCCGTGGCTCGTCTTGTGAACTCTGTGCTCCAGAAAGCATGTACTCTAAATACTACATGCATTTGCACTTAGACATGGTGCTGGGCGACTATGCTGAAGCGTCTCTCCTCTCCTCTTTTCTCCTTGTCCCTAATTCATTCCAACCTTCTCTCACCATCAGCGCACATTAATCCCAGTGCCAGCACAAGACCGAGACAGAGCGTCAGGGGAGAACTTAAACACCCCCAGAGTACTTCCTCTCTTAAACATGAAAAATGGTTTCCTTTTCTCAGTTGCAAAGAAACTCCTGAGCATATGGACTGAGCAAATAGCATTACAAATCACTTAGTATATACAAATCAGTACCATAAGAGGAAAAATGGTGTATGTATGCATTTAGATAGTTTTTCATCATCCTGGCTTACAGAGCTGCCCAGCCCTGCTCAGGAAATGAGTAAGTTTGAAAGCGATATTTGAAACCTTGCACATCAGTCAAAAAAATTTGAGTGGTTTAAATGTAAAGCAGATTTTGCAAATCGGCCATAATATGCATGTCTCACTAAAGGTGCAACAGTATATCCTTTAACCTTTTTACCTCTTTCATCACCAGACATGCCCTCCAAATGTGTGTGTGTGTGTGTGTGTGTATATGTGTGTGCACGTACATGCATGGCTGGGTATCTGCAAACTCATTTATACCCTGCCTGCATCCTCTGTGTGTGTGTGTGTGTGTGTGTGTCTCCCTCTCTCTGGCAAGCCCATCGGCTCTAATGAATATATTGTGTGCACAAAGACAGTTTCTAATTTTGAAAAATTGTTTAGATTAGCGAAAAAAGAGGAGGAATATAAAACCATTATTCATAAATATAGTCTTGAGTCATGATTTGATTTATGCTTGCATTATGTTTGGTATCACGAAATGGACTGTAATCAAAGTGCAGGTAAATTTTATATATATATATATATATATATATATATATATATATAATTTAATTTTTAATTTTATTTGTATATTTGTTTATTATATTTAGTTATATTTTACATATAAGTTAGATAGATAGATAGATAGATAGATAGATAGATAGATAGATAGATAGATAGATAGTTGTGAATAATGAAAACATGAAAGAGCCTAATCATTGTATTACTTATAAAAACAATAAAAAAAAACTATAAGTTCAAATCAAAAGAGCATAAGGAAAGGATAATTTGACATTGGAATCGACGTGGCTCTCATCAGTATTAGTTTCACATATTTACCTAGATTAAGAAGTGACCCAATTGAACTGTCGTGTCACAAAGGGACGATAAATGTCATTTAATTTCCTTGTGGAGCATTGGTGCCTGAGGCGCACTGTGACACAAAGGTAAACCTGAGACACCTCTCAGCCTTGGCAAAGCCTTGGGAAACTTACCAATCGCCATCCTTAATCAACCAAATTTAATTTGTCAGTCTAATTTGTCTATTGATTAGACACTCGCTCTGGTTCGGCTCTGAATCTTTGTGCAACCTTGAAAAGAGCCTCTAACCAGCACAGAGACCCACACAAATATTCCTGCCCTTTTCAACTGAGGAGATTAATCGAGAGAAAAGCCAGTGGTCAGGGAGGAAATGTGAGCACTGCCTGGCATGGGAGATTGTGTTGACAGAAAGAAAAAAGGAAAAGAAAAAAAGGCCAGACTCTGAAAGATCAATGAGATCTGCAACAAAAGCCACATGCACATCACTACATATGTGATGAAAAGTATAGTGCATGCAATCTTTGTAAATGATGAGACCACATGATTTCATTCCACCCAATCAGTGAGAGCCAGTGAACCCAGACGCTTCTTCAGAGATGGATGTAGGGCTGATTAGGAGAGGACTTTGTACAATGGGAACATTATGAAAATGAGAACTAGATCTTGTCTCATAGGGTAAAGCTGCACATGGATTTAGTTAAATAGATAGTCATAGGCATACTTGAGCTGCTGGGGTGGATTGTTAAGGGCTCCAGGATTCTACAATGTCTACTCTGAAAAGTAATCTCTTATAGAGTAAAAAGTTTTGAAAGGTTCCTCTACCAGCCAGGCAGGGTACCACAAGCTTTCTCTAAGACGTAAAAACAACCAATTGTAAGTACTGTGTAACGTTTGGACGAAAGTGCTATTTACCCTCTTCTGCATATACAGATGCCCACTGTTAGTTAGCAGCGGTGTGACTAACAGGACAGAGCCATCCTTCTCACCCAGATACTCTTCATCCCCAGCAATGGATGGCTGTGGCATCATTGGGATTCGAACACATAATCACTTGACAATAGAGCACTTGCGTCACTTGGGAGCCCCAGGTATAAAATGTAATGTTTACATTTGTATGTACATCTGTATAGACTAGCCACATTCCAAAAACTGTCATTTATACCATTAAAAAAGGAGTAAATAAGTTTTTAACCACTAGAGGTCACTTATCATATCAGTTGCATCATTCTTTTTTTCTGATAAAGTCACAAAAGCACCATTCTAAGTAACATGACCAACTTCTTTAGAAAGTGCTAGCTTGAAAAATTCTACTACTACTAATGCTGTTTATAATAACATGTATAAACAGAAATGTCGTAAATATACGAGATAAAATAATGATCTTATGCTTATTTGATTGTTCAATGCACACAGGACATTCGTTGCATGGATTGAAATAGCTTTTTAAAAAATCATCATTTTTTTCATCATATAAGTAAATAGAAAGAAAAGATTGAATCTGCAGATTGAGAAATACAGGCTGAAAAAACAGACAGTAGTGAGAGAGATGTGAGACAGTTGGAGAGCCCATTGTTTGATTTTATCTTTACATGACCTATTTTTATTTATTTATTTATTTTTTGTAATCAGTTATGCCTGAAAGTTATCAAAAAGTTATCACACTTTTTTGTGTGGTTTAAGCAAAGAAAACATTTTCTCTACATTAAATTTACATATAAATCTGATTTTATTTGTTTTGGTCAGTATGTTGCTGAAGTATTTTTGAGTGGAAAAATAATTATCAGGTCATTTTTGGTACATTGTGCTGATAAGATAAGAAAAAAAAAAAAAAAAAAAAAAAAAAAAAATATATATATATATATATAAAAATTTTTATCATCACAAAGGGCCTTGCAAGGTAAACATTTTTAAGGCTTTTAATAAAAAATAAATGAAAATAGTGAAATAGCCCTAAAGTCCCAACTTTAAACTGTGTACTTTAAACTTTTTTTTTTTTAAAGTAAAAAAACAAATCTGTTGTAGTTTTCTACAGATGACCTTTCTCTGAAAAAGATAAACTGAAGAAATGAAGTATATATAAGAATATCATGAACTTTTCTATACGATTTATAAGATTCTATAAGATTGCATTAATTACAGGTCATGAGTAAGTAGGTATAGGAATGTTGTAATGTTATGTTTGTTGGCATAATCTTAGTCTTATAATTTATTTTAAAACCATTTAATTATAGTGATAATGTATAATTGTTATGTCTTATGTAATAAATCTCTCTCTCTCTCTCTCTCTCTCTCTCTCTCTCTCTCTCTCCCTGCCTGCCTGATGATATATACTGATGCCCTACTTCTTGTCAGAGTCTCATCACTTGGAGGACACTCGCTGCTCTGAGGACGGTACCACATGGACAGCCTGGAGATCATGGGATTGCAGTGAACAGTTCTGCACTCAAGTTTCCATCAGTGAACAGTTGATAACATCAATAAGATAAACTTCATGTTAAATCTAGAATGAACTTCCTGGTTATGCAATTGCACTTTTTGACACAGTTACAGAAGGGAATTATTTATAATCACGTTATCTGGTGGCACACAGATGAGCATGGCTTCCCTTTTGAGTCTGGTTCCTCTCAAGGTTTCTTTCTTATAATGTCTCAGGGAGTTTTTCCTTTCAATCTTCGCCTCAGGCTTGTTCATTAGGGACACCTTTATAAATGTAAGATTTATATCCCGAATGTATGTATTTCTTCAAATCTGATGTCCTATGTTAAAAATGATATACAAATAAAATCTAATTGGATGTAATAATTCCTAGAACGTTTCGAAGGAAGTCTATAAAACTGCTATGTTTCTAGAAATGTTTGACTCACAGGAATTCCTAGAACATTTTATGTAATATTTACAAATGATGCTGCATCATTGCTGTATTTTGGTTTATAAAAAAAGAACTGGGCTCTATGTCAGTTTGAGAAAGAGACATTCTGATATCCATGTCTGTAAAACATTCACATAACTTAAGTCACACAGTTCCATCCTCTTCCAAGTGAACAACCTTTAAACATTTTTTTCCTCCAGCAAGCATTGGTTGGAAAGTGAATAGCGTGTGGGAAAAACCCAAACAAAAAATGCACAGTCCAACCATGGTCATTGCTAAAGAGAGAGTAAGACACATCCCCAGGCGTGAGACATCTGCTTTTTAGACAGCATTTAATTGGATGAACAAAAAATCTAGCACAGGATGAGTTTAATGATTTTATTTGGATCTGTGAAGCTGTGAAGGTTTCCTCTGCACCTCTGCACTGCCCTGCATTGATGTTCTGTGTCACAATTTGCCCTTTTTTTCATTTAATTGAATAAAAACTGTGCCTTGTTTACTTAAACATGTAAATGTTACATATCAGGATTACGCCATATTGCATGGACATATTGCAAGATCTGAACATCAGTATTTAGCATTTGGATGAATTCTAGAAGTAAGAAGTAAGATGTAACAGAGAGGCAGAGATAGAGAGAGAGGGAGAGAGAGAGAAGAGAGAGAGAGAGAGAGAGAGAGAGAGAGAGAGAGAGAGAGAGAGAGAGAGAGAGAGAGAGAGTGTGAGAGAGCGTGCGAGAGAGCATCTGTGTGTGGGTGTGTGTTAGGAAGAGAGTAAGAAAGAAGAAGGAAGAAAGATGAAGGAAAAAAAATCATGAGTGAGCAGCTCCGGCGGAAGTGTTGTAGCATCCGCGTCGGTATGTTTAATAGGAAGAAGAGAGGCGTGAAGCTGGCAGGCACGAGGCCAATGATAAGGTTTAATAGGGTGCACTGAAAAACAGGCGAAAATAATAGGGTCTGATGGAGTGAAACTCTGGAGGAGTAGAGAGAGCGAGCAAGAGTGATGCACCGAGACGCACTGTAGCAACACTCGTTTAGTTGTCTGTTCTCTTTCACGTTGCCATTCATCATTCATCATCCACTTCCTGCCCTCCTCTTCTCGTCTTCTTCCTAAAACACTGCCGCTTCTTCTCTCGCTGCAGAGCCTTTTTACGCTTTGCCTCTATCGCTGTCTCTCAGGCGTCTAGCCCAGAGTTTCCACATCCTCCGCATCCTCACATCCTCCACTCTCATTCTCTTCTCCAGCTATTCTCTCCGTTCTCTCCATGCGCCTGTTATCTAGAGCTGTGTTTCAAAACGCCTACATATGACCTAATACTTAAAAGCACTATAACGATCTAAAAAATTATTACATAGGGTGCAAATTTAAGCAGAGCCCTTAACCATAAAAGTACTCTAGATAACCTGAGGTTAGTTATTTACTTACTAACAGTGTTTGTAGATAGATTTAGCTAGATGTAGCTTCATGTATTTTGTTATTTATTTTGTAGTTATTATGAATTATGAATGCCAATTTTGAAATGGAAATTTCAGCACCATCCATACTGCGTTTGTTCTCTGTTTAAAGGATGATTTCTATTCTGGTGTACATGAAGGGAAAGTTTTATTTAAAATACTGTCTAACCTTGGTATATAAACACCCTCCTTTACAGATTTTTGCCAAGAATTGGAATTTGCAAGAAATTTGCTTCGGTATACGAAGCATTTTCAACATACAAACGAACTAAACCAAACTGAATACAGGCTAAGTTGCGCATACGTCAGGTAGCCGTTCAAAACTTGTTTGTGTCAGTGGAAAGCCAAGCAAAGCCAACCGAGACAAGTTTAAAATTTTACAAATTTTTGTAAACGCTGAAAGCTGTTTCAAAAGAGTCAACCCACGATACCATCGTTGTCTTCGGCCTGCATTTAAAAGCTAGGTTATTTTTCGCGCATTTTTTTTTTTTTGACAGATTCGTGGCGTTTGTTCTATTTTTAGCCTAAGCTTTGTGGCACGATTATCTGCATTTACATTGTTTCTTATGGGGAAGTTCGTTTTGGCATACAAATTTTCACCTTAAGAACAAATTAAATTCGTATGCCGAGGTTCCACTCTATATATATTCTAAAAACCTTCCAAACATGCTAATTAATCAACTAATTGTGTTAAAGTTACTGAGTTAATATTACTTTTTAATGTATAGTTTACATAAAAACATTATGTTTCTTAACAAGACATGATTTCATTGCTTATACTAAACTTAATTAACAACAAAGTTCCTTAATTACTAGATCTTGGCACTTATGGAAACTATAACTATAGTATTAAATTACACAACTTAAAACATGTATGGTAGAATAGTGTGATGGTAATGTGTCTGTTACCAAACACCAGGGGTGTGGGTTTGACCTTCAGCCCAGGTGTGAGCTCAATGATTTTATTCAGGGGTTTAAAAATTAAATGGTAAACTCAACAAGCTTTTATTTTCATTGTGGTCTGCCAGAAAGAGACTGGTACTGGGCCAGGTATATAGCCTGTCACTGGATAATATGAGGTGAGCATGCTGAAGACTGGAACCTGTAGCCTAGGTTTTATGGAAATTCAGTCTTTTTCTCAATGATTTTTAAACACTTGAATTATTAATATTAAGTCCGTAATTGTAGTTCTTATTATTCCATCATTGTTTCTTGAGGGAAGTGGATAATTTATACCAATGTGCATTATTAAGAATTTCATGTGCATTTTACCAGGAGCACAGTGGCTTAGTGGTTAGCACGTTTGCCTCACACCTGCAGGGTTGGGGGTTCGATTCCTGCCTCTGCCGTGTGTGTGGAGTTTGCATGTTCTCCCCGTGCCTCGGGGGTTTCCTCCGGGTACTCCGGTTTCTGGTCCAAAGACATGCATTGTAGGTTGATTGGCATCTCTAAATTATCTGTTGTGTGTGCCCTGCGATGGACTGGCACTCTGTCCAGGGTATATCCTGCCTTGATGCCCAATGATGCCTGAGATAGGCACAGGCTCCCTGAGAGTAGATCGGATAAGTGGGAATGAATGAATGAACATTTTACTCCTTAAGGAACCTCAAGCATTGGAGAATAGAGCTAATTTCATGGCCGCAAGAATGAAAAACAGAAGGTTAAATTGAAGAAATGAACAAGATGACAACTGCATACAAAAACTTTTTTTCTTATTGCACAACCTTTTTCTCTCTCTCCTTCTGTACCCCAACCTGTTTCTCTGTCAGTGTTAGACTCTTGTGTGCCTCTGCTAGATTCTTCTCTCATCTCTTTCCTGCTGTCTCTGTCTTCTTCAGCGACAGTGTGTAGCGACACACTTCACCCTGCTCAGGTAAGAAAACGCTATGCGGCGTGAATGAGCTGGATTCAATTTAGATATGCTACTTGAAAGAAAAGAAGGAAAAAAAAAACCTTCACCAAGCATTGGGCACGGACACACAAAATATGGTGGAAGCTGCACAAAACTTTCCTGTCAATCGATAACAGCATGCCCCGTCTCAAATCATTTTCTTTCACTCCCTGTTGCTCTGTCTTTCCACCCCCTCATCCTTCTTGCTCTATCCTTTAATCTCTCATCCCACACTGTGTGTCCATGATCTACTGTGTGCACACTTCTTTATTTTTTCTAATTATATCACTGTATGTCAAGTTCTTTTTAAATAATGAGTGGAAGATAAGTCAAACTACTTAAATCGGAAAAACGATATAGAAGAATACGATGCAACAACAGGTTAGCAATTTGTGTTCCCATTAGCACTGGATCTCGAGTGTGTCATGCATTAAATAAAGCATTTTTTTCCTCATGCATTTTTAAGTACAGCAATCAGGGGGAGGATATGATGATGAGTCAGAGCTGCAGCAGACAATTGCTATTCAAGACACAGAGAGTGGGGGAAGTGAAGAGAAGGCTGTCAGAAAATGTGGCTGCTGTGTAAAAAAATGCTGTCATTTAAATTGCTTAAGCATTATATAAAGAGCTGTGAGTATCTGATATGATCTTGATCTTTACTCCTTACATTCTGTGCACCACACAAGCGCTCTCTCTCACACTCTCACAGGCACACACACACACACACACACACACACACACACACACACACACACACACACACACACACACACACAGGCTCCGCTTTATCTGTATATTCCCTTAAGTATTCAATCTAAAAATGTTAGGCTGTAACATTTCATCGATCCTGTGCTCAGGTTACTGTTTGTACATTCTGAGATTCACATGTTCCTGTGACTGTGTGGGTTTCTTCAGAGTCCTCTGGTTTCCTCCTGCCTTCAAAAAATATGCTGCTAGCTAGACTGGCTGCTCTAGATGGCCCATAGATGTGAATCAGTGTGTAAATCTGTAATCCTGATATCATCCAGGATGTATATCCAGCCTCAAGCCAGGGTTCCTGGGATAGGGTCTGGATCGACCACAAACCAGGATAAAGCTGTTATTTAACAGGATGAATGAATGCAATGTTCCAAAAATAAATTTTAAAACTATGATCTAATGAAATATGATTTGCTTTCTAGTGTATTACTTAGACAGTGGCTGTAGATGGTACAGCACAACATAACTCAGCTCAGCATATCGCAACACATCGCAGAGCATCGCAATATTTCAGGAAGTAACATATATAACATATGTAACTAAAGCTTCTGCTGAAACTGTGGGAATTCCTACTAAAAGCTCTAGGTTAATATAAGGTTCATACTGATGTTTATCCAAAACCAAAACAGACACAGTGACGTATCAAACCTTGCTCTGCACCATCTAGTTCAAGCCACAAGCATCGATCAGCTCGACCTACCCTCTTTCAATACACATTGAAAACATCCTTCATGATATTTCTTTTTGCTGCCATCTGTTCTTGGACTGAACTTTCCCTGGTTGTCCACCATACAGGTGAGTCATTGGTATTAAAATAAATACTGAAGACCCTACCTCTTCACTAAACACTCAAGCACAAAGTAAATCTGCACCTATATATTCAATCTACTTATCCAATTATCCAATCATGTTTCAGCAGTGCATAAATTCATACAGATACACATCAAGAGCTTCAGTTGAAACAAAGCTGAAACATTAGAATGGGGAAAATTGTAAATGCAATGACTCTGACAGTGGAATAATTGTTTTGTGCCAGATAGGATAGTATGAGTGTTTCAGAAACTGCTGATATCTTGAGATTTTTCTGCACAGAGAGCACAGGATAACAAAAAACAGACAGTTGAGGATTGGAAAAAGAGATTCCATGGCTATGTTTCTTTTAATCCAATTTTCAGCTGCACATTTTTTAGCCCAATGTTGACTGCAGCTGTCATATAGCCAAACTGCATCAAGGTACAGTGTGCTATGCAGTCTGAGATTCTTTTCTGCACACCATGGTTGTAAAGAGTGGTTATTTGAGTTACTGTAGAATTTCTGTCAGATTCAACAAAGCTTGTTTGACCGCTCTTATCTCGGATGGCTTTTATGTCTATAGCACACATTTGGGTTAAGATGCAATACAACCGGTTAAGATGTTAGATTACTAAACGGACAGTTGAATTCGATTCCTAGGACAACCATTGCCACTGCTGGGCCCTTGAGCAAGTCCCTTCACCCTCACCTATTCAGATGCATGAAGAAGTTGCTTTTGGCTGCTCCCTGTTCGGGGTCGCCACAACGGACCAACTGGTCCGCACAACAAATTGGCAAATGTTTTACGCCGGATGCCCGTCCTGACGCAACCCTCCCATTTTTCTGGGCTTGGGACCAGCACTGCATCCAGTGGTTGAGGCATTGGCTGGGACTCAAGCCCGGGCCTGCCGCATGATAGGCGAGAAACCTACCACTGAGCCACCAGTGCCCCTACCTACTCAGATGCATAAATGACATAAAATACAAGTCACGCTGGATAAGGGTGTCTGCCAAATTCAAATCTAACCCCCACTTCTTTTTTAGACTCTAGAGAGTTTTGTGTGAAAATCTCAGACCAGCCATAATAGTCACACCAGCCCGTCTCACCACAAACCACACCACGGTCAAAGTAACTGATCTCACATTTTTCTCTTTTCTGATGTTTGATGTGAACATTAACGAAGCTCTTTATCTATGTGTGCATGATGATTTGATGCATTGGACTACAGCCACTTAATTAGCTGATTGGATGAGTGTACAGGTTTTATTAATAAAGTGGATGGTGCATGTTTATGCATTTAAACACACACTTTGCATTCTAAGCTGCATACAGCATTTAAACTGGATTCAAGTTTCATAACTAATGCAAGATCTCCAGCAAGAAACTTAAACAGCTTACTACATCAGGCACAGTCTGACAAAAGCTGTTCATTGTAAACTTCCTACAGTTTTAAATATGAACAGATAGAATCATGGAGTAAAACCCCCATGTATCAAGCACATCTTAAAGACCTGACATATCATATGCTCTTAGAATCAAAAGTCCGTAGAACATTCACAAAGCTAATCATCATATCCAAATGAAGCAAACTGCAAGCAGAGATATTCAGAGCACGCATTCAGACATGGTTGAGTTCATTAGAGCTGTAAATGTGTACACCCTATTGTAATTACTCTCTGAAAATAATGACAAATAAGGTTTTAATGCCTAATGAGCATATTCGTTAACTTCGTGACAAACTAAAACACAGGCTCTGCCTCCTATGACAGAAAAGGTTATATACTATAGACTGGGTTTCACTCGCACAAATAGCACTGTAACTTTTTCTTTTTTAACTGTGATTTTGGACTGTGGGTTGCTAAAGAAATCTCCCCAGGGAGTTGCAGTCTTCAAACTTCTATATTAAAAACATTAAATCATCAGTGAAGGGGGATGGGAGAGTGGGTCAAACTCTCTCTCTCTTTCTCTCTCTGTCTCTTTCTCTCTTTCTCTCTCACACACCACACACACACACACACACACACACACACACACACACACACACACACACACACACACACACACACACACACACACACACATTCTCCCTATCCATTTTAGCTCAATTGAACAATTCTTCATTAGCATAAAAGTCACATTTCCACCAAATGAATTAACATAAATATAAATGCGAGAACAAATGGAAACAAAATAGAAGTTATACATAGAACAATAAGAGAATGTGATATTTGCAAAAATTACATAAATCATCCAAAGGGTTGAGTGGGACTTTTTTCACCTCCAAATAACACATTGCATTATGGTTATCTTTAGTGACAAGATTTCACAAATCGTTCACCTTTGATGTCGTGTGTAATCTTTTCTCCCAAAACACAAGCTTTATTTACATTTTTTTTCTTGTATGCAAGCTAGAGCTAGAGACAGGAACTTTAAACAGTACGCATCTCATTGATTCATTATTCAAGCAATCTGTTATGATGTGCAACTCAGTCTCTACTGATCTCTGCATAATCTTTAATTTTCAGTGTATCTTTAAAGAAAAAAAAAAGTTCACAATGAAACCACAACAGACCATAAAAAACCTTAAAATCAATTATCCATCCACAAAACAGACTTGAGACATTCAGATTGTTTTTGATCAATCAATTTCCATAATATGAAACTAGGGGTTCAACTTATTGTCTCCATTGATATTCACATAAGCTAAACCTCATAAGCTGAAAAGGCACAACTCAGGACCTTTACATGCTCAGGAACAATGCACCTTGGCAAATAGCAAACTCTACAAATCTGAGTAGGCACTACACTGAACTATTCTCCTTCTTATAATAGATCCATAATAATATATAGGCAGTCTAAAAATGATTAAAATGATTAAATCAATTCTGCGCTATAGTAAGAGTTTCCGAAGTGCCAAATAGACAATCTCATACCATCTTTAGAAGATGAAAAAAACTTTTCAGTGTCATCAGCCAATGAAGATGGAGACTAATTACTACATTACCATATTTATTATGGAAACAATAAAAAAACAACACAACAGGATGTACTGTACTGTAAGGGATAACGCATGATGAGCAGTGCTGTTATACCACAGTAGTATGTGCTGGATGCTGAGTGCTATCAAGTGATTTAGTATGTAGTTACTTTTGTGACAGCTGACCAGCTTAAATTAATCAAATCTTATGAGCTTTGGTTTGTTAAGTTAAGTAGCCTTTATTTGTCACATATACATTACTGCACATTGAAATTCTTTCTTCACATATCCCATCCTTGGAGGGTTGTGGTCAGATTGCAGGGTCAGCCATGATGCAGCACCCCTGATGCAAGGGGGGGGCTTGCTCAAGGGCCCAACAATAGCAGCTTGGCAGTGCTGGGGCTTGAGCCCCTATCTTCCGATCAACAACCCAGAGCCTTAACCACTTGCGCTACCACCGCTACCTGTCTTGGTAAATAGATTTTATTTATTTATTTATTTTTTGGTCCACGTTTATATGGCAATTATATTTTACCTGACCTCCTTTAATTTTACAGCACGAATGATTTAAAATGCACAATAAAATGTTTGCCACTGGAGATCAGCTATATTCCCAGAAATGTTTGCAGAAAATAACTGCATTCCCATGACTGCGTGTGGCACGTGGGCGAAAGGACGTCTAGCGAAGTGACCTTGGTGAAACTGTGCTGGCTCTGGCAACTTTTCAACAAATTATTTTTTCCCCATCATTCCTTCTTCCAGACATTCGCTATCTCTCTGCAGTAGAGAAAATTTGTGTACGTTACCTATAGCCATAAAATCCTCAGGTTCCCAGGGTTGCAATGGGGCGAGCGGGCCACTGTAGAGCAACAGACCGTCTGCCACCTCTGTGATGAACTCCAAAGAGAGGTGGCTCTCGAAGCATGGCCTTATGGGAGGAAACCAAGCATAGCCGTTGCCATGGAAACTATGCTTGGTCTGCTGACATTCTGGTCCATCAAACTGTGCCGGGCACTGACATCTGAAAAACAAATAAAATATATAGAGAAAATAATACAGTAAGGTGAAAAAGTCTGACTTCACTGCCAAGAACAGGTTTGATTTAATCATTAAAGAAAATTGAATTCTATTTCACTCAATTAGAAATCCCAAATATGGAACCTGAATATTGGGTTTACCCAGTATTTGTTTTAGTTTCTCTGCATATTTGTGAGGCTGTATAGCAGATTTTTCAAACTGAGAGATCGGAAAGAGAAAATAATAATACTTAATCCGACTTTATTCAGATCAGATGCACATGTGTTAACAGTTTCTGTCTTGTAATGATTAATACTGAGCACATACATACACAGAATGATCATACGTGAGTTATATTTTAGACTTCTGAACCGGTATTTAGAAAAAAAGAAGCAAAACATAAATATAAAACAAACATACAAACAAAAAAGCAGATGTATTAGTCTATCTAAAAACTCTTCGAGGGGCGTGGCCTAACAGTGTAATGATTACACCAGACAAAAATCAAAGCCGTTCAACAGTAAAGATAAAACCTTCCCAAGCAGCATAACTACCATGACTTTATATTTTACACTGTTTTAGATTTTTTGAAGCTCACTAGGTGACATGAACACAAGGACATGGTGGACACATGGGACAGTCAACCCTTCCTCTAGTTTTATGCTGTAAAATAGTATACTTCTGCATAAAAGTGCCACATATTTCTACACACACACACACACACACACACACACACACACACACACACACACACACACACACACACACACACACACACATAACACATATCACACATACCCAAACACCATATGGTTCACTAACAATTTTATAACACTAATAAAAAAAAGCTTATAAATATGTACAGAAACAATCTAGTTGTTTTATTTTATTTCACTTTTATATTATGAGTCCAGTTGCAGAAGCACAACATTTCAATGGCATCACACATCAGTTTACCATTTTCTCTCTAATCATAGTTGTTTTTTTTTTTTATGCAGTGCTGATTCTGGCTTTGCTGGTCTTTTTTCTCCACATTCCTCACTTCCTCATTTTCTCTCTTTGTCTTATGTATTTTCAATGCTTGGCTTTTCCAGACACAAGCTTTAATGTGTCATCCTGCCACACTCTCTGAACTGCACATCTCTGACTGCAGGATTGAAAAAGATTAAAAAGGAAAAGTTGCTGTGAAACGATGGCTTCTTAACACATCTAACAGATGTAGGAGCAAACTTGAGTCAGGTGAGACAATACGTGTGAAACACCATAACGCCACCTGCTAATCATAACTAGGCCTGCATTTACTAACACAGTATGCTGAAGAGACAAAATGTCAATAATATGTTTATAAGAAATGATGTGCACATGAAGGAGTTTCCACAAACTCTGTAGTAATATTTTCATGCAATAAAAAGAAACCATTTACTGAGCTGTGTAATGTCAATGTAAAGGAGACGGCTTCAAAAAGTTAACTCAAGGGACATTTTAAAGAATCCTCTTATCAAAGGAAAGGAAAAAGTGAGCGCTACAATAACAGGGCGGCAATATAATCTAACCAAACAGCCATCCTGCAACAATGCCAGCTGTCCGTGAATAAAGGCAGGGTGATAGACCTACAATGCACTCTGGATCCTTTCACAAAAAGTTTATGACAGAGCAAGATGCCCAGAGATACGCCCTACAGTAGACTTCTTTATTGCCGGACTAGGATGCCTAGGATTGTTCTTGCATTCGCACCATTTACAAAGCATTCATCACACGCATGACAGGGGGTTTGAGTGCAGAATGGAATTCTAATGTGTGCCAGCAAAGAAATTTACTGTGATAATATGCCTTTATTGCATTCCTAATATGGGGACATTGATTAATGTCAGTCTCTTGAAGAACCCAATCCAGATAGTTTTCCAGCCCAGTGCAGCTAATTCTCTCCCCAGACACACATCCAGGACATGAGACAGGGCTGGTCTGCTTGCAATAAGGCGACATTTCACCCTACAATCAATACAATAAAGGGGGGAATTGTCTGGAGGATGGCATCATTTTAAGCTCAGGTTTCATAAAAAGCCACTCTGACTTTGGGTTAGCAAACTTCTTGTTTTGACTATGAGTCATGTTACACTTGAGTCATGGTATCTGGTGTTGATAAGAATCTTTGTCTTTCTTAACCTGCTCACACATGGTTAGTGATGGATAGCTTGAGTATTTTGCATGGAGTGTTTAAGCATAGAGCAATACATTCAAGTGACAGAAGCAATAACAGTGGAACTGGACCATCAGAGAGGCTGAAAACGAGAATACTACAGAGATAGAGCGAATGGGCTAGGCAGGAGCGAATGCTAGGAGCTTCTGAAATTGCGGTTTCTTGAACACCAGATAGCCACCAGGGTTGGTGAGAATCAACTGACTACTTTTTTGTGCTCACATACTGAGACCTTGTTAAAACATTACTATATATATATATATATAGTACCTGAGTCAGAAGTTGCAATAAATTGATTTGCCATAAAAGATTCTTGCTAGAAGGTCATGACAACTAACTCATACAAGAGTCATATAGTGATTATTAACCTTTTTAAACCGAAGACTATTTTTGAGCCTTTTGCTTGAAAAAGACATGCTCAATTTAAAATGAGTATATCTCAGAAACTACAAGGTGTATAATAATTCTGGTACAAGAATAAAGGAAACATATATGAGATTGCTTTAGAAGTATTAGTATAAGTGATAAGTATATATATATTACTAGGTCAGAGTAAGAGCATATGGAACAAAGCCAAAAAAAAAAAATTAAAAATAATAATAATTCCACCTGCTAAAATTTACAATTTTAGATAGAATATCTCTTTGAATTCAGCCTAAAAAAATCTATTGTAAATTTTTGACCATTAATATGACATAGTTTACTAATATGGGGTTAAATTGGATAAAATGAACAAAGAAAAGAATTTATCTAATTTATGTCTATTTTCAGTTTAACAACTTAAAACAACAACATTGGTGCCCCACCAATGGGGCATTGGTGGCTCAGTGGTAGGTTTCTCGCCTATCATGCAGAAAGCCTGGGTTCGATTCCCAGCCACTGGATGCAGTGCCGGTCCCAAGCCCGAAAAAATGGGAGGGTTGCGTCAGGAAGGGCATCTGGCGTAAAACATTTGCCAAGTTGTTGTGCAGACCAGTTTGTTTGCTGTGGCGACCCCAAAGAGGGAGTGGCCGAAAGCTACTTTCAGTTTTAACAGCTTAAACATAAAAACCTACTTTATAACAGGTACATATAAAAGATTTGACAGCCAATAATTACATTGTAACAAGAGATATTTTATAACACTTAAATATGTGTATAACTTATTTCTGATTATGATTGTTGATGCCATAATGACAGTTATGTGTTTTACTGTTAGCATACACAGAATGATGTTTTTTGTAATGCATTTGTATTATATTTTACCTTTTGACATGTCACATTGTTACCATCGTTACCAGATGCACACAGAGCTATAAAGTCAGTGGTATAAAGTATTACTATAAAGTAGTACTTTGTAGCATACAGAAATTCATGAAAAATTTTATGCAGGTATCATGTAGCCCTTTAAGCACACTTATGTAAAGACCCTGAAGTAAGCGTTCTTGTTTATGCAATTTACTTTCTTGGCTGAAATCTGCAACTGTATATGTGTCGGGGTGTTTTTCTAAATGAGGCAGTAAGAGGGAATGATAAAGGAGAGAGAGCGAGAGAGCGAGAGAGAGAGAATAAAATAAAAGGTAGACTGAGTGGGACTGCTGCCAAAATGCCATTTAATCTTTGCACTTTCACCAGTACTTGATAAGCATCAACTATTCTGAAAATGGTCATGGGTTTCAAAGATTAGGTTCAAAATGTCACAACATTGAACCAGCAGAGTCACCAAGGCATCAGATCATGTTCTCCCAAGCTGATAATCAAAGTCTTGGCCCCAGGGTACACAGCAGGGTCATCAGCAAAAGACACTCCAATCTTCAAAGCAACAGATTTCTCTGAGTGAGTATGTTAGGTGTTTAGAAAGCTAGTGTTTCCTTAGCAATTCGAAGAAAATCGCACATGCTAAATAAGATTATTCAGCCAGTTGACAGAATCCAGGCCTTACATTCAATCTTGATGAGCTAAACTTTCCCTGTTACGCCTTACCAGCATGTTTTATTAATTTCTTGTTTTGCAGCCAGTATATTGAAAACAAATAATAAATATCCATGTTCAAATCCTGATAGTAATCCTCCATCAGTGAGTATTTACAGTCACTGGCTATTTTATTAGGAATATTAGCAGCATTTAATGTTGAGGAGAAAATGTAATCTTAGTAGCCTTTGACTATAATATGCATGGTTGTTGATGCCAGAGGCTGGTTTCCATATTTTATATACAACTGATCTCCTAGGATTGCCATGCACAATAGTCCTTACAGAGAACAATGCAAAAAACAAAAATTATTCTGTGCAGGGCAGTTCTACACATGGAAACAGCTTGCTGATGAGAAGGTTCAGAGATGAATGGCCAGACTAGACTGGTTCGGGCTGACAGGAAGGCTCCAGTAACATTTTAGTATGGCGTTTCTAAATAAAGTGGCTGGTGAGTGTGCATGTGTGTGTTCTTTAAATCCCCAGGGCCATTTCTCAACCACTTGGCCAGCTTCATGTATTCTTTTCAGGTCTGTGCCACATATTTCCACTTCATGAGTCAAATGAATAGCTAGCACAGCTAGCCTGTGCTATTGCAAAGCGATAACATGGGTCTTGTCTGGTTATCTCTTTCTGAAAGGCTCACATCTGTGCTTCAGGGTACAAGAGAGGAGCAGAAGGAATCTATCTGAAGCGTGCACCGCACTAGATGCAGGTGGTCCACTGGAATATACTGCTACTGCTTCATCCTGCTAATCGTGTATGGGCTTCTGGATGATGTCACTCTATGAAAAACTTAGATACTGTCAGAGTGGCTAATCAGCTCAGTACTATTTAATCAGAAAAGAACACTGAGGTGGAAAAGACTCAGAAAGTTCCATTCCACCACAGGAAACTGTCGCATTACTAAGGTCCAATATTTTTCCATAATCAAAGATTCTTATTTTATGCAAGGGTTATGAAATGTGATACAGTTCACAGCATTGGTTTGTGTGGGTGCTCTCTGCACTTTGGTGATCACTGCTGCAGATGGTCACCTGGCAAAGACTACAGTATTTATTTATAAAGCGTTGTTGTAAAATGAATAGATGATTTTCAAAAAAGCATAATTAAGTCAAGCAAATCTTTCAGTGGTTAAGAAATACAGCAAAAAAGCAGCCAAGTGCTAATAGTTTTCAATATATGTGCAATATTCTGGGAAAAGATGTTCTTTCCCTGCCTATAAAATGTTCTCACAGCTCAGCTTTAAGAAACATTACTGTATTTAACCAAAAGGACATGGACATGTTTTGTATTTACTTTTTAATCCTGAAAAAAGGCAAGTTTGACAAATGTGTTGGTAAAATCAGTGAGTCTGTCTATTTACAGATTTTCTCCAACAGTGAATGTCAAGGTTTGAACAGTTTTTTGGAGAGATATGTGCTGTAACAAAACAGACGTAAGCAAGTTTGCAATCTGAAATCTTAAACGCTAGTGGTTGACACACAAGTACAAAATAGAAACATGTCAGTATGAAAAACCCTGTAGTTTTTATATCTATATACATATACGTATGTAAAGTAAAGGTGAAGTTAAGGGTATTTTAAAGACAGCTGAAGTGTCCTTCACTACATGTGTAAGTTAAATAGCTTTAATAAAAACTCTACAGCATTTAGAAAGCAAAATTCTTTTCATAGTCCACTACAAGCACTTTAACCTGAAATATAGCATAATCATTAACATACTTCAAAAAACTTCTTCTTCTTCTTCTTATTATTATTATTGCATTAATATTAGAGTTCATTTTACATATCATACTTGAAACATCCCTTTTCCCACAAATCATCTATTACAGGTCATTTAAATATAGTTTTAGTTTTAAGTTTTAGTGTCCAACAGCATTCACTCCACTCTGATTCTTGAACACATTCTGCCTTATAAAATATCTGAAATATTCTACAAGTTGCATTTTCAACAGGAAGTTGCATCATCTGAGTTTCCTAATGATTATAGGAAGAGGAAAAACATGTTCTTACATTATGACATTGTGATATTGACTGACTTGTTTCAAATTATAGACCAAAAAATAAAACAAACAAACAGAAATAATAATTAAATGAATGAATAAATGAATAAATAAATAAATAAATTCCCTTAGTGTCCTTATGGAAGTTAACCATATTTTGTGTGTTTGCTAATTAAAAAAAAAAAAGACCCTCCATCCTGTTACTATAAATTTAAGCAAATTTTTTACCCTAGGAAAATTTTCAATATTGTTGCCAATTGCATGTCTCCATAAATACAATGTTGAAAATGGTACAACATAAAGTTATTGTGTTTTGCACATGAACAGCTATGCAGAGCCTGTGAGAGCCCGACACAAACAAGCATGGCTCTTACCGTAGTGTGTGAAACAGTATTGGTACTGCAGTTACGATACATCCTAATGAGACACTGTCCATGTCTGTGTGTGCGCACTGTGTGACATCTTATTGTTCACACTCAGGTAAGAGAAGGTCTAAAGCTTGGATTAACATTATTTTCATGACACGAATAGCTCACACAACAAGCAAGTGCCAGTGCAGCTTTATTTGCTCTATTTAATTAAGAACTGAGAAGAAACTGAATGAAGCAAATAAAGAATGCGTGGGCATACATACATACAGCATTCAGTTTCTCCTGTAAGGACAGATGAAGGGGGAAAAAGATGCAAAGTTGAACAGCATCTCCAGATTGGTGATAAATATGGATTTTTCTTCCCAGTGGTGTTTCTTTTTTTTTTTTTTTTTGTTCAATTGCCTAATTAATCAGGTGAGACTTGGCAGTATGACTGCTATCCTCTACCATCTATCACAGATCATAGGATGTGAACATGTCTGTGTGTTCATATTTGTTTGAATGAAGTGGTGCTGATTTGGATATCACTGGCTATACTTAAATAGCAAGCATTCTGTCAGTCTGAATTAATTTAATGAATACTGCATATTATGAAGAAATTGTTCACAAGAAACTTTTTAGACAGCTAATGTCCAGTCAGCATTTTTAGTATCTTGAATCACTTTGCTGTGTTTCATAAACATCATAAATTACAAAATTCTCAGAGTATATAATCATATGATTCACATCAGTATATCAAAACTTCCACTCAAATGCTCTAGACAAGATGATTTCCACCAACCAAGGTTGATTTAACCAAGCTCACCTCTACCACCTCACTATATGATGATTGATATAGACTGATGTGTAATAAATATTTATAGCTCTTGTTTTTATCATATTGTGGCAAATTCAAGCATAACATTTTATCTTCATGACTTATGATTAATCTGACCGTTCTCATCAAGAAGGTTTTATTTCTCTTCATCTTAAAAACAAAACCTAGAAAGCCTTGGTAGTCTCTGTAGCCTAAAAGACACTTCACACCTTCATTATTTATGAGTATTTTAGTAATGTTTTAGTGGAGGGCATTCGTGGCTCAGTGGTAGGTTTCTTGCATACTATGCGTAAGGCACGGGTTCAATTCAATTAAAAAAAATGGGAGGGTTGCGTCAGGAAGGGCGTCCGGCATAAAACTTGTGCCGAGTTGTTGTGTGGACCAGTTGGTCCGCTGTGGTGACCCCCAAACAGAGAGCAGCCGAGAGCAACTTCTTCTTAGTAATGTTTTAGTGAAATATTCTGAACTGCAGGATTCACATATCAGACATTCATTACATCAATAAAAGACACTTATCAAAGACTCATGTGGGGCAATTCCATTAGAAATCCATCAAATGCCTTTAAAACCGATTACAAGCCACCTGTTAAACCATTAGGACCCTTACTCTGTGATATTAAGACATTTTCAAAACGCAAAATACCATTACTAATCATTATAGCCCATTACAAAACCACCAGGAACCAATAAAGAGACCCATTTTCCACAATTTCTTGTAAGAAAAGGCTGTATAAACCAGTTATATAGCACTTTCCATCTGAAAATTCATTCAGATTGACTGTAACTGATTGAATCTTTTTCCTTTTCTTTTAATTGAGTTATTACTCATTATTGGGCTGTAAATGTAGCTACCTACTGTATATATTGGAGCTGGAAAATATAACTGGCTATGATGAGGCATGGATGGCATGTGTGTGTTTAAGGAAGCGTTGATTGCCACCTGATACATTATGCAGCAATCAAATGCACGCATTTAATTTTAAACAAGCTCTCTGGGATACACTAGTTGGTATTGATGATGTGTTTGTTGCTCTGCATTACTAATGACCCTACGGGATATTAATTATACCGCATTTGTAAACATTTTGCATTATTAGCACAGAAACAAAGCTGCCCCCTCCCCTCCATATTCATTCTATATTATGTATAATACCCAATGAAATACTAAAGCACATTAAATGTGGAATCTCTCACATGCTCATATAGATTTCCTTGCACATAATTGAAAGAGATCAATTACATCAGGAAGGAACAGGGCTCCCTAAGGCAATAAGTGTAACCTGTTGCAAAATCTCACATCATTTCCCATAGAAACAGATTCCTAGTGTTGGTTTTAATGAGAAATTAAAGCTGTGAACTATATTCTGTCTGCCAGCCTCCCATTGAGTGACACCAGAGATTTAGTTATTAACTAAACTTTCATACTAAAAATAAAAAAAAATAAAAATAGAAATAGAAATCCTCTCCCATCCATCATTGTTCCTCCCTCCCTCTCCCTGTGTATTGTTATTCTGTAAGGAAAATCAATAGTCGTGCAAGACCTTGGTAATTGAATTGAATAGCAAGCAGAAGAAAAGCTTGCCGCACCTCATATTTGCAAGAACTCTCAGTGGTGAGAGGATTAGCCTTACAAATATTAGACAAGATCTATCTGGAAAGTTCACTTGAGCTTGAGTCATTTGGCATTCTTGAAGATGCCGTTGAGCATGAGAACGAGAGCAAAGGGAACAAGAGCTAAATCTTTCATGCTGTTTCATCACACTATTTCATCATACTTTACAGAGGCCCAACTTCTAATATGTTGCTTTTAGCCTTTTGCTTCAGTAGTGTTAATTGACAATGAGCACATAAGCACTGGCCCAATAGAACAAAACCCTCAATCACCAATCCAGTGCAGCTGAAATTATACTGCAGGGCTTTCAGCAAAGGACTCAAGGACTCTGGTTAATAAATTCTGTGAATAAATTCTGTTAATCTGGATTGCATACTAAACTACTGACCTAACGAGCTTCTAGATACTGATAAGACACACTCTCTGAATTCTAAAAATATGTTGCTTGGCTTTTTAACTTGATCTGCTACCGGGGTGTTGAACCTTTTTTACCACATGCAGGCAGGTTTCTCCACAAGATGTTGGCATTTGAAACCGTGTTTACCTAATCGCGAGGCAAGCGTAAAAAATAAGGCAGAAGATCATGATGTTTTACTGCAATATCTAATCAAATTCATTCTCATTATTTTTGTGTAATCAGATTCCACATTTTATTTTTAAATGTAATTAGCAAAAATAATCAACTCTCTTAATAACCTCACAACAAATGTAGTTTTGAGGTTTCTTGTGTATTTGCTTCCAGTAAAGTTTTTGCTTTTATCTTTTATATAATTTAATTCCTTTTCTTTATATATTTCATGGTTAATACGTCCAAGAGCCTGGGACAAACATATTTTTTCTTTTATGCTTTTGTATTTTTCAGATAAGAAGGCTTAACAACCAGAAATATGAAGAGAAAATATACTTTAAGATTAGGTTTTAAGTAATTCTGGTTTGTAGCTATTCTAAAAACATAAATGCTGTAACTATAGTGTGACTGTAGCATGATTTTTACCATAAAAAATCTAAATCATATAAACAGGTGAAAGATGAACATTTAAGAATGAAGGACATGCAGCTATGTGGAAACACTGATCAAACCCAAAACAAAGCTGTCATTTAACACAACATCCAGTCACCTAGCCATTTTAAACATACTGAGTGAAAATAAAGATGCTAGCTAGACTAGCTAAAAGCTAGAATGCAACAACAACAACTTAGGCAGAAACACTAACCAATGACTTGCTGATGTTTACACAGTGGCGGACCGTCAGGGCCTGCAAGGCCTTCTCTGCTGGCCTAAAAAATATCTGAATCACAAACTGATGTTAATTATATTTTGTCCATGAATACTTATTAATTAATTCCAAATGGTCTGTCAGCTTCCTTTCATAGCTTTTCCGATGGTTGCGCTGCTTCCAGACATGTATTTTCGTATTAAAGCATTTAACCAATGACATTTCAGCCATCATTTGTTGCCAGGCAGGGTCAAAGTCAAAGAAGTCTGCCCGGAGGCCTTCACAATCCGTTCTGCAGGCCATCTAACACAAAATAATTGTCGATGAAACTTTTGCTTCAACCAATCAGATTTTGAGTTGGTGTCACAAGGGCCCTCTAGCAGGCATACGGCAACGTCACCGTATTCAGACCCGTTGATTGGATAGGATGTGTAATAGCTATTTTGTTTTTGAGGAAAGAGAGGAGGGTGGATTTTGTTTACAAATAATCCAAATTTTTGGTGAGTAAAACGTTGCGATTTTCCTAAATAATATTGCAAGTTTATGAGGTTATTATTGATGTTTTTTACGTGTGTCGTGGCTGTAGCTGAAGTAGGAGGACACTTGTTCACCCCTGGTTTGTCTATTCAATAAAGGCATTTATTGTGGCTACAGGAGTTATCTATCTGCGATGCAACGGCTCTTTATACTGTATTTCTCATATTAAGATGGGTTTTATAACCATAAATTGGTTTTTGAGGGGCGGGTTGATTCAGACGGAGCACTACTGAAGGCCTAGGTGTGAAATGCACGGTCCGCCACTGCGTTTACAAAAGGTGCAAACATGAAATTTGATCATATACATGTTTGTTGCTTTCAGTATACAGTGGAACCTTGGCATACAAATGCAAGTTCTTAAGGCAAAAATTTGTATTGTGAAATTAATTTTCCCATAAGAAACAATGTAAATATATCCATTCCGTAGAACGGATATTATCCATAGATAATCCGTTCCAGCCACCCAAAAATATTACCAATATTACCAATACAAAGCGTATGTAAACTGTACAGCTGCTTACAAAGAACTGACCCAAGCCAAGCATTCCATGTCAAGGGTCCTCACAGGAAGTTGTGCCACTAAGCTTGGGCTAAAAATAAAACAGACCACCCAAGCCACCAATCTGTCAATAAAAAAAATCATGTAGCTTCACGTAGCCAAAGGCAACATTGGTATAGTGGGTTGAGTCTTTCGAAACAGCTTTCGCTGACTGAAAAAGAATCATAAAATTTGGAAACTTGCTTTGGTTGGCTTTGCTTGGCTTTCCACTGATGTAAACAAGTTTTGAACGGCTCCTGAACGTAGCCGGCATTCAGTTTGTTTGTATGCCAAAAATGCTTTGTATGCCAGTGGAAAATTTCTTGCAAAGAATTCTTAAGGCGTAAATTCGTAAAGGAGGGCATTTATTTGCCAAGGTTCCACTGGATATTAATGCACTTAGCTAGCTAAACAGCTTGCCATATGTTATTACATTACAATGACTACCACTTCTTAGGCTAGTCAATTAGGTTATAAACCAAAACTTAAAACTGGGCAGAATTTAATGAATGGTTTGTCCACATCTCATCATATGGCATATTGTATGTTATTGACAATTCTTTTTTTTTCGTATAAATAAAAAAAAATTACTGCAATTACAAAAACAAAACAAAAACAAACAAAAAACTAAATTGATGATTTCAGCAAGTTGAGGCATTGGTGGCTCAGTGGTAGGTTTCTCGCCTATCATGCGGAAGGCCCAGGTTCGATTCCCAGCCACTGGATGCAGTGCTGGTCCCAAGCCCGGAAAAAATGGGAGGGTTGCGTCAGGAACGGCATCCGGCATAAAACATTTGCCAAGTTGTTGTGCGGACCAGTTGGTCCGCTGTGGCGACCCCGAACAGGGAGCAGCCAAAAGCAATAACTAAAGCAAGTTGTACATTTTTGGAAGAAAGTACCAGCTGTTCAGACAGTACTTCCTCATTTGGAGAATTGACCCAGACAGGTCCAGACAGGCAAGGGCAAGAAAAGGATAACTGAAATATATAACTGAAATGGATGAGGTAAGACAGGCATACGTGATGTGAAGAAAGACACCTGTGAGGAAGATAGGAGCTGGCAATTATGTTAAAAAAATGATAATATGATTATCAATGTACTCTGTCATTAAGTAGAATGACGATTTCCTTCAACAAATTAATAAAAATAACTGTGATTCATGATCATAATCATATAAACTTCAGTCTTCTATCTCAACCCTGGTAGCACTGTGAGGTAAAGCATGGCTGGTAAGGTAAGAATGGCTACTTGGGTTAATGAGCAGTTGCTGACTGCAATGTGTATAAGCCATTATTCTTTAAAGAAAGTGTTAAATTGGATGTGGTTCCCACACTGTTCCAGAGCAGTTCTGCAGTGTCATATAAAAGAAAACTCCATAACTTTGCATATAAAAATGATTGCACAGACTGCCATTTATCCATTTTAATTTATTACTTCATTGTTAATGCTATGTTTTTAATCTTTCTAATTTTTAATTGACCTCGGTTTATGTGGTGAAACATGCAACTTGACATGATGGATCCATGGAACTAAGTCTCAGCTTTCAGTCTTCACAACAGTATGAAACTGTATGAATCATTCTAAATGACACATGAATCTTTAATAAGAAGGTAATACTGGAGGAATCAATCTTAGCCAGATTCGTAAAAAAAAAAAAAGATACTGATTTTATCCCCCCACATTACTTCAGTGCTTATTACACCAACCAGTGTGCCCCGTTATGGCCAGTAGCACTGTCTACACTTCTTCAACATCCCACTATATCATAACAACAGCCGAAACCCAGAATGGTTACAAATCAACATCATTCATACAGACAAATTGGCATTTGCTTGGCATTTGAACCCACTCCACTATTTTGGCACTGACAACTAATTTCAAAGCTTTAAAAAAAATGACAGCGTTCCAGTATATGAAAAGACTGCCATAGTCTTGTCCAAATAACACCAAAGCCAGATAGCTTACTCACTCATTTGATGTCTATTTAACAAGCATTCCTTTCAGAAAATAATTAAATACACTAGCAAAACCAACTAATTAGTAGGTGCATCATAATCTAATTATGACTGTTTACAAATTACCAGACAGTATGTTTGAAAAAAGGGAGACAAAGTACTAAAAGGAGGAAATGTATAAATATATATCTATTTGTTTGAGCATTGCCCTGTGCAGTTCTTTCTCCTTTTTCCCCTCTTTGTTTTTGGGCTCTGCTTATATGCTTATAATCAAAACTTTTACCAATTATGCTGGTGGTTACTGCACTCTTAGAAATAAATGAAGCGATGTAATTTGATCACTGGCAACTTCTAATTCACCTGATGAAATTTCCTCAGATTTCCCAGAGCTATACAAAATTGGAAAAATCATTAATTACTGTTTATTTTCCATGATATTAGCAAAAAATGCACTATTTCATAAGGAAAATTCTCCATTGAATGTAATAAACAAACCAGCCCTTGTTCACACACACACACACACACACACACACACACACACACACACACACACACACACACACACACAAAAATGGAAACTGTCTAACCTGTATCCGTTCTGCGTGTCCACACACACTCCTCCGTTGTGGCAGGGGTTCCTGGGGTAGGTAGAACAGCCCTGGTGCAGGTGTTCCCGGGCTGAGCAGCTGCACACAGCTGTGGACTCCAGTGTCACTGACACCAGAGCCATACTGTCTGAATCTACCACGGAGGGCCTCTCGCTCACACTTAGCCTGTTCATACAGCCTCCCCCTCCACTGCAGTCCACCGCCGCACACTCATCCACATGCACCTGGGTAACGTTCACCTGCAGGAATGACTGCAACTTGAGATAGAAAGAGTGGGGAGAGAAAAATGCATAGAGAAAGAGAGTAGGATATTAAGGAGAGCATCCATACAAATAATGAAAAAGAGATTCTTTCAATCAATGTTGTGCATTGATTATAGACCTGGAAAGGATAAGAAATAAGAAAAGAAATTGAAAGAGGTCCTATGCTCCAGGATTATAATACAGAGCAGCAAACAATAGTCACAAACCCATAAAAAAAATAACAAAAGAGTGAGAACAAAAGGAAAGGACTTCACAATCCTCTCAGGTAAAAGTCATACTACAGTAAACACTCTCATCAGCACACTCCGTTTCATCTCCTGCCACCATGGCCACTCGAGGGCTTATCCCATCCTGCACTTTTTCTGAAAGAACATAAACAGCAAGAGCTTAACCTGTGCTCTGTGCTTCAACAGCAATTTTTCAGCAGCCTGCTATGGAGTGTGTATTGTCCTGTGATTGAATGGCTCTCCCCTAGCCAGAGTGGATAGGTATGGATAAGTGTAGTCATTGAGGGCAAAGGATATACAAGGAAGAGAGCGTGAGAGATGAGACTGTGCCTTAGCTCTAAATGTAACTGGATATGTAACTCCTCTCTGCTCCTAAGAGGAAATCCATTTGCTTTAATGATATTTGGAGAAGCAGTGACAGGTTGAGCTAACATCATGGTATGGCTGCTGAGGGGACCTGCTAGATTAGTGCTCGAATGGCTGATTAATGATAGTGGTCTGCTCCGTCGTGGTGCAGAATCCAGGCATTGAGGCACCATGTGGACGTGATACAGCCCACCATTCCTGGAGTGAGACAAGACACTGTCCCTGTGCATATACATCCAATAGGGAGGCTTTCTGAAGCTTTATCTTCTATCTATGCTCTATTTGCTTCACTGCCAAAGCTACTTATAAAAGCAAGTCCAATGTGATGAGTGAGCAATATGACAAAGCAAGTACATCACTTTATATTATATTATGGGTTTTTTACCCAGTCTACTTCCTGTTTGAACACAGTGGTGAGTTCCCAATATTCCCATGTGCTAATAATTAAAAAAAATGCATTTAATTTATTATTTTAGCTTATTCGTTCATTCATTTGAATCTTCAGTAACTGTTCTTTCCTGGTCAAAGTGTCGTGGATCCAGAGCTAATCTCTATGTGCTCTAAATATGCCATCATATACTAAATTTTATTTATTTATTTATTTATTTATTTTTGTTTGTTTATTTATTATTATTATTATTATTATTATTATTATTATTATTATTATTATTATTATTATTATTTTTATTATTATTATTATTATTATTAGTGTCAGGAATCCCCCTCGTGTGCCACATGTTTTGTTTTGGCTGAAGTGAACGCTCCATTCATTCTTTGTTCGCGACGTTACCAAGCCTTGTCTCTGTGTTTGTTTAAACGGTTTCGACTTTGCTCTGTTTACTTTGATCTCCATGTTTTGCCCTAGTCCTATTCACTGTTGTTTGCAAATCACCTGAACCTTGCATCGTCCTTTGTTTTTGCCCATGCTGGTTCTCTGACACCACAGTTTGTTGATCGCTCAACCATTGTTTTTTGACCTTGCCTTTGCTTGGTGTTTTGGAACTGTGCACTACTCTCAGTAAACTACATTAACTGCACTTGCATCCTAGCAGAACATCCTTATCCCAGTAGTAGCAATATTTCTATTAAGAAGCAACACGTCCTTGGAACATTATTTTTAACACAACACAAATATTTGCTTAAATGTCTGCAGCAAAAGTGAACAAACATATCTCTCATTTGTTTTTGCAGTTTGTACCTAATTTTCAGTTGAATGTTTAGGTTCTTAAATTTTTAAGCCTTGATTAACGAAATCAAGTGTATTAAATGACTTTTGTGAATAATTTAAACCTGGTCAATATAACAGATTTTTATCAGCAGAAAGCACAGAGGATTAATATATAATGCATTAGCACCAGTATAAGAATCACAGCAAACTAATGGAATATTTCAAAAAAAATTTCTAAACCAGATCTCAGTAAATACATTATATTTTGCTGGAAAATGTACTTAGTTTGTGCCCTGACTTGTTTGATTTCATACTTTTAGTGTAGTGTAGTGTACAATGAAAATGAATATAAATAATAGAATGAGGGGAGAACATGCAAAAATCCACTTGGACAGTAATCTAGGCTTGGAATCAAACTCTGTGGCTTGGAGACAGAAATACTATATCTGTTGTGGCACTGTGCTGTCACAAAACATTCATTCATTCATTGTCTACTGCTTATCCGATCTATTCTCGGGTCACGGGAAGCCTTTGCTCAGGCATCATAGGGCATGAAGGCAGGATACACCCTGGACGGAGTGCCAACCTATTGCAGGGCACACACACTCTCATTCACTCTCTACGGATAATTTAGAGATGCCAAACAACCTACAAGGAAGGAAACCAGAGTACCCGGAGGAAACCCCCGAGGTACAGGGAGAACATGCAAACTCCACACACACGGCGGAGGCGGGAATTGAATCCCCAACCTTGGAGGTGTGAGGCAAACATGTTAACCACCAAGCCCCCCGTGCCCCCCCATCACAAAACAGTTATTCAATATTTATTGACAATATTTGTAATCAGTACTTACTCACCCAACTTTAATCTGGAGAAATGTGGTCTGTTTTGAAAAATGTTGTCTGTTTTAAATATGTGGTTGAAGTACTCCTATTAATTCTATAAAGGGTCTCAATGTCAGTACTTTTTTAGTAGCATGTCTTATACCACACAGCACTGTTAAATTCTTAATTCTTATTGGTCAGAATGTGTTGATTGTCTGATAGTCATTTCTCCTTCAAAGCAAATCGCAGGATTACAAAAACGTGTGTGTTCTAAGACATCATTGGCACATACTTTATCAAATTCAGGGTGATATATCACCATACGTAATGATTATTTTCCTAGCACAGCATGTCCTGTCATGTTTTATTCCTTATTTAGTAAATCCCCTTGTCTAATTTTCAATTGATTTGACCCCTATATCGAGAGCGATGAGTCCAGCCCTACTCACACAGACAGTAAAGGTTAAAATGTTCAATAACACCACTGGCTAAACTCCCAGTGCTCTCTAGCTGTCGCTCCACCGTTCTCCAGGGACCCAGAGGCTTTTCTATTTACCATACAAAGTGTGGCCAGCATAGGGCACACAGGCCTCTAACTGCCACTTTCATGTGCTAATGCTTGCTAAGAAGGTGATTTGCATGCATTACCTGTGAGGTTAACCACCGAAAAAGAGGTCTCATTTCATCAGAGCTCAGAGACATCTGATCAGCCCTGGCTTCATATCAGCAGACTAGACGGAGTAACAGAAGCCCACACATGGGAGTCGGGGATCTGCACACAGCCCGTAGCTAGTTGACGGAAAATCTAATCATGCTAGCTGGCTCTTGCTCATCTTTCGCCCCTCTCTCTCTCTATCTCTCTTTCTCTCTCTCTGTCTTTGGCTGTCTCTCTCAATCCTCCAGGCCGTTTCCAAATGGTTGCATTTGTAGTGCAAGTCCGCTTCTTTTCCAAAGTTAATTTCCAAACATCGCCTTGAAACGCCTTGAAATTGGACCTACAATTCCCATAATTCCCACAAGGACAGCAGTCTACAGAGGCATCCTGGGCATTCTGGGGATTGTTCAGAAAGGAGATGACATCCACAAAAAAGGGAAAAAAATCAATCAAATAAACAAACAAACAAATAGCCAAAGCCAGCGGACAAAGCCAGAGTGAAATATTTTGGTTTAGTGTGGTTTTACACTGCCCATGTTGCTCGTACAGGGGCTTGTAATCATGCTTTTAAAATTCATTGGTTGTTTGTTGATCCAAATATCTAGAACATATCACATTTCTGCAGTACTACAGTTCTCTCATTTGGCTCAGTTTAGCAATTCAAATCAGTGAAAAAAATTCCACCTGCAATCCAAAGCACATGGCCTGTTTGGTTTACTTCATGCATTGGGAATGATAGAGGGTGGACTTGCTTTCTCATCGCAATCAAACCACACTAGAGTTTACTTGCAACCAGACTGCAACCACACGGTTCAGATGGTCTCACCTGAGTGAAACTGGTGTGTTTGTAGCTGACTAAACAGAATGCACCATAGAGGAAATGCGACAGGGTTTGAGTCAAACAGACAAAAGTGCTAGAAAAATGAAAGCACCATAAATTAAAGTATGTTCTTCACATGCTTCATCAGGCTTCGTTTCACATATCTGAATGTTTTTCTTGGAGCAATTGTGTTCTGATAAAGGAAGTTCCCCTGGAAATGAAAATTACTCATAGAAAAGCAGGGTAAGGAAGAGAGAGAGAGAGAGAGAGAGAGAGAGAGAGAGGGGGGGGAGGGGGAGGGGGAGGGGGAGGGGGAGGGGGAGGGGGGGAGAGGGATAGGGATGTGAGACTATATGAGACTACGGCAGGGACTCGGAGATGGGAACAACATACTCTCAGTACCAAATTACGCACACCGCTGTGCTTTTCTCTCTGACGTTATTGCTTGCATGCTCTTTCTGAACTTCTCATAATGAGCAACAGGTGTGACATTCAGCATGACAATCCTTATAATCACAACAACTCCTCAGGCCCTTCAAAGCATGCATCTTAACCCCCCCCCCCAACCCAAAAAAGAAAAAAAACAACAACAATGGAATAACATGTATTTGTGAGAGAATGGCCCCATATTTCAAATCAACCTGAACAAAAGGAGCTAATGCAAAATACTCCAATTATTCATTTGGCACATAATTACTGCAGCTGGTAACATTCTGCGTAGCTTTGGAATATCGAAGCCCTGAAATCTGACGAGCTGCAACGTTGTTATGCCCACATAAAGATGCTAAAATCTGTTTTGTCTAAGAAAAAAAACATGTTTTGCACCTCATTTCATGCTCCAGCGCCTGCGTGCAACAGATAAAACGCTTCTGCCTGTAATGAGCAACTTGTGTTCTCAAGCTGTCTCAAATCACGTCTTCACACACTTTTAATGCAGGTAGTGTGTTCACACTGGGAAATTCAACAAGATGTAGTGTTAGTTACATTTAAAATTAGCTATGCCTTTAGCGGCAGCAGCAACTGTAATTATATTTATTTATATAATAGATATAGCAACGAAAAAAAAAATACTCCTCACTGATTAGTATTTACACACCACATGTTATGGGTGGTAGGCCCTGTGTTGGGCCACTAGGGGGGGTTTCCAGCAGGGGTTATGTTATGTCATTGTTTACATCATGTCATGTGTTTGGTTTAGCCCCGCCTTTTCCTATTGTTTCCTAATTGATGTTCACCTGTTCCCAATGTTGTGTGTAATTATGTTTTGTATTTATAGCGGCCTTTTGCCAGGGTTCGGGACTGGTCGTCGTCATTATTACGTCTTTATGTTTCGTGTTTTTGTGGCGTCATGTCTGCTGTCTCCGTGTGATTTAAGTTTAATAAAACCCCTGTCTGCTGTCTATGTCCGCGCTGGGTCTGTTTCCTCATGCCTTGGATACCGGAAACGTGACACCACAGGGGCCCTATTCTGAATTTCTGCACAAATTTGCAGACTTCATGTAAAATCTCAAAAAAATGACCATATTTAGACATTTGGCACAAATATCGAAAACACAGATACTCTTCCCTGATCTGAAAATCCTGTAGATTCCCACCTAATTTCATCTGAATTACATTTTAGTCATAATATACAAAACTGTGCAAAAGTATTAGACACATACAAAGAAGTGCTAATTAACATTTTTACATAAAAGGTCTATACTGTACAGAAGTATACAGAGCAGTAAACTGTAAAAAATAAATAAAATTAAAATGTGATTAAAACAGTTGATAAAACAGTTTGTTGAGTATCATAAGGAAATTAACTGGTACGGTTTATGGAGAATGAATTTTGGAGAATCTGCCGCAATCCTGCTGGACTTGTACTAAAAATGCATTTTTTTTGTTTGTTTAGTGTATATGCACTTCACCTCACTACAGCATTAAATGCACAATCATGGCAGTTCAGCTTTAATAAAATCTCTAAATTTATTAGTTTATGACATCATGTTTCTTACAAGAAAAATAATCAGCGAGAAGAACCTAGTACTCTGTATATTTTTTTCCTTAAATAGATTTTGAAAATTTCTTCAAACTACACTGGTCTCATTACCTGTATCATTACTGGGGAGCCTGGAGCCTAGCCCAGGGGACAAGAGGCATAAAGCAGGGGACACTCTGGATAGGGTGCTAACCCACTGTACAATTAAACACACACTCACACACTGTGGGCAATTTAGAGATGCCGTGCAGCCTACAATGCATGTGTTAGAACTGTTGGGGGTTAGGGTGGGGATGGGGATGGGGGGATTTGCTGGCAGAGTAACTGAGAAATAACTTACTAAAGCTTTTGGAGAAAATAGAGACCAATCACACACACACACACACACACACACACACACACACACCCCCATACAAAAGAATAATTTTATAATTTATAATTTAGAATAATTTTTAAGTACTGAGGTATTTTTTACTAATTTAATTAGAGTTGAAAGAACAGCTCTTGCCAAGCTCAAATCTTTGACTGCTATACATTTATAATGATGTAATTAATGCAGACTTCTCTGTGCATCCAAAAGTAAAGTTTGGTGATCCACAAGACTCGACCATCTTTATATATACCGGTTATTTATAAAAACTGCATTAGCTTGATGATGCTCAGCTTTATGCTTCAGCAAAGCCTGATAACAGACATCAAGTTGAGGAACATACACAGGACATTAGACACTACATACTGAGTGACCTCCTCCTACTTAATCCCAACAATTTCTACTACAGTAGGACCTGAGTGACATCTAATAGTACCTGAGGGGACATTTGTATTACTATGATCCGGCATGTCTGCTTAGATCAAAAGGTGCAGGTTCTTTTATATTACCCAGAATAATAAAAACTACAGTACAGGCTTGAGCTTTTTTCCCTTCAAAACCCAAGGCTATGGAAAGGTCTTCCTATCTTCCATGTTCAGGATATTCTCATCTTCAAGTGTAAATTGCAATAATAGGTTTAGTCAGGAATTTCAGGTAAAAATGCAGATCTGTGGACAGTATTTTAGCAAAGTGAATTTTTTAATGCTGTTGATGGTGGAGTAGCAGAACAACGCTGTTCTTTTATGCCTGTATTACCACCCAGCTCTTGCTGCATGTACTACGATAACAATGCACACCGTTTTAAACCACAGGAGGATAAAAGCATAACTAATGATCTCCATCTGTAGAGCTCTATGCCAAGTCATGACACATTTCTACTCATCTCATCCACTGAACCTGCATGATTCATCCAGATGAATCATACAGGTAGCCTCAAAACTTCGCTCTGTTCTTCTACCTTCTTCATCTGGAATGTTATGCACCTGTGACTCAACCTCTGCTGGCACGGCTGGTTTGGCTTTTACATCCTAGGCTTCCTGAAAGCATATAATACCTAAGACTAACCTTCCTACTCTATTAACCTCACCTTCCTTGGACAGCGGCATAATTTAAGAATCATAAAGACTATCCTATGTTCATTTCCATGACTATGAACAATATGATTATCCCATATGCTCTTTGGCCTTTCTATATTTGACTGCTTATGTAATGATGAAATATTATCCAAAATTCACCCAGAAAATTATGGATTCCCTTTTCAGGTTTTTTATGGTTTCTTCCTCATGGCATCTCTGGCTGGCAACTGGTTGGCTAAACATGTAAAAACTGTCTATTAGATAGCTAATATCAGCCAGCTAGCTTAATCTGCAGGCTGGCATCTAAAACCATTGTGTGAGGTTACATGATGTGTTTTGTGACAGAGACTTAAACAGTTTTTGAACATGTATTGACTTGCCACTCACATTGATCCACATGTTGTAGAGATGCACATCATAAGAAAGGTTATAAAATGTCCTGAAACAAGCAGCTTGCAGTATCATTTCTCTTGTCATAGACAGCTCTAAATTCCCAATTCCCCAAATCATACATCTAGCAGCTTTTAAACTGAATGGATACAGAAAGAACTCCTGGGGAACTTTATAGATGGGAGGGGGTTTTCATCATCGTCTGAAATGTCAGTATGTGCGCACTTTCACTGATAATCGCAAAGGTATTCTGAGTATATCTCTATTGGGATGGTAGGTTAAGGGAGCATGATAAAAGGATGAACCCCTGGGAGTTGAGCGACATGCCCCTCGACTGCTTCCTTTATCCCAGCAGGCCACAGGAGAATCATGGGTGTTCAAGTCTGAGCATGTTCGTGGAGAAGAAAGATGGAGCGAGCTAAAATCTCAGAGCTCATGGAACAGGATTAGTCGATGCTGGAAAGCTGAATATAAGGGGAGGCTTCTCTTTTCTGTCTCTATCTTGTCATCCACCATGAGCTTATCTGACACACAGACAGCCATCATGGTTGCAAAAATAAAGCAATTACTTAGGAGGTTTAAATCTTAGCATAAATTTTTTTTTTCATTTTTCTTTTTTTATTTATTTATTTATTTATTTATTTATTTATTTATTTATTTTTATATATTTTTCCATTTTAAAGCTGCTAAGGATTCTATACCGCGCTCACTTAGAAATTACTTTTCATTATTCTAAATCAATTCTATAGGTTCGATTTCCATAGAATTTCCAATAACTCGAGGTAGAACAAAGTAGGAATTACATATTAATGAGGTGCTCCTTGTAAATATTCACTTTCTTCTGCCCAAAGTTTTGGCTCTGAATAATGAAAGCAAGAACCAGCAGAGGCAAGAGACTAAGGGATCAAAACAAATCAGAAAATAAGAAAGTGGGTCTTTTGTGTAGTATTTCCTGTAATTAGAATGCCAAACACTGCTAACCCTAGGTCTTCTCTTCATCTCTACTGCCCCTTCTTTCTATTCCTTCTTGCTCATCTCTATAGCTCACTGCTGGCTTTATACTTCCTCTCTCATTCTGATCAACGTCTGTCCTCTGAGAGAGAGCGCATTCAAATAAATTGCTGCAGGCTGCATGAAAATCACACCTGAAGTCTTCCTCTGCTTCTCTGTGGTTAAACCATTTTATATTTGCAGAAGAGAGGCAGGAGAGCAGCACTTATTTCACAGAAAAGAACTGGTAGCCAATGGCAGAATGATCCCAAAAGGGCTTTTAATCTAAGTAATTAAGCTGAAGTAAAGAACATGTCCAAGCCTTTTCAAGCATGCTTGAGGGAACGTTGCTCATCTTATAGCCCCCCGATCTACAGGTGACTGGAAGAGCAATGATGCCAAGCTTAAGTAACCGAGACAGCAGTTCTAACTGTTGTATGTCTGTTCTGTGCCAGTTCATATATTTATAGCTGAGCTCACATACAAAGCTAGCCTACAACTTGCTGATGGCAACAACAACTAATTATCATGCAAACAGAGCTTACAAAAGAATAACAAACTACAACACTGATAAGCAGACACAAAACAATTATTGCAATACTTCTAATCCTGACCTGGAAGCCAGATATAAAGGGAAAAAAAACACAAAACCCTCCCATTGTTTATTGCACTGTGCATTGTGAGTCCAGAATAATAAAACACACTCCACCCGGAGAGATATTCCAGCTTACCCCTCTGTATCTGTATGTAATCGCACATGAAACCAGAACAGAAATCTTACCTTCTGTTTATGAGCAGCGAGATATCCATGCAGTCTCTCAGCACGCTGGAAAGGTGTACCGAGCACTGAGAAGCGCACATCCAGGGTCCTGTCTCGCACTTCTATAAGGCTGAAAATATTAACATCCTCTGTGCCAACAGACATCATCTCAGACAGAAAGTCTCCCAACAACTCATATCTGCTCCGTAGACCCCCTCGTCGTTCCATGAACTCTTTTGCGGTGATGTCTATGGAACAGAGCATACACAGAAAAACACAGTCTGGTTGATTTTCATTCCTGACAATTAGACAATGCTGAGTGCTGGGCAATATAGCTGAAATATGAATGTAAGAACGATGACAATCTGTGTCAAGAAACTCAACTGCAACTCAAGCTCATCTGGTCTCAGTAGGTTCACATTGATCCTGAAACAGAAATGTCTTTGGGCCAATTTTGGCTCAAGTTTGAAATCTAATAAATAAATAAAGCTTGAACTCAGCTACTGTATATATTACAGCCTCAAGGTTGGATGGTATAAATAAGCATATACAGACAGAAGTAACTCCATGAAAGGAAGTCTGAACAATATTGCCTTTCAGTGTATGCATAATATGTCTTTGTCTATACGATGAGAGTGCTATAAAGCTTAACAAGAATGCTTTTATATAAAAGCAATGGAGAGTTGTAGCAAAATTTATTTTAGCACTCAATATTCTGAGCAGCCATCAACTGAACTGCCTGGTGTTTGGGCACACAGACAGTTGAAAAAAACATCAAATTAAAGCTCAATGTCATGTTTTATCCAAAGGAGGACCAGTAGAGGTCAGAAGCCTGAGCATCTGCAGAATAACGCTCATAAAAAATGCATTCTCACGTTTTGCCCTCCTCAACATGTTCGTCTATCATTAAGTGAAGTCAGCGCCCGGCGATCACTGCTCTTCCAAATTGAAGCTGACAGGCCGCATCCGATAATGCAGGCTTGTGCAAACACAGCGCTCGCTGTCAACATAGGGGTGGCTTACTCTTTCAGTCTATGGTCACACATTTGTTGGCATGGATTGAAAGACAAACAGACTAAATGGTCTGCTTCTACAGGCTTCAGACTTATGTCTGAGATTTCACTATTAATATGGGCCAAACAAACTTCAAGTTCCCAGCTTATATCTATTGATTTACTGGCCCAAGCATTCACCAAGATGAGCTGCCAAAGCATACTCCGACTTTCCACTGGCCTTTTGTAATTGGGATGTCTTTCTTTTTTGTGTGGCTTTAGAAAGCTGGTGACCTGCTTCTCCAGAGGAGGTGTTAGTGTGTTAGTCCATGTATCACTCAGAACATCTTCTGGCAGGGTAAAGCTTCCTTGGGGCTATTTTTAGACAGTAACAGAGTTCTCCTGGGACTCCAATTGATGCTTTGCAGCTCATAGGCAGGGGAGAACATGTTGGGAGAATTTTGGGGAGATTCAGAGCTTTAATGAGATCAGGATATTGTCAGCGCCACTCAACCAGGCCTGTGCAGGGTTATATATACAATATCCTGTATACTGCCGTAGAGCATTAGGCAAGATGTTGTAAGTCTTTCATATAATATATAATTATATAATCCCATCTAAAAGCAATGGTTCCTTTAGGGAATTTGTTTTTTGTTTGCATCTCAGTTGGGGTCCGTGTGCATGTACTGAAGCATGAGTCATGACAAGTTTGTATGTGGGTGTATAAGTGTAAGTGAATGAGTGCAAGAGAGGAAGAGTGCCAGTGTGCTTTTACAGTTTTCACAGCTTTAAAGTCCTCCTCTGACAACTGGCTTAAACAGTGTGCACATCAGAACGGCACAGTGAAGGTCGTTCGAGCCTGAGGAGTGACACTCAGAGTCCTTCAAACAGGAAGTGATTAATAGGAACAAAGGTGGCATGTGGCAAAAATGGTACACCTTCTGCTCCCAACGCAAGCTCCACTTGGACTGATAGCCAGCGATGACCAAACAGTACCTCCACTGTTTCCATGGGATCTGAGCATGCTCAGAATGGCATAACCATACATTTTTTTCTACTGTTAGTATCGTTCTACAGTGAAACAATGCTGCTGGTGCAGCAGGTAGTGTTGTCTCCATCTGGGCTTCAAGGTCTGCGTTTTAATCCTGAGCTCAGGTCAATGTTTGTGTAGACTTTCTGTGAATGTGCCCATGTGAGTTTTCATTGGATTCCACTGGTTTCCTTGCTGAAGGAGAATACATGACAACACTGTGCCTTCCAGGAGTGAATTCCTGATTGCGATCCCGGTCATAGTCTTCAGATCCAACGTGACTATGAACAGGATAACGTGTTTACTGAAAATAAGTGAAAACTGATCTATATCAGTTTATATATTAAAATAAATTAAAACAAATCATAACTGAACAGAGCTGTGCAAAATATAAGTGTTCCTTTCTACATGTAAGAATATCAGCTTTGTATTCATTAATAAACAACCATTCTTTGTCTGTTCAATTTTAATAGATCATATAAAGAATGTTTTCTCTTAATTTGTCCATCTTTCCCAGGGCCCATGACCTCGAACCATAGCCAGAGAGTAAAAATAAATGTCATTAACATCAAATGTATCCATACTAGCAGAGACATTGCTTTTGAATGCTAACTGTAAATAAATAAATAAATAAATAAATAGTTAAACACCCACATTAATATTACTCATGAATTCTCACAAATCACATATATTCATATGCATTCTATATTTATGAATATATTCTATAGCTTGAGTAAAGATTCAAGAGATGGATGCAAAGAATCCATGTACAGATTTATATGTGTACAGCACAAGTACATGGAAGTACATTAAAACTATACTCTAGAAGATAGCATTAATCCAAAACCATGTAGATCTATAAAATAATATATTTACAGAAGCCAAAACATATGTCAAGAAAAAAGGACACACAGACACATCCCTAGAGAAAAGAATTAAGCATTAAATATGATTTAAGATGAGTTCAGGCTATGGTGAGCTGGAGGACAGTGATGATTGAGTGTCCATTAATGAGACCTTGAGATGGAGCAGGGATTGGTGCACTAATCCCGCTTAATATCTGCAGATATTTTTCCCGAAATCTCTTTTTATCGATCTTAAAAAGTTGTACAGGAGCAGAGAATTCTTGACAAGATTGGAGGATGAAAATAGATGAGACATTCCGAATGTTTTTTTAAGATAAAAAATGTCTCAGTTAGGTGTGTGTGTGTGTGGTGTGAATTTTATCATCTTCATGCCTTTCTCTTTCAGTCAAGTTTACCTGCAAATTTTACCAAAAAAAAAGACAATAAAAGCCATAACCTGTATAAAGCAGAATACTGAAAAAGAATTCTAGTTTTACTGCAGTCAATATTTGTTTTTGAAATGGGATTTCAAATGTCAAGGACGCTGAAATTAATAGTATGAATAGGTCTTTCCAATAGTCTGAAAGCTGGGGTTTTAGTGTGTGTTTGGTTAGGATTCTAAGAAGGCATGGTTAGTGGGGGATACACAATATTCGCCTGTAAATGTGAGAGCTGCTGTCTGACAATAAAGCTTATATGTTTAGCATATATTTATGGACTAAGCTATTGTACACCCACACACACCCACCCACACACACACACACACACACACACCATACATTCATACATATTTTATGTATACACACAGAAAGATAAATATTAAGACATAATGTTAATATTATGTATGTAATGTATGTAATATTCAGTAGAAACATTGATGCCCTTCAAAAAATATATTAAATCAACATTGTAGTGGCTTCCACTTCTTACTTGTGACCACTTCTGTTGGGGGTCAAAGTATATTTTCGCTTCAGATAGGGTGAGCTAAATACCGTTCATTATTCAAACAAACAACAAGAAAAAACAAAAAAGACAGTGCCTGAGTGCACCCTCACTTCTTGTTTTAAAATGGCTGCCTACAGGAAGTGTCAGAACAGGTGCAATCCATTTCCGCACCAGAGGGGATACAAACCAATACATATAACAAGCCAAATAAGAGACCAGTGGAAAAATAATAACAATATTAATTTTTCTTTATGCCTCCTACAGACATTTTATATATAAATTTTTACATAAACATTAGAAAAAGCTTTTATTTTTATATATATATATATATATATATATATATATATATATATATATATATATATATATATATATATGTATATATATATATATAGTGTAAAAGCTTTTTCTATATATATACATAACACTCCCCTTTCTGTTTCCTTCAGCTTTTTTTCCGCAGTAGTCCTTAATATCATAAACTCCTTCAGCCATCACTTAATTTCAAGGCTGCTATCCTGCTGGGAAATGCTCTCTCTAGGATTAAATTGCTGATGGTTCTAAAGCCCCAAGCTACCCCACTGGCACCACTTTGGAATTTATTACACTATCACTTGACATGACCAACATTAAAGCTTGCTCTGATTACAGATCGGACATGCCAGCTTCGATTAAAATGGTGTCATTACTGCAGCTCTGTGCCATCATGTGACACCTACAAGTTAAATCGACTAATGTCAGTGTGATGATCGAGTCTTTTATTAAAGCTCACTGAATCTCATTAGGTTATGCAATTAACACAGGGTACTATAAGATCTTTACACATTATCATCAATTAACATACCATCACTGAGCTAAGGATAACTTTTCAAAGTGTAACTTTCATGCAAGTGAATAAATGGATGTGTTTGGTTTAATTAGCAGGCTTTATATTCTTTTTTTTATTACAGTGAACTAAATCATTCAAATCATTACAGGAAAGTATGCTTCAGAGACAGAATTGTACCTGCGAGACGAAGTGAAGCAGAGTTGTAGATGATCTCGTCTCGTAACTCTCGTACGTGAACTCTGACGCTGGACACAGCATCTGGCCACTCACCGTCTGACACACGAACCTGGAACTCATAGGTGCCTGGTGGAGCATTCTCTTTTATAACTAGAAAACCTGTGCGCTTGTTCAGGATGAAGTAACTGAAGAAGAAGCCAGAAGAAGGAAACAGTTCATTAATGAAATACGTTATTATGCTCTGAAGTGTGTATATGCACGTGTGTCTGTGTGTGTACAAGAGTGTGTATAAAAGTTTGAACACTCTACTCAGTCAATATTAAGTTAGAATTTGAAAATACTAGCTAAGAGCATACCAGTAGTTGTTTAATAAAATTTCACCTGCTCTTCCTTGGATAACACTTCTATTTCCAAGACATTCATGGGCTTTCTTGCATGCACTGCACGTTTAAAATGTATTTTCAATAATATTCAAGTCAGGGGACTGTATGTGCTATTCCAAAAGCTTCAGTTCTTGATGTAGTCCATGGTAGATTTTGAGCTATGCCTTGGATTATTGTTCTGTTACAGAAGCCAGCTTCAGCTTTTTGACTGACTGTGTTTTTACACCAATATTTATTGGAATCCATTCTTACTTCTACCTGCACAATGTTTCCTATGCTACATGACCCCAAAAGTATAACATATCCCCCCATGCTTACAGTTTTCAAGATGTTCTTTTCATCAAATTCTGCTTCTGAATGTTGCCGCTGAGTTAAATTTTTAATTTATCACTCTACAATGTTAGTATCAGAGCTGCCTCTGGCATATCTAAATATTGTTTTGCATGCATAACACTTTCACTTTTGTTATGACAATTTCATTTATACAACAATTAAATCCGGTCCACTAATCTGATTGGATGAATGGTGTTCCAAGAGTGCATATATTGAATAGAATTGCACTCAGATGTTTCAGTGTTTGAATTCTAGCGAATGTTTGTTGCATTGAAATGGTTACTACAGCATGGTTAGTGACAGGACAAGTGCAATATATTTTTTTCTAAATATAACTTTTACTTAAAATATGAATGATCATCAGATGAAGAAGAAAAGGAAGGACAGAAGCCAAGTTCAATGAATGAACCTTTAACGGGAATGTACAAATCAATGCTAGCTAGCTAGCAAGTAACATCTTTGGGATCTGTACAACATGTCAGCTATTTGCTGTTGATTTATTGTTGAAATAACTGTTGTCTAAAAGCAATATTTCTTAAGATGGAATGTGGTTATACAGACCTGTGGCTGTGTGCCTTTGGCTTAATCACAGCAGTGTTGATATTCAGTATAGCCACACTACTGTTATATCTGAGAATTTTCCTGGTCTTCTGAATCTTAACTTGACTTGAGTTCCCAACTTGACTTGAGTTAAGTGCCAATTGACTTTACGGGGATGTGGTAGCTTAGTCATTAAGGTGTTGGACTTCTGCTCAGAAGGTTGTGTGTCACTGCTGGGCTCTTAAGCAAGGCCCTTAATGTAAGTTGCTCTGGATAAGGGCATCTGCCAAATGCCATAAATAACTTTTTCTTTAACTTTTAGCTTTTAATGTTAAATTTATTATCCTCATGAAATGTTAATTGTTAAATAACAATTTAATAATCATAACAATCCTTGACCTGCCTAGCAAGTCCAAATGACTTTATTTAAGGCCCAAACAATTTTACAACTTTATGCCTGGAAGGGTGTCCAAAATTTTTGAAGAGGGCACACCTTTTTATTTTTATTTTCCATACATTTTCTTTATTGAATTAAAAATTCATTCCTTCATTCATTGTCTACCGCTTATCCGATCTATTCTCGGGTCACGGGGAGCCTGTGCCTATCTCAGGCGTCATTGGGCATCAAGGCAGGATACACCCTGGACGGAGTGCCAACCCATCGCAGGGCACACACACACTCTCATTCACTCACGCAATCACACACTACAGACAATTTAGAGATGCCAATCACCCTACAATACATGACTTTGGACCGTGGGAGGAAACCCCCAAGGCACGGGGAGAACATGCAAACTCCACACACACACGGCAGAGACGGGAATCGAACCCCCAACCGTGGAAGTGTGAGGTAAACCTGCTAACCATTAAGCCACCCCCTGAATTAAATATAAAGTAATTTATATTCACATAATATTGTATGTACAGATCAAGAGTTTCATTTCATGTTCACATTAATTATAAGAATTGGGAAAAGTGTCTCTTTCAGGCACATTCTCAGACTCCAAATATGGCCCGCTGTACATGCTGCGTATAATTAATTCCTCATATTGCCACCACATATGCTGTGTAACAACTGAGAAGCTGGTGATATTTTCTGTGCAAACTTTAATTGGTAAAACAGTGACTGCTATAGACCATCTAATCATATAACCAAATATAGTCCTATTGCTTACAGAGTAACAAAAATCTACTTTGCAGATTAAAATTTACCAGAAGAACTGAAAATATGATTTGAAGTCTGAAATCAAAAGAAGCTTTTGAACAGTTTTTACTTTTTGGCCTCATGTTCTTTTCAGTTCAGTTTTGCTTCAGTCACTAGAATGTCAGTCAGTCTTTCCTGTTTCACTGTCTAAAAAGGTCACTTTGACAAATAGAAGTAGAAGAGCCTTACACAGTTAACCATTTTAAGCCTTGCAGCTTCGAAACATATTACAAGCAACTTCTGATGTCTTCATTACTTGCACATTCTCAGAAAATCACATGTTTACTTGGCCACGCCCAACAGAGTAAATTGTATAATTATTGGTATTAAATAAATTTATTCATCTGTTAACAATGGTAACAAAATATTTTTTTTTTTATAGAAAATTATAATTATACATTCACTCCAATTCAGAAAGAACTGCAAATATATTTGAAACTATCTTAAAAAAAAATAAATAAAAAAATGTGTATGCTAAACAGTTCAGCAAAAGTTAAATAGTTGAGCCTGGTCATTTTAAAACCATTTAACTGATGACAAACGAAATTTCAAAGTTAAGAGAAAACTGACATTCTGGTCATATAACCTCTAAGACCAAAGCTGACAGATACATATTCTGACTAAATGAAATGCCACTTTAAATTAAAGGAAAGGTGAGAGAGGGCATTGAGAACACACTCATGAACGCATGAGGTCAGGAAGGTAGAGTGAGGTGAGGTAAAGTGGGAGAGAAATGGAAGTGAAAGAGAGCAACAGATTCTCTAGAAGCTTCCTTCATCTTTAATTAGCAGCCGTGATAACTGGAGGGTGAATGGCCCTGCTAAGATGTGCTGATTTAAAATTCAAGGCCCTGGCCATAAAACTGACAGAAGCCTGATTGCTTCTTAAAATTTAACTTTATCCTGGCATCCAGCCTCCAAACCAATGGACGATTGCACAGATATCAGCATAGAGAGGAAGAGAGGGAGAGAAGGAGGAAATGGAGGACACCAGGAGAGTGCAGATCAGCGCTTAGACCTCTCAAGGCTAAAGCTGCCTCCATTAGAGTCCTCTTACACAGTCCTTAATCACACAGCCACTAAGGTGTCTAACATCAATAAGGAAGGGGGGAGGCACAAAGGAGACACAAAAATGGAGACAGAGAAAGAGAGAAAGACAGAGAGACACATGGAGACAGGACTAAAAAGTAGACAACAATGAAAAGAAAAAGAAACCAAGATTAAATTGGTGTGCAATGAGACTTACTTAGGAACATGTCCTTCAAATGTATAGGTTTTGTTGTCCCAGTCATCAGGATCTGGAGCATACACCTTTCCCAAAACGGATGTCGGCATTCTCCCTGTTGGTGCAAAATATATTTAGTGTCTATTTGTTCTAAGAAATCCTGTAAATTTTCTCAAATGATAAAAAGTCCTAAACCTAGGATATTTTTTAGTTATCTTGTTATTTTACTTACTATTAAACATACCATATGCTATCAACAAAATATATTAAGTAAAAGAATGTCAAATATGTCAAAAAAATACTTAATTGAATGAAATAATGAGATGTTAAGTCAAAGTAACAAAGTTATTAAGTCAAAATGCATCCATGCAATCTAATTGCTGCCCGAGTCTCAGTAGGATAAGTTGTGCTTTCTCCACCTCATTAACACCAAGCCCCAATGCACAGATGGGCACACACTTTGTTGCTGTTACTATTCTTTTCAGAGGCATAAATAACCTTGGATCATTTTGTCTAACTTCTCAGAGTAACAAAGCTGAAATTGCACTATACAAGCTTAACAAGCTGAACTATGCAGAACCAAACATGATGGAGAGAATGAAATGTGTTTTCACTTTGAAAAACTTTTGAGTGCCTTCAGTTTGTGCACATTACTACTTACATTGTATAACCAAGCAGACCTGTTATTAATTAAGCCAAGGCATCTGTTTAGCTAGGTTTTGCTAGGAGGATCCTTAATGAAAATTAAATGCTAATATTTTTTGGCAAAAAACATTTTGGCTGTATGCCACTGGTTTTTTTTTTTCAACCTAGCTAGGTGCGCATAATGTAGCCCAACACTAGTAATCAATCTAGTTTCAGCCTGAGAGACTCACACTGATAAACAAAATAATTCATCATGCTTCCTGGAAATGAGCAGACACTAAGAGCTTTAACAGGCTAATAAACGTGATGCAAAACATACTGACTAGTTCTCTTTAATGGAAGATTTTTTTTTAAACATCTCTTACATTTTCAGACATCCCTTCGCAAGAAAACACAGAGCTAGCCTTGGTAGCTGCTGTGCTGCATTTTTTGTTGGGCTTTAAACACCTTAATGGATCAAGCCACGTTTTGCTCTGGTTGCTATGCTTTTAGCACAAGGAGCTCTTGAGCAAAAACAGCCCCTCAAAACGTGCAAGAATGAGGTTATACAGCAGCTGCATCAGCACTATTCTTTCATATTTTCATCACTGCTCACCTGAGAGCTCCAGTTACATTCATTTATCTTCAGAAAATTAAACAAAAGCATTTCCAAAATACCAGGAAAAAGACTAACAAATAGAAAAAAGTACTGGTGAATTCTGACAGAATTAAAAAAAAAAAAGTATAATTCTCTCTAAAGACACAGATCTTCACTGAGAGGCAATATTTGTTTTACATTGAGAATACATTTGAGATTTAAGACTTAGATTGGATTGGATATAGCAATCACCTTTGGCTATGATATACTTTAAGACACTGAAGCATGTGAAAATTGTAGAGAATGTATTCAAATTTTTACAATATGCAGAATAAAAAGGAAAAAAGGAAAGAAATGCAGTTGAGGTATGGTTGATAAATTCCCATTCATTAATGGATGTTGGTTGTGTTCACATAAATAGACATCTTCCCATCTAAAAATGCCTCAGTTAATTATTATATATAATTAAATTATTTAACTATTTAATGCCCCATTGCACTGCATTGAGGCCTACTCATGCACCCAAAGACTTGTCATTGTTTAGCAAAGAGTTTCTACATTGGCCTGCACGGATATGCTCATTTATATTATTAAATTATACAGCACTGTTCTGATTAGCCAAAACAAATAATAATAAAAAAATATAAAGTTTATTATTAATTATAAAGAATAATTAATTCTTCACACAAATTTTTTTATTTTATTTATAAATTTCTTTCTTAATTATAAAGAATAATTAAATCTTCACACTCTATTAGTTTACTCCTAATAAACTAAGAAGCATTAGTTTACCTCTTACTCTGCATTTACCTCTGTGACTGTTGAGATATATCGTCTTCTCTCCAGCAACATGGGCATGGTCATTCTTGTCACCAATAGTGATAGTGAGTGTGCTGGTGACTGTTTTGGGTGGGTTTCCACTGTCAGTCATGATGACTGGCAAGAGAAATTCCTTCTGTCTTTCTCGGTCAAAGGCTCTAAGGGCAGTGATGGTGGCTGTGTCATTCCTGTTATCTTGTAGGTAAAAGTCATTGCTGTAACGGTATTCAGGAGGGACAGAGAAGGAAAACGGTGAACCATTTTCGGCAGAGTCTCGGTCAACAGCTCTAAGCAGAGTGGAGCTGGTGTTGAGATATACCAACTGAGGTCCTGGCACGTTCTCCCAGACTACTGGTGAGTATGCAGTCTCAAACTCAGGTCCATTGTCATTTACATCCAGCAGGGAAATGTGAATGGTGGCTGTGCCAGTCAGTGGTGGAGTCCCATGGTCAGTTGCAAGGATGATTAAGTTATGCTGAACGGTAATCTCACGGTCAAGCTGCTCAGCTACAGTCACCATGCCACTCTGATCAACTGAGAAGAGACCATATGGGTCAGAATCAGGTGCTATACTGTAGCTAATCTCCCGATTCAGACCAGAATCTGAGTCACTGGCAATCACTGAAGCAACACTGGAACCAATCAAGACATCCTCTCTAAGGTCAGGGATCTGCAGGAAGTGAGGGATGAAGACTGGCGTGTGGTCATTGCAGTCCTCGACCTCTAATGTACAATGAAGAAGGCTGGAGTAGTCCAGATCCTCCACCTTAATTGTAAGATTGAAGCGTTGCTCACCCGGCCTCTCAAAATCCAATCGCTTCTTGAGCCTAAGGGTTCCCCTTTGCTCCTGCCGGTGACTCACCATGTAGAACTTCTGATCTGGGTCTCCGGATACCACACTGAATGTCAGCTGACCATTTTCACCAGCATCTGCATCCTCAGCGACTAGTTCAAGCAGGGCAGTGTTGGGTTCACTGCTCTCAGGGATTCGTGCTGAACAAGAGTGGTCCAAGAAACGAGGAGGGTGGTCGTTCACATCTGTTACATGGATGGCAGCAGTGGCTGTGCCTGTCATCCCACCTCCATCCCTGGCTTCCACCACTAGGAGGTATGACTCTGTCTGTTCCCGGTCCAACCCAGCCTTGGCCAGAGAGATGGTTCCAGTAGCCGGGTTGATGGTAAACATGTCCACCCCACTGTTGCTTCCACTCAAGGCTGCATTACCAACAATTCTATAGGATAGTACGGCATTCTGCCCTACAGCTGCATCGTCCAAATCAGTGGCAGTCATCTCCATGACAGAAGTGCCAGGTGGGGAGTTCTCAGCCACATCTCCATGACAGTTGTCTGGTGCACAGGCAAAAATGGGGGCATTGTCATTAATATCCCACACACTAATGATGACATCAGTAAATCCAGTCAGGCCTTCACCACCTTCATCTGTGGCTAAAACCACAAAGCGCCATACAGCCCGTGCCTCTCGGTCCAATGTCCTCTGGGCATAGATCTTCCCTGTCACCTCATCAATGATGAATTCACTTTCTGCTCCCTGACCATGCAGCGAGTAGCGCAGAGCCTCTTGGTCAGCATCCTTATCTGGGTCAGTGGCTGTTACCTAAAACATCAAACAGAATATCTTTGATCTTTCTTCATTGATACCATCTCTTTGATATTACTAAAGTGTGCTGATTTGTAATCTCTTTGCAAAAGTATAAATTCTAGCAGGAGACAATTATTTAAAAAAATCTAATATTTCTACAAACAATAAAGTAAAAACAGTTTCTAGTTACAAATTGGATGAAAAGCATTATCTCAAAGCATGATGTCATCTGCTGCAATTCCAGCTTTAAACTACTCCTTGATGAGACATTATACTCAAGTTCCTAAAATGTCCAAAAATCTATTTATCCATTTTGTTATTTGATAAGTGCTTGTACAAAGACTTAAAATCTTAAAACGTTCTGCTGTAACATGACTCATTTCCCTGCTCATTCAAAACAAATTATACACCAATTTTCAAAACAGGATGTGGAATTCTGTAACATCCCTCAATTTGGGGAAATGTGACTCACCACCAACTCCCAAGGGTAAAACCGGTTTTGAAGTAATGACACAACCTAATTCTGTGCTGTGCGGAAATGCTGCATTTTGTTTAATGTTTTTAACTAGAGAAGTTTTGGCTCAGAACATATTTACCTAGCCTGAAAGCATAATATAATTTACTAAATGGATATGTATATCCATGTATCCTCTACATTGTGTTCTGAAACAAACAAACAAACAAAAAAAACCTAGAGCATTACTAATCCTCTATAATTCTCAAATACATATTTCGGAGATAAATAGGTCACCTGCAGAACAAACACAGGAGAACCATCCAGCTCCTCTGTCACGCTGCCGTAGTACTCATTGACAGAGAACACAGGTGCCTCATCATTCTTATTCACCACGTTGACGACAACAGCGGTGTAGTCCTCCCACTTCCCATCCGAGGCCAGCACGTACAGTTTGTAACGTTTGGTTTGTTCATAGTCCAGTGGTTGGGCAATAAAGATGGTGCCCACCTCAGGCTCCACATCAAAAACGCCCCCTGTGTTACCTGCAGTAATCTGGTAACGCAGCTTAGCATTGGCACCTGCAAAACAACATAGCGATCATGAGTTTCCTGAACTACCCTAGATAACAGATACTACTACTGTCTGATTTTCTGAGGATGCTTTAGTCAATTGCATATTAATACAGTGAAAAGCATTACAGCACATTAGTGCCTTATACAAGACTGTTGGTGTTTTCTGATTCTTCTTAATAACTGTTTCTGGAAACTGGCAGGTTAATAAACAATTATCAAAATAGTTCATTATAAAAAAATAGGTCATTATTTTAAATAATACATAATCATGTATATTAAAAAAATTGGTTCACATAGATTTAAATACTAATAATTTATATTAAGTGTATATAAATTATATTAATTATACAGTAGTAATACCTGGAATATGCATAACAAATAATTTACCTATAAATTAAGCACTAATACAGTTTCTAAATAACTGCTGTACTATTTACCTGTATATGCAATGCCTAATATGCTGAATTGTTGTTCATTTTCTTTGCTAGTTTAGCCCTGAATACTGGATGCTTCAAGTTTCATCAGCTGGCACTGAATATATATATATATATATATATATATATATATATATATATATATATATATATATATATATATATATATATATATAATAAAAGGAAACTACCAGACCCTACTGAAAACATTGTCTTTCAGCGGTAAAACTAGCCATGCAGATCTAGATTTGGCATATTTCCTTATTTTCTTCATGACTCTCCTCCTGTTCCCCACATGTGAAAATGTAGCTTGAAATAAATGAAGTCAATTACATTACCGGTAGGTTAATAAACTATAGCCGAGCCAGAATCTGTGCTCTAACACACAAGGCAGGGGCTGAAATCTCTAGAGCAAATGAATAAAAGGGATGCGGCATGAGTAAGACTCGTCATTCTTAATTTTGCACCCTCTACCGCGTCTTCCAACATTAAAGACATGTGAGTCAACCTTTTTCTTTGTTTGTTTGTTTCGCATTAGATTTACACACAGCACAGATCAACTTCCTGTCCAACATGCCTAAGCAAAATAAGTGGATAAAGAAACTGCATATATTTTTTTCATGCTACTGTTGTTCCCCTTCACCATATGGCACCTCTCATGTCTGTGCCTTTGAGTTTCCCTGCTGAAAGAGAGATAACGAACAAGACACAATGCACGGGCAGCCTCAACTCCAATCTAAATTTTGATCTCACTATCGCCCTGAGCAACTCTGATAAATTACTAGAAGTATCATGTCGTTATCGTTTTGGAGGTTAGCATTTTCTCAGGACTTTTATGAAAAGGGATAAGCACAAAGTAAAGACAGCTAATACTCCCTGACATCACCAGAAGCCATTATGGAAGATCAGTTTAAGACTGATGTCTGTCGTAATGAGGCTAAAGGCCCTGATAAATGCCTGATGATCAGTGCAGAAGCTTCTCACATCACCACAAGCACACCAGATGCAACAGAGCAGATGATTCACACAGGGAATTATGGACCTGACATGGCCAGCCAATGAGAGATGAGTGATGTCTCGACTGTGACGTGCTGCCGTCTGGATAGATTTATATGTGAGAGGGAAATGAAAGAGAGCTTATCTCAGGGTTTTTTATTCATGTGCTCGCAGTGTGCATATTAAAGCACCTGTGTATGTGAGAGTGTGCGAGAGCCCTTTTCGTAAAATTAGCAAAACCGATACAAACATTAAAAATTAAAATTTAATTTCCTAAATTTCAGAGAAACTGTTTAGAACAAAAACATTCTCAAAAGAACTTATTTATAAAATGGCATTTTGGGGGCTCAACATAAAAGTGTTTATCCTATCATCTGGAGATTGCACAGTCTTTGCACATTTTGCATGTGTTATGTAAAGAATAAAACCATCATGGGTCATGAAAATAATCCAATAGAGCTCGAGATAATGCTGTTACCACAAATGAACTATTTTCTTATAACAGCACAACCTGGAGTATTGTATTCCTCTTACACTACAGTGATTTGCAAACAAGTGCAGATTTTTATCTTTTCATGAACAACACTTACTTCTTATTTTTCAATTTATAGTTCGATTTAGTTCTGTGCCTGGGAATGGCTTGTTACTATAGAAACAATAACATACTGGAACAAGTGCATTGATTTTAACCCATCCTTTAAACTGCAACCAAAATTATAGTTAAAGGCATGCTTTAGTAGAAAATTAAGACACCTGTAATTACATTAATGAATTATATAATTGAAAAATTCAAAAGTGCTGTGAACGAGGCTTAATTTTGTTAAAGGCTTTATTTTGTGCTGATGTTTCCAATGATGAGTTTTTTCATTTCACTTTTTTTTGTTTACATAAATAAAACCTCAAAAAAATAGTAATAGTCAAAAAATAAAAATAAATAAATAAAATAAATAAATAGATTAAAAAAACCTGACCGTGCTAGAAAACTAAACATTCCTGAGCTTTATTCACATTCATACCACAAATATTGCTGAGAAATGTATACACTGAGTGAGTGTGTGCTGTGTGCCATAAATCGAAGGTTGTGCTTTCAATTAATGGATTTGGTGTAGAATAATTAACCATATGACTCACGTGCTTTCGCTTATATTTGTATGTATTCACATCTTGTCTCCATCCTGACTTACCTTCATCTTCATCATTAGCGCTAACGGTGAGAATGGTGGAGCCGACATCCGCGTCTTCATCCACATCAACTTCATACACCGTCTGTGCGAACACCGGCTTGTTATCGTTCACATCACTGATGAAAATCCGCACATATGCCGTGTCTGAGGGAGACAGCAAACACACATGAGATTAAACAAATGTCTGTGATCTTAGTCTATCAATCTATATGCTTTTTTTTTCTCTCACTGAACTCGTTCTTATCTCTCTACCTCCCTCTCTCTTAATGAATTCAGTATTTGTCTCATTTTGTCTCCCTTTTTACTCTCTGTCTCCCCCTCTTTGGCTCCCACCCTGTGATCCTTTATCTCATTTTCTCATTTTCATCCTCTTCTTATTTTCACCTGCTGTGTGTCTCCACCTCTAGCTCTGTCTTAATCTTCTTATTTCTGGGCTTCGAAGCTATCAGTATGTGATTGTTGGACCCAGCCTTAGATAGGTTATGCAGGAAGGAATGGGAAGGATATCTATTCCTTCCTCTAATATTGATTCCTTTCATATCACTTTGAGAAGAGACATAGTTTGGAATATACTTCCCAAGAACAGACCAAGAGACACCTCTGTAAAACTTATGGCTCTTAACAACAGGGAAAAGCAAACATTCAAAAATTATAATAATAATCCTGGCAGGCTCCAGTAGTCCAATAGACTCCAGCTGTATGTTTCGATATGTGTGAGACTGAGAATGTTGTAAACACTGTAGCTGTCATTCGGTGACAGGTTGACATGTTGTTCAGAGTTGCATTGTGAAGGCATGGTCATGTCATTGCAGTACAAATAAACAAGCATCACTGGGCTTTGTCATTTCCTGCTTCTGTGTTTTCTGCTCTGCTTGTCATGCCAGTCACTTTGACTGGCTTGGATAACTTCATTACATTATTGTACATAGGACCTGCACTGACTGTGAAAACAGGATGTTATAGAATTTGAAGGTAGTGTGTGACTAACTAAATATGAAACTGTTACATGTGTAGTGTCATCAACAGTACAGACAGCTACACTTCACTATCATTTCCCGTGCATCATGGCTCATTAGAGCACATCACTGCACCTTACTACAGAGGGACCCAAAAAATGTATACGTACTTCAATAGTTGTTATCCATGCCCTTTTTTAAAACCTGAATTGAGTTATGGCAGCAATGTGTAGTATGTTTTCTCTAAAGATGTCAGTAGACGTAACGATTGTGGCCATCGATGGAAGACAGCCAAAGAAAATGGTGGAGGCACGCTTGACTTTCGAGCAACACAAGATCATTTCGAAGTGGTATTGTAAATTTGAAAATGTGTGTGAAGTTCAACGACAATGGAGACGTGTTTGGAACAATCCCACCAACACTACTAACAATCGCACAAATTCATGATGTTGTTCATACAGTAAGTGTCTGGATGCTAATGGTAACTACTTTATACACCTAATGTGATTGCATAATTCAGACATGCTGTCCAGCTACCCTTTGATGTTTATATATCACAAAACATTATTGTGCAGCATATCACTAAAATACATCCCATACATTATTAATATGTAATGTGACATGACATCATCATGTCTCATTGCCTAGCAAAGCAACATGGCTGGTCATACATCCTTACAGGAAAAACACACACATTTTTGGAAAAGAAATGTTACAGATCTTCTGTATTGCAGTATTTTAAGTGTGTCTTAAGAATATGTCTAGTTTTAAAAACAATAGGCTTTCCTAAAATGTCACGCTTGCCTATATCTATCTACTCATGGAAAAGCATAACATAGCATAAAACCGGCAAATTTTAAAGCAGTATACCTTTTCATCAGAAAACAAGGTTTAACTTGGATTATCGTCATCCTCATCAGTGTCTATCTCATCAATTGAGATAAAGAAAAAAAAAAAAAGACCTTGTGCAATTTTTACATGAGCATCATCATCGTGGTAACATCCGGGGATAAAAAAATTACTAATTAATCACTGATGATTAATTCAGTCAGTGATTATTCCAGTACTGGTGTCACTATATATATTAAAACATTTTTAAACTTTCTCAGCTGTCATCAGTTTTTAATGTATTGATGATAATGTAATCTTTTCCTTTTGAAATCTTATCTAATTACAAAGTGAGTTAATTTCACTTATTTGTATTTTGCTATGACAGGAAGCTATGGAGCTTAAAAAGTCTAAAAAACCTAAAATCCTTTAATAAAATATAACAAAAAGCAAACAAATAGATAGATAGATAGATAGATAGATAGATAGATAGATAGATAGATAGATAGATAGATAGATAGATAGATAGATAGATAGATAGAATAAAAATTCATGTCATTTTATTCAAATGTTTTCATAAAGCAGAGCTAAGAGTTGGCAGAAAAACTAATTTTGGTCCAAAAAATTCTTTATGGGCTTTTTCAGCTATTTTCCAAAATTCAGCCATAGCAACTGATTGATGGATTTTCTACAGGTATTTTTCAGCGGGGAAACAAATAAGATTTATTTGAGAAAACTGTACTAAAGAAAAATCTAGCATGATAGATGTGACAGCTTTGTGTTGTTGTATCTTTGAATTGTTGTAAGAAGCAACTGAAATAGGAAACAAGAATAATCTACACTGAAACAAAACTAGAGATAGACTAAAGGCATTTTCATGGTTCTTTTCCCCTCAGATCTCAGATCAACAAGCAGAATTTGCCTTGTTGTCTAAATGAAATCAGTTTGGGCTTCAGTTCAAGTGAACTAAAGTGCAGATCACATCAATGAATACTTCTGGTTTATTGTTTTTCAAATTTATTATTTTAGATTCACAATGGTGTGGAAAGGAATTTTTGGGGTCTGAAATATGAATTAATATGAGTTAATTATTACTCACGAGTAATTGATGAGTGAAACAGCAATAGACATATTAACTGTCCTGATATGCTGTGAAGAGCTTGGAGAAGAGGATCAGTCATCACCTCTGTAAGTCACTCTGTATGGGAATGACAACAAACTGAGGCTATGAACAGTCTGACTGCAGAGTACGATGACCTGTGCAAGAGAGTTGCTGACCCTAAAGTCTCCTAGGATAGCACTGAGGTGCAAACTGTAGGAAATGGATGGCAAAGGACACAGTGGACCAGCTGAGTCACAGCTATGGCAGAGAGTGAAAAAAGTTTGCAGACTTGCCACAGAGAGGGGGTGGATTGCATGGTGCAAGCCAATAGAAGTGGGATGTAGAGGCTTTGCAGCTCAGTCCCTGTGTCTAAGACCTAAAGTCTCCTGGGCATCACAGGCATGCACAAGAGAAAAGCCATAAATACCACCACAGAGGCAAAAGCAAGGGCTGCTAGGTGGCTGTGGCTCAAAAGCAACAATCTTTGGACACATGCTACTTAGATAAAGGTGGGATGTGTGCTGGTGTCATGTAGTAATGCATGGATGAATCTAGTTGGGTTTGGTAGACATATTTGTTGGGTGAAATCCATATGGCTCCTGTGTCACTGAGCATGCACTAAAGGTGCCAGTGGTTGTTGTCACATCCTTAGTGAAAGGGGAAGCCGGTATGGCTAAAAGTTGTATTTGGCAGACATGTCTGAGTGGTAGTAGGTGTAAAATGAGGAATCCATATGGAATCTGTGGCACTGAGCATGTATTAAAGGTGCCAGTGGAGCTTGAAACACCCCTAGTCACTGGGAAGACCAGTATGGCTCTGGTTATAGTAGGCAGACATGTTTGTGCATCCATACAGAACTGGTGGTATGAAGAAATTTAGAACCAGTGGCACCATAACACAGCAAATAGGTGATATGGCCACGTGTCCCCAAATCTTTGGCCATATAGTGTCTATATCTACTGACCATTTTTTAAGAACATTCATGCAATCGTTTGCTCAGCCAAGGGCTGTGGCAACAGCAATAATGTCAGCCCTAATTCAACTGTCCAGTTTCAGTGAGCCTGTGCCCACTGTCATCAGATTCCTGTTGTTGGCTGTCAGGAGTGAAACCAGGAGTGGTCTGCTGCTGTCGTAGCTTTTCAGGCTCAAGGTTTGACATGTTGTGTGTTCTAGGATGCCTTTTGCCTCACCAGAGATGTCAAGAGTGGTACCATAGGTTTCCTGTCAGCTCAAACCAGTCTGATCATTCGTTCATCATCTGATCTCAGAACTGCTGCTCACAGGGTGTTTTCTTTTTCTTTTGCATTTTAGAAAACTCTACAAATATACAGATGGATGTGTGTAAAATACCCAGGAGAATAGCAGTTTACCAGCTGAAATATTTAAACCAACAACTACTCAACCATCAAGAACTTCTCATGAGCTTCTCATCATAACACTGAAGATTTGATAAATCTTTAATTACTTTACATCAGATTTATCGGTATATAAGTTTTACCGGTATCTAATTACTTTACACCAGAAATTAATTTGATAAATTAATTACTGGTGTAAAGCTTGTCAGATATTGAATTATCTAGAGATTCTGACCAGAAATTACAATTCACAAACATCTCATAATGACCCACTCACTACAGCTAAGTACATATTATATCAGATTTACAGCATAAAATTTTGCCATAAAGTCTACAATTCCTCAGCAATAAAGGACTAATGAGAGAATGGATGACATGCTGAGGCCAAAGAGGCTCGCTGTGACTCATGCAGAGTTTGAGGCTGATTAGTAAAAGTTTCATCATATCAAGCATGTACAAGTGCAACTATATCAGTCATTATTCACCACTTCTGAGTAATTTTGTCTTAGCCTTAGTGGCTATTTGTTTTCTGTTCTCTTAATCTTTTAAATAGATAAGGTACAAAACTACTTCTAAGCTTAGCTAAAAAAAACTGACATCTTTTACTTTCATCTGTAATCTTAACCCTTAACTTATCACAGCTACAGTCAGGCATGTGTGTTCTACGCAGTAAAACCTCTACCCCATTTTGAAAGAATAAATCAATAGAATTAAAGTATTCAGACTAAATGGACCCAGAAAACTTATTAGTCCAAAGGTTGTGTTAGGAAGCATGCTTGGCTGGTCATACCAGAGTTCGGCTGCCCATGCCTTCCTGGCCTGGCAGACTCCCAGCCGTCCATGGAGTTCACTTCTAAAAGATAGGAACCCTTAGTTTCCCGGTCAAACACTGCCTCGGTGTAGATGGAGCCCAGTTCTGGATCAATGCGGAAGAACTGATAGTCTCCACTGCGGTCGTTCAACAAGGAGTAGGAGATCTGAGAAAAATGAATAGAAAAGGGTGTGGGAAACAAAACGTTGTATGAAACATACAAAGCTTAGAAAAAGGAAGATGAATTAATCTGCATTGATGCCCAGATCCCCATAAAATTCTGATTGCAATATGACATTAAGGAAATCCTAAAAGTCTAAACCAACTGGGTGGTGAAAAATAAAGGCTGTGATAAGTAAGTTAGTGAGCAAATAAGTGAGTAAGATTTATTTATGAAGCACGTTTAAAATTAGATGACCACATCAAATCATACAAGAGCATAAAACATTAAAAAAACAAAACAATAAAATAACAAATAAAACATCCAGACAAACAATGAGAAATACAAAATAAAAATACAAGAATATCATAAAATATTTTAGCAGTGTTTCTTTTTACATGCACAGGGAGATGTTAAGACAGGATTCAAGTTGTAGGATGGCAAGTACGCTGTGTTTACATTAGAACCTAGCTAAATACGCATTCAATTTGTATATGTCTACTAACACATTCATGGCAGTTTAACAGAAAGAACATGATTGAAAAGGATTAAAAGGTATGGATGGTTTATTTCCACATCATCTGACTAACACAAGTGGTAATTATTATGCAAGGAGCACTTCTATAACAGCAGGTCTTGTATAATATCTGGTGCCCTGCCAGCTGAATTAGTGTGGCAAACAAAAAAGGAGGGAGAAAGTAAAAAGCAAATGATATAATAAAAGGCATGTAGGGGGTCAAGTTAATAAAATAAGCAGCAACCTCCAACTGTTCCAGTTAAAATTGGCAGACTGACCTGTATATACTTAGCAAATATACTTACTTACTTACTTACTTATATATTAATATTCAAGCCTGCAAGTGATACTCATTATATCTAAATATGTCATTGTACGGTATGTGATTAAACACGCTTGTTGCAAGGTTGCTCAGACAAGCCTAGGACAGATTCTTTCCCCTAGCCAAAGCCTTGACATTCCTCTAGTAATTCTATCAAAAGGGTAAAGAAGCACTGCTGTTGTTGTTTTTTTGTCCCTTGGATTTAATACTCAATTGGTTTATGCACACTATGTAGAATTTCTGCTAGGCAGAGCTGGAATAGGACCGAAGACTGATGACGCTGTCCTCTAAGCTCTGCAGTAGTATAGATGTAATGGATGGATGCATGTGATGAATAAGCCTATGACAAAGCTTTTTACACACATATCTGTCATTACTCATGCTTTATGAGCCTTTTTTGATGAGTTAGTAGCCTTTTTTCTTTTTTTCTCAGTAAAACAGCTTCAAATTGTCAGCATGTCAACATGCAGAATCCATGTAAGATGGAAGGCTCTGTTAATTATGTGCTCAGTAAAGATATAGAAGTAGAACCGGTCTGTAAATAAAGACCGAATACATGTGATGTCCGTGCTTATCAAGTACAAATAGATCTACTGTAGTTATATTAATTACAAGGATTTGGTTAAAATACAACAAAAACTATTATAAGGTTGTGTGCACAAGGTGGGGAACAAGTTTAATGTAGAGCATCACATGAGAAATTGAGACATTTTTACTGCTATTCCAAATGTTATTTGTGCAAAGTTAGTATGCATGTTATACATCAAGTGTAACAATGATTTATATTTTTGTGTGGGTTTGTTAATACAACAGCAACAACAATAAATAATTAAATAAACAAACAAACAAACAAACAAACAAACAAACAAAAAACAACTACATAAATAATAATAATAAATAGAAGAAGTTGCTTTCGGCTGCTCCCTGTTCGGGGTCACCACAGCGGACCAACTGGTCCGCACAACAACTTGGCACAGGTTTTACGCCGTATGCCCTTCCTGCCGCAACCCTCCCATTTTTTCCCGGGCTTGGGACCGGCACTGCATCCAGTGGCTGGGGTTGAGGCATTGGCTGGAATCGAACCCGGGCCTTCCGCATGATAGGCGAGAAACCTACCACTGAGCCACCAATGCCTCTCAAATAATAATAATAATAATAATAATAATAATAATAATAATAATAATAATAATAATAATAATAATAATAATAATAATAATAATAATAATAATAATAATAATAATAATAATAATAATAATAATAATAATAATAATAATAATAATAATACGAAAAACTAAATCTGTATACACAAGTGTTTTTTTCTGCTCATAACCTCTTTAAATGTTGCTGGCACCAGATGTGCAAATGTCTGGTAAAGTCTAATATAAAACAAATTTTCACCATTATACTACAAAGTTAAGATTTTGAGAACTTTCCAATTATTTTAAGCTACTAAAGCATAATTCTATTAAACTTTCTCATTACTAAAACTTTGTAAATAGTACATTTACCTCTTGTCTTCAAAAGGTGGAAATGGGCTTTCTTTAATTTAATACCTGTCCTTTGGTTGCATTAATTTGCACACGCAATCACCGCTCCCAAAATGACTTTCAGACTGCGGGTGCTAAATTAATCCACTGTATTTGCATTGACACTGCTGTGTACTTTTGGGTAGAAATACACTAATTTGCATATTTATAAAGACAAACACTCAAAAAAAAAAAAATCTTGTTGTTTTACTAATTTGAAAGACGCAAATCCCTGTACAGTCTGTTTGTAAAGCAGCTTCCACCTTTTTTCTATGTGTTATCATGTTTGCACATGTTATTACTCAAAAGACCTTTGCGGGCCTTATTATTTTTATGTTGCACAGACATCCCTTCATTATCACATGTAATAATGAAACAAGTGTGTGTGTGTAACAAGCTATTAATGGCCAATTTTAACAATTCTGGGTTCTTCACAAGAGTAAAAACATCACAATTTAATGAGGAGCATGTTGATCAATCTCATATGCTATACAAAAATGTTTAACTATGTAGTCTAAGGAAACAAGAGATTAACAAGCCCAGTAACACAGCTTTTATATCTA
>JAUCMX010000026.1:9421273-9823773 GCA_033459395.1 Hemibagrus guttatus | reverse complement strand
CATCCATCCATCCATCATCCATCCATCATCCATCCATCATCCATCCATCATCCATCCATCATCCATCCATCATCCATCCATCATCCATCCATCATCCATCCATCATCCATCCATCATCCATCCATCATCCATCCATCCATCCATCATCCATCCATCCATCATCCATCCATCCATCCATCCATCCATCCAGTCCTATTATCTTCACCCTTCCATCCACCCATCATTTTCAACCATTGTCATTTACAACACTGAGAGATGAAAGTGGTTACCTGTGAGGTTGACATACACGGTTGTGAAAGCAGCTAAAGGCACAGCAGCAACATTCTGAGCACGTACACGAAGCATAAAGTTGCGTGTGGTCTCATAATCCAGCGGCTCGGCCACCAGGATGGAGGCTGATCCGTCCTCTCGGTTGGGCGTCAGGTAGAAACGCACAGGCATGTTAGTTTCAGGTACCATGCCATCCTCCAGGTTATAGGTCACTCTAGGGTCACCTAGTGGAGAGGTGGCTTTCAATGTCTAAACAGCATGGCAAGAAAAATAAATATCACGAGTCAAAATTCCATAGAAATGTCCATTATTATGTTAATTACACAGTAAGGATAAATCCAGGCAGGATTATTTCATACACAAGTGAAATTCTATAATAGCTTCCTATTTTCTACATATGCTAAATACCTAGATTGTAATATAACAGCATCTAAGAATGTATATAGTGCACTTTATGGACACTTTAAGCTGCACATAATTTTATAATCACCTGAATCAATATTCATTCAAATTGTGAGGTCCTGTGAAGTAGGATAAAGTACGATAATGTACATTAAATGCAACTTTTATTAAAGTAGATACATGCTAATAAGTACAAAATATGCATCCTCAAGGGTAAATGACAGGTTTATAACTGTACTGAGTGTACAGTAATTCTCTTCCATAGCTTCTTTATTACAGTTACAGGAACACTCATCGTCTCTTATTTAAAGTGCAGAGAGAAACATCAGTGTCAACAGCAATCACATCCCGAAAGTCAGAGCCTTCAATTAGAACAAGACAAGCACTTCCATTCCTGATCTATTAAACATCCAGCAGGCTTCATTTCATTCCCTGCTAACAAGAAAATCTAGCATTTATACCACTGATCAATTAAGTCTGAAACAATTATTTTTTTCTTTACTTTTTATAATGTTCATCTATACTTTAAATAGCCTTAATAGCTTATGAAAGAATTGCAGAGGATCCCACAAATTAATTCTCAATGCACATTTAACTGAATGAATGAGAAAAAAAATTAAACGGTCATGAATAATAAAGAGGCAGATATTGGCTGAGTCCAGCGGCGAGGATACAGCAGTTCACTTAAAATAGCAGTGAGGGCAGAAGAATTAACAGGAAGCTTGGTTCTGGGCTAACACAGCCTCCAGAGACACTAGCACCTGGCTATTCTGAGATATCAAAAGAGAAAGCAGATACACTGTTTGTTTGTTTGTGTGTGTGTGTGTGTGTGCGCACGCAATGATAGGTGAACAGTAAGTATAGGCAAGATGATAACACTAGCTGTCTTGTCTTCAGTCTTGTCACTGAGTAAGATGGAAATAGATGCTTCTGTACACATTCAGAATATGTGTGTGTGTGTGTGTGTGTGTGGAGAGAGAGAGAGAGAGAGAGAGCGAGAGAGAGAGAGAGAGACAGAGAGAGAGAGAGAGAGAGAGAGAGAGAGAGAGAGAGAGAGAGAGAGAGAGAGAGAAGAGAGAGAGAGAGAGAGAGAGAGAGACATGTACATGTACATGAATGGGAGGAAAACCAAGCTAACTGACAGAACAAGACAGCTCAGTGGATTGAAGTGCCTGGGAGTCAAATCCCATGTCAAATAACTATCTCAGTTATAGGATCATTTCATCAAATCACCTGAGAGATGCCACAGTATATTAAATGCAGATCTTATGAAGTAGGACGTTTAGAACAAAATAGCAATCTTGTTGAGCTTTGAGCTTTAACCTTATCAGATTTGCCATTTCACTGGTGGAATAAAATTTTATATAAATAATAAATAAAAAGCTTCTTAATTCTTTGAGTGAAACCGGAGCTGTTTGTTTCTTGTGAATTTTTAGGGATAACAAGTAAGTGCCAGGTTTCTCAGCCTGTCAGTGTGATCACTAAAGTGTCAAAAAAAAAAAATGAATATATAAAAATAAGCAGTTCTACTACTTGGACTATTATTCATTATTATAATTGTTTTATAATAGTATAATTTTATAATTATAATAGTATAATTATAATAGTATAATTGTTATTCCATTCCATTATCTGTACCGCTTATCTGATCTATCATTGGGCCACGGGGAGCCTGTGCCTATCTCAGGCGTCATCGGGCATCGAGGCAGGATACACCCTAGATGGAGTGCCAACCCATCGCAGGGCACACACACACTCTCATTCACTCACGCAATCACATACTACGGGCAATTTAGAGAGTCCAATCAGCCTAGAAGCATGTCTTTGGACTGTGGGAGGTAACCGGAGCACCCGGAGGAAACCCACCAAGCTTTTGTGTCTACATATATATATATATATATATATATATATATATATATATATATATATATATATATATATATATATATATATAGTACATATTATATATTGATCTTTTTTAAGAGACCCTTTTCCCCTGCTATTTCTGGCACGGCTCATGTTTCCTTCACCTCTTATCCTTTTGATATATCCCACCTTATAACCAATGGTGAGCATAAATCCTCTACTTCCCTTGTCACACATGGTGCACCTCAACGATCAGTCCTTGGGGCACACATAGGTTTCCCCTTGGCCAGATAATTCAACAATGACATATTAAAATTCAAGCATTACTCAGATGATAACATTATGGAGATGATCTTAGGTATTACACAGACATCTCTCAAAAGCTTAGAATTTTCAACAGGGTAAATTGTACGCAAAATCAATGCAGGACTAGTAGGTCTTAAGTAGAACCTATTTTGTAGAATGTATAATCTGCTCCTATTCATTGTATATGCATATAAAACAATAAACGATATTCAGCACTGTAGGTGTCTCTAATTATTCCTGTCAGTGTTGCTATGCTACAACCAAGGAAAGTGGAAGATTTCAAATATTTGTCAAAGTATGAAATTACACTAAATTTCCCCACCACTTCACACAAACATCTTCAAATAATGAAGTCAATTACTATTACTAGACAAATTTACATTTACATATACATTTAAAATGACATTTACAGCATTTGGCAGACACCTTCATCATACAACTGACATTTAACCCATTTATTTCCAAAAATATCTGTACTATGCAAATCCAGATCACTTTCTGTTACTACACAAGTCAGTCTGACTGAATAGTTATATTGTACTTGGTATATTGCATTCTTATTGTATTGTGTGTGTGTTTATTTGGAATATTTTCTGCATTATAATGTCACATCTTAGCAATCCACCTTGTCAATTGTCTTAGCAATTCAGAGTCTTGTCACAAACATGTCAATGTCTTGACATAATGTGTAAGCAATAAATAAACCTCGACTTGACTTGTGAACTGTTTCCACATTGTGTGCAATCTACATGGCATGCAGTGTGATGGATCGTACCACGATGGGAGTGTCTCTGACGGTGTTCTCTGGTATGACAACTTCATAGCTTTCCTTCTCCCATTGAGGTGGTTGGTTTTTCACATTGGTGATGGTGACAGCCAGCTCAACAGAGCTACTCCGGTTCCCTCCATCTGTGGCTATAATCTCTCTGGTGATGTAGGTCCTCTGCAATCAAAATTTCACAAAGTGTTAAAGCCTCCTGACCAGCACTGCGTAACGATGAGCTTGTTCTAGATTAGTCCATAAAAGGTTGTCCCATCACTTATTTCTTGTGTATTCTTGAGTCCATTGATTCAAGCCTCTCATCATTTCTTTTAAAACACACTGTCAGAGGCTAATGATGGAGCCAAAATGATGTTTAATGATAACCCGACATGATTGTTTGCATTTGTAATGCTGTGAGCTCAATAGACGGTGTGTGGGAGAGGTGAGTGTGGAGAGAGCCTGCTCCAATCCCTGTTGATGTGCCACTTTGACTTGCATTAATAGAAGTGTGTGTGCTGTCTGATGTGATGACAGCCAAACAAATTCAGACTGACCTCCTCACGCACACATACGCTTCATCATACACCCTTGGTAGTCATGGAAACTGTTCTAACTGAGACTGCTTCTCTGAGGGGCCTTCATATCAAACGATTTCATTTACTCTCTTTCTGTCCCTATCCACACACATGCCTCCCACCTGCTCTCATCACTCCTTCCCTCCTGATCATCACATTTAAATAATTAGACTTGTTTTATTGGACTTAGACTCAAATAGCATTAATTAGATGTATTAATTAAAATGTAAAAGAGCTATAGTTAAAGATAGGGGAGAGTGAGTTTTTGTTTCACACTGAGGCAGCTGGCAATATAAGAAACAAGAAAAGAAAAAATATGACATTAACCACTAATAGCTACAAATCTGGATAAGAATGAGTCTTGGCTTGCCTGTCACTCCTGTAGGCTGTCAATTCTCAAGGCTCCATATCTTTACTAGCATTATGGCATTCTAGCCTAGGCATGTGTTTTGGAGGTGTGGTTTCAGAAGCACCAAATATATATATATTATTACTTTTTTTTTTTTTTTTAAACTTAGTGCAACTAAATTGGTTCAACAAGTTTACTCCATAACTTGTGTTTCCAGATTTAGCATGCAGTCTGAGCGTATTTGTTGCCACTTTTTTCCTTCTTTTGCGTATGTATGACTGATATTTGCTTTCGCATTTTTAGTCATCGTCGAACATCCACTGGTTGCCTGTTGCAGCAGATTTCATCTGGCCTTGATCTTCCATGTGTGATGCGTGTCTGACTGCTCGGCATGGATAGAGTGCAGCATCTGATCTCTTTTGCCTTGTCTGTTATTTGCATCAAAGCCAGGGAATGGCACTGAGGTGCGATCATTCTAAGCAGTCTCAGGTTTCTCAGTATCTAACATTCCAAAGAGTTCTTTAGTTAAGTGCTTTATGTAAAATCCGCCAACTGATGTCAAAAAGAAAATCCATTTAGAAAGATAAATTCCTTAATTATACAAAGAACCCTTAAAGACCCCATTTCTTTAAAAGTGCATTTTAAATAACCTCATGTTTTCCTCAATAGCTGCCAAACATTCTGGCTATTACAACACACACCCCAGTGTCATCTATACATTAAATTGAAACACTCTTTAAATCACTATGTGCTGACAGAGTGGGATTTAAATCCACTATATTGGATTTCACCAACCTAGCTTATGTTTTCACACACATTCTAGCTAATAAATCTCAACACCAGTAGACAGTATGTTTGTTTAGAGATAAATGTGAACTGCTGAAGGAAAATGTTCAGGAACAATATGATATAAGTGACTCACTATACATTTTCCTGAAACCAAGCAAGTAAGAATCCACGTAGCCGTCTTTTGGTGTTGATGATGTAAACACATAGACGTTATATGATCAAGGAGTTGTATATTCTGTCAGCATGAGGTAACATAGTGCAGAACTGTGCAATTATAAATATCATTGAGAAGTGTGGTCGGGCGTGCTTGTCCAGTATCCAATCAAATCAGCTGCTTGCATTTCCTTTAAGCATAGTGACATTTTTATAATTACAACAAAAATTTCATATTCTCTCTCATATTTTGTGCATTTAAAGATCACATGTAAGCCATTAGGACCTGTTGTTTACTTTGTCCTCTGTATATTGGCAATACATTTAGTGAGCTAATTAGTTTTGTTTGTGATTTTATCGAGTCTAATAATTATGATGTGCAAGTTGTTTGTTCTTATTTGTGGCAGTCTGGGAAAAGCAGTTGAACATTCCATTAGCTGAAATCCAAAAAAACAGCCAAAATGTTCTGCCTATATTATACTCTGACTTTTTTTCTTATCGAAAAGCTTAGTGTGATTTCATACACAACGGAAGTCAGGCTTTGACTAATTGTTGTGCTCCTTAAATTCAAGTTCTTTATTTTCAGACTGCAATCTACTACAGCATTACTTGATTACTTGACATATGCACAGAACAGAAAAGGGATTTTTAGTGTAGAAAAGCATGTAAATATAGATGTAGATAGTTTGCACCAAAATAGATTTGATAAAATATCACACTCTAACATCCACCTAAATTAGTACCTTCATCATAAGCATGAAAAAAGTAACTAGACACGAACAGGAAAAACTTGGCATACACTCAACCAAATTAGCAATATGCTGGCATTATACCAACAAATTACATCTGCATGAAAATAGACCCCCATATGTAAAATGCCTTGCTGAGGCAGGGCGCAATTTCAATTTACCTTCACAAGTAAGAGAGCAATCCATCTTTTCTCTAAACCTCATAGATGTATATTTCTGTAACCCAAGAGATTTGTGTTTGTGTGCACATGTATGTGAAAGATATTGGATATAGACCTGAGAGATGGGCTGATTGACGTAAACCCAGCCTGTCACAGGATTGACTCGCAGGTATTCTGGCTGCTCTTTAGACATGGAATACGTGATGGCTGCGTTGGTGCTGTAGTCATCATCATGTGCAGCGACTCGTAAGAAACTGGTGCCAATCATGGTGTCCTCCCTCAAGAAGTCTGTGTGAACGGAGAACGGAATACAAATTATTTTAATCAGAGCCATGGGGAAAAGGTGTGCAGTTAGAGAGGAAAAAAGCACAAAATTTGTATGTTTCATTCAAACTCTATCAAGCCATGAGGTCAAATGAAGTTCACTCAAGATTAATTCAAAACTTGCAGGTTAATCACAAATGCAAACGTAGATGCTGAATTGAAATGAAGAAGAGCAAATTCTTACACTCATAGCGCAGATTCTCAAACTTCGGGCTGTTATCATTCTCATCCAGTATGAGGATGTTGAGTTGGCAGATGCCTATGAGAGGATCTGCTGCCTGATCTGTAGCTGTGACTGTCACTGCATACTCCCTCTGTCGCTCCCTATCGAACTTTCTCGCAGTCATGATCACACCTACAGCGTCATAATGGAAAAACACAATGATAGTGACCAATTTAACTGACAAAAGAGTATTGGGGAATAGCACAGAAAAGAGATCTGAGAAGCCATTAATCCTTTCTGTATAATTGGTTTATTGCCTACACAAACATAATATTTGCTTTTACCACATAAGCTTTTAAACGTTTTTTTTAGATTCTTAAATCATTTAAAATGTATTCATCTTCAGTAACCGCTGTATCCAGGTTAGAGAAGACTGAATGTAAGGTGTTTGGGTGAAAAGGAAACTACAGAACCCAGAGGAAGCCTACAGGGATATGGAAAGGACATGTGAAACTACAAACACACAGAAACCTTATTGAATCATGGACAACACTGCTACATGCTGCCCAACCACACAATCCTTCATAATCCTTCGTTTAAATGCATTAAAGTGAATATATCTTTATAAAATCCTGAAGCAGCAAGTAGAACAAAACCTCCCCTTATAAACCTTATTCCTTTTGACTGCAGTAACACTCACTCAGTTTAATTGGAACAAAGAAATTCCAAATGTCACACGTTTATTTTTTCTCTTTTGTTTAAAAATGTTGTGGGATTGATGCACAATAAACGGTTACGTTTCATGAAGCATTTCATTCCATTAAAGATGTCGGGAGGAATTGCTAAATGGACTCTTTTCTTTTCTTTTGAAAGCTGACACATTTTAAAAGGCTGTGATTAAATGGAATTAGTGTGAACTTTGGAATTCATGCACACGCTTCAATGTGTGTGACTCCCTAGTGGCAGATGAAAGACTATTAATATACTGTATATAAAAATGATTTCTTTCCTTCATTCTTGTATATATAGTCATGTGAAAAAATTAGGACACCCCACGAAAGCCTGTGTTGTTGTTTTTTGTAACATAGCTAAACATATGGGCATTTGATCTTCATTTTAAGAATATTGAAAGATAATATAAGTAATATAACTAAACAAATAAAACCAAAGTAAAGCCTTTTTTAAAATGATTTGTAAAATGTCATTTTAAAATTCCAATTTCTTGTGAGGAAAAAGTAAGGACACCCCTACATTTATTTGTACTTAAAATGGATAAAATGACCTACAGGTGTATCACATCAGGTGCAAATTATTAGAACATTGTTACAGAGCATTTTGAAGGAGGCTTGCCTTATTTAAACCTCAGACATTTAGCAATCTTCAGAAAGAAGATTGTTGATGCTTATGAGTCTGGTAAGGGACATAAAAAGATCTCAAAAGAATTTGTAATCAGCCATTCTACTGTCCAGAAAATCATTTACAAGTGGAGGACGTTTAAAACAACTGGCCAAGTCAGGCCATCCAATCAAATTCACCCCAAGAGCAGACCGCAAGATGCTTAAAGACGTCTCCAAAATCTACAGTCAGGAAGAGACTACACAGCTTTAATTATTATGGGAGGTGTGCAAGAAGGAAACCTTTGCTGTCTAATAAAACATAAGGGCAAGACTGAAGTTTCCCAAAGAACACAGAGACAAAGGCCAAGACTTCTGGAATAATTCTAAAATAAGTTTAAACTTGAATTATTTAGACACCATAACAGGGCCTGTTTGGCGTAAACCATATACCTAATTTCAGCAAATGAACCTCATACCAACTATGGAACAAGGAGGTGATTGTTATGGTTTGGGGATGCTTTGCTGCAATAGGACCTGGCCAGCTCACCATCACAGAATCCATTATGAATTCTACATTGCTTGAGGAACATGTAAGACCATCTGTCAAAAAAATTGAAGCTAAAGCAGAACTGAACCTTGCAACATGACAATGTCCCAAAACATACCAGTAAATCCACCAAGAACTGGCTGAAAAGTAAAAAATGGAGAATTCTGGAATGGCCAAGTCAAAGTCCAGATCTAAATCCTATTGAGATCCTGTGGGGTGATTTGAAACGGACTGTGCATGCAATAAACCCCCAAACATCACACAGCTGTAAGAATTCTGCATTGAGGAGTGGGGGAAACGTTCTTCCAGTCGAGGTCAGAAACTGGTAGACGGCTACAAGAAACGTCTCATTGAGGTTATTTCAGCCAATGGGGGAAACACTAGACATTAGTGCATAGGGTGTCCTAACTTTTTCCTCAGGTGAAATAATACAATTCATAATAAATCATTCATAATAATCCAATACAACCTTTTTGTTGATTTCTTTTCATACAGTTGATTTCAATCGACTGTATATAAAAAAAAAGTTATTTAATTATATAGCTATTCTAGATTTATTTTGCAAGTACCTGTGTCAGGATCGATGTTGAAGGCTGGGACCATACTGTCTTTGTGCATGAAGCCATACGTTACTTTCCCATTGGCTCCCTCATCAGCATCTACAGCATGTACCTGCAGCACAAACGTCCCTGCCGGCTTATTTTCTTGAACAGACGCCATCTCCTTATATTGCTGACACTACGACACAGACAAAGAGGTAATACAATCAAATCATGAAAGAATCCGCACTAATTTGATACTAACATATAAAGAATCTAACATATACTAACATATATAAAAAGAATAAATATATAAACATAAACTAACATATATAACATATAAAGATACTAACATTTAAAGAAACCACAAGTAAGAAAAATAGACAACAAATAAAGAGAGTGAGGAGCAATGAGTTGAGAAAGCAAAAAGAATGTGAGGGAGAGAGGTAAAGAAAAAAGGGAAGCTGAGGTTTATGAATCTGTTCTCTTGAGATTCATCAGTGTTCTATAACTGAATTATCCTTGAATTAATTGCATCTTGCCTTCTGACACTGCTGGAATAAGCCCTGATAATTTAGCTATGCTGGGCTTCATGCACACCTTTCACATCTTCATCAGTATGTGTGAAAACAACAGAAACAAAAACTGCTTTCCTCATCATCTACACTTCAAATGAAAGCTGAGACATGTTGGCTGGCAGTTTGTTGGCATTTGATACTTCTGAAATAATGAACAAATGGCATTGATCTATTATGTCCCCTTTTTCTAATCTTCTAATGGAAAGAAAGAAAGAAAGAAAGAAAGAAAGAAAGAAAGAAAGAAAGAAAGAAAGAAAGAAAGAAAGAAAGAAAGAAAGAAAATTAAATATAAACAATCAAACAAGCAAACAAACAAACAAATAAATTAATTTATTAATAAATTAGTGGAAATTGCTCTCAGGTCAGATTAGTGAAAGCTCTCATGACATCAGGCCTGAAATAGGAAAGTCCGAAAGTCTGCATCCACACCATAAACTTTTATAGAAAATAAAGACATCCCCCCCCCCCCACACACACACACAAACACACACAGACACACAGAACCCCCACTCTGTAATCCTTTCCTGAAAGCATCAGAAGATCGCTGCTAACAAAGCCTGAACCCCACGGTGTGAGATTGGCTCCATCTCTGAGGAGTTCCACTATTACTGATGGTCTTGCACCCAGGAAAGATCTGGTTCTCATCCAAGAACACACTCCTAAGGGGGCAAGCAGTAGAGGATGGAAGAAGGGGAGGAGACAAGAGCAATAACACAACATGAAGGCATTTTTCTCTCTCCCCTGCAGCTTCCCAGCATGCCCCATGGAGAGCAGAAAAGTCAGAAACCAACCAGAGAGTAAAAAAAATGAGAGAAAGTTAGAGATAAAGAGAGTTGGTGAAAGAGAGAGAAACAGGATATTGTAAGAGATAGTTGGACTAGGAGAGAAATAGAAGGAGAATTAAGGATGGAGGAGGATGGACTGAGTGAAGAAAAAAGAGCTGTCAGGCTGAGCAGTGGTGTGAAAGCATTATTTCTCCTCCCTTCTGGATATTTTCCGCTTGGAAGTCTTCTGGTTGGGGATTGAGTACTGCGGCTCTGCCACTTCAGGTCTCTTGCCGCAGCTCAGGAAGTGTAGAAACACGTCTCCCTTTTCTTCGAGAAAGCAGTTTGACCTCTCTTTCAAAAAGAGTTGACGCTAATTTACCTTACTTCTCACTGAGCTGGAGTCAAAAAGAACATTTCACAGCTGCAGAAGTGGTTCCGCAGTGTTAGCGCTCCCTGAAGAGCATCTCCTCACCTCAGCACCCTCGTTTAAGACCACCTGAAACCCCTCATCTCATGTTAAATTAAGACTTCTTAGGCAGGTAAGCCCAAGATAATTTGGCAGCTATTTCACATGTTAATTAAAAAGGCCCTGAAATGATTTAGGGCTAGTGCAGATTGGCTGGCTAATCACTTCTCTTGAGGACAGATGGACATAGAAGCTGTGATAAAGAAGTACTTGAAAATGAAATGGAACAAGGCTAGAAAAATCAGAGAGAAAAACAAACCAAATGCTGTGGAAATGTACAGTAGGGTCAATTATTCTTAGCCTAAAAATAAAAACAGCTCTCATTTGATCAGCTTGTAAAATAATTATGCATCTTATATTTCGTGAATCAAATAAGTTTGTTCTCAGTGAACAAAATTCTCAGTTCCACTCCAAATGCATTCAGTTTGGTCTAGGAGTGTTCAGATAGAATGTATACTTTCATAAATTCCTGGCTTAAAAAGTCTTGATAAGCTACCAAAATGGCTGAATGGTGAGAACAGCTAACTTTTAAAGCTTAACTGTGAATGATTAATACACAGCAATAAAAAGAGAAATTCTAAGTGGTTTTGTTCCACATGTTCCCAGTCATCATTAACCACACTGTTTTCATCATTGACTTTTTTTTAACAAGTCATATCATCGCTTCACTAATCAGAACAGAGAGACTAAATAAAATAAAAAAAACGTGAATTCTTTGATGACTCTTTCATTTGAGCTGACTTCAGTTAGAAATTTCTGCTGAAATACTCTGCTTGGTCAGGTCCTGGATGGCGGTCCATCAGATGACAACCACAGGCTTAATGGATCCTATTGATTGAGCAGGATCAAGTTACGAGACATGAAAAATTTACTGGAAGAATGTTTCCTTACTAGGCTTTGAATGCAAAGCCACAATCAATTTCCAAATCACTCGCCATTTTTGATAAATGACAAAAATGAAACCGTGATACTCGACTCCAATAATATCAACTTAAACATTCAAGCAAACGCTTAGTACCTTTTCAAAGATAGGCTTGTTGTTGTTGACATCATCAACTCCCACAATGACCTGGGCCATGGATGACAGAGACTGAGGTCCTCCAGAGGCATTGTCATCTGTGGCTGTGATGTTCAAGATGTACTCCACTCCCTGCAATTTCGGTGGAGGATTGGAGCGAAGTCGGATCAGCCCTAAGAGAAGGAGTCACATGCCTTTTAATACTTAAGTGCAATCTTGAAAAATATGAAAACTACTATGTATAAGTATTTCCATCATATTTCCTAGAGCTCTCTGTGGTCAAATTTAACCTGAGGGACAAGAGTAAATTAGCAACAGCATGGCACAGTAATGCAATATGCACTCAATTCAATCTCATCTAATGAAGATAAGATGCCTTTATAAACAGCATCCAATAAACCTTCGCACTTTAAGGAGGTTTATTGTTTATCCCTGCTATTTCAACCCTCTCTCTCTCTCTCTCTCTCTCTCTCTCTCTCTCTGTCTCTCTCTCTCTCTCATTGTTCCCTGTTTATGGCTTAAGGGAATTGGTCTTGTACTGTACATCTATACATCTGACCTTCTGCTCTTTTTTTAGAGTATTGCTTACAGTCAATGTACAAAGATTTGATCCTTATGTTAAAGCCAGTAAGGCTAGTGTAAAACTTGTGACCTCTCTACAAATCACACTTTCAAAAAAACTTTCAAAATTTTCATGCAAATGGTTACTGGGAAGGTCATGTAGTAATAAGTCAAGGCTATAAAGTGTGGGGTTTCATCTGGTCTACTTAAAGTTAATGCCTGTCTGGTGATTCAATGTTCCCAGGCATCATATATGTTAAAAAAATCAGAGAAAACAATCCAATTAAGTTGAGCTGGTGTGAGCAAGCATGTGCTGTCCGGCGATTCACTGGCATCTGATGCAGAGTGTATTCCCACATTGTACCTGGATTGTTCCCAGGATAAGCTTCTTTTCCCAATCACCAAATTCATTAATGAATTAATTGTGAACAAATGACAATTGTGAACAAATGATGATGTGAATGACGATTAAGGAATCTCAAGTCATCTCTGATCAGCACCCTCTGATTTGAGAATTAAACAATGTTGTGGTATAAAAGATGATACACAAATGAAGTTTTCCAGTCATACAGGACATAATGATATGTCAAATTTGTAGTAACAGAAATGCTAAGTTCATTTTACTGCATGTGTTTTTAACATTATTGTTTCTGTAGTAACAGCTCATTCAAAAAGAAAAACTTGTATGGCATTTATTCTGCATAATCTGAGGCTAATAATGAATAGAACAAGAAAATTTAATTAAAAGCAAAAAAAAGTATAATCATTGATATGATTAGGGTTTTTTAAAGTGACGTTTATACTGCATTTATGGAAGACATCTCTATTGTCAGCTCTTGTAATGATCAGGTTTCCTTTGCAGTTTCTCAGTAACACAAGCTGTTTTATTTGTTTATTTATATATTTATTTATTTATTTATTTTTTTATTATTATTTTTATTTTTTATTTTTTTATTTATTTATTTGTTTGTTTGTTTGTTTGTTTGTTTGTTTATTTATTATTAATGTCAAGAAGGAGAAACTAGTAAAGGCTGGAGAAGGATCAACTTTTATAGCTGCTATAATTTAAGTAATAACAGGAGCTATGTCATCTCACAGACATTCCATTAGATTAAATGTGATTCTAAATGGTTAAAGGATGACATGCTGTTCATTAATAAATTCAACATTTTAATCAGTGGCAAACCACTGTGGTATAAGAGGTATGACACACTCTTGGATGTGCTGTTATAAGCAAATCCACCTCCACTTTGCATAGGGATATATCACAGCACTTCAGTGTGCCTTATTTTCTCATAAGAGCACACATCATGATGCGCTATTCTTCACATCTACAATGCTCTGTTTTATGTGGAGGTCTGTTTAGTGTGTGGGCTGCTGCCATACTAAATACTTCCCAAGTTGTGACACCAGGATTCAGCTTAAATTTGACCTATCAGACAGTACTAGACATTTCCTCTGCTCTTTCTCAGCCTCATCAGACAATGTGTATTTAGCAGGAGAGCTGGATGCCTCCTATCTGCAGTTTACAGCTAAAGCACATTAAAGGAAGCCCTACAGCAACTGACACAGACCTGGCATTGGAGGAATCACATTCACCTCAGGGCCGTGAATTGATTCTAATGCATTGTGCTAGTGCTTTTGTGGCAAAGCTTCAGGGGGAAAAAAAGAATGTGTAATCAATTCTAATTCAATCTGAATTACTCTCCCCCACAACCAATGTCAAAGTGCAATGAGGTCTGAGGCAGAAAAGCAAAGTAAAAAGCACAGAAAAGTGTGTGTGTGTGTGCTTCTGTATATGTGGGCTTCTGTACATGTGCATCTGTGTGTGCATATGTATGTGTGTGTGTGTGTGTGTGTGTTCCAGTGACATACAGCTGTACCCAGCTTCTAAATGCCGTAGGCACAGTTAGGCCTATTACACTAGAAATGTGTAACAAGGTAATGTGCAATAGATGCCTGCAAGGTGCTCAATTTGAATCTGATAAAATAGACACATAGTATTGTTTATTTTAGACAGAGATAACAATAAAGACCACCAGCATTTCTGTGATTCAAATGAATTAAGTGGATAAAACTAATAGTTTTACGGAAGAGATAATGGCAAATGAACTGTCCCTGTTATAGATACAGCTATTATAGAAAACCTAAACACTGCCTTAGTGGTTATTGCAATCTATTTTGACACATTCAAGCACCACCATATTAAGAGGGGTAGAATTAGTTTGTAAGCCAGTTTGCTGCACATCAAACCTGCATAAATATAAGTAACCGGCACAGTCTAATCATTTTATTGAGCCTAACTGCTGTAAAATGCTGAAAGCATTTAATTGTTATTAAAGTTTTTAAATCTTCCTTGCTAGATCTGCCCAGCAACAGCTCAGACATGAAGTGCAGGAGTGTGTAAAAATCGCCTGTCCTCTGTTGCATCACTCATTATAGAATTGCCTGGAAGCAACATCAGCACAAGAACTGTGCGTCAGGAGGTTTATTAAACGTGCTTCCATGGTGTGGCATCTGCAAACAAGCCTTTGATCACTATGCGCATTGCCAAGCATCCACTGGAGTGGTGCAAAGCATACCACCACTTAACTCTGGGGCAGGGAAAATGTACTCTCTGGAGTGATCGATCACCCTTCACTATCTGGCAATCTGATAGATGAAAACCTGGTTTGGTGGATGCCAGGAGAACACTGTCTCCTGGAATGTTAGGTGGGAGGAATAGGAAGGAAGACTACAGAAAGCCTTCCCAGAAGAGTGCAGTTTGTTACAAATTATAAATGCTCTATATAAATGCCATGCCTTTGAATATGATGTTCAAGATTTATTGTAAATATTAGATGGCTAAATGTATGTAGACACCTCACCATCACACACACATGTGGACCTCTTCCAAACTATTAACAAGTTTCATTGGAACTAATAAGTCTAACTGAAACCTGCTCTGGGGGGCACGGTGGCTTGGTGGCTAGCACGCTTGCCTCACACCTCCAGGGTTGGGGGTTCGATTCCCACCTCCGCCATGTGTGTGTGGAGTTTGCATGTTCTCCCCGTGCCTCGGGGGTTTCCTCCAGGTACTCCGGTTTCCTCCCCCAGTCCAAAGACATGCATTGTAGGTTGATTGGCATCTCTAAATTGTCCGTAGTGTGTGATTGCATGAGTGAATGAGAGTGTGTGTATGCCCTGCAATGGGTTGGCACTCCGTCCAGGGTGTATCCTGCCTTGATGCCCAATGACGCCTGAGATAGGCACAGGCTCCCCGTGACGCAAGAATAGATCGGATAAGCGGTAGACAATGAATGAATGAATGAAACCTGTTCTACAATGCCCCTGTACACAAAGAGTTTGCCAAGGTCGGTGTGGAAGAACTCATGTGGCCTGCATAGTGCCCTGACCTCAACTTCCGTTTAAATACATTTGGGAAGAATTGGGATGCTGATTGCAAAACAAGCCCAATGGTCCTGACCTCACTAATACTCTTGTGGTTGAATGGGCACAAACCCCCACAGCCACCTTCCAATAATCTAGTAGAAAGCCTTTCCAGATGAGTGGAGTCTGTTATAGCAGCAAGGGTGGACCAAGGTGCAGATTGAATGGAAATGCTGCAAAAAATCTAATTACTTCATAGTGTAGAGTTCTCAAAGCTGACAAAATAACAGCTTTGCTGTAAAGTACTAATGCTGGAAATTTATGATGCGTCAATACATTTTTCCCAGTATTTTCAAAATATTTTTAGAACATATATGCTTTTGTATGCTTTAAATATACTTTTTTGTACATATTTAGGAATACAAAGGTATACACATTGATATTATATTAAGTCACAAAGATGTCTGAACACTTATTTCTCCTTTAGTTGTCCCAATGTGCATGAAACTGGTATAAAGATTCAGTTGGAAAAGCCTATTCTGTTGAAAAGCCAATTCTGTCATTCAGTGATCTAATTTATTTCTGCTTTAAGTTAGGTACACAGTGCTTGAGTACATGGGTGCATGTGTCTCTGTTTGTGTGTGTGTGTGCCTGTATGAAGCAGGAAGCAAAGAGATGATGCAGCCAGCACATATCAGCATACATCAAAGATGAAGATGATGTTTGTCCAGGGGATAGACAAATAAAAGTCCCTTCATATGAAGGAGAAGAGGGTAAACAACCACTGGCCCTCATCCCACATCAGCTCCAATCAGCATCTCAACCCCACACTACACACACTATACACTCAGGGCATGATAAAAGAAGAAATAATATTTAAAAAAACAACACAAAAGGTCAAATGAACAAGTGTAGAAAGTTATTTCAATCATCAGTCAGTTTTTACCTCTTTCTTTACTCAACAGTTTCACCACAGTCTTAGACTAATTTGATTAGATAATCACTAACAAAACACTTGATAAGGGACTTTATGTTGTGCATACAACATCGTTTTTTCTGCTTTTGTGCTTTTCTCAAACAAACCAACTTTCTCTTGCTATATGTTCTGTGTGTATCCTCAGTAACTGCACATTTTTTAAAGTAATTCATTGTGATCATACAATGTTTACAGCATGTCTACTATATCACATAACCAATAATTTTCATTTATTCAAGTATTCTCACAAGGACAGGCATTAAGATGATGTAACCTCTCTTAATACTGTGTCTGCTGGGCCAAGAACGACAGAAAACACCATAAATAAGTGGGGAGTAAATTAATAAATAAATAATAAATCCTGATAGGTGCAGTGTGGTGGAGATGATCTGGCTGATTATCGGCATAAACATCGGTAAATGCATCTTTCACCCAGCTGAATATGTCCTTTGTATTTATGCCTTTAATACAACATCTTATTGACTATGAGGCTGGAATTTCTAATGCAGCAATAACTCAAACAGGAGATATCTGTCAGTGAGTTACAGGCAAATTACCAGCAAGCATCAAGTGCACAGCTTGTCCTAAACTACAGAAAACCTTGATTGGAGGAGTGAGAGTCTAATGAATGAGCAGAATGGGGTGTAGGCTTTAAAAGAAATAAAGATTCTTCTCTAAAGATGAAGTGGGTTTACACAGGAAATGTTCAGACACTTTTAGATAATCTCAACTTGGTAATAATAATGATATTAGATTTCGTAATATTGCCTGTTAAGGTGTTACCATTTGACTCCATTTTTTGGTTTTAAATCTCTGTTTTATTTAAGGCTATTGCTTTGTAGCACCTGAGACTCTTAACCAATGCTTCCCAAACACTTGCTCTATTCCAATCCTCCATGACACTTGCACCTTTACAAGTAATTTTAAAACTCTTCTGCCAGCATCTGGAACTCTTGCTCTGATCTCTGACTTGCTCTGTTTCCAGAATCAGTGATCCTTGCTCTGCTGTCTCTGCTCTGTTGCTAAACTACAAAACCTGGCTGTCTAATTTATATGGCACTGTCCTGGCTACAAATTTCAAAACTCAGACCTCAGAAATCTGTATGTGTCCCCTGCTTTACATTCAAACTCTGAGACCCTTGCTCTGATACCACTGTCTCCAAGACACATGCTGTGTCACCAACCTCTGAGACCCATACCAACCAGATTTCTACTATGTTGTGTCTACTTTCAAGAACTTTGTGTACCTGCCAACCTCCGAGAGCCACCAGCCTACTATTTAAATACCTGCACCTGACCTGGCCTGTGCTACCAAACTGGAACCTGCTAAGGAAACCACTGTGGACTCCCTTTTTAGCTGCATAACACATTTTTCATTGTTCCTTTAGCATATGGTTTAGGTGCTTTTTACTGTATAACCTTGATTTTGCTGCCCTTGATAATATGGGAACAGCAACTCAACCTGTTGCCAGCACTGCCTGGAGTATTGTTGCAACATTTTATGTCTCTTTTTGTATTCAAAACTCTGTCCTGGTACTACCTCAGTATTTGGGATATGCCTTTTCTGTTCATAGTTCCCTCATTTACTCTGTTCTTTGCCATCTCCTACTCCTTGTTATTGGTCCAAACATGTCTTTGACTCAGATTCATTGTCTCTCATCTCCTGATTCCTCTCCATCTCCTGACATCCTTACCCAGTACTACATTTAGCCTGTTTCTCTGCCCCTAATCCTAAGACTGACACAGCTGCTGTCACTGAGCAGTCTCCAGAGGTGTCTGGCAGAGAACCTGATACTCTGTCAACATCAGTGTCATTCTTTGACCCTAATTCTCCTGCATTATTCTCTGTCCATGTCTGTGATGTTTTCCCTATGTCAATTTCATGTCACTTCCCCTTGCATCAGTGTCAGGTCCTTTCTGATCTTGTGTCGGTAATAGCCTTGGTAAGCCTCTGTCAGTCACAGCCTCTGTTCATACCCCAATGTCAGTCACAGCCTCTGTACCTTTTCTTGATTTTAATCCTAGCCTCTATAACTACCTTATTATTAGTTACAACATCTGGCCCTTCCATAGCCTCTGTTCCGTCTTCAGTCCTGGTCATAGCATCTTCCTTCTTCAGTGTCTTTCACACCCATTCAGGTTTTGCTGCTTCCCCTACTTCTTGTCCCATAGTTCTGCTTTGTAGCTTCAGTTTCCTTATTCATTAGTCTATTACCATCTTCAAAAGTATTCTGCTATTAAGCTCTGCTAGTATTTTGAAAGGATTACATTATGATATCCATTAAAATTTGGAGCCCAAAAAAGAAATTCCATAAAATATGTATTTAATACAATCAAAATAATAATTCTAGTGTGGATATCCTGCAAATGCTTTGCTATGAATTAACAGTCTTTTTGTGTTTCTCTGTAATAACTACCTAAGCATGATGTCTCTGACCCTGAAACTCTTAGATATAACAATTGCACTCATACAATCTGAAAATAGTTGCTCACTGCTAACATTCAAGAGAACTTTTACATGTTATATTTAACAGACATTTAAAACCTTACATTCCTCAGGCATTTTCAGCCTTGAAAATATCATGCCCAGAAGCGGTAACTTTATTCATTCATTCATTCATTGTCTACCGCTTATCCGAACTATTCTTGGGTCACGGGGAGCCTGTGCCTATCTCAGGCGTCATTGGGCATCAAGGCAGGATACACCCTGGACAGAGTGCCAACCCATCGCAGGGCACACACACACACTACGGACAATTTAGAGATGCCAATCAACCACGCATGTCTTTGGACTGGGGGAGGAAACCCCCGAGGCACAGGGAGAACATGCAAACCCCGCACACACGGCGGAGGCGGGAATCGAACACCCAACCCTTTAGATGTGAGGCAAACGTGCTAATCACCAAGCCACCAGGCCACCGTGCCCCCCAGCAGCAACTTTGTTAACCTTAAATTAGATATGCCAATCCAGCAACATTGACAGTTTGAAGAACTCGATTCTACATGAGATTTCTGAATCACTGTATTTTTTACATCTGGTCATAGTTAACACGGTCAAAGTCAACAAAGTCAACTGCACAATTCTGTATTAAAATCACCTTGAAATACCTGTTATTGAATAAAATACAGCCACCAAAGGCTGCATCAAACAAGTTTGTTTTCTTATTAATATAAGAATAAAGATAAAAAAATATTTCTTCAACCACTTTATACTGAAGCAACTGCATGTATAGCATGAACGTGATTTGTGTTGATTTGAGAAAAAGGACATTAAAGCAACAGAAGAGAAATGCTTCACCTTTTTGACTGTCAATGACAAAGTTGCCTTCTTCATTGCCTGCTGAGATTTTGTACGTGATACCATCACCGTCTGGATCTTTAGCCAGTACCGTTGCAACCAAGGTATTGGGTCCAGCATCTTCAGACACAAAAGTACGATATCTAAAAAGAACACATGTACACAAACACACACACACACACACACACACACACACACACACACACACACACAAAGACAGATGTCAGCACTTCTTATTTCCTTTAAATAGCAAACCATGTGCTGTGTCCATTCTTGACAAACACTGCTGTCTCATAATTACCTCACTTGTGACTTAATGAGTGCATTTCCCATATGTCACACTTTATTTAAAGTTTTAAAGGATGAGATAAATTTGCAAGGAAGTGTGAATGAGATGGTGTGAGAACATTGTCAGGTGTTTGTGCCTCAATGAAAAAAAAAAACAGTAAATAAACCTAACAACAGTGCATATAACATGCAACAGTGCATATACTGTATAATATTTACATAATCAGGACACATGAAATACACATGAGACTGCTTAAGGGTATAAATCAGAATATGCTGTCAAATGTTTCGTTTAGAATTTCTCAGATTTGTAGAGAGGATGCGAAAGAAGCAAATTGGTCTATGTGTAATTATTCCTAGGCTCTAAATTACAATATATTCTACATACCACTGAAGGAGATAACCATTATAAAGCACCATTATAAAGCACTACGAAGTGCGTGGGTGTAACTGTGTTTCCTGCTGGGACCATGTGTTCTCCTGCTGTACAAAACAGTACACACTACTTGATAGTACAATGCCAGTTTAGCAAAGCTGATGTGTGATCCTCAGTTATACACATGCCACATCTCATCCCATATCTCTAGGTTTTTGTAGCTTTCTTGACCAGTGATAGTACAAGAATTAAAATTTAGCATTCCCCTGTCTAGATAATAATGGTTTTCTGAAAAGATTATTTCTAAGGTGCCTAGTCCCAGAATTTGATCCACTGAAACTCATAGTCACAAGTTTCTTCTATATCAAATGGGCTGAGGTACACATATATAACAAAAATATGTTTTCACTAGAACAACTGGTAAAATCTTCTAAAGTTGTTAAGCTGAGCGAAAGAAAGTGAGACATCCCATAGTGCTGCACAAATGCCTCAGTAAGTATGGCTTCAACAACTGAAGGAAATCATATCATCAATAAGAGACTTCCCAACACCAATGCATTTCCAACCAAGATTTTCCCACTAGGCCCTTCCCTTGCTTCATTTTCTCAGAAATTCTCCATCATATAATGGTGAAGAAAACAAACAGGAATTTCACATCTGCACAGTGTGACATCTTAAACTGCCAACATGGTCCTCTGAATATTTCCCCAGGTATATTTCTGAACAAAGGTATTAAAATGTGGAAAAAGAAAGCACATGCATTGACAACTCGAATGCGAAGATCTCCCTCATCCACCTGCCCATTATTTGTTCTCATATAGCTTCAAAGATCACATTTCTTCACCGCTGACACATCGAGAAAAGAGAAGCATTTTGTATTAGACACAACTGAAAGCATTTTTTTCTTCATCTGAGGAGGGTGTAATAGTCCATCAAAGCTGATAAAGGTCAAGTGCAGATGGGGCTGTGATGGACTGTCGGTGGGTTCTGCACTTAGCAGGTCAGGAATACAAAAAAGGACCACAAGTTCAAATTGGTCTGCAGGTTTTTGGAAAGTAAAACTACTGGTAACATTTTTGCAGAGCAAGATGTTTGCAGAATCTATATCCAGAAAGTGGATACTGATGCCTTTACAAAGTGCAAAGTGACTGATAATACCACTATCAAGCTAGTACTAAGAACATCACTTGTAATTCCACTTGTGAGTTACTTGTGTGGTTCGCTTGTGGTCCTGCTATCGTGGAATAACTGTCTGGCTTTATTTGCCCTGTAGATTCCTGTGCAATCTATCAAACCAAAAATGACTGAAGACACAGCACTTTCTGCAAAAGAAAAGAAAAAAAAAAACCTCTCAGCATAAGATACTAGACATACTCCCTTTTTTACAATGTGGCTTTTTCAGGTGCTTGACTACCAGCTCCTCAAGTCTACACATATACCATTTCACTATATGTAATACTGATCCACATAAGTTAGATTTTATGATGCCTTTTTCAAATTGAGCTAATTTTAAGTAAAGAATAAAGGTAATGTAAATACCTTTCATGTATTTTACCTATCATGATGTCTTAATGCTCCAAATTCAAACTCAACAAAAGAGTGACTTTTCAGAGCCAAACATAATTATTTATTTCAGTCTGGCAAAGAAAGTAATAGACATACATTATACAGTGAGGGAAAAATTATTTGATCCCCTGCTGATTTGGTATGTTTGCCCACTGACAAAGAAATGAACAGTCTATAATTTTAATGGTAGCTTTATTTGAACAGTGAGAGACAGAATAACAACACTGAAATTTCAAAAAAGATTATACATAGATTTGCATTTTAATGAATGAAATAAGTATTTGACCCCTTCACAGAACATGACTTAGTACTTGGTGACAAAACCCTTATTGGCAATCACAGAGGTCAAACACTTCTTGTAGCTGACCACCTGGTTTGCACACATCTCAGGAGGGATTTTGTCCCACTCCTCTTTGCAGATCCTCTCCAAGTCATTAAGGTTTCTGACGTTTGGCAACTTGAACCTTCAGCTCCCTCCACAGATTTTCTATGGGATTAAAGTCTGGAGACTGGCTAGGCCACTCCAGGACCTTAATGTGCTTCTTCTTGAGCCACTCCTTTGTTGTCTCGGCCATGTGTTTTGGGTCATTGTGATGCTAGAAAACCCATCCAAGACCCATTTTCAATGAAGGTTCTCACCCAAAATTTGACGGTACATGGCCCCATCCATTGTCCCTTTGATGAGGTGCAGTTGTCTTGTCCGCTTAGCAGAAAAACACCCACAAAGCATAATGTTTCCACCTCCATGTTTCCTGGTGTTCTTGGGGTCATAGGCAGCACTCCTCCTCCTCCAAACACAGCGAGCTGAGTTAATGCCAAAGAGCTCGATTTTGGTCACATCTGACAACAACACTTTCACCCAATTCTCCTCTGAATCATTCAGATGTTCATTGGCAAACTTCAGACGGGTCTGTACATGTGCTTTCTTGAGCAGGGGGACCTTGCAGGATTTCAATCAAAGGACTTCACGGCGTAGTATGTTACCAGTTGTTTTCTTAGTGACTATGGCCCCAGCTGCCTTGAGATCATTGACAAGATCCTCCCCTGTAGCTCTGGGCTGATTCCTCACCATTCTCATGATCATTGAAACTACATGAGGTATGATCTTGCCTGGAGCTCTAGACCGAGGGAGATTGACAGTTATTTTGGGTTTCTTCCATTTGCGAATAATCGCGGCAACTGTTGTCACCTTCTCACCAAGCTGCTTAGCGATGGTCTTGTAGCCCATTCCAGCCTTGTGTAGGTCTACAATATCTTGTCCGTGACATCCTTGGACAGCTCTTTGGTTTTGGCCATGGTGGAGAGTTCTGATTGGTATCTGATTGATTCATGGTGGTATCTGATTGATTGATTGCTTCTGTGGAGGTGTCTTTTATACAGGTAACAAGCTGAGATTAGGAGCACTCCCTTTAAGAGAGTGCTCCTAATCTCAGCTTGTTACCTGTATAAAAGACACCTGGGAGCCAGAAATCTTGCTGAGTGATAAGGGATCAAAACTTATTTCACTCATTAAAATACAAATCAATTCATAACTTTTTTGGAATGCATTTTTCTGGATTTTTTTGTTGCTATTCTGTCTCTCACTGATAAAATAAACCTACCATTAAAATTACAGAATGATCATTTCTTTGCCAGTGGGCAAACGTACAAAATAAGCAGGGGATCAAATCATTTTTAGCCTCACTGTATGTGGTGGGGCTTCCCAAAACTGTTGCCAAACATTTGGAAGCATAGAATTGTATAGAATATCTTTCACTCGAATTTCCCTTCACTGGAACTAAGAAACCCAGACCTGTTCCAACATGACTATGTCCCTGTGCACACAGCAAGGTCTCTGAAAATGAAATTAGCCAGATTTGGTGTGAAAGAAATCATATGGCCTTCGCAGGGCCCTAACCTCAACCCCACTTGAGATGAACTGGAGCACAGTCTGCACCCCAGGCATCCTTGCCCAACATCAGTGCCTGACATCACTAATGTTCTCGTGGGTGAATAGGCAAATCCTCACAGCCACTCTCAAAGTTCTAGTGGAAAGCCTTCTCAGAAGAATGAATGTTATAATAACATCAAAGGGGATCTAAATCCAGAATGAGAAATTAAATCAAAAAGCACATATGCACATGATGATCAGGTTTCCAGAAATATTTGGTAGAAAATCAGCTAATCAAGAGAATTAATATGAGAAATAAGGAATGAAAGCATAATGAAAGTGGTAAGTCAGTGGAAATGAGAATAATTATAGCTATAAAAACATATAGATCCTAAGAGACAAGGAGATAAAGTAAAGAGAAAGCCTCATTCAACTCGGGTATGATGAATTTCTAACACAGGAGAGGTGGCAGGTATTGGTGTAGGTGATTTGTCTAAACTTTCTGGGGCCACCACATCAGTGCACATCAATAACCTACACACAGGTAACATGAAATTTGTCTTCATGCTCGAAGGCCTAAGACCATTCACTTTCTCACTTACATTTTATTCCATTTTTTATTTCCACACGTGGTACATTCAGAGATACCACAGTTCTTGTTCTCACATGCTTTCTTTACATATCACACAAAAGTGACCATAGTGTTATCCTGTCCCACCTTACTGACAACAAGCCATGAAAAGCATCTACATCCCAAACTTCTCTCACCTAAGCCTGTTGCCATGACAATAAATTTAACACTAGACAGCTGCACAGAAAATGTTATGCAATGCCAGAAGGGATTCCAGCCAAAGAAGCGTGATGAGTATGGGATCAAGGCCTGGTTTGCTTTCTCCACATGTTGTTTTCATTTTCAATCATTATCTGAATTAGCTTTTTTCCCCTCAGCCACTCCACAAAACTCAGCTATTCATCATGAAGAGCAAACTATTGAATAGCAAAACAAATGAATACAATGTCAACTAAATAACCTAGACCCACACACACAATTACCAGCCACTAATGATATACTTACCTTAACTTTTTCCATAAAAAAAGAAATAAATCAAATGTCTCCAGGCTGATGTGTTTACACTCATTATTGTGCTTCCTCTATCTCTTATGTGTTAATACGCTGTAAAATCTCATCTTGTTCTTTTAGAAATATAACTCAGCCATAGTTTTTGTGACTCCATTCCATCCAGCTCAGGCAAGCAGCTCCAGTAATGATGTACTATGGAGACGTGTCTGTCTGAGTGACAAGGCTCATTTTTGGTCTTAGTGGAGGAGCCCCAGCGTCTTGTAATGGCAAATTAGCCCAGTGAATTGGAACAAACAGCAGTGCCAGACATTACAAACTACTCAATTACTGTCCGGACACAAGCAGGCTCAGCTATTTAATAGGCGAGATGGAGGATAATCAATGGACATTGGATGCACTAGGATGGGTGTTTAGGGACAGCAGGTCAGGTGGAAATCAGAGCCACGACAAAGTCAATATTCCCAGTGTCACCTCATACCAGAATTTATTATTATGATTATTACAGCAGGGTGGAAAGAGAAAAAGAATCTCCATCATGTTTTATATTTCTACATAAACACACGTTACATATAAGTATACGTACTGTATAAGTGTGACAGAAGACAGAAGGATGCCATAGTCAGCAAACATAGTAATAATAATAATAATACATATAATAGAGTCAATGCAAAAAATAGGCATTATGGACGTGGAAAAAAAGAGGTCCATCTCTCCTTCCACTCTCTTCAGTTGAATGCATGGCTCACTGAACCTGCCTCAGTGCCTCATTGCTTCAGTGAGCATGCTGCCAGAAAATCGGCCAATTAACAAAGCCAAGGGCCCAGGATCCCCAAGCAAAAAGGGGAAAATAGCAAAAAACAGTTAAGCTCATCACAACAAAACTATCAACACTGGCATGGTTTTGCAGCCCCAGACAGACACACATGGACAAGAGGAGACAAATAGATATAGACTCAGCTATGGACATGATAAAGCACTCCACATACACAGAAATGGGCAGCTGAGCCTGGAAGGGATTTGGGGAATTGTCAGGAATATAATGTGCATTGTGGTGCATTGTTGATAATATACTATGCACAACCTTGAAGGAATGGAATTAGAAAACATCAAAAATGTTTTAACAAATGCCCAAATAAATCTAAAGCTTAATGATAATGATGAAAATGTTTACTTCAAGACAACAGATTAGATCTTCTATTGAATGAAATGAAAATTGAGACGTAATTATTAGAAACCTGCACTCACACTGGCTGGGAGAATTCGGGTGGCTCATCGTTGACATTGGACATACGCAGGCGTACCGTAGCCGTGCCTGTCCGCGGCACCTCGCCCTTATCCACGGCCATTACCACAAACTCATACAAATGGTTGGGCCGCTCGTAATCCAGAGCGCCTGCCGGGAAGATGGTGCCATGGGGCGAGATGATGAAATCAGAGCTCAGTGTGTAGTAAGTGATGTCAGCATTCTGCTCTGAGTCACAGTCACTGGCTGACACTGCGGCAGAGACAGAGAGAGAAGAAGAAGAGAAAGAAAAAAAGAAAGAAAGAAAGAGAGAGAGAGAGAGAGAGAGAGAGAGAGAGAAAAGGAAGTAGAAGAGTAGGAGAATTGAAGAAATGGAAGAGAGGAAAAGGGTGATGAGAATGAACAAGAGAAAATTGTGCTCATACACTAAGAGGATCGACATATATTTGAGCTTCCTGGAGAAAATAGATAGGCTATATGCAGTTTCCACCTGATTAAGTAAGATTTGGTTATAACAAAGTGAATCTGACATGCAATCAAAAGGTCTCAGGCTGAGAGGTTCATTGCATTCGACAACTATAGCCGAACACAAATAGGCCATGGGCCTTTTTTGTATACTACTCAGAATAAAAAGCTGCACACACAGCAGTCACTTTGTGAGTCGACGCCCTGAGAGAAAAAAAAAAAGAAAAAGCAAAAAACTGAGGTAAACATTTCTTGATTCTAGGGATAGTTTTCCTGATTCTGCACTAACAGAAGCAGCTTTTTTGCTGAATTTCAGATGATAAATTATGGGCTTCTGAGATGTGCTTTATTTACAACTTCATGGCATAAAAGGTTAGATGTTAACAGCTGTCATTAAACACTGAGGCTCAGCAAAAATCTACCATTCAAGCCAAATTCCTGCTATATGTGCATAAAATTTTGGTTTAAAGTGGCCAGCAGAATAGTGCAAGCTAACACTTTTATGTGTTTTTTTGATAACATGGATTTAATATGATCAAAACAAAAGTTGGCTGATATTCCTGAGGAACTTTTCAAAAGAATAAGTTATTACTATCAGCAATAAGTTATTATTTCATATATTAAAAACCAGTCTGCCCGATAGCTCAGGGAGACCTCATTCCACTCCTGTCATCCTGAACACATCATGTTTTGAACATACCACACATCGTCTCTTTCGGTGATCAAATCAGCTAACTGACAAAGCATCTCTGTGTGTGCTCTCTAATGTGGAGGATGATCAAACTGGCTTGTAGTACATGCTTTAATCTTCAATGCTGATGTCCATAAGGGATTCTGTGCCTCAGGGTTGAATAAGATTACACTGTGCTTGGGATTTAAAATCCGCAATTTCCTCTCACCAATCAATTTTCCTAACATGAACATCAAACTTCAAAATTCTTCAGTCATTCATTTCATAGAGATTATGTTGTCACTGTGAATTGTGAATTTAGAGGTCTGTTGCTACATGACAGGTCAGATTTCTACAGCCATTCTTGGCATGTTGCTAGGATATATAGGAGGCAACTGTTTGGCATTCACATCTGAAAAGCATTTACCTGGATAAACATTAATCCACATTACAGTCAATTAATCACTGGCTGCAACTGCAATCAATTCTAAACCATCATCATATACCTGTATCTATCTAAAGATTGACATCAGTGTCAAGACGCTATAGGTTATAGAAAAATGTTACTCTGGAATGAAATATAGTTGTCTCTGTTTAGTTATGATTTCATTAGATGTGTTCAGCAGGGTGGATTAGTTTGATTTCCTTCAACACCCTTTTATAACCTTTGCAACTACTGAAATCTTGATTCTGATTGGTCAGAAAACGTGGATTAACCGTTCGCATGTCTCTTACAAATAGCAGCTATTAAGTATACATTAAACTTCATTGTAAGAAATTTCATGATGGTTAGAACTTAGAAATGAAAGTTCACCTGTTGCCTTAAAAAAGTTAGTAAACTTAATTCAAGCTTGAACTTTCAACTCACAAGTAGTCAAGACAAGGAATTACATAAAGTTTCATCTTTGAAAACTTATTAAATTGAGTTCAATATGCAAAACCTGTCCTAGCAATTGAAGTTAAAGAGAAAAAATAACTTTAACATAACTTAAAGATGCTATCACATTTTAAATTGTTTAAACAGATTTTTATATAATAAAAAAAATGAGCACCGGCAACTTGCTGTGGTAACGCTTGTGGGATGAAACACTTTGGAAGATATAGTTATTGGAAAATAATAAACCTCAGGGCACCCTGTCCTTTCATTCCTTACATTAGATTTGTGTAAGTACAGCATTTAACATTTATTAAAGTGTCATTGTACACATGTGCTTGTGTTCAAGAGAGAGATAAAACGAATAAGATATTCTTGAATCATTACTTTAGTATTTTGTATTGAAGATTATATTGTCATTATGTGTGTTTTTATGTATTCAAGGTGCAAATACAAAAGAGTTCCATAAACATGTGTCTCAGCAAGAAAGCTTGAGGAGATTAATGTTCAGCACCAACTGTTTCACTACTGTATACTTTGTAACCGTAGTAATGACTCCACATTGCAGCTGACCCAGTGTGTCTCCAATTAATTACTGGCAGATGTACAGCAACTACTGAACTGTTATATCTCACTTGTGGGAACGTTCCTCTACTGACTCAGAAGAACCAGCTTTCATTTCAGCCATCAGTAACATCACATCCAGATATAATAGGACAGCTGAAATTGGTTCTAGTAAATGGTTATTATATAAAGCAATAGACAACTTACTTTTAAACAATTCGATTGGTGAATACTTACCCCTTAAATGAAACATATTTAGATATATACAGTATGGTGTACAACTGCACTCTAGAATAAAATACATGTTATAAATGTTAGAAATAATGTATCCAATAATTTATCCAAGCTAAGATATCAACTGCACTTCTACTTCAATTGCTTGTGATGTTAGTTATAGAAATCTTAGCAAAACTATGTATATTCATAGTTAAGTCAATGTCATGTGCATTGCAGGATGAGCCACGAGACATTTTGATTATTTCCCCATGAATAGATGTAGGTATAATCCTTGAGTACCAGAGGCTCCTCTGACTGTATAATGTTCTCCAAATTCTCGAACAATAATGTATGCTTGTCATCTCGCTGGGTTCAATCTGGCCCGCTCGTTCCTAGCACACTAATCCTACAGACAGTTTTCTAATCTTCGTGCCTGCTTCTTAATAAAGCATTACAAGATGCAGCCCTGGGAATAATAACTGCCATTTCTGCAAAAAATGTACAGAATGAAGAGTTCCCAGAGGAGGTTAATCAGATATTACTTACATGTTAGAAATTAAAATAGGAACAGTTTTGCTTTGAAATATGAGAGTTGGAAGTTTGCATATTTAAATGTGTTTCCCCCCTCTTTTTTTTCCTACATGGGATCCATATTTCATACTTCACTCAGAGTAGATCCACTCTGCAGATGCTTTTATATGACATTTCCAGCTCATTCATTACAGATGTTTGACTAGTAATCTGTCTGAAAATGAACTGCACCTTCAGCTGTTGTTCTGAGGTTGTTCAGTCGAATCGTAAGGAACATTTTAAGCCTGCTGGATAATCTGCAGGAATCCTGCTCACATCGAACACAGATGCCAGTTCAGCCATAGCTGCTGAGCACAGCCAGGACACCTGCTGTACATTTCTCTGCTTCACCTTCTTTAATCTGCCAGCAGTCTCTAAATTAATCTACCGAAATGTCTGCCAAATCTTTTTTTCACAAGTCACAGTAAGTAAATAAATAAATAAATATTTCGAACGCCAGCCTGATGTTTGTTTGCAGAAAGCACTTTGCACATTGTTGGGTCTGAATCAGCCACTTGTTTAGCTTTTGTTTCACTTCATAGTCTCGCACACTCCCCACCCACCAGCTCTTTCCCTCATGTACAAGCAGTGATGCACCAGCAGCTGTTGTTTCGGCTTGTTTCATGCAGGTACCTGTTTACATCAGGCTATCAAGCTATTCTATGATTTTTATTGCCTCAGGCATTCATGTGCAGTATAAGAGCACTCGCAAGACTGAATGAATGCCAAAATTTGGCATGCAATTTAAAGACAAGAAAGTGAAATGTCAATAGTGGAAAACTACAAAAGTTAAGTCTACTCCTGCATTTGAACAACACTGTGTGTGTGTGTGTGTGTGTGTGTGTGAGTGTGTGTGTGTGTGTCTGTGTGTGTTTATCTCATTATTGATTTTACCTGTAGATTTAACCTGTGAGATCATGTGGCTAAAAAAAAAATTAAAGAAAAAAAATTATATTATTAAGGAAGATAAGGTTGTGGATATCAAGATACTCACCAAAACAATTTTGTGGGTTTTTTTCTGTTTGTGTTTGTGTGCGTGTATGCCTGATTTTCAATTATCTGCCATTGTGTATATTGGGCTACTAGACTGTAATTATATCTCAGTTGTGGAAAAGCTTGTCTACTGACTCAGATAACCAACTTTCATTTCAGCCATCAATAAAGGTGAAATTGGTTTTAATAAATGTTTATTATATAACACAATGTTTATGTGACAACTTACTTTTAAACAATTAGACTGGTGAGTACTTACCACTAAAATTAAACATATTCAGAAATATACAGTATGGTAATCACGAATCGAACCTGCTTCAGTTCATTTCCTTTCTTCAGTTCATTCAGTTCAAGAGCAGCTGAAATAAGTAGCACCAAAATTGATTAAATAAAAAATAAAAAGTAATTTTTATTATTTTAATTGGGTGTCCTAGTACCTGGTGCTTCCAATATTGACTCTGGATCCATCCTAACCAGAATATAGTATTTACCAGAGATAAAGAAATTAATTTTTAATAGTCTGCAGACTTTTTGCAGATTTAAAACACTATTACAATAACAGGTTCTTTCACCAGGTTTCTCCACATGCTATTGTATGCCACCTATACTAAATAAAAAAAAACAAAAAACAAACAAAAAAAATGTGTACAACAATATTTGGTCTATTTATTACAACCAGTGGAACCATTTTTTTATTCCTGAATTTTCCACATACAGGAAAGATAAAATCCCAGTTGTCATTATTTCTAGGCCTGACTGTATTGAGGTTTTTGTGTTGGATTAAACCTGTTCAATTATTTGACCAGTACAACATGTCAATCACTATAAGAACTCAGTAATAAATATAATAACTTTGATTATGATGGGTTTCCACTGCTGTGACTAAAGATTACAGACTTCCTGGCTGTGCTTCACAGACCACTATGTCCACAATGAGAGAAATTGATCTACAAATCATAAAATTAAATTAATAATCATAACTTAATTTAGCGATGAGAATGAGGACACCAATTGACTGATTCAGTAATTCACAAATGTACAGTGAACAATATTAGCTGTATTCATAGGTTAGTGCCCAAACTGTTTAGCCTAACAAATTCACAATAACAATAATGCAATTTGCTGTTTCTATATGAAGTATTTGTGGATATATCATTAGCATTACCGCTGTAATAAAACAGTTTTCAACTTTTTTTTTCAACTGTAAGCCATTTTAAACACAAGCAACTACAGACAAATGTAATTGCAAATGTGAAGATGTCAGCCGATGTGAAATTTACACACACACACACACACACACACACACACACACACACACACACACACACACACACACACACACACACACACACCACACAGCCAGAAATAGATCCTAATGGGCTTCATGTAACTGTTCTGCTGGATGAACTCCATTAATTATTGGAGAATGAAGCTTTACCTTGAAGCAGAGACGTTGCTGTCGTTACTGTTTCTGGGACACCTTCTTTACTATAAATGGACTGCAGGAACTCTGGGACACAGTCGTTCTCATCCGTGATGATGACACGTACCTGGTGCACATGGAAAAGTAGGAAAGAAATAGAGATGGTGATGATGCAGAGTGAAAGCAGACAGGATTTAAAAAAATAAAAAAACAAAGAAATAAAAAGGAACCACCAAATATCTTCAATCAGGGATATGTGATTTGAGACTCACAATGGAGTGCATATGATCCATGGCACAGTGAATTGTGGAGATAAAAAGGAAAAGGGATTAGAAGAAAAAGGGTGCAATGGGACGATATTACAAAGTTCTACTGAAAGGCACAGATTGTGTTGGGGATAGGGGGCGAGGGAGCACACAGAAAGGATTTGGAAGTAATTGTCCCGATTTCTTACCACACTCAAGAAGCTATTTTGGCTAGATTGCCCTTTCAGCACTAACCCTGCCAAATTGAGCTACCTTGGTGAATTAGTACAAATATTCTTTTTAGGATAAAATGTGAAATCACTTGATTTTACTTTGTGATACCACTCTCTTCCCAGCCCTTTCTGATATTCCATATACTAGTTAATAAGGACCCCACATGGTAGTACTAATTTTAATATTAACTATTAACTATTAACTACAGCACAGCAAAGACATACAGTATAGAGAGAACATTATTAAAAAACTAACATGAACATTTGTTGTTCCAAACTCATTTCTGATCAGTAATTTAAGAATTCATCACCAAAATAAAACAGCACAAAACCATTTCTTTCCACATATTGGGTATGCAAATATGAAGAGAAATGCTAGTGTTACTAATCTAAACTAATGAGTATGCTATGTAACAAAGCCTTGATTCATAAAGAAAAAATGCATCCCGATTTAACTCAGCTTGAATTTGACACCACTTGTGAAAAAAAAGTTAAAGGAATTTACAATTAATCTGCGTAGATGTGGGTTAAATACCTTGTTAAATGGCCCAACAGTGGCAGATTGGCAATACCAGGATCTGGACTCAAATTTTTCTATTCAGTATATGAAAGCCTAAACCACAGTGCCACCAGTGCATACAATATATACAAAACAGGATATGAGTAATAAAATTTAATCCAGTACCAACGTATATGGGCTTCTGGACAAATTTTAGACTGGTATGCTGAAGTCTGGTTGGCTATGATGGCTTCCATCTCTTGTATCTCAGTGGCAGTGTTTAGAAGAGTGTGTAATGAAACATCAAGTCCCAGCACGCCCCAAATGCTTTGCCCTCAGCTGAGGTGTTTTGTCTTGCCTGAATATTAGCACCTGCAGCCTTATCCCTGTTAATTAATGCCTTTTTATAAACGCACTCTAGGTGTCGTACAGCATTGCATGTCCCATGTGCACTTGGCTACCATTTCCTAGTACCGCCATTTATTTCTAGTTAGGTTGTTTGTATGACCTAAGTTTAATCCATCTATTTAATACGCCTCCAGTTTAAGTTCATTACTAACATTTTCCTCGTCTGCTACTCTCCTGGTTTAAAGACTATGCTTTGTAGTCAAGTGTTTTTCTTTTGTGTGTTGTGTGTATGTTCACCTTTTATTTAAGCATTTTTATTAAAAGGCATCATTTTGATTCTTTCTGGTCCCCTCCCCCAACCCTCTCTCAATCACAATGCTTCTGACTTCTCGATCCTGACTGGACAGAAGGCTCAGAAATTACTCTGATTTAAAAGTTGCTCAAAAGCTCCTGGTTACACAACTCCATTAGACCAGTGATTTTCAACCACTGTGCCGGGGCACACAAGTGTGCTGTGAGAGATCGTCAGGTGTGCTGTAGGAAATTATCCAATTACACTTAATTTGTCCAAAAAAATTCTTTTTTAGTTACTACAAATAATTTGCCATTGTTGAACGCCCGTGCATGCGATGTAGTGACTGGCAGAGTAATGAAATACTCCTCCACATCAGTAGCTAGCGCAATAATGACCTTGTTAATTCATGACAACAGTACCAAGAACTCAGACTATATTGTACACCTGCATGAACACACTGAGAAACAGGCAACTTTAATAAAAACCCACAATGGTGAATGAGAGAGCCCAGGTTTCATATTGAGAGAGTATAAACAAATTGAGAGATTACATTTTTCATTAGATATACACTGTGTTCGGCTACTGTGTGTCATTTTGTAAAATTTTTGGTTGGTGGTGTGCCGTGGGATTTTTTTTTGTAAAAAATGTGCCGTGCCTCATAAAAGGTTGAAAAACACTGCATTAGACTATATACAGTCGTAGAAAAGACATTATTTATATTCACACTATCCGGTGTCTCTCAAAGTTTCTTCCCCATATTGAGGCGAGTTTTTCCTTGACACCACTGCCTCAGGCTTGTTCATTGGGAATAAATATACATTCATTTTTAAGAGCTTTTTTGTAATATGTAAAATGTAATATGTTAAATATAATATGTACATTTTTTAAAAGTGCTTCACAAATAAAATCAAATAAAATTAAATTGAACAGAAATAATGATAATTCATTTTCTTCAACAGCACTGCTCTTACAGGTAGTGACAGCTGCAGTAAATCCCATGTGTACAGTACTTTGTCGGTTTCAATGCGTTATGTATTTAACGTTGATAGTACCCCATTAATTCACAGGAACAGCTTAATTTATTTGCTAATTTCCCAATAGATTGATTTACATTGTAAAGGATTACTAATTACACGGATATTACATTCCACATATAGTAATATTCAGTATATTATAAGCCGAAGCAACAAATGTTTCTTTTCCCCCAACACATCTTTCTATAGTATCATTCAAATATGATTTTCCATTAAAGAGAAGGTGCTCAGTATATTTCTAGTTGACTATTTGTTCATGTATTACTGTTGTCACTAAAGGAAGTGTGTAGGCGTGTGTGAGAGAGAGAGAAAGTGTGCCTCAAAAGCCCATGGACAGTTGCTTAGTAACTTTCAAAACAGCAGAGATCAAAATAGGCTGAGCTCCTCCAGAAACGGCCAGGCACCTAATAAGAGATCACTGTCTGAAGCATCGCTCTGAAGTCTGATTCAAACAAGTCCATAACTCAAGCATCTCAGATACATTTAAAAGAGTATGAGCAAGAAAGAACAAGGCCACAAGCTCTTTGTGACAATAAGATAAAGACATTTGTGATGACACTGTGATGTGACATGAATGGAGAAAAGGAACAAAGGATGACAGAAGGGTTGCAGTATAGCTCATGGTGCAATTTTCCCTTCAGTCTGTTTGTCTGTTTATATATATATATATATATATTATATATATATATATATATATATATATATATATATATATATATATATATATATATATATAAAACCCCAAGACTTCAGTTCAGAGATTGGACATTTCTGAGGAACAGCTGCCCATCATTTCATTGCCCTGTACTGCACTTATCAAGGCCTCTTGCTGTTTGCAGTTGAGTGCACTGGCATTGTTTTGCGCCACCACCACATGTCTGTGTGCTTGACTGACTCGCTTAGGACATGGAAGTCCTATGGATCACTGAGCAGCACAGATCTAAAGCAAGACTTGAGTTTCAAGGGTCTTGTTTCTGGAGACATGCATGTAACTATCAGTCACAGACTTAAATCATTGCCATTGCATTTATATTTCTAATTCAGACCAAACCTAGAATTAAATGGATAAATTTCATGAACACAATATGTAATCTATTTATCTATGTATATTAGTTATAGGCTTTCAATTATGTGGCATTGGATATGTAAATTCAGTTTGTACTTAAGGCATAACCATTAATTTAATTACCTACAGAGAAGATTGAAACATTTACTAGTTGGACCAGAATTGCTCTACAATCTGAAAAGCTTGTAACATAGTCTATATTTGACACATACAGCAAAGCTGTACAGCATTGCTATAATACTGATGCAGTTTGTGTTGCTACATAATCCACCAAAACCTCACATAAAGAAAGTGCCTAAAAGATAAGATAAGTAATAAAATAGGTTCATGCTTCAGTTAAACTGTATAGAAAACTACTCTCATCCACTGATGTAAGTTTAATACAGTCTTTCAGGCTGTGCTCCATGACCAAGTGTTGTATTATATAAAGTCAGTGGGTGATAGAGGCTCTCACGAAACTTTGAATGGTAAAATTCTATAAAAGCCTTGAAGAGAAATGAGCCATCAAGAAACATATATGAGGTCTGGAAGCAGAGTATGCAGTAGACTTGAAGGGTTCATTTGAACCACAATTTCTATAGTTCAGATCCGTCACAAAGACTAAGATGTCAGATTGTTCAGGGAATAAGTGTTGCCAATAAAGTGTGAATGTGCAAAGCAGTGAAACTGACTGTACGACTGGTTTTGAATACAAAAAGGGAAGGTTTTTTAGTGGTGATATCTATTATCTTTTCAATGACATGGTGTAATACACAGGACACACAGGAGCCATAATCGGCCTGAGAAAAAAGTAAAAGCAAAGATTTCAGCCAAACTGAATGACCAAGGTTAAGCAGGGACATGACAGTGGTGGCACATATATACAAAGATTAAAGAAACAGCCTCGCATTTATCAACCTCCAGAACAGAAACAAATATTACAGGCAACAATTATGACAATCCCTGAACCTAGAAAAATGATAAAATCTTTTTACTCAATAATAGACGCTTTTTTTTAGTTTTCAGGGAGAATTTATTATACATTTTGTGTGAAAATTCTTTTTCTTCAGAATGTCTTCATTAATAACTTAAACATACTTATTAATTATTCTGTCATTAGTCTGTGCAATTTGGCCTTTTTGATATAGGACAGAGGGAAGAAATGTCAGTATAAGCTAGCATAAAACTATGCATGAATCGGTTTGCTAAGACATTCTCTTGTCTTTGGCTCATGTTTTAAATAATAGCAAGTCAACTTTAGTTCTTTTTAAAGTCGACTTTAAAAAGAAGTCAACTTTAAATGGAGAATCAGCTTTAAAAAAAAAACAAGCTAAAACGTCATTAAACTTTAAAGACAACTTTAAATAAAAAGAGTCAGTTAAAAAAGCCAATTAAATGAGGAGTAACTACATATTTTATTCATAAGCAAACAATTATGAAAAATATGCTACAACAGATAAGTTACTGGCACCATTGAGGGCTTAAATGTTATGCCTGTTTTGGATTCCTATAATGGATTGCAAGCTAGACTTGGCATTTAGCTTGCAACTTTTACTAATAAAACAACATAATTCTTTTAGTTTCTTTGCTCAGTTTCTTTGTTCAGTTTATTTGTCTCTTTGTTAGTTTATTTATTTATTTATTCATTCATTTATTTGATGTTCCATTATCTTTTTATAGCACACATGTGACAGAGTAGGTTGAGTAATTATTAATATTATTACTATTAAAAGTATACACTAAAAACAAGAAAAAGAAATTGATTTATTTAATCAACTGAGCCATGACCAAAAAGAACTGTCCCGCTAAATACTGATAATGCAGTAGTCTGTTTTTTTTGGTGTTCATTCTTTTCAGAGATATGCTAGCCTTGCTTCGGCTAAGCCTCACCTCAGCAGCGCTGCTCAGGCTCTCCTTATTCTCACTGGCTCTCACAAGCAGCAGGTAGCGGTGCTGGTCAGTCTCATAGTCAAGGCTGCGGGTCAGGCTTATCTCCCCACTCTCCTGATCAATGCTGAACAGGCTGCTGGGGTTGATAAGCAAGCCGTAGCTGATCGGCTCCTTCTGGAAAGACAATGCCGGAGTGACCAGAAAGCTGGAGGAAAAAACAGAGAGAGATGTTACAATGAAGGTTCAAAATTACAAGCTGCTGAATCCAAAGTTTTTATGCACTATAAAAAATGAAAGTTTTTCTCCCTTGACAAGCATGTCATTACAACTTCAAGCTTTGTTGATGTTCAAGCAGAGTACATATCTTGCAAATTGAATTTGACAGTGATAACCCCATGAGCAAACATTTATCCATTTATCCCACAGAGTATCACGATAAAAGCACCCAAGAGGGCCGACCCTCAGTGAGGAGTTCTCTGAACCACCTTGTGCTGGGACACTTAATCTTAATCACTGCAGGCCCGAGGCCATAAACAAAGCCACCAACCATCACTTCTCTAATAGATTACAGCCTAAAACAATCACTGGCAGACACAGGCTGAAACTGGGGATGAAAGCCTTGAGGGTCCACAGACTGATCAGGCAACATCTAGACTATAGCAACATGGCTGCCATATCATCTGCATCAGTTATAGACTAAAGCAAAAGTGAGAGAGGGATAGGGATGGACTCAAATGAAAGGAAAGTAGATAAGAGGAATAGTTGGTTACAGCTATATGTAGGGATTGCAGGCATGTGCTTTATTGTGTATTCACTAATTTCTTTGTTGAAATGGGGAGAAAAGAAGTATATCCAAACAGTTCTTGGCTTTAAACCAATACATATTACAAAAACAGCTCTTAACTGCTCACTTTTTATTAGTTCTATTTCGTTTGGGGGCTGAAAATTAATTAGCGATTTTGAATAACCCAGATGTGTATAAGCAATTAACTGGGTAACCAGTAAAAAGAAGAGAGTTATTAAAGATTATTGACTCATGTACTGTTAATATGAATTACAATGCACTTTTAAAAAAAAAATAAAATGGGTGTTGGTAAATTTGGGGGACATGGCAGGTGAAAACATTCACAGGATTTTCTGGAAGCTGCTGTTTAAGAATGGTTTAATCACCCTTCTGTTAATTCCTTTTTTTTATCACCACATTCCACATTCCAGGTTGACTCGGGTCAGACTAAAGAGTACTGCAGTGGTGATTCTATACACATTTGGATTCATGAATACTTAATAATTGGCCTTTGTGTGTTAAAAAAAGAAGAAATAAATAAAGAAAACAAATTATGGTAGAAACAACTTCATTTAATTTGGTAGTGTGTGCCAAAAGAAAAAGCAAAAAGCTTGTTTTCCTAATTTCCTTCTGAAATGGGGAAAAAACAACCACAACAACAATAAACTGAGCACAACAGATGGGCCAATGTGGTTGTTGTGCTATGCTTATTCTGATTTTAAATTTTTATTTATTTTTTTATTTTATGAACATACTAGCCAGAGCTAGCACTGGATTAGTGTAGACTTTTGAAGTTAAGAATGGTTTCTTAAAATTAACAGCTTCTAAACGTGCGTAGAGCAATTAAGTAATGGTCCAAGATCACCAAGTAACAGAACCATATTTCAACCTTGATGAGGTCATAACTCAGACATAATATGGAACAGAGTTTTTAATAGAAATGCCACATAATCTTTGATGGCATTTAAGCTATTTCCATCATACCTAGACTCCAAATGCCATTATAAACTAAAAAATATGGCTGCTTACTTTTAGACCAAAATGGCTCACCGAAAACTCCATTAGCCATTTACATAAATATACTTGTGTGCCAAAATTTCAGCATTTCTAGCCCAGATTCTAAAATGCCTATAAAACATTCATCCATGCACCATACCAGATGTTGCAAAATATATGTATTCATAGACACCCTGCCATTTTCACTCAGAAAAGCTAGTAATTTTATTAACCTACAGAGACTGCTAATATCTAGCTAACTGTTTTCCAGGTACTGTGGAATGTCCCCATACATGGATATGGATATGGATATGCATATTACAAAAGTTTCATTTTAGAAGTTATAGGATGTGATGGCATGACAGTAATGTGTACAATGCATGGTAAGTAAGGCAAATGCGAATAATGAGAAGCCATATTTTAGGATTAGTTCATGTCTCTCAGCTGTAGGGATTGTGTTTATTCTTGTGAAATGTAATTATGAATCAGCTCATATAGTGAAAACACAAGCCAAGGAAGTTAATTGGATGAAGCCAGCATAAAGCGAGTAAACAAAGGCACAAATTCTGTACTTTCTGCCTCACAAAAGTACATAAATACACCTACAAAAAATGTACAGCTTCTTTTTCTTTCACTTCATAACACTACTGTGAGAGAATGTGTGATGAGCAGGACTATGCTGAATTAGCATATGTTGTACATGGTTAATGCTTCTGATCATACAGCTGTGCAAACAGAGCCATTAATGAGCCGTGCATGGACTCTGTTGAGCACAGAATGTATGCTTCAGCAGGCAGCAAAAGGAGCACCACAGGGGCAAAATTGAGCATGTCACTGCTATGATGATGAAGCTGATGAGAAATTTGTGACTGATACTAGGTAAACAATCAGTAGTTCACACAGTATGGAAGATTTTCTATGCATGGTGTTAAATTAGTTTGTGTTTGTGTGCACTGTCATTACTCACGGCTGTCCTGCAAGAGTGTTTTCAGGTATGGATATTGTGTAAGAGGTGTTGGTAAATTGTGGAGCTCTGGGTCCTGCTATCACAGAAACGATGGCCGGAATACTGCGACTCCCCAGACGGTCAGCAGCCATGACGGTCAGTAAGTATTCTCTGTCCCTCTGCAGAGGCAAACCAGTGGTCCGCACGTGGCCCGTCTTTCTGTCCACGTCGAATCGGCCATCACCTCCTACGATGCCAGTATTTTACAGCATTAGAGTATGCATTAAGTACTCTAAAATGTCAAAATATCTCATGACTGGCTTACCCTATTAGTACAAAAATTGGTCATGAATTGAGCTGTCTTACCATCAGACAGGAAATATTCCACCTCTCCGTTGATGCCCTCATCACCGTCCCGAGCTGTGAGCATGTATACGAGTGTGCTGGGGGCTGCACTGGGAGACACCACTGCCAGGTAGGGGAAGGGTACCATTGTCCACTCTGGAGCATTATCATTGACATCCAGGACTGTGAGCTCAACTCTCACTAAATACCAATCTGGACCTGTAACAGGAGGACAGTGATGCATCATTACTCACTCTTTATATGTATACAATTCAGTTTATTTATACAATTTGTAGCTACATAGCAGTATATAACCAAGAACAGGTGGACACAATAGGGTAATCAAACAAATGGCAGGGAAGGGGTGGAGACAGAAGCCGAATCAAAATAAAACAGTATCAAAACCTAAATAAAAATCCTTTAGAGAATAAAAAAAAACAAATGTAAGTAGTGCTCAGTGATCTGGGAACTCTTGACATTTATGACATTGTGTACGAAATTCTAGAAACCAATGAGAGAAATCTACTTAATTACGTATTTTTTATTATTTACAGCATACGATCATTTTCTCAGCCACTGTATAATGTTTTTGCTCAACATATTGACATACACATTCTATTACTTCTTGACTTTTTAAACACCTTGTATTTTAAAAGATTTAATGACATTAGGCTATTATAGGCCAACTTACTTAATTATGAATATTCATAGACCCTACTTCTGTGAAGATGTTTCTAGGTCATCTATATTATGCATATTTAATATCTTGAAATGATAAATGATAAAATGATATGTTCAGAGGATTCTTAACTTCATAAAACCAGCACAGGTGTATATTATACTTCAGAAAAGAATAATACATGTGTAAATATTTATAGCAATCAGGGCTGAAGCATTTATGATTTCTGAACACAGTCAGTTTTTCCTAGGCATTCATTGATGTTCTGCCATGCCTGATGTAGGATTTCCCAGAGGCTTGTGCAGCTTTTTGCACCTTTTAATCTGAGTCATCTAAAAGCAACCCAGGTACTCTGAAACATTTCCTTTCACTCTCTCCCTCCCTTCCTTACTGTTGCTTGTTCAACACCTGACTTTGTAAGTCAGTGCTTATGTGTGCAGCTTGACATGCTGAGTGGTGGGGACTGTGATATCTGATTGGTTCTGTCACTCTGATTGGCACAGACAGTACAGCACCTCCCACCTTACACTGTTGACAGCAGGGTTGAAGTCTTACCAAGAGTCTCTGTAGACGTGTTATAGTGATATGAAAGATGAAAGAGAATCATATATCAATAAAGAAAAAAGCGAACTTGTGGACAGCTGAGAAAGAAAGAAATGCAGAAAGAAAGAGAGAGAGAGACAGAGAGAGAGAGATTTCCGTCCTTGCACACATTACAAACCGGTAATTAAAATCAAGGATCTACACCATAAATTAAGACATCTTTATTATGAACAACTGCAATCACACAACACAGAGTCTCATTTAACTCTTACACCATCAGCCTTCTCTAAATGGTGTCTGTTAATCACCAGAATTGTTGCATGATAAACTCCAGCATGCACACACATACTAGGGACAATTTCTCAATTCATTTTATTACACCATCTAGATTTCACAAAACTTTTGCTGATTGATAAATAATAAATGTGAATCACTAGTAAAGTGTAGTGTGTTCATGTGTGTGCAAAGCCGATTTGCATTAAGTGACAATCATAAAACTCCATAAAAGGAAAAACATGAAAATATCAACTAAATGATGTAAAAGCGTCTCCTAACTGTGGTGTATGGAGAATCTACTATCAATACACCTCAGCCACTATAGCATACTGTCACATCATCACACATCATGGACTCTGTGTCATGGATTCACACTCCCTGCATCCACCTACACTCCTATTCTCCAAGTCACCATCATTCTAATAGTGTTTGCCTGCGTTTAATTATGCATGTTTTATGCACTGTTTATAAGCAGCTCTATTTCAGTTTTCACTTTGCAAAGTATACGTTCAATTTTCTCACAATTCATGATGTTTACTAAGCCTGTCTTTTTGCTCCTGTGTACCGGTTTAATGATGAAGTTTGTGTTTTGTTCTTGATCATGTTTGTGTCTTGTCTTGTTTGAAATCTAACTATATCCGTATTGACCTGTGTCTGTTTTTGAACCTGCGTATTTTGGATTGTTTAATTCCAACATGCTTTCTGTTCCTTATATTTTGAGCTGTTTCCTTATTTTTTTGGACTGTTCTTTATTTTGTAATGCTCTTAATAAACTGCCTGCATTAGCATCCAACCTCCACGAGTTTGTATTCCTGACACATACATTCCTCTTGTTATACAACAGCATTTATTTATCACAACTGAATAACAAGTCTTAAGTTATGGATTGCATTTGGATTGCTCTTTTTCTAAGTCATTAATTTAGAGCAACAGTTCAACAGATTTCAGAAATGTTCATTTATTTTGTGTATGCACTTGAAACTGAAATATTGAAAAACACAATTTATTTAAACCTGACAACATAATCCGTATATAATTTGACAGTAAATCATGCCAATTATATAATTTAAAGCATAATATTTTTTACATAAATTCTCCTACAAATAGCAAATATATCTGTATCCAGTTTGAGAATAAGGCTGACTACAGAGAACTGCACAAAACATTTGTGGGTTTGGCTTTGTCAAGAAATCATGTTTGTCAACACAGGATATAAGGTAGTAAAAGACCCAGATGGAACTGTTCATTTGCCTGTAATCACTGTATTTAGGACTTAATCAGCCTGTGAGGATCTTGAAGCTTGTCAGAGGAGTGTAACTTTGGCAGTCATACTGAATCTGTGACTTGCAGTTAATGGAGAGACAAACAGATAGCACGGCCATACAGGTGTAGTACAGAGCTTGAAGAGTTTCTTTCACAGCCGTGCCATATGGCATGCTGCTGTTCTCCAGCCTGAGGGCTCACACTAGGTAAATAATAATGGTCCTGCTCTACATCTCTGATAAGACCAAAAGCCCTGGGTTGCTGCTGTGCCACTTGGGCCAACAACACTTATCCATTTTAACTGAGAAATACAGGAACAGTGAAGTAGTACAGTAAATGGGTTCTAAATGACAGAAAATCAAGCTCAAGATTACACATTACATTACATTATAATGTAGTGTGGTTTATACATTACATTATAAAAAGACGAGTGTTAATCGAGGTGAATAAATTCAGTTGAAAGAAGGGAGGTACTGACGGATGTGTAAGCCAGTTGGAGAGAGTCACAGCAATTTAGCAGAGAAAGTGGGGGAAAAAAAAGCAATAAGTGAGTAGGAGAAATCAGAGAAGTTAGAGGACACACTGAGAGCTGAATTAAGAGAACGTACAGCAGCAATAAAATGGTCCCAAGGTTGTTATGGAAACAGTATTAAAACACACGGACAAAAACACAAGCTGGGAAGTGACTGGATAAATCGATGACATTAAGAAACAGTGTGTACAGGAGGGAGCCAAAAATGTGGCAAAAGGATCAGTGGAGGCATTCTGATAAGCTTTATAGAAAAGAGAATGGCAGCATGACAGCTGAAGTAATCACATCCACACACCTTTTCTCTTTTGAAGACCAACGCACACACACACACACACACACACACACACACGCACACACACACGCACACACACACACACACACACAAAGTACCACAAACCTCTGGAGCTACTCTGTCAACCTTTCTCTGACAAATTTGAGGTGATATGATGTGGGATTTCAGAAAGAATAAAAAGCACTATAATCAATTTTTTTTTTATGGTGTTTGATTTTTCTTTCTTTCCTTTCTTCTATATACAACAACAGTTGTTTTGATTTTATTAGCACTCTATCAATTATTATTACTAGCTTAAAATACTACTACTACTACTACTACTACTACTACTACTAATATAATAACAACAAACAAACAAATCATTAAAAGTAATCAATTTAGGCCTTAATTGTATATGTTTGCATAAAATCCTGCATTCTGTAATCCCTTCATCTGGCTGAGTTTGGAAGACAGCAAACATATCTATTGTTATTCCTAACCATATAATCATGTACAGTATAACAGTTTTGGTGTAGCATGGCAGTGGAAAGCCATGTGGGTACAATATTTAGGGAAATAATTTGCATTTATTTGTGGTTTATTTTTATTAATGATGATAAATGACTTGTGTACTCACAGATTATTTTTTCCATTTCCCCAACTGGTATGTTATTCCAGCTAGCCCAACATGATCCAGGTATCCTGGCAACATCATGACGCAGGCTAATATTCACACCTGTCTTAAACCATTTCCTTACAGGTGTCATCATTGCTATTGAATCCTTCTTAAATGGGAGCATATGCCAGCATAGGCAGCAAGCAGAACCAGACAGTGACTCGGTGCCAGGTAGAGTGCATTTACATTTACAGCATTTGGCAGACACCCTTATACAGAGTGACTTAAAGAAGTGCTTTATAGTTTCCATCAAAAAAATAATAATAAAATCCTCATGCTGGTACAAATAAACCGGGGTCTAAAAATACTATAAACCTAAAATCCTGTGAGAGAGGAAGTTTTTTGTAAGTGATTTTTTGAGGTGCTTGGTAAAGAAGCACAGTAGTCTTAAGCTGGTTTCAGACTGTGCAATTACAACATTCAACATTTAAAGATTATTACTTTTCACACTGTTTAAGGTGATGCCAAATAAATCTTGCGTGGTAACAAGTTTTCTATGTCAGATTATCTAATCCAGAGATCTGCAATTCAGTAAGTAATAACATATGACAGACGGTGTTGTTGTACAAAAATAATACACACCTGGTTGATTGCTTGTTCCTGTTACCAGAGTCATTCCCTGACCTGCATCTCCTTTTCTCCATGCCAAAAAAATACATCTTGTCAATTTACCAAGAAAATCGAAAGTATAATCTCCTCCTTGCTGGGAAACTTTACATAGCACTGATTGTTACAAAGCACTGAGGCTCCCTCCATTAATGTTAAAACAAAAACTTCAACACATCAGCAATATTTTTAAACAATAATCTTTTTTTTAAAAAAAGATTTTTTTTCTTTCTTTCTTTTTTTCATTATTAGACTTAGCTTGCCATGAGTTTTCTACAATCTGTACTGTTAATACATGTAACAATTGCACATCATATTCAATTTTTTTCTTTTCTTTTCTTTTTATATTCTTATTTCTATTCATTCTTCTTTATAACTGTAGTTTTACTTTCAAATGTATTATTTTTTTGGTTATTTGTATGGCAGTCTAAGGAGGAGTAGGCTAGGTTTATTATAGAATCAATTACCATAGAAACAATTACTACAGAAGCAATAACTTATTCTAACAAACACAAAGGACAGACTAAGCCATGCTGCTATATATAATATATACACCTTCTGACCAATCAGACGTGATAATTCAACCATGCTGAGGTATAAAGAAAACATATGTTCTGATTCTGATGTTCAGAATATTGTCTTGTTTAAACAGAACCATTTGTTAAAGTGAGCTGGAGGTAATAAGGATATTAGACGAGACTTTTAGACGAGAGATGTTGAATGTTGTTGAGTGTTGTCGCAGCTTTCACACTGACATTTTAATAAAAATATTTCGGACACTGCCACTGCAAAAGCAACATTTGCCTGAAAATCATAAAGCAGTGTAAAGCTGACTTTAGTTTGAAGTTTGACTTGGCTGTTTGGACAGCTTGGGGATTGTTTGTTCCACCACCTGGGTGCTAGTAAAGAAGACTCTTCATACATGACTTCATTTGACCTTGCAGGATGGTGGGTAAAGTTGAGCTTTGCTATCAGCTCATCAGGAATGGTGCACCAATCTCTCAGGGTTTAATTCTACTGGTATTATTTGATGACCCTAATTACTTACATTCTTAAGATCTGAGACCAAATTAAACTCTATGAAAGCTAGATTTCTTGTTTTTCAGTTCCAAAGTTCCGGCCATTTGGAAAAAGCTGTCTTCCATCTTACAAATATGATAACAATATGTAGCTGCACAACAATTAACCCTCAGAGTTTCTCTGAAATCCAGATCCAGAGTATGTGCAATGGTGGATTATATTTTGCACTTGCCTTTGTTAGCTCACTAGGCTGAAGCCCAATCAGACCTCCTGCACATATTCTTGCCATCCTGATTTCTGCTGACAGAGGGAGGGTTGAAGGCAATTTGCCACCCTGTGCATGGAGAACTCTTTCTTCCATTCAGAGCTCAGCATGCTAACTAACTTACATGAGTACCATGTCTCTAGAGCTGGAGGGAAAAGCTGGAGCACAGCAAGAGCTGAGAGTGAGGAAGCAAGAGAGGGGTAAAAAAAAAAAAAAACTAATGGAGAGAATGAGACTAACGAGGGTCTACAGCTAATTAAATATTCTCCAATTCTCTCAAAGGATTACCAATGGGTTATTTGCACCTCTCTGGGATTGTGATTTCCATAATCGTATTACAACGGGGAAGTTTTTCCTCTTTTCACATCAAATCACCAATTGAAGAAAACAATTGAAAAGGTGCTCAGCCGATAAGTCAAAACTTAAAAAAATATATATAATAAAAGAGTTTAACAGGGCCAACAGTGACCACAGACAATGAAAAACATTTTCACATGAACACATGGCTTAACACACTGACACAAAAGCAGATATTCACACAGATATTACACAAAACTCAAAGAATGTAAATCTGTGAAAGAGCTGGTTGATGCAGTAAAACACAAGACACAATAACCCTGAGCTCTTTGTACTTCATCTGGGCTTTTGACTACACACAGGTGTTAAACCACCCAGAAGTGGTTTTAGTCACTCAGAAATGCAGCTTCTCAGGTGGCAGCTTGAAAGCATTGCTTAACATGAAAGCTGTATTTGCAGTGAGGTTTAAGTTGATTTTGAGAAAAGAAAACTGTACAAACTAGTGAACATTTAGATAATTTACCTGTCATTGACAATGCACCCAGAAACGAAATTACTAAGAGAATTCCCCCTCCCTTTAGTGTGTATTTATATTTACATGTGATATATGTTGCGCAGTTGTGCTTTAGGGACTCTGGTTTGATCCTTGCTGTCTGTGTGGAACTTGGCATCTTTTGCTTGTGGGTTTCTTCGAGGTTCTCTGGTTTCCTCCCATTTACCATAAACATGCTAGTAAGTAAACTGGCTAAGCTAAATTGCTGCTGCTGTGTGTAAATGTGTATATGAAATGGACTGACAGCTAAGGTATATTTTTGTCTTGCAAAGGAAGGAAGGAAAGAAGGAAGTATACTGATGACCACCCAAGTATATTTTGTTAGTAGCCACAGATGGAAAGAAGACAGGGGAATTAGAAGAATTGGAAGAAACCTAAAGTTGTACCCAATAAGAGTAGCCATTGAGGAGGGAAAATCTGAATTAATTAATTCAGTAAAATTAATTCAGCATTCTTTTTCCCTTCTGTTTGATTTCAATTACTATATGAGATTGCTTGCTACCTTGTAACTTCGATTTGTACATAAAAATATACTAGGTTACACCCAACCATCCCTGACAACACGTTCTCTGCCAGGCTGTTAGTTTAACTGCATTTCCAATTAATGAGGTGGCAGTGAGGTAGAGGCAGAGTATCATTGATGAATACTGCGCTGTTCTTAAAATAATGCTTCAAGTTTTGCATTTGTTGTCAGTTGATTGGAAGCAAAATGAACACTAATTAATGGATTCTATCAAGTTAGCTCTTTGTGACACTGATGTGAGGGGGAAAAAGTGGTATTTTCTGGATTCTGTCAAATCAATGCAAATGACTGAGTGTCTTCAGTTGTCTTTTCTTGCAGGGGCCTGCATAATTAATTGTATTTTTAATTGTGATGACAATTCTGTCTTCCCCAATTAACTAAACATAATCGTCTGAATTAATTGTAAGCTTAGCTAATTGGGTAACTTTTGGGTAGCTATATTGAGAAATATTTATGAGACTAAGCCTATTTTAATACACTTTTAACTCATTACAGGCTTGGAATTGTTCTATTGGCAGATAATTTTGCAAAAATATTCTCTAATCTCAATAATAAGTATTACACAAATTCACTGACTGTCTCGGTTGTAATATTGTAATATACATTTTCTGTATACTTCTCTCAAGCATTTTTGCAACATACTTGTTCTACATTTGTTTAGTGTTAACTAGTTTAGTTATTTTTAATACATATGAATTTTATTATGGATATAGAAGGATAGACAATGGGTTAGCTACCCTAGATTGCACACTAGATAAGTGCAGAATAAGTGTGACAGACTGGTGTACAATCCAGGAAGTATTCCTGTTTCATGCCCAGTGTTCCTGGGATGTCCTCCAGGTTCCTCTGAGAACATGACCAGGATAAAGCAATTTCTGAAGATAAATGAATGAATAAATAATAATCCTAAAGGTAAAAGTATTTCCCACTTGCCTTGGCCTTATATTCTTGGAGTTTGACAGTAAGTATGTCTCCCCCTGTAAAGCCTGTAATAAGAGGCTTAACCTATCTGGCCAGATCCTATTCTCAGATGACAGCCCTAACATTGCTCGCCATTTGTGCTCAGTCTGGACCTGCCAGAGCAGTGCTGTTTGACTTCCATTATTGCTTTAACCTGACATGAGAACACAAAAGGCCACTTCAGAGAATTGGGGCAGACTACACAGGCACAGACTGGCTATAATCTCTCAGTATGAGGCACTTATAGAGGGAATGGGATGCTTGTTTCAGTATGATGCCTTTTACATAGCTTGAGAGGGTTAGAGGATCATGAGCTAATGGTGAAACTGTCCTAGTGTTATAGTTCATCTGGCTAAGAATTGTCATTGACAAAAGAATGGACTGAGCCAGGTCATTATTTGTATCTGTTACAGCTGATCACACCAAGTTGAGGCTGAATTAAATAGCAAATCTATCTAACAGCCACAACTGACCTGTGTGTAGGAAAGCAGAAATCACCATCATAATTTTCCCTGACATGCTGTTCTACATTATTACATTATTATTGTCCTCATACAACACGTTCTGATAACCTCAAAAGTCTTGGGGTCACTTGGCAGATGTTTGGTTTTCCCTATTTAAAGCTCCATTAGCAGTCTCAGTGCAGGGCGTTGAACTGATTCTTTGCCTTTGCAATTGCTGCATGCTCAGTGTGAAAGAGAAGGACTAAAGGAGATGGAGATAAAAAGGTTTAGATCTTGGAAGGACTCTGGAAATTAATTCCCTGAACTAAAGATAGAAGAACTCTCTGAAAGAACTGAGGAGATGTTGCACAGTGTCTCTACCTCCCCTGCCTACAACTGGCCTTTGAAACCTTTTGGCACAGATGGTTTTTCCATTGTGGATAGACAGTAAAAAAGGGCTTCTTCTGCTCACCATTGATAAATAGAATATAAATGTAAGTATTGTGTGACACTTATTTGTAATAGGGATATTCATTTGGGATGTTGACACTTATAAAGTATCTTTCTTCCATCATGCAGCTGTAGTGCAATAGATTGTCAAGCCAAGAAGAATGGGTTTTACTGCTTCGATCTCTGAGCCATATTTATTGAAAGATTGTTTTACCATATGGATAAATTCTAATAACTGCTAAATGATACACTACAGAGTTCCAGGCTTGTAATTTTTCTGTTGCAGTTGCCATATTTTGGGACTAAATTGCTGGATTCGCTTCGCCAAGTGAAAACGACTAAAGGAGAAAGATCCTAAAAATCCTTCTTGTTCTTCAGCAGGGTATAGACTGTACTTCAACAAAGCTGATGAAATAGACTGTGATCCTTATGTACTGTCCCCTGAACTGCTGATTCCACAGAAACCTTAGAAAACTCACACCTCCAGGCCCAGGGTCCTGAGCCCTGTGGTTTCCATGTTCTCCCTGTGCTTCAGGGGTTTCCTCCAGTCCAAAGACATGCTCAGTATGATGACTGGCATCTCTAAATAGTCTGTATTGTGTAACTGTGTGTGTGCATGATTGTGCCCTTTGATGGATGTACCCAAAGTTCCCTGTTGCCCCAAGTTCTCCAGGTTCCTTGCAATCCTGCATAGGCTAAGAGGTACTGTACATGGATAGATGAATAGATGGATGTTCATTTTTTTCATCTACATTTTCTTATTTGTGATTAACAAACGAGCGTTATTTTGGATTTTTGTGACATTGAATGCAACAGCACCCCCAGTGGCAGAAAACGAACACACCAAATGAAATGAAGTGTGGGTTAACTGTAAAGAGAGTCATATCAGGTGATTACACTGAGTGACACACTCCCAAGATTTAATCTCCATATGAGCTAATATCTTTCAGCCTGTTTCTGGTGACGTTTCCTCAATGCATCATCAGTAGGCATGTTACAGACTCAGTTGTGGGTGTAATGAATGTAAATGAAGTGGATTATTTACTCGATCATCATTTTTCCACTAAAGTGTGACAGCTTGAGCTCACATTGTCTAATCAAAGTATTTGCAAATTGCAAAAAAGTAGATATTTACATTTATCACATTTTGGCAAGAACCCTTATCCAGAGCTATTTAAATTTATCTAATTTTGACAACTGAGCATCTGAGGGTTAAGGGCAGCTTGGCAGTGCTGGATTTGAAATCATAAACATCTAATTAGTTGTCTAACATCTTAACCACTAAGAAACCTTCCTCTTAACTTATGACAGCATAAGTGTTTTTTTTATATAGAAGACTGTAATATGTTTGTATTGTGGATTCTTATTCTTATTAAGAAGACACTCAGTTATCAGTATAAATAAAATCAATACAAATAAATCTTCTTAATAAACCACAGACACAGTAGCATTGATGCAGTTCATCCTCTATTCGATACTCAAGATGGCTGTGATTATGCAGTGAGAAAATCAGAAATACAAAGATACTGGAAGATGGAGATACAAGTACATATATTTATTTTGTTTTCTCTCGCCATGAACCTATCTAGTATTATTGCCCATAAATTACTTAAGCACAATAAACATTAAAAACCTCAATGGACTTGATTATAAGCATATCACGTGGTCCCAATAAGCAAGTCTCATGCAACTCCCTGCTCTTCATCACCCTCACACTCCTCATTAAATCATATGTGATCTGTCACAGTCATAATCCCAAGCAGCATGCATCTAACAGCCAATATCCTCTTTGTTTTGACCTCTGCTTGATACCACTAACTCTCATATCAGCCACAAAATCAGGCTAAAGTAAATCTGTTCCTCATTTAATGGTTTCTACACTTAATCTGTCCTGTTTCAAGCAGGAATATTAACACCAGACAGATCTCATCCCTAAGACTAATCAGGGCACTCTGAATTTTAACTGGGTCATCAAATGGTATAAAATCATGCAATGAAGTGGAGCATTATGCCAGAAGGATAGCAAAATAACTTTCCCCATGACCTTGCCACCAGATGAAAGCCGTGGTGCTTAATTAAAAAACAGATAAACCTTGAAGGATTAGTAATGAGCAACTAAGAGGGCAGTTAACATCACTTGAGATAACTGCAGTACAAAAGATGACTACAGTGCAGTAGCAAAAACTTTACAAGGATTTTGAAGTCAAACACCACTAAGTTCACTAAGTTTAAAATGTGTCTCATTCTGAGTCGAGTTCATAATCAGTCTCAACAACAGCTATGCACAGTGCTGGCTTTTAATCTTCATGCAGTTATTATTTCTGTTTGTACATGCCCACAACACTGTATATTCAATGGAATCTCATTCGTACTACTACATGAAATATAAACAAACTACTAGCCGGATTTAAACCACTCTGACCAATCACTCGCTTAAGGAATTAATCTGATCAGGGCGACTTTGTGTGTCCCTTAAGCTTCATATCTGACTGCTCACACACATAAAAGCAAAAATCTCTCACTTGGACAACTGTTTGTGTCCTGTCGATTCCTCCAAAAAATCGATATGTATTTGCATCTGTTTAGAAATCACTACCTGTTCAATCACAATAGTATATTTACATTCAATAATATTCATATTTTACCAACTGTTAAACAAACATCATACACAAAATTGAAAAGTTGTACCCTTCCTAGATGCAAAAATAAAGATATCTTCTAAACGCTACCTATGTCATTAAAACCACCTAATTTAACATCTGCTGCTATAATGCCAGGACATGCATTAAGCCTTGGATATCCAATTTAGTATTATAGCCATGAGGGTAATATATTTCTGGATTAAAAAAACATGGTGTGTATATAAGCAATTAGCAATATAAACCTGTACATTTCTGTTTCAAAGTGTCTTTCTCAAGAACATTTACTTTATCAGTAATGCTGGAATGCTGATTAAAATGCCTCTTGTCCCGGTGAGCTAAATTACAGACAGAACACCGTTATATAAGAGTACAATTTTGATTGCAATCAGACCTCTAGAAGAATCTGTTAGGCAAGCTGTTGTTTCAGCATGTAAGCCTAGTTAATGTAACCTCAAGCTTAGCCTGAAAATGACAGTGTACGAAGAAAAAAAAATGCTCATCTCAGTGTTTGCCAGTTTTTCCACCTGTAAGCCAACATGATGATAATTAAGACTGAAAAGCTCAATAAAGTCTTCATCATACCAGCAGGATGCCTTCTGCAAGAGGTAGGTAGAAATCTGCTGTAATAGAGAAACTTCATTAACCTATAGCAGTCTCATTTTTTTTAACAGCTGGGAGATGCCAGATTAGAAGAGTCTTACTCATTCATTATTTTTTGAGCTTGAAATAAATTGGAAAGAGGAAAAACAAGATGCGTAGAATTCTAATGGTGGCGAATTGGTTGGGAGAAGCAGCTAGAAAAAGCTCTGTCTTGCATTCTGCTCAAACACAATGCCAATAAACTGTAACGTGTGAAAGCTCCTAAACGGATTACTATCAGGATTAATAATGCGAGGGGCGAACACAGGAAGAGAGGATTATCCATGTAGCTTTGAAGTCAATTTGAGGAGGAAAAAATTGACTTGGAATGCTCAACACCTCATTTGGATATGCTATGCCATGCTAAGTGACAAAATAGAAGTCAAGAAAAGTTATAAAAATATGCAGAGGCACAGGAACATTAAGTAGCTTTGGAAACACTTCCATCGAATGCAATATACACAAGATATACAAGATCAAATCGTAGTGATGAGCCGCATTTTTCCATCATATTTCCAAATTTACTTTATCTTGGTTAAATGTGTGTTCTATCTGGCACCGCAGAATGGCTAATTACACTATGATATGGACAAAGCACATTCTCATTAGTCTGATTTAGGAAACCTTAATCATGTGTAGGTGGATAAGGAACATGGCATTGGAGCATAGAATCAATTACTGTGCTCCATCAAAATTAGTGGCTTGATAGTAGCACTACTCATTCCCCTACAGAGGAGAGAGAGAGAGAGAGAGAGAGAGAGAGAGAGAGAGAGAGAGAGAGAGAGGGAGAGAGAGAGAGAGAAGGACATTGTGTGTGTGAGAGAGAAAGAGACAGAGAGACAGAGAAGGACACTGTGTGTGTGTGTGTGTGTGTGTGTGTGTGTGTGTATGTGTGAGAGAGAGAGAGAGAGAGACAGAGAGACAGAGAGAGCAAAAAAAGCCGATGAGATCAATGAAAATGTCATGATTCACTCATTGTGGTGTGAAGCTTTATTTTTGCTCGATCGATAGTAAAGCTGCACTTTGTTCACCTTGTGTGATCTGCTTTTCAATAAAGAGTCAAGTATGAGTAGTGTATGAGTAGTAAGTGATAGGCTCTTCCCAATCACACATTTATGGCAATCAATAGAGGTGTCTAACAATCTGCCAATGCCACTGATTTCTCAAAGGAACGACAATTACTCACTCTGCACACATGTGAGACACATCTGAGCATGAAAACAAAAGTGGGTCGAAACCTGACTGTAGTCTGATTTCACACTGATTTATAGTCTAATACACTTCTAAATATTCCCTTGGGGATCAATAAAGTGCATCGATACATCCCTTTAACCCCTCTATCTATCTATCTATCTATCTATCTATCTATCTATCTATCTATCTATCTATCTATCTATCTATCTATCCATCCATCCATCCATCCATCCATCCATCCATCCATCTATCTATTACAGAATTATTTATTTCTCCTTAGTAACTGTTTTTTGATGTCATATTGATAGGCTTTATATTTGATTGAAAAAATAAATAAATAATTAGTAAATGATTAGAACTCACTGGTTAATGCTTAGGTTATTTTAATAGCAATCCCATGAACTGAGGGTGCAGTTAAAAGAAAGTGTGCTATCTTTAAGGAGAAGTCTATTAGCAGGTTCTGAATTTTATGGTAGTGTACTAAGCATGATTCAACATATCCAATGCTCATTCCTTTTTAATCGAACCCTGGTGTATTTTCACTATCAGCACTGATCGTTTGAGCAGAGGTGTAAGAGCAAAACAATCTTGGTCTTGGTCCGCTTCCGAATGAACTCTAAGTTCGACTATAGTGTGTGAAATTGCGATGCAAATCGACCTGACTCTGAATCAAACCAAACTGAAGAAGACATGAACCGAGAGTTTTCTGCTACAGACACAGAGCATGAAGTAATGGGTCTTAAAGTGTGACAAGTTATCAAAATGTGCTCACTGTGGATTAGCTGCAAGCCTGAAAGCTTTACAACAGGCAGTTTATTTTTCCAGATGCAGTTTTGCAAAGACATATCAATTTAAGACCAAATGGAACAGCCTTGTCAGCACATCATGGCAATCTGTCTCACTGCTAACACATTGCTGTGCAGTTATTTAAGACCAGTGTCACAGTAAACATGTAATGATTTGGTGCTGTGAAGTAAAACAGATTTTTTCTTCATGTCTAAACAAACTGAGAGGTTTCTTGTCACATCTTTTACAACGGTCTGCCTCAGTGGTTGACGTTTGAAAGGAAAGATGAAAACAAGGTCAAATTTGTGTGTGTTTGAATGTTAATTAGAGCCAAAAGGCATAGAATGCAAAGCAGGACCAGTCTTTCTTTCTCTCTCCATAGGAAAATGTTGATTTAGCAGGTGTGAAATGATTTTTGTCAGTCATCATTTACACTCAGCCAGCTAACTGTTAGCTTAGACATGATACAACTCGTAATGTTATGAGGATGTTGTGATATTCAATGATGTTTATGTTTGAAATGCGATTGTAAATGAAAGCTGTAGGTGAGTGAGTGTAAGTCTTTACATCGACTAGCATATCGCTCAACCACACACACACACACACACACACACACACACACACACACACACACACACACACACACACACACACACAACACACACACACACACACACACACAAACACACACACACACACAGCAGCAACAGTGGCAGAAGAATATTATTCAAATAGAGCTTTGAAAGATATGAGTAGTTCTCTCATCCTGTTGAGGTCAATCCACTGACTTCCTGCTGCAGCGAGAATCAATTTCAGAAATCTTGTTGCTTTTTTTTTTCCATTCCAGGCTTCTGAGAAACATTATCTACACAATCTGAGACTTTGCTCTGTCTCTGCTTCTTCCGCAAAGGTATAAACACTTTCCTTTTCAGACAGTATCTTGGATTACACCTTTGTTCTGTACTTATCTTGAATTGATTTACTTCTTGGTTTTTCATTTAGATAGACTGCTCAATTGCCACATGTAATTGTCAGCATACATGTATTGTGGTTCTGGGTTGATCAAATGAACTGACTTAAAAGTAAGAAAAGGCAAGATTCAGATGCTGAGTGGACTGAAATAGATATTGTGACTGACAATCTTGTCCTATGATAAAATATTTCCATCCTGATGAGCATGGTCTATTCTGAAACAAACCACTCCCCTATCTACAAGGGGTGAAGTCTCAATAATGGCAATAAAAATGCAGTAATCCAAATTCTATGGCTAACCCTAACCCAGTTCCTGAAGACTGATGGGATATTTTGGAAAACTATCTAAAATCTATCTATCTATAAATCTATATATCTATCTATAATCTATCTATCTATCTAGTAAGTTAGCTTCTGTCACGTCCAGCGCAATCCCCACCCTGTGCGGGGCACGGACCCGGACCTCCGTGGTGCTGCGTGCACTCCATGGAAAGCAGACCCATATGCGGGATTCAGCGAAGCACTGCTTTATTCAACATAAACACAATACAGGGGGAAGACGAACATAACTCCAGACACCGTGGTTACACTAAAACAGACCCAAAACATAACTCACATAAACAACCCATAACCTGACATAACACCCATGGGACAGTTAGACGCTACGCGCTAAACATTGACTCACAAAGACATGCACACCAGAATCCCTCTTTATAGGGTAACACATTATGGTAATTAGGGACAGGTGACACAATCTGGATAGAGAACAATAGGCAGGAAAACACAGACACTAGCAGGCTTCCAGGATTCACCTGCCAGCGCCCTCTCCAGGCCTGGCAGGAACTGTCCAGCTACTCCTGACAGCTTCACATTTGCACATACACTAAATACAAGCTTTCCTAGCTTAGAACATTAGTGTTCCAGACAAAAAAAAAGGGAATGAGCAAGGGCACTTTAGTGTTCTCTTTCCCAGTTTGCTAGTTAAAAGATTTCGGATTTGTTCACCCCTTGTTAGAGTCATAGTTTGACAATTTAGGTTCTCTTAAATGGTTTTCAGTTCTAGTGCACAGTTCCAGTGCAACTGAACTCACACCACCTCCTACAGGTAGTCTTGGGTTCGGTACAGTGGTGTGCTTCCTGACCCACATGACAGCTTTCACATTACCAATGTATAAATATTTACTGTTCATCTCAGAATATTTGTCTCAGAATATCTCAGAAGTTTTGCTATTCAATCACTGTCTGTGTGGTTCTTTGGCATCTCTTCCCTGAATTCAGCCCTGGAGGTAGTGGCAGCAGTACGACTCAGTGAGATTTCTCAGAGTGAACCTGAAATTCTAACACCAATTTTTCATGTAAACATTTGTTCATGAAAATAAAATATATTTGTATGAAATAAAACACAATTACTGTCAATTGCCAAAAAAAAAAATTAGGGCTCAATTTATACATTTTTTATAGTATAGTTATAGTAGAATATGATTGACTGATCCAGGTTGAAAAGAAAGAAAGAAAAAACAAAACAGCTAAACTGAAACAACTAACAACGAAACTAAAGCCTATAATCAGCAGTAATGTGGACAATAAGCTTGCAAAAACACAAAATTTAACCTCCATCACTACAGACTAAAAGGTCTAATAATCCACATTACCCTGACACACGGTGGAATAAATCGAACAGATGCATGATTAATCAGAACTGCTGGATGGAGCTGGTTAGAGCTAAATTACTGCATGCACTCTTGCAGGTCAATATCAATATTTCTCTGCTCAATTCAGAAATGCCGATAACACTGTAAAAGTAGCGGAGATTTTTGTCTGCATGAATAATGGCCATTCTAGAATCTAGTTTGATTCTGCCATTTTAAAATATGTTTAACCAAAAACATGAATAATAAGCATTTGGTTAATATCAATTTGAACAGCTCATAAAACAGTCTGTCCTCTACATCTCAAAGCACATCTATTCTGCCTTTCAACTGTTATTAACTTAATTTTTCGAATGAATGCTGGTGGTATTTTGAAAAAGCATCATAAAGCAGCACAGGTACAATCTGAGTAGTCGCATAAATGAACAGATAAAGGATTTTATTCAGAACATTGTGGGGGGAAAAAAAACGCTAATGCTCAGTATGCAACCAACCCCATGGAGACCATCGCCGTTAGCCTGCAGACAGTAAAGAGCAACAGAGTGAAAAACCTCAAGCACTTTCGGGAACAGTAGGCCTACAGCACCGCTGGGACCTCCCAGAGTCATCTCCACTTACAACCCAAACACACACAAACACGCACACAAACATACGGCTTTCTGACAGCAGCCGTACACATGAGGTTTAGGCATTTTGGATTCAATTACAGCAGACACACAGGAGACCAGACACCATGGTTTAGTCCCAATTTAAGACGGCAGAACAAGCAGTCGCTGTCATTCGAGACACAACCTCACACAGGGCATAGGCAGATACCCGACAGAGGCAGCTGAATTTTTTGCAGAATATTTAACGCCCTGTGACATTGGCTCTAAATTGGCGTGGCTCAACATGAAGCTGGGCTTATGAGCCTGTTAAAGAAAGGTACAGTGAAACATTGTTTGAGAGAAAATACACAGTTCATGTTAACGATATATTTTTTTTTTAAAGTGAGTTGTTCTCACAGCCAACTTTATTTAGCATTAAATAAACAACGGATAGATATGCTGTGTTCTACTGCCCAAGCTGGCAAAGCTATATAGCCTGAAAATAAATGCAGATGTCAATGAACTGTAAATTTGTGTGGAGGTAGGCAGCAGATTTTATGGTCACAAATAGAATCAAGTAATAATATGATCTAATACTATCTTGATATACGCTTAATATTACATGGTTAGGTTACAGAATGGAATTTCGGTGTAGAGTATAGGTTGTTTTTTAGTAGTGATTTCTTTTATAGTCCTCTAATTTCTGAATATTAAGCATGTAAGTGTACAAGCTCTAAGGTCCTGTGTAATTATTTTGAGTAAAACAAAACAAAGAAAAAAGGCATTACCAATATAGTGTAATTAAAGTACATTGAAATAATGATGATGCTTTGGCTTTTAAACAAATAAAGGCACAAATATAATATGCAATTATTAATAGAACCATAGTGGGTTAATTATTTTGATATAAAATAATGTCACTTACCAAAACAAACCAGTTTAATTAATTTTAATTGAAATGCTTGATAGGGTCTAGATACAGCAATTCCATTTTTTTCAAGTATTCTGTAGTTAACAGCAAAATATTGACAAATAAAAATGAATGTTTTGTATGTGCTTACTGTCAGCTTTTCTGTCAGGAGTTATGATACAAATTCCATTTTTACAATTTACAATGAAATGCGCATGATTCTTTTTACTTCAAATCATTTTCCAGTTATGAGGGATTTTATGTCCCTTTAGTGAAACTGTCAGCTATGTCAGTAAAATTAAATCATGGTACCTCCCATTCGTAGGCTACATATAACTGCACTTTGGGATTTACAACATATATATGATTATTACTCAAAACATGAGCAAAAGAAGTTTTCATAAAAGTTAACATGAGCTTTGAATCTAGATGTCTGTCAACGAGTAATGAATAAAACATAATGAGGAGTGAGTGCAGTTATAGGACAATAAATGTCTGTGAATTTCCAGATGAAAGCATGTCCCAAAGCATTACCACAGCAACAGGCTCATTTCCATTTATAGTTAAATTTAATGTTGTGGAATGTCTACGAAAAGTCGGCTGCTATAAACAATAATTCTTTCACCATCATTCAGTTTGTCATTTTACCAAGAAAACAAAGCACAACTCCACTTTCCTGAAGTCTTTTCCTTCTCTTACAAATTACTACCATCTGAGACTCATTTCATAAATACTAAATTTAATATTTAAGCTTCTTACAGAAAGCATTTGAAATGATAATATGCTTTTCCTTGTGTCAGTTGTAACTATAATGTCGATGCTTTAACAGTGTTTATATAGTATGTGTTTCTTGTAAATCTCTACACTGATAGACCTACTGGGTCCCAGGAACCTGGAGCCTATCCCAGGAGACTCAGGACACAAGGCAGTGTACACACTGGACTGGATGCCAGGTTATAGCAGGGCACAATTACACACACACGCACACGCACACAATTTAGAAATACCAATCAGCCTACAACACATGTCTTTGGACTGAGGTAAAAAAAACAAAGTAGCCACAGGAAACCCCAGAGGCACGGGCAGAATACGGAAATTCCACACACACACAGCCGTCAAGTGTGTAAGCCACTAAGCCACCGAGCACCCCATTACTAATAAATACTGTGTGTAAAGATGATGACATTTTCATTCCAGACTCAAAAGATTCTTGGACACATAAAAATCCTCAATGCAATATTCAAATTTAGCCTAGAAGCATTCTTTTTTTTATTTTCTGACTATCAGCAGGTGTGCAGCCAAACAGTTCAATCATTCATACTTTACAGAGATGTTAAAACGTCCTATTTTGATTTCTAATTCTTATTCAAGTCTGAACCCTACAAAGTAAAAAGGATAAAATCTATTCAAATAGCCTAAGGATATCATCTAAGAAATCCATTATTAACCGTGCATTACTTTCACTAGAGAAGACTTTACATACTCGGTCATTGTGAAGTAATAGTATTGTGTTTTTTTCCCTCTCCTTTTTTTTGTATTTTTATGATTTAAGCACTTGAAAGAATTTAAGAAATGTGGCTTTTCATTGAAACACCTTCTGAGAGGTTCATTTACAGTGTGACTTTAAAAGCGTATTTAATCAACAAGTTTATAAGATAGAAATGCAGCACCTTCATCATTCACATAAAATATAATGTTATTCCATAGAAATGGCTACAGATTCAACTGTCTACATTGCATTATGGCCATTTGTATAAATGGAATAGTCGGAATCTTTCGTTCTGTGGTGCTCCGTTCATAGTCCATAGCCATGCGTAACGACCTTTATAAGGGCATTCATTAAACAGCTTCACTGGGACAGTATGTTCCTGACCTACTGTACTTTTAATTAATATCTAGATTTACTATAGCTTCTATTTATGGGACATAGTCATTAGTCAGTAGGTTACACATAGCAAGAAGCAGTGTTATCACACATCAGTACAAATGAATACACAGTCAGGATTATATTAATTATCTGTGATTTATCAGCAATACCCTTGGTTAAAATTAAGTCCCAGAAAATGTTGGAGCACAAAAGAAATCTGGAAAATGAATGTTTGTCTGTTAGATGGTTCAAACAGAAAAAAAACTGCTTTGGGACTTATAGTGATTCATATAATGAATGAAACTGTATGAAAGCATTAGAATGCTAGGGCTCCTGAGTGGAAGATCACATGCTCCTGAGAGCTCATGAGTCTGACATCCACCCATGGCCGACAGTCCAACAGAGAGTAAATGGTGTGCTCTGTGGTAGGAGGGATGGATATTACTCTCTTCCATGTCATTCAAAGTGACACCGGGAAACTGTGGGTGTTTGTGAGCTGATGTATGTGGAAGATAGATGTAGTAGTAGATAGCACTTTTCCCTAGGAGTGTTCTGGTGATGTAGCTCAAGCAGCAGTTGATCAAATGTAGTAGGCTACATTTGATCGGAAGAGTGGGTGAGAATTGCCAAATGACCAAAAGTGACCAAAACAAGAAAGAATAAGAAATGATTCAATCTAGTAGTATTAATTTCTGATGCTCTTCATTAATAGAACTTAATCAGAAAATGCCTGATGATGGTCTTGATTTAATTCCACAGCAAATAACCTTCTCTAATCTTAAAAAATATTTTGATTTCATGTGACATATTCATTTGGAATAGAATGAGCATCACTGAGACAAGCCCTTTCAAATCAGAGCAAGCCCAGAGCAAGGAATATGACTCAGCTGCAAAAACAAGTGAGACCTCACAGACAGCAAGATAAAAACATGTTTGCATGAGACAATGTGTGAAGAGAAGAAGCCAAACTAATGCACATTTTTACACCTCTAACCCTTTCGACTTTTGTGTCATGTCTTACACGTACATGTGTCAGGCTGGAGCATCCCAGACTTTACACTTGTGAGCATGTGACAAGTTACCTACATTTTCTCCACCTGACATATAAATATGTTGTTGTCAACATTACTTTCAGGGGATGTTTTGTGTTCAGAACAGCTTTTGTGTTCAGGGATCCCTGCACTGTCCTATTACATGAGGGAGGGAGTGAGATACGCTAAGCTAGAGAATTAAACAAGTATCACATTGTTTGTTAATGTTTTTGTTCAAGAGATTCACTATCCATTACAAAATTAACAGTATTTTTACACATTTCCCTGAGAAAAGAAATTAAAGTTGTTAAAACATCTGTTGACAACTCTTTACAAAACTTAACTGTAATTGCTGTTTAACCACCAATAGCTTTGGGAAAAGACATTGCTAGTCTCTTACTACTTCGAATGAAAGTAATGGAACCTTGGCATACGAATTTAATACGTTCTGGAGGTTTTGATACAAATTTTCCCATAAGAAATAATGTAAATGCAGATAATCCATTCTAGCCACCCAAAATATTACCAATATTACCAATTTCCAAGGGTGAAGGGTCCTGACAGGAAGTTGTGCCACCAAGTTTGGGCTAAAAATAGAACAGACCACCGAAGCCACCAGTCTGCCAACAAAAAACGTGTGAAAAATCATGTACCTTCAGAACACATGCCGAAGGGAACGCTGTTATTCTGGGTTGACTCTTTCAAAACAGCTTTCACTGACTGAAAGAAAATTTGTTAACTCGCTTTGGTTGGCTTCGCTTAGTTTCCACTGACGCAAACATGTTTTGAACGGCCAGGACGTATGTGCAAATTAATCAGCGTTGTAATGCTTCGTATGTCGATGCAAATTTCTTGCAAAAGTTCCATTCTTTAGGAGAAAATGCGTAAAGGAGAACATTCGTATGCAGAGGTTCCACTGTATTTGTTAATTTTATTGTAATGTAGTGGAGCAACAAGAATAATTGAAAAACAAATTAAAAACAAAATTTCAGAAAAAAAGAGAAAAGAAAGTTTTATCTAACTTTTATCTGTGGTCCACAAACAGCTTACAAAGCACATATAATATGACATTGTTGAAAGGCAGCAATCAAGGGGTACAAAAGAATTTCCAACAAATGAGAAGTACTCACCAAGAACAGGAGGACTTTTCAGGGAAGCTGCCAAAAGACCTACAGCAATGTTAAATAAGCTGCAGGAATATCTGACAAGCATTGTTCACTCCCTGAACGTGGACACAATATCTTGTATTCTTCATATGACTGGGCTTCAAATGGAAGCACTTTTTATGGGAAGAAAAAAAAAAAAACATCCTAGCCTAAGTCATCGCAAACTTTGGAAAATGTCTTATGAGTCCAAAGTACAAATTTTGGGCACAATTCTAAAAGTATTTGTATGTTTTATATTTGTATAAAGTATATTTGGTGCAAAGACCAGAGAGTGTATTATCCAAAGAACACTATACAAAGAACAGTGAAGCATGGTGGTGGTGTCAACATGCTATGGACCTACATCTTTTCAGCATTTTTTGGATTGGAGCTCTGTTCAAGATAGAGTGAATAATGGATAGCTCAAAATACTCCAAAACTTCTCCTTCTAGCATGACAATGACCCAGAGCACAAAACCAAGTCAACAAAGGAAGAACATCAATGTTTTGTCATTGCCCAATCAGATTCCAGATCTAAATCCTACTAAAAATCTATGGAAAAACTTGAGAAGGAGATCTCCTCACAATTAGATTGATCTGCAGCATTTTGGAAGGAATTTTGGAATAAAATTGCCTGATCAGGATTAGCTAAGTTTGTAGACTTTTACTCAAAAAAAGTCTCAGTGCTGTATTGCAAGCAAAAGCTGATTTAATAACATATGGTCAGGGCTGTACACACATATCCAACCATTTGTTATTTTTATTTTATTTTATTTTTTCTCTAAAAGATTTATTTTTGTTTTTTACTTGAATTTGTTGGCTATTATATCACACAACGGGTAAGAAAAGATCTGACATGATTTATTGTATTTTTATTTTTTATATATATCACAAAAAATGCTACTTTAACAGGTTAAGCTTTTTATATCCAGTGTGTATGCCGTAATCTATATTTCATCATATCTGGGTAACAGCATAACTGAAAACCATAAACTCTGAATGATATAAGAGTTTAGATCAGCAGCATAAAGGGACAAAAGAAACAAGCACATGGTCAGCTGTTTTAGAGAACAACTGAATAGCGAGGACTAAAGTAAAACTACCTAATGGCTTGTCTTTTTAGGAAAATCTCGTATTGACTCGTATTGTATTATGGATGTAACTGAAGATATAGTACATAATCAGATATGAAAAGGAGGAAGAATATACTTGGTCGACCAGTTTGTCAGCTGCTTGACTGTTGTTGTGGAGCTTCAGATGCAAGTTTGATCTTTCATGGACTTCTGTGTGTCCTTTGGCTGTACACTGAGTGCAACAGCGTGTATATTGCTTTTTTGTCCATGGCAGGGAACTTCACTCTGCTGTGCTATTTTTAATGCTCTGGGCTATTGGTTGCAGTGGGTCTGAGCTGTCTTGAGATTGCTGCTGGACTCTTTGTGCCATGATGTTTCTGAGCTCACTGTGTGTGGTATTTCTGCAAATATTTTTTCAGTTTCAAATTTCAGTTTTTAAACACGTTCCACCAGAGCAGGTGCTCCGTATAGCCCACGCAGACCACACGCTACGAGCAGGGCAGTAAATCTCTGCCGAGGTCTCAAAAAAAAATCATTTTAATTTATTAAAAAAACTTTCTGTGCTCATGTTTTCACTATTCTTCATTGTTTAAAAAAATCTTTCTGGAAAATGATATTGGCATGATAATTAATTTGTTATGGATTATGTTAAATTGAAAATTAAAAATTACTTATTTTTCCTGGCAGCTGTTTTTTTTTTTTTTGTGATTTCCAGTGTTTCACAGGGAATAGTGTTGGGGGTTTAATTTAAAAATAAATAAATAAATATTGGATATATGGAGGAGTAAAAACACCAAAATATCAGAATTTCAGTTCTCATGTAAATGGTATTGTCTATTATTATTATTATTATTATTATTATTATTATTATTATTATTATTATTATTATTACCACATTATTATTTTGTAATGTATACTTTTTTAACAATACGAATATTATTATTATTATTATTTTGCCTATTATATTCACACAATATAAAACCAGTGACATGTGAACCTGTTTTTCTCCATAACATACATGTTTCTCCATAGAAACACCTATTTTTTTTTTATAAAGAGAAATAACTTTTCAACCTATCTGATCGCTGCCACAAAGATCTCAGAAAAAAAGGCCGTACTGCAATCTTTTAGTTTCTTTTGCAAGGCAACGTGCTGTTCAGTATCCTCAAGGGTAATGGCATTGACATCAGGGCCTGTTATGGTCACTGCAGATTTGAATCCCGTTCTGATCCTAATGAGAAAGCGGCATTGAGAGCAGAGCTGAAAATGAGCACGCACTTATCCTCTCTTTTTATCTGATGTGTGTATATGGGTGTCAGAGTCTGCTAGCTGGTTAAGTGGTTTCTGCCAGGTTTTAAACACAAATGAATATAGAAGGCAAATGCACTAGCAAGAGGCACCAGGCATTATTTGGAATTATTTCTAAAGGTCCCCAGAGGCCAGCAAACTGCTTTTAAAAACCCATCACCATATCTCACCAACAGATTTGTGAATTGTCTCTTTGTCACACGCACACAAACCCGTGCATTAAAAGTGCAGATTATCTTTTGCAACCTTGAAATGTGTTTCCCTAAATATGCTGCAAATCCAGCTTAGCGTACTCTGAAATGTGTCAGGCCTGCGTATGCTGCCTCGCGCTCCGACAGCCCCTAAAGAGAAAAGCATCCCGAGCAGATACAGAAGCACAGATAGAGGGGGAAAAGAGAGAGAGGGAGCGTGAAAAGGCAGCTAGCCAGAGGTCTTGAGTTGCTCCTCTGTTCTGGCAATATTGTATGGCGCTGGACCAACTAACACGCTAAGGCAGCTGCAGCTGAGGACTCAGGCTATCACTGCGCTATCAATGCTTTCCAGCTTACCCAACTAATACCACACATGCACATGCACACACACACACACACACACACACACACACACACACACACACACACACACACACACACTATCCCTATCTGCATATCCTTACCAATCTTTTCCATCATGTTTTGTGTGTGTGTGTGTGTGTGTGTGTGTGTGTGTGTGTGTGTGTGTGTGCGTGTGTGTGTGTGTGTGTGCATGTGTAAAAGAGAAAGTAATAAAGCAGCAAGAGTCTCATCAACCTCAAGAAGCCCAGCATGCCCCAATGCTCCGAAAAGGACTAAAACACTGGATTTTGGGAACTCATAGGTACATGTGTATGCAGAGGGCCAGATTTTGAGAAAAAAATGAAATAATAATAATAATACTAAAAAAAAAAACGTGCTGGAACAAAACAAGCAGGGAAGCTGAAGCGCAGCAGAGTGCCGAGTGCAGCCCAGAGGTTTTTGTTTCATATCCTTGCGCTTTTTTTTTCTTGCTTTCTAACTTAAAGGCAGTCTCCTTTGGGGCAGTGGGGAGCAAAAGCAAAGCATATAGTCTCTCTCTCTCTCTCTCTCTCTCTCTCTCTCTCTCTCTCTCTCTCTCTCTCTGTCTCTCTCTCTCTCTCTCTCTCTCTCCCTCTCTCTCCCTCTCTCTCTCTCTCTCTCTCTCTCTCTCTCTCTCTCTCTCTCTGCCCCAGAGCAGTCAACCCATATAGCTGTCAGTGAGATGTACTACTGTGTCCCATTCAGCCTCACTGATGCTAATTCTACCATTAGTCTCAATAAGAGATTAGCCTCTAGCGGGAAAGTTTGAGGCACTGATATGTGGAATGATGCAATGGAGTTATTGTGAATGGGGATGTAATGAGACATCTAGAGGCTGCAGGTCAGTGAAAACTCGGCCAAGTGCAATCCCCAGGCATTGCCGCTAGCATTAGAGATGGACTAACATAAGCCCTCCCTCCCATGATGAAGGGTTATGTGATTTTATTGTTTTACACAAGATATTGATGCTTTTCTGACCAGAGGTTTTCCTGCCGTGGAATTCTTAACGATGCCCAGAAAGGATTTGAAGGCATGGATAGCTGATTCAATTACAAGAAAAATGTCTATTTCTTCCGACCTGGAACACTGCTAAGGTACAGAATGTTTCGAGGGACACATCTGATGCAGCGACCTGGCTTCGCAATCTGGTTCACTCTCTAAATTAAAGATGTAATTGTTAGATTGGGGTGGATGTCTCAGGTCACAGGCTATGGTAACATTTTATTCTGTACGGGAAGTCGATCAAGACTCAGGAAGACAGATGTGATGTGATTAAAGTGGAGGTATTAAATCTTTAGTAGCAGCACAGTATGCCTGGAACAAGTAGTCTGACAGAAGTGCCACAGAGTGTAGTTTGCTTTTAAATGGGAATAAAAATACAGATTGGTTAATGTATAGCTTAAACGTCTTGTTATTTTAAAATGGGCCTGAGTAACAGCTTGATAGTTTTGCAACAGAACTATTTTAAATATAAAGAAATGCAGATGAACATTTTAATTAACAGAAAAAAAAATGTTTCTATCAAAATTCCACACAAACTGCCCATTCTAGATATGTGTATTTTTAATCCCATCCCTGCCATGCTCATGATGGAATTCTGACAAAAAAATTGTTTATTTTGTACCTGCCTGTGCTATTTTTTAATAAACTTCTTTGGCACTATTTCATTCATTCAATCATCTTCAATAAGTGCTTTATTCTGGTCATGGTGAATCTGGAGCCTTTCCCAAATCCTCTACTGCTAGGTGGACAGTCCAGTCCATCCCAGGACATCATGCACACACATATGCACTCATTCACACCTGACAGTTTAGCTCAGCCAATCCTCCTACTGGCATGAGAAGTTAGAGGAAACACACACAGATGGTAATCTGAGCTCATGATCAAGCTGAGGACCCTGGAGCTGTGTGGTGGTAATGATACCTGCCGCATCACCACACCGCCTAGTTCTATTATCCAAATTATAAACAAATGAGTAATTTAATTCAAAACAACCCTAATCAGTGTAAAGTGTTTACTGGAGATAAATAAATGAATGTGGGAAAGGTGTCCTGCAGAGTTGTGGGAGCACCATGCCTTGTGCAGTTTACTACTATCTTAATAAATTTGGCCTTTCTTTGTCTCACAGCCTTGATAACTGACCGGCTGCTCCAGCTCATAAGAGTAAATATATATATATATATATATATATATATATATATATATATATATATATATATATATATATATATATATATATATATATATATATATATATGTATATATAAAACAAACAAACAGACAAACAAACAAAAAAAAAAACAGACCACTCTTTCCTCCATATGCCTGCTATTCAAGACTGAAACCAAAAGTCTCTTAGACATTCAAACTATGTTTTTTCTTTTTTCTTTTCTTCTGTACTTCTTTCCATCTTTCCTTACTTCCTTCATTTGTTCCTTCCTTCCTTCCTTCCATCCTTCCTTCCTTCCTTCCTTCCTTCCTTCCTTCCTTCCTTCCTTCCTTCCTTCTTTCCTTCCTTCCATCCTTCCTTCCTTCCTTCCTTCCTTCCTTCCTTCCTTCCTTCCTTCCTTCCTTCCTTCTTTCCTTCCTCCCTCCCTTTCTTCCATCCTTCCTTCCTTTCTTCCCTCCCTCCCTCCCTCCCTCCCTCCCTCTCTCCCTCCCTCTCTCCCTCTCCTCCCTCTCTCTCCCTTCTCATAATGAATATTTTCAGCATCATCTAATTTGGCTTCACTGAAATTAAGTCAAGTATTTTCCCTCTTGATTAATTTTTTGCTTGGGTATTGGATAACTACAACATGCTAGAAATATTTGCCTTTTATTGGATCTCTATTATAAAACTGCATAAACAAGGAAGTGTGTTTTATTAAATTAAATGTATATGTGGGTAAATTAAACCAAGCCTTATGCATATAAATCAGACATTATGAGCAGGTGGGAGTGAGTATCGATGCTGCTGAATCTGATTTATCAGTGCAGTTCAGATTTGTTCCTACATCTTTCCGTGTTCTCAAATCCATGCTAATTTCTAGACAACATTGAAGAATAAGGGACACTGTGTTTACTGTAAGCTAAGCCAAACTATACATCATAGCATGAGAAAATTAACTTACACCTAGTCATTAACAAATATTCGATGATATCTTTCACTAATGACTGAAATTAGAAAGCATTTCCTTTTGTTTGTTACTTCTCAGGCCCAGGTCTCTAATGGACAGAGACTACTGAGATCAGGGTTATAATATAATTGCATATAATTTGTTGGAGCTGTCCACAGTCCTAACACACTGTTTAATAAAGCCATCCCAGTGACAAGAAGATAAAGAATGAGCAAGAATGGCTGGAGCTCTAGACACAGTGATGACTGATGAGAAAAATATTGATGGAATGAGATAAAATACTTAAAGATGAGTGGGGGAAAAAACAAAAACAAAAACAAGGACAGCCAACTGACTTTGTCCGACCGTAGGTCATGTGAACCCTCTGAGCTTTCAAACAATGCTTTCATTGAGAGCGTAGGGAATACAAATAGAGCCGAGCTCTGCACTAGCACACTGCGCGTTCTGCTCTGTAATCTCGGCGTGTAGGAGCTAAATTACACTGTTCATCTCGTCAAGCACAGAATTGTGAATCTTGACATGCTACTGAAAGCACAGAAAAGTCCTCGAGGACACATTCACAGTTTATTTATTACCTCCTCTTTCTTAGTCTTAGTCTCTATCTATCTATCTATCTATCTATCTATCTATCTATCTATCTATCTATCTATCTATCTATCTATCTATCTATCTATCTATCTATCTATCTATCTATCTATCTATCTATCTATCTATCTATCTATCTATCTATCTATGCTACATCACACTTGAACCAGCACAATTATATTCTTCCTTTATATGTTTGTCTTATACTTGATAAGGCATTCTACCTACTTCCTCAAACTTTGAGCACATAGGTGTATGCATGGAGTTGTGTGTGTGGGTTTGTGTGTGCATTGATTATCTGTGATCGATGTTGCAGATGTGCAAAGATGCAGAAGATACTGAAAATCATTCATGCATGTAATTACACTTCACTCTCACTTCACCACCGTAATCAATTCTGGATTGTCGTCTTTTACAAATACAATAACACAACTGGATAAACTATATGCACACAGTCTTCATTCTCATTTCTAAGAGTGGTATATGGGTTGTCTGTTGTTATATTACACTACTTATTACAGTTTTTACTTTTTTTTAATTCTATAAATTATTTAACATGTTTACAGTGTTGGGTATGTAGCATCCTTAATAGATTACTCTACCTAAATCAGGGGTGTCCAAACATTTCTCAAAGCGGGACAATAATTGGAAAAACAAACATAATCATAAATAAAATTGTCATTTTTAACACTTGGTTGCAAATCCACTTTAATTAAGGACTCCTTCAAGGATTCATAAAAAGGTTTTCTATGTTTAATGGCTGTTTTGAAACCGCATCTTCTCACCGTTAATTTTGCACATTTTGTCTAAATATCATTCTGTAAATGAATTTTGGTAAATGAATTCATGTCATAATATATTTGGTCATAACACATTGTCATATATATGTATATACATATATATGACAATGTGTTATGACCAAATATATTATGACATGAATGTATTATGACAAAGAAACTTTGCTAACTGTGTTAACACAGTTTGCAACCACTATCATGAGGAAGGAGAAGCTGCAAAGTATTGGCACTTTTCATACGTTCTAAAAGGAATGCCAATTAACATCTGTCCCTGCATCATATTCAGCCCTGGGATTGGACTTCGGACACCTTAAGATATAGATTATAATCAATCAATCAATCAAACAATCAATCAATCAATCAATCAATCAATCAATCAATCAATCAATCAATAAACACATTATTATTATTATTATTATTATTATTATTATAAAGCTCATTGCTATAAAAAGTGAAGCTCATTGCTGGCACTATTTTATGGCATGGTTTCAACATACAGGCATACATCAATATCTTTAAACACTGTTAAGACAGTTAAAATGATGAATGCCAATTTTTTTTTTTTTTTAGTCCAGACAATGCTACAGCCTTCCATGGTCCAGATGGACAGATGTATATATGTATAGCTTTGGGCTTTTCCCATAAATGGGATAATCATCTCCATTTCAGAACCCTTACACTGAAAATAGTCACCTTAATTCCCAGCATGTCACGCTGTTCGCAGTCAGCTCTAATCTAGCATGAATATGCACTTTTGGCGATCAAAATTAACTTGCTGAACATAACATCTTATTAAAAAGTTTTACTCTGCTGAATGCAGGTTTTTCTTTAAATCTTTTACTCGGCTAAATGTACGAGAAGCTGAATGAGGTTGGTGCCCTCATTGTTCTAATGCTCTTCATTCATTGATCTTTACTAAATGCTTTATCCTAGACAGTGCTGCAGTGAATCTGAATCTGGAGCCTATCCCAACGAGGTGGGAATACATCCTGGATGAGACTCCAGTGCATCGCAGATCACACATTTCCACCCAGTGGGCAAGTCAGAGTCATTACTCCACTTACCTGCATTTTGTGGGATGGGGAGGTGAAACCAGACAATCCAGCAGTAAACATACAAACACATGAAGGACATATTTGAGGTGGAAAAGCTATCCAGTACACAACCATACAGCCTTCTGGCTGTTTATTTACTTTACATTACACAACGGAATAGAAATAATAATCTTTTTTTCTCTTTTTGCATTATGAATGTAAATTACAGAAGATTACACACACTACAAGACTACACTGGACACCCAGCCTCCCTTAAAATTTTGTTAAAACTTGCCAATGAAATGGTTGTGTCTATATTATTCCTTAATCTTGGTGGAATTCAATATTTTTAATGTATTAAATGATCAAATAACTTACAGCAGTATCACAGTTTGTTCACTGAACTCTTTGTGGTGCACAGCACAGCCTACATGTTAGAAATCTCCTTTGAATTCTCCAACACACTTTGAAGCTTGTACCACAATTTGTGTGTTAGGTGTTCATATATTCACTGGACTATAAATAGAATGAAAGACTGGACAGCAATGATTGGATTTTAATACATCGTTTGAGTCCCGGGCTTCAGTGGGAGTTAATAGAGTGTGGGTGGGCATGTTTTGCACAGGAAAAAACATATAATAAAATAATAATAATAAATCAATATGTGTTCGAGAGTATGATCTGAACACATGGCTTCTACTAGATATATGATTGGGAGACCTCTCAAAGTGTGCAGAACTTTGTAACCAGCTGCCAGACAGTAAATAGGGAATGAATATGATTGACATCACAAACTTACACACATCCACACTAGTTGGAATTGCTTGCAGCCTGAAGTAGCCGTAATTTGTAAATATTGAATATAAACCGTGAGTATAAAATTCCGTTTGATTATTTGTATTTATTCATGAAATTTGTTTATAAGTTAGCTGAACATCACTTCTTCTTCAGCTAGCAGATGCGGGTTAATGTTGACCTGATTCTAGAAAAATCTTTAGAGCAACAACCAAGATTTTAAATCAAACTCAAAATGTTTTTATGCTGCCTTGGTATAGTAAAATTGTGTGTGTTTATTATTAATCTTAGATTCCAAATCCCAGTGAATGATAACTGCTAGAATGAGAATATTGACATTTGTTATAGATGAATAAAGGTTTCATGGTTTCAATACAGTATTATCACACACTTTTAAGTTATATTTGAATATCTGGATTATATTCCTAGATTTAAATCTGTATTTATTTTGTACAGTTTATTTTACAGTTAAAAGCATGCCATTCTGCAAACAAGTTAAGAGCCCCCAGTATAAGTCATATGTAAATAAGAGCCTCCTGAATACTGCAACATAGAAGACCTATCATTGAAAGATCTCAAGTTTGAAGAATAAGGATGCCATGACCCCATCAACAACTGGAAGTGAGCAAAATTGACTGTGCTGTCAGAGTGGGATAGATAACATACTCTATATTGACTGTCAATCACAGACACACCAGCCAATCGTAGGCCAAGATGGCAGATAGCACTTGAATCATTGAGTTTGTTATATTGCCAGATGCAGTAGATTATTGGGGGTGACAGATTTTACCCTCCCCAGTTGGTAGCTGTAGTATGATAGAAAGAGTTAGCTAGTGGGTAAGAACTGGTAAAAACCAATTAGAAAGAAAATGGGGAAAACACAAAAAAGTCTGTCTCAAAAAATTGCAATGTCCATCTGCTAGCTAAGAAAGTGGAAGATTTGTACTGTTACTGTGTGATAACATGCTGACAAATCGTCATATGCAATACCACATGTTCAACTAAAAACCCCTTAGATTTAAACGTGTGTTTGTGAGTAAGCTGCTTTTCAAAGTTGTGAACAGCATCACGATTAACACCAGCTGGTGAAGGACAATTATAGAGCCATCCAAAGCCCTGCAACAAAACATGTCTAAACCTTGGCAACAGGTTGAATATGAGGACTAAGTCTGTAAACACCCATATCTGCCTAAACAGATGCACAAACACGCACAAGTATGTACAGGCCATGCACATTACACATGCCTAATCCTCTTAAAAGGTATTTAATAATGTGAAGGTCCAGTGTGCAACGTAATTGGGTCATTGTTATATTCAAGGACCTTTAAGCCATATTGAATTATGGCAAAAACTATAACATCTGGTTGAAAATGATTTGTGCTGAGAAGTACACAGAGCTGGGAAAGAAAACAATTACAAAATGCTGTTCAGAAATATGAGATCAGTGTGCATGCAGCTGCCTGACTGATTTCACTTATTAAAAAGATAAAAAAAAAATAATCTCATCCAGTCTAAACCAAAGATCTTGCCAAGCTCTTGAGAGTAAAAAATCTTATAAGTACACTGGCGTATAGACTATAAGTCAATATAAAATATCAATAATATTATGTGCTACTAACATATTAACATTAAAACTGAATAAGTTTCCAATAAATTATAAATAAAAAATATCAGTGATAATGTGGTTCCATGGATATACTGGCATCTTGTTAGCAAAAACAAACAAAAAAACATTACGATATATATTATGTATCTCAAAGTGGATCCTATTAGGGCAAGAGTTTTATTCCTCGTATAGTACAGAAATAATGTTTTTTCTTATAATGTTGAAGTTAATAAGACAAATAGTTCTCTCTCTTGAAGACTTCCCACTTGGCAGAAAATGTATTGATCGTTACAATGCACTGACACTGGGGACTCCTTCCATAAATTCTTAATAAACACTTTATCACCAGGCTATAATGACAATAACACATTAGAACAAGCACATTAATATAATTCACAAAAACTCATATAAACTGGATTCCCACCTCTGCCCATTGTGGTTCTTTGGGGGTTTCCCCTGGGATCGTCGGTTTCCTTCCCAGTCCTAAGACATGAGCACAATTGAGCAATTAAGGGCCTTGCTCAAGGGCCCAGCAATGGCAGCTTGGTGGGCCTGGGATTCAAACTCACAACTGTCCAATCAGAAGTCCAACACCTTAACCACTAAGGGTTAAATTGAGGTTTAAGTGCCTTGCTCGGGGGCCCAGAAGTGGCAGCTTGGTGGACCTGGGATTCGAACTCACAACCTTCCAATTAATAGTCCAATACATTAATCACTAAGCAATAGCACTGTGCATATGTGAGTGTGCCCTGAAATGGATTGGCACCACGTCTCTGGTGTCCCCAATTTACTCCAAATCCCCTGGGATAGACTCCAGGCTTCCTGTGACCCCGTGTAAGATGGATAGACAAACCCAGGCTTGGAATTAGATTTGTCAATACTATCAGAGCTGCTGTTATAGAAATTTAATTAACATCTACCAAAAAAATTAATCAGCACCACATAATAATAATAATCACCTGAAGAATCCAGTTATACCAAGATGTCTCTATTATTCTACTGTAGGTCTCCATGTCTTTGCCTAACTTTCAGTCAGGGTTATAGCTGTTCTTTTTTGGGTACTTTTTCGACACTGACCTGTACTCTTATAGACACTAAATATCCTCTGAATATCTGTTCACATTAGCATGCAGCTGGTTCAGAATGTAGGCTACGGTACGGAGCAGTGTCCTCTGACTTGACTACACAAGTAGATAATAAAATATGGTGTCCCACTATCCAGCATAACTGTGTGTCTGGGTCAGACTGAGCTCAATGGCGCATGCTTTGTTTTTTGATATCAGGTAATGTGGGTCATTGATTACAGAACTAATAAAACATGTGTAATGGTACAAACTGACTTAATATACATACAAACATGAAGTCATTAACAAAGTGAACTTGAATGTTATAAAATATATTCTGTTACCTGTTTCTTGGAGTTACACTGGTTGGTCATTTTATCACGTACACCTCAGCTATGAGTCACTTTGTGACAATAATACTGTAATTACTGATACTGATGTGTCAGTATCTATGTTTTAGCTATAACACACACAGACACTTGGTTTGAGTGCTTGTTATGGCAATGCAGGGGATATCTGAAAAGTATGCTTTTCTGCCTTTTCAGCTAAAGCTTTTGTCAGACCAAATACAATTTTCCAGGTGGAAAAGCCATTTAACAGAATGGGGAAAGGACACACCATGTAGGACATGAAGGACATTACTTTAGCTTCGCTCCAATTTTATCTAGGTGAATTCTGACCTGTGAATTCATGAGCCTCAATCTTGTAAGGCAATAAAAAAGAGAAGGTTCTGTGCTGTCTTTCTGCCTTAATTTATAAAGGCAGAGGGGATGCTAATCATTAAATATTATGCCTTGTTTTCTTACTATTGTTTATGTGAGTTGCCAGTGAATATTCTCTTTCAGAATTTTCTTTTTTCACATACAGTGCATTTGATATTTTCAATTCATCAAAGGCACATAAATCTGCAAATATCTACAAATTAGCTAGCTGAGCAACATTAAACAGTTGTAGACAGTTATTGACAGGATGAATGAACCAACAGAACAGACATGCACTTACAGTGCATATGTAAATTTTAAGTGAGTTTGAATGCAGCTTATAAATCCAAATGCTCATAGAGTTAAATAAAGAAGTATGCCATGAGAGGGGGAGATGAGTCAAAGGTAAGGGGTTGTCAGGCACTATATTTAGCAGCTCAATCAATAAGAGCCCTTCTACCAGTCTATGGATGATGTCTGTTTTATAATATGAGTTCAACTAACAAATGTTTTAAAGTAGATGCTCCTTTAACATATGCTAGAATTTTTTTTTCTCTGCTGGATTTTGTTGTTAGCAGTAATAGCACCTCTGCTAAATTTTGTCTAGACCCAGAATGCCCTTCTTTATACCATCTATCAGTTGAAAGAGACCACCACAAGACCAGAGATGTCCTGATCAAGTCTCAGCATTGCAGTCACATCAACATGACAGTGGGTGTTGCCCTGATATGAATACATCATGTACACCAAAGGTGGTCTAATTTTTGAACCTGTTTATATCATTACTGGGTAGAGAAACAGTCCACAGAACTCATCCACCAATATCTAGCCAAAAAGTAGTTCTGTTTTAATAAACTGATCCATATGAAAAATTCAAGTTTTTCTAAAGAACTGGACACACTATATTTAAAACACCAGACTTGGTGCCCTTACTTATGACGTGCAAGTATACCTAATGAAATGATCAAGTTTAGATCAGTAGATGGTCAGTGGTAGGTCAATAAGGTAGATGTGCATAGTCAACTATTTGTCCGTTTCACAGAATATTGCTGCTTGAAAGAGAAATTTACTTCAACAAAGCACCTGCAAAATGTCCTTATGCATAAATTGTAGAATTGTTTTTAAACTCAATCACTATGACATTTGATGAAGAATGTGTTTAAAATACATGTCAATTAAAGGCTTTTTTTTAAATCTCTTTCTAATGATGCAGTGTACCAGGGGCTGGCCTGAAAATGCCTCACTGTGTTATTTATCCTTGCAGTTGTCCCACTGGCTCTTGGTAAATGCTCCCTGTTCACTTTGTTTGTTGACCCCAGTGTGTACACTGGCTCACTTGCCCTCCTAAAGAGAAGCAGTCATACAATCAGTAAAATCCTCCACACTTGGAGCTCATGTCTGGCTTGGCTGCCACGCTCCCTGCCTTGGATCGATCTCGGCCTTTTCCCTGATGCAGCTGCCAGTTACTGAGGTGAACGCACGCAACAGGGGCCAATCAATGACAGGCATTTAGCTGCACCATGTCAGCTGGAGTAAAACATTCAGTCTTGGGAAAGCATGTGTGTTCATGCAAGTGTGTCTAGGGTGAGCTATGGCTCCTGTAGTCACTGATTCAACAGCACAATTCAAATAATACAGAGTCTAAACCTGTTGCTGCGCTATGGTCCATCTGGTCGAGCCAAATGTAATGCTTTTTTACTGAACCACTATAAAGACTTGCAGAAAAAGATTTTAGAATGAGCAACATTGCACGGAAAGCACTATTATTCTCAAACCTCTAGGCTCTGTTAAAATGTAGCTATAATCTCAAAGCAATATACACTTACTTTTATGAACTAAAATCTGCAGATTTTTATTTGAGGCTCGGATATAAAGTATTTATTCATACATTAAGCTGCGTTTTTGTTTTGTTTTCTTCTTCAAATTTTACAGGCACAATATGGTTTATGTTTATGGCATTTTGCCTCACACACCTATTCAGCAAACAAGGAGAGTTCATCTCACCACTAGGGAATTAGTAAGTACAGGAGAGAATGTTGAAACAAAGGAAATCTTGATTGTGAAGAAACAGTTGCTGCATTAGTTACATGGAGTACATGAAAGCTGGCAATTTTCACACAAAATGCAATGTGAAGTTGGTAAGTTGTAAATTTGTCAAATCTCAAGGTAACAGGTACTGAACCAGTGGCTGATGTTGTACAGGAGAATGTAAATGAGAATGATAAAATGAACTCTGAACTGAACTACACATGGTGAAATTTTAGTATTTTTACCATGTACTGTCCTACAACTACAGGCTTTGCGGAACTAACATGTTTTTCACTTTTCCATTTATCTCAACAAAAAGTTGATAACATTTTTAAAGTATTTTAACAGCATTTAAAATCTGTCTAACTCCAAAAAAGGAGGAAAATTGTACTTAAAGATTCCATTTGGACATTTTGACAGCTGGTAACTGTATACAAATTGAGTTTATGTCCATTTTGCTGTGGCATATAGCGATTCAACAACTTGACAGTGACTTGATTACTGTTACCACTTTCCTGATGTGCACCAGTATACTTTTGATTTTTACATTAGAGAAAACTCTTTTAAATAACACACAAATGATGGGACGCAATAGGATGCACACTTCTTGTCTTCATCCTGCTCTGTATCTTCTGTATCTCGGGGTCCTATGTAAAATTAAGGATTTTTATTTCTTTCTGTCTCTCAAGTTCACTCTTGTCCAATTTGTGGTACATGTGGTACAATTACTGTTTGGATTCAACCTTGATCCTGCACTTTACTGCCCCACTGATTGAGCTCTACTACCAGTCTGTGGTATTGACTCACAGACGTTAAGTGGTCTGGCTTTCCAGTGGCTAAGCCGACATCCTGCAAATGGAGCTCATCTGCCTCTTCTCCGGCACATGCCCACACTAAGACGGAAGAGTAACAGAACAGTTAAGTAGATCTGCCTTGCCTGGTGATAAAGGTTTTTTAGGGGAAGAAAAACATCAGGATAGGAGAAAGTACACATGTCAGGAAGTAGACCGCTGTGAACACAGTATAATGTTGGCACAGAATATATGGCAATATAGCATAACCAGCATGATGAAGTTGTACAGTATGAAAGAACACCTTCAACAGTAAATACAATCCAACTCAGCTAGATTAGAGTAAGGCATGCCAACAGACAGAAGCTGATTTAAATGCTATTAAGGCTGGAGTACATGGTGGTTTAGTTCCTCGGTTTAGACACAGCCTCATCTATCCAAGGAAGGCCAGATATTGTGTTATGTTGATGGACATAAGCTTCCTTGCTGCGCAGTCTCAGATCTATAGTCAACAATTTAGGCTAAGCTGCCATTTTATAAATTCTTACATCCTTAAATAGTGTAATATAATACACACATTAATTGCAATGATTTATTTGTTCACAGTCTAGCCTAAAGATTTGAAGGGGAAGGAAAATATCTGTTTAAAAGCAAATTCAAGTGCCCCAAACTAAACCGATTTGTACACAGTATATCACCAGAGAGTATGGAAGTGAGACCAACTGTGTAAGTAGTGGTGTGGAGGTATATGCATTCAGTTGTGTGTTGCCTTTTGCCTCTGTGTGTGGTTCGGTGTGTTTGTAATGGTTAAGCGTTTGATTTCACAGGCTGCTGCAGAAAGCTTTGGATGTCTGCAGAGGAACAAATAATTGGCTAAATGTGATTTCTACCCACACCCAGCTAGCCAGAACTGTAGCCTGTTACTGAGTGCAATTGAATCAAGTGAAAGTAATAAAAGTGGAAAAAAAAGAGGAATAGGAAGCTTGTGAGAAGGAGGGGAGGTGGAAGAGAATTGTGAAAAAAAATTGTTAAATATTCAATCAAACACCAATAAGAGATTATTTAGATAGTCATGTAATTCATACAATTAAACATGACAAAAAATAGAAACTGTGGAATAAACCATAGAAAGAGAGAGAGAGAGAGAGAGAGAGAGAGAGAGAGAGGGGAAGAGAGAGAGAGAGATTATCACTTGCTTCTTGGACCTTTGCTCCATGTGACTCACTCAGTTAGTTGCTTACTTCACACCCAGTTTGCAGGACCCAGGAATAGCAGCGTTTCCTGCATCTCAGGACAGCCATCACACATTCCTTTCACACATCCTTTGTCACACACAGATCCCTGTTCCACTGTTTCTCTATATCCATGTCTTTGTGTCTGTCTGCTTTTCCGTCTTTCATGCACTGATTTTCTGGGTAGTCTCATTATCTGCAATATAATTACATCTAGAAAATAGTATTTAAACTTTCTTTGGTATGACTTCACAATTTATACATCTCACAAACCTACACCAAAGCAAAAAAGTCAAAACAGTGGTGCATAGAAGAAGCCATTTGACAGAAATCTTCCAAATTTATTTTCAGATTCATTTTAGGCTGAACACAGCAGAAAAACTTTCATCCAAGGAAAACTGGTTACTGAGCTATATCCAGGACTTGAGCTTCCATGCTGCAGTTTCAGGATGAAGCTAGACCATGTTGTCACAGGAATGTATTTTAGAGCTGGCATGTCCTTTATTAGTGTAATAAGACACACAGATTTATTATGTAGCACTTTCATTAAGTGTGTAACCTAAAAAGCATTGATGCTGGTCATTTGTTAATTGAAAGGTGGTTTAACATATTAATTGCAAGTGCAATATTCAACTGCACTAATAAATCTGCTTAAAATAGCAATGTCTTAAATGGGTTTATGCTTTATGCTCTGAAAAGGTGACTAGTTGACTTTTTTTTAATTACTAGTGAACTAGTAAACTGTATTAGACAAGCAAACCCTATGTAAAACTTACCATTCCACTCACTTTCATGTATGTGGAAGTTTGAAAACTTTTAGAAATCCAAAAATATGCCTACAGCACAGGGTTGACTTTTGTGAATGGTGGAGCAAAAAGTTTTAGAAAAGGAAATTACACCTCTCTTCCTTCATTCCACCCCATCACTTCTGCTTCTAAGAAATGACAATAAAGTCAATGTGGGAGCAAATGTAACCTATAGAGCAAGTAGCCAGCTTAACAACTGCTCAAAAGAAAAAGTAGCTGATTTATAGAGGTAGCTGATCTACAGAATTATCACAATGATTTAATTTTATTTTATTTTAAAATGAGTTGCAGATATCCCTGATCCACATAAATTCACATAAAAATTGAGATTCTGTTCCAGCATGGTCTCAAACAAATGCAATACAGTGGAACTTCGGCATACAAATTAAATTTGTTTTGGAGGTGAGTTCTTAAGGTGACAATTTGTATTGCAAAACAAATTTTCCCATAAGAAATAATGTAAATGTAGATAATACGTTCCGGACACCCAAAAATATTACCAATATGACCAATATGAAGCGTATGTAAACTGTATGGCTGCTTACAAAGAACTGACCCAAGCCAAGCATTCCATGTCAAGGTTCCTCAAAGGAAGTCATGCCACCAAGCTTGGGCTAAAAATAGAACAGACCACCCATTCCACCAATCTGTCAACAAAAAAATGCACGAAAAATCACGTAGCTTGGTATCGTGGGTTGACTCTTTTGAAACAACTTTTGCTGAATGAAAAAAAAAAATTTAAATTCGAAAACTCACTTTGGTTGGCTTTGCATTGCTATCCACTGACGCAAACAAGTTTTGAATGGCTCCCAGACGTACTCGTATTCGTGTTTAATTCTTAAGGTGAAAGTTCATAATGGAGGGAATTCATATGCCGAGGTTCCACTGTACTGATTCAGGTACAGCCTTTTAAACTGGCTCCTTAACTACTTAGTATGATGTTTGCAGAAAATGTGGGCAAGTTTAAAAAATTAATAACAACTGATTAAAATTTCGGAGGGCACGGTGGCTTGATGGTTAGCACGTTTTCCTCACACCTCCAGGGTTGTGGGTTTGATTCCTGCCTCCGCCGTGTGTGTGGAGTTTGCACGTTCTCCCCGTGCCTCCCCCAGTCCAAAGACATACACTGTAGGTTGATTGGCATCTCTAAATTGTCTGTAGTGTGTGAATGAGAGTGTTTGTGCCCTGCAATGGGTTGGCACTCCATCCAGGGTGTGTCCTGCCTTGATGCCCAATGACGCCTGAGATAGGCACAGGCTCCCTGTGACCTGAGAATAGATTGGATAAGCGGTAGACAATGAATGAATGATTAAAATTTCTTTTTGTCATTTTTTTTCTGTTTGTTAGAATTCTGCTTCAGACACTGGACAGGTTTCCCAGGCCACTACACATTATAGAGTACTATAATACAGGTCCTCAAAAATCAGTGCCGCAGGAGATTTAGTTACAGAATTCAGCAGAGACTAATTTAGAGATCCAGGTGTTTTGGAATATCAGAGGAAGGTACTGCAGAGTAGAACTGGGACTGAACCCAGGCAATCCACTGTAAGACTGAGGTTGCTCTTTAATGTGGATGTCATTATAAGCACATCTCACATAACATGTCTCTTATCTTTGCCCATGAGTCTGTATGGTCTGTTCTTGTCAGCGTGATCAGTGTCTAGTGGGATGTTCACCCAATTATGCCCTTGTGCCTGTCAAGCGAAGCCTTCCTGCCCCTGCAGTCTTCTATTTTCACCACAGCAATGTGCATTAATAATGCAACTGCAATGTTTCTCACTATCATTCCTCTAGCTTGCCGTTACGCTCTGAGTTCTACGCTCTCTCTCTCTCTCTCTCTCTCTCTCTCTCTCTCTCTCTCTCTCTCTCTCTCTCTCTCTCTCAACTCTCATCTCTCCTAACTCAATCAGCATTTGAGTTTCCAGTCTCTGGACTCTCATGCTCCTTGGCTCTGGTTGTTATTATGGTATACAGTGTGCTTGCGCACATGTAAAGGGTCATCAATTATTTTCAACACTTTCACAGTTAGCTAGAAAGAGAACAGTTCCTGCTTCTTGATTCAGTACTACCGGTAGAAATACTGGCTCCACGGCTCATTAATGAGTTTCTTCTGTCACGCACACTATTGGTGACCTGTTAAAAAGTGTTGGTGCTGAACCTACAGGGCATACTCCCCATCAGACGCTAAATCAGCCTTATCAGCCTCACAGGGTTGAAAAAAAACAAGTGACATGTGCCCCACACACACACACACACACACACACACACACACACACACACACACACACACACACACACACACACACACACACACACACACACGAGGTAGAAGTAGACACAGAGCTTGTCTTGTGGAGCAGTTTGGACTGTAAAAGAAGTGCAGAAACAGGTAGAAAATGATTTGGCAACAAAAAATCTTTGTAACTGTGAACATGGCAAAGAGTATGAGAGAAAGCCACACTGAGATAAATAAAAGCAGCACCAAAGATAGAAATTAAAGCAGCTGCTCTTTTATGCAACAGTAGAGTGAGAAAGTTTCCCTTGACCACATGCACACACATCCACGCACCCACACACACACAGCAAATTTAGTTACATAAATGCGTTCCAGTAGTAAGCACTGTCCTGAATGCTCCCTGAAGAGCAAGGCCAAAGAGAAACATCTGCCTTCTGCTCGGGTCTGAAAGGAGTCCACCCAGGCATTCACAAGCTGTTAAGCTGTCCGTTGTCGATCGATGGCCCCTTACGATGTTCTGTGACTTGTTGGCATGGACAGTGCATGGAAACAAACAAAGACACACACACACCTGGGGTGGATTCAGCTGGGTGTCTTTGATGAATAGTTTCATTAAAGCCAAAGATCTGAGCTCTAAATGAGTCTGCAGATAGTCCTTCATTACTTCCTACCCACAGCCATGCAGGGCTCATTGTACAAAAACTAACACATTCAAGTGTGCAACTGTGTCTGTTTATGAATACTATGAATGTGCTTGGCATTGTACACACAATATCTAGCATAAATACTCACCCTCCTGAACTGGTTCCACATTTTGGAGAGGAACTGAAATTTGAGATTTTACATATATAACATGACTCTTCACAAAAATCAATGAAAAAAGGGGAAAAAAACAAAAACAAACTTTGCTTTGAAATGAGTTCTGGTGTAACCAATTGCCTCAAAACTATCATGAAGGAGCTATCACTCATGTCGAGGACAAAATATCAGGGTTTGGGTAGGAAAAGATACCCAAACTCTTAAAACTCTTAAAAAATCGAAAGAATATGAAGGCTGTCCACTAAAATGCAGTGACTAGATAAAAGAAGTTAGTCATTCAAGCAACCAACAGGCCTAAATATTCACCCGTGCAAGCGTTACACAATGTGGGAACGTTGACAGAGGAGTGAATGCGTATACAAAAGCAGAAAGATGTCACTGAGAACGAATAGTCTTCATCATCTCCACTCCACTGCCCTGCACTTTGTCTACACACCACATTGAAAAACAACAGCAGAATCATTTTCCATCAGCAAACGTAAATGTGCCATCTCTCAGCCCAGCGCATCCGGTACCTCCAACTCCACTGAGGATGAGAGCAAATTGGTGTTGAGTTTGGGGTGTGAACCATGAACCACCTGCTCACCTCTGGTGAAAATGAACATCGCTTCCAGTGTGCTTATTGTAAGCAAACCTTGCACATTCTGACAATCTAACTCCCACTGGAAAGATGATCCTTCCCCTTTGGTTTACCCATGTGTGAAGCAACACAACTATTTCTGATATATGCAAGCTGCATAATGAATTGATAAAGAGGTCATGAATTTATATTATATGTGGCAAAGTTGTGCATGTTTTCAATGCCACAGAAAAAAATGTCATGTTCAGTTTTGTCTTTTCCTTTCCTGGAACACAGATAATAACAAAATGTTCGAGCTACACACACATGGTGGCTTAATGGTTATCATGTTTTTGTTGCAGTTTTGTGGTTCGGTGTTCGATTCCTGGGGGTTTGGGGGTTTTTCCTCCAATAACTCCGGTCTCCTTCTCCAGTCCAAGGAGATGTGTTGTAGGCATGTAGGTAGATTGTTGTTGTTTTTTTTGGCTGCTCCCTGTTCGGGGTCACCACAGGGGATCATTTGGTCCGCATATTTTTGATTTGGCACAGGTTTTATGCCGGATGCCCTTCCTCATGCAAACCTCCCATCTTATTCGAGCTTGGGACTGGCACTAAGAGTTAACTGTAGTGGCTGGGCTAGCTCCCTGCCCGGGAATCAAAGCGGCAATGAGAGCGCGGGATCCTACTGCTGGACCAACAGGAGCCTTAGGCATGTAGGTACATTAGCATATCTAAATTGTCTGTAGTGTGTGAGTGTATGTGATTGTACCCTGTATTGGGTTGGCACCCTGTCCAGGGTGTCCTACCTTGTTCCCTAAATTCCCTGGAATAGACTTCCTTGCAACCCTCTGTGGTATAAGTGGTACAGAAAATGATGGATGTAGCTCCATCTGAATTAATTGTTTGAGAGGAAAAAAACACAAAGGAAAGATGAATAGAAGAAAAAAAACTCGTCATGCATTAAGAGAATTAAAACATAATTTTTCTATCATATACACTCGATTAAAGGAGAGATTTTTGCTCACAAATCACAAAAAATATCCATTGGCATATGATCTTCAATAGCGTCCAATATGTATTTTGGAATGAAATTCTGAGCTGACTTTAGGTGAAATTTCTTGCAGTAATATTTTGGTCAATTTATGGAGCAACAGCCATTACATTTAAGGAAAAGCCCTTAAATTTATACATATAAAAATTAAATGTTGAGGAACACAGCTTTACTTTCACACGCAATAAAAAATAAAATGCATGCATTGGTTTAAAAGTGGCCTGCAGAACATGTGCTCTAATAACTAATAAAGTAATAAACCTTAGAGTGACATGAGCTGTTGTACTGCTGTAGCCTCTGTAACACCAAAGAGATTCATCAACCGTACATAGTTGGCCCAGAGCCAGCAGGGAACAGGAAAATCTCGGGACAGGGATGTGGTCATTAAACATTTTTTAGTTCACTGTGCTGTTGAAGCCACTGATGTGGTTAGCTAAGCATCGCCTTAATCCGCCACTGATCACTGCAGTTGGTGACACGCTGAGGGGAAATGTGAAGGAATAGAAAGATACATGCTGTGATCTGTCTATACCCCAGAGCAGACGAAGTGATAGGGTTCCAACCCACAGCTTGTCCTCATTCACACCACCTGATGTGCGCATCCAGCCGGGATGCTAATTATCAGCAGCAGCTAATTGGCTTGCTGGACCTGTACAAAGGCTCATGTGACAGCTAAACACATCCTAATCACCCAACATTCTCTCAAGGCAGCGTGTGTAATTAATTGATAGTAAAAAAAAATAGTAGAAGGGAAAGCAAAATTGGTATGGGGTGGAATGGGACTTAGACGATTGGGGAATTAGGGAGGGAAGGGAGTTATTTATATAACACGATTTATATACTACTAATTTAATAGTTCATACACATGGAAGTGGCTCATAGAGTCACATAGACAAAGCCAGCATTACAATGGAAGAAACATTGCTGCATTCTAATTTGAAACAAATTAGACTATAATAAGACTCCTCATAAGACTAGGCATAAACACCACTTACCTGTGATCCCATTCACTCCCACAAGATTCTTTTGATTTGTTTGATTAGCAAAACTAAATACTTCCTCTTATAGATCACAGCCACCCAACTGTCCAAAACACAAAGAACACATGGTGCTAACTAACAGACAAGCCGATGCTAATGAGGACCCACAGCTCAGACTTGTTCATCAACTGCCTTTGAACTGCACTGTTTCTAGACCTCGGCTATAACGGGCAATAAACTGCTAATTATTCTAAAAAAGGACTTCAAGGGAAACTGTGCTACAACAAATAATGTGAAGTTTTTTGCATATGCCATTCTGAAATAAAGCAAACATTCATTTACACATTTTTTAAAATTCAAATCTGATACAAAACAATTCGATACGATATGGTAGTCTTGAGAAATGTCATTTTTTAGAGAGCAAAAAACAAGCACTGCTGGATGTATGAACAGTGGAACCTTGGCATACAAATGCCCTCCCTTACGAATTCTTGGCTTTTTTTTTTTTTTGCATCGGTAAACAACCGATGTCTGTAACCGAACGTTCGGCAAAGTTGTGTGTACGGCCAGGAGCTGTTCAAAACTTGTTTGCGTCAGTGGAAAGGCAAGCAAAGCCAACCAAAGTGAGCTTACAAATTTTTTTATTTTTTTTTTCAGTCAGCAAAAGCTCTTCAGAAAGAGTCAAACCACGATACCAACGTTGCCTTTTTTTATTGACAGATTGGTGGCATGGGTGGTCTGTTCTATTTCTAGCCCAAGCTTGGTGGCATGACTTCCTATGAGGACCTCTGACATGGAATGCTTGGCTTGGGTCAGTTCTTTGTAAGCAGCCATACAGTTTACATACGATTCGTACTGGTAATAGTGGTAATATTTTTGGATGGCTGGAACAGAGATAATCTGCATTTACGTTATTTCTTATGGGAAAATTTGTTTCACAATACAAATATTCACCTTAAGAACTTGCCTCCAGAATGAATTACGTTTGTATGCCGAAGTTCCACTGTATGTGTCTTAGGTTTCCATATTCATTTAATTAAACATTATAAAAGTTAAACAATTTTGGTCATAAAACAAAAACGGTCGAGCATCAGAAAAAGAAATTCTTTTTTTCTCCCCACAAAGTGATCATGCCTTAACCAACTTGCCACCTTGTTTCAAAGGCAGTGCAACATTCCACAAACATCATAACCCTTATACGTTCACTAGGCAGTTTACAGTACAGACCACATGGCATCCACTTTCCTCCAATTTACAATATACTGTCTATATATCTTTGTACAGCTACACATTCTTCACATATTAAATACTGTGCACAAGAAGCAAGAATCTTTTTTCAATACTGTCAGACTGAAATGGTGTCAATCACTTGTTCTGAGTCACTAAAAGTGCAATGATGCTGGCTAAGATTGAGTTTTGTTCACAGCAGAAACTCAGTGCCAGCAGCTTAATAAAACATAGAATCAAATGTTTCTGTCTTTACTGACAAACTCTGTGTTACTGTGTTAATATATGGCAGCTGCATTGTGTAGTGATTTCTCTCACACATTTCTAGAACTGTATAACAAAACTAAAAAAAAAAAAACTCAGCAAAAGACATACTGCAACCATTACTAATGCGAGTAAAATCAGATTGAACAGTTTCAAATTAACCAACATCTGGTTTCTTTACTCCTTGAATTTTGTGTTTTTGTGATTTTATTTATTTATTTATTTATTTATTTATTTATTTATTTATTTATTATTTACAACTAATTAGGTTGATCAGAAGGGTGGCTTAGTGGTTAGCACATTTGGGAATTGATGTGATTCCCACACACTACTGTGTGTTTGTGTAGTTCGCATGTTCTCTCCATGTTTTGGGAGTTTCCTCCCATTTCTATTTTTTTTTTAAGATAACATTTCATGGCAACTAAACCAGAAGCTAACTGTTTTTGCTGTATCTGAACCTGTATCTATCTCAGGCTCAAGAGTAATGTCTCTTTGTGGTGTCTTTGTGATTTTCCAGATTTAAATGAGGTGGTGTGAATCGGGTGACTGTCCCCATTTAGTGGAATTAAATTCAGAGAGTCCGTAGAGATTTTTATCTCTTTAAATCTATCTATTTATTCATTTATTTATTTATTTAATGCAAGAATCATCTAATCAATTCTCAAACTAAAGAACGCAAATTATTTTCCACTAAAGAAGCCTTAGAGAATACGTGTTTTTATTTTATAAAGGACTTTATACATGTGGTAAGACAGGCTTTGGCATGTGGTTCTGGTTAATTGTGCTTAGATTCTCTTTAACACCACATTACTTCTTGCTAATGTTTTTAATATGTCTTAGGCCATTAGAGGATTGGTAAGGTTAGGGGTTAGTTTCAGAAATGGATTTGAGTTTGATTTGCGATAAGGATTAAGAGCTGCTGACTTTTAAATCATCTATATCGAGGATTGTTGTGAAGTTGTTCCCGACCCTAAGTGCTTTATACACCGAAAGAAACAAGTAAGTTTCAAGCTTACTTCAAGGAAGTAGACAAGCTTATATGAATTTAATTAGCAGTAGAGGTATGATGTGATTTGCGACAAAAACTTTATGCTTACCTGATATTGATATTGTTGCAAGCTTTGACATTACCATTTCAGGGTAATGACCAGATTGTTAAATCAAATTAGCATGCTGGCAGGGTGCTTTTTAGCAGCTGTTTAGATAGATGATCAACAGAACAATTTGTCATTTTTAGAAAGCTTATTACTCTCCACCCCCGCTATGTTGAGCTAACCAATTTGCCCTAATGACAAAGTGACATTGCGTAGGCTTTTTTTTTGGTGCGTGTACAGCAGAGATATTTTCCATTATGAATTAAAGCCTAGACAGGACCTGTTATGAAGTCCTTAAATGTGATCCCCATGTGGAGAGTGAATGTAGGAGTCGGTGTTACAAGCCAGGTCTATGAGGTACTTGTCTTTTAAAATGATGATATATTTAGGGATATATATTTTTAGAGATACAAGTGTATTTTATTCCAGACTGCTCCCAGGCTTATTTTATGCTTATTTTATTTAAGAGGGCAGCTCTGTGCATGTTTTTTGAAATTGAAAAACAAGCAAAAAAAATTCATTTTTGCTGCCAGTGTTTGGTTCCATTTGTAACATCGCTGTTCATCAATATTTATTTATATTTATGTATTTAGAACCCAGGAGATTCAAACTTGTCCATTTGTCACATATACAGCCATAACAATTAGACCACTGACTGATGTGAATAACATTTAATATCATGTAATAATCACAATTGTCAAGGGGTTGAATATATTAGGCAGCAAGTATACTATCAGTTCTCAATGTCTGTGTGTTGCAAGCAGGAAAAATCTGTGAGAGGAAGGATCTGAGAGACTCTGACAAGGGTCAAAATGTGATGGCTAGACGACTGAGTTAGAGCATCTCCAAAACAGCAGGTCTTGAAGGTTGTTCCCAGTATGCAGTGTTTAATATTTAAGTTGTGGACAAGGAGGGGCAAGCAGTGAACCAGCAACATGGTCATGGAAGTACAAAAGCTCACTGGTGCAAGTTGGGAGTAAAGGCTAGGCTGTCTGGTCCGATCCCAAAGAAGAGCAAATGTAACACAAAGTGCTGAAAAAGTTTTGATGGCAGCTCAAGGGTTTAATGTTATTGTGTGCATGTGTGTGTGTGTGTGTGTGTGTGTGTGTGTGTGTGTGTGTGTGTGTGTGTGCGTGCTTGTCTCAATTGTATAAATGAGATAGAATGTAAATTGCTCTGGATAAGGGTGTCTGCCAGAAATGTAAATGTTTCGGGTCTTCTTAAGAAGAAAGAATGCTCCCTGATCGTATCACACTTTGTTTCAGATCAGTAAATATGAAATATACCAAGGTAAATGTGCTCTCATAACGTACCTGTGCTTGTCTATCTATTTCTCACTTTTCTCCTTCTCCCTAACTACAAACATGATGTGCTTCATCAACTACTCACTTGCTTTCTATCCCATATTGTCCATATAGACTGCTATTTCTATTGTGTGCTATTTGAAAGAGAGTGTTTTATTACATGCTCTGAGAACACATTTCAATTAATAATACTATAAATCTATTTTAAATCATTAAAAAAATCCTTTGTGCTTTGTTGCACTCGCTGCTATTTAAAAGAATCCGACTTTTTCTTTTAATAGCTGAAGAAGTTAACAGGATTTAATCTTCCTGAAATTTTAGAATAAAGACACACATTTAGAAAGAATGAGGCTTCAAGCTTGGAAATTACATCATGGAAATATGTGCAAGATCATGATTTACATTTAGTAGTAGTGACGTTACTACATTTTATTTGTGAAGTGCAAGTTCAAAAAGTGGAAGAGTAAACAGAAGGAAGATCAGCTTAAAGGTAAGAGAACACGGTGAACAAAAGCTGCAAGGAAATTAGAAGCCATCAAGAAGAGATAAAAAAAAATGAGGTCTGGACAAAGAAAGAATTGTCGCAGATGATACGGATTTCATAATAAGAGGAGATTAAGAAGACGAAGCAAACGTCATCAGATGCTGAGCTAATTAAGAGAAAAGAGTTGAGTGGTTGAAAGGCAGCAACTATAAATATGATGAACGAAAAAAGGAGGCGATGGGAATACAGACAAGCAGGGAAAAAAACAGAAGGAGAAAATTTTGTTGTGTGAAAAGGCCCGTCTTATTCTGACTCATGTAATCAAAGTGAACAATAGAAGATAAATTATTAGCCCAGGGCTTCATATGCCAGAGGGATCTTCACAGAAGAAAGACAGAAGTTGAAAGTTGCTTACAGCTTTAATACATATATTATTAAAAAAAAAAAAAGATTAGAAGGACTGCAAAAGTTATATTTCAGCAAGTGAAAATATATGGAATAAATGAAAGGTTATCTAATATCATCGGGAGATTAGCATATAAATGACCATTTCCTGATTTCAAGCATTAAATTGTCCTGAAATAACTGCTGAAACGATCAAAATTAAACTTCCAATAGAACAAGACACATTTATGAAATAAATAAAATAATAAATCTAGAATAGGCTCAGTAACCTTACATCAGGACAGGTTATGTGGATTTGCTTATTTTTAAGATACTGCCAAGATTTTATTTTCTGCAGTACTTGTAGAGGAAAGTGTGCCATATGTGAAAAATGGGCCAGGGGGAAAGGCGCCGTCTCCTGATCTAACATTAATTCTGATTTTCACATCTCAGAGAGCTCTGTGCTGCCGAATCGCTAACAGAACACAGCAGCGGAAAAATACACAAAACACAAATCACATCCACATGATCAAGGCCATACTGAGTTAAGACAAAACTAGAATACCAACATTTTTCCTGAACTAAACAAATCTACATATATCACATACTCTATCATATGTAAACCATTTGAAATGCTAACGGCTCTCCCCAGCACTGTTATGTATTTGCGGTAAATAACATTTTTCCTCCAATCCTAAGCATTCACATCTTATGCACTTAAACTGATTGGTAATAAGCAGCTACAGATGTGACATTTACCCTATGCGAAACACCAGATGATTTAACTGAGGCCCAGGGACTAAATTAATGTGAATTTTTGAGTGTGACTAATTAACGTCTGAACAAACACAGTGTTCAGTAAATGTTGGACTCTCATCTAACGGTCTGTTTTTTGTCTTTTTTGTTGTCAGGAGACTCGTTTTTCTGAAGGTGACTCATCTTGATTTCTTGAAGTTGTTTTGAAAGTTTGGGGACAACTTAGCGGTTGTTATTTGATGAAATGTCACAGTGATTCTCTGCAGAGCAATGTGGTATTTTGGTTGGTGATGGACTATTTGTGGGACAAAAGACAAACAGATCAGCTTTTTCATCATTATGACTGTCTCCAAATCATTTTCAATGCATTTCATGATTCAAGAAAAACATTGTAGAATGGAGGATGGTTTATTCTTTGAGTGGAAGTTTTTACAAACGGTTAACCATTAGGACTATCTCTGTATTAAATTTATTTTATTTACTGTATATTTATATATACTGTTTTATATATATTTCAAAAACAAAAATGCTAATTTGGATGTGTGTTAGTGATCAGTTTTATATACTTATAATAAAAACAGCTCAATAGTCAGTTAGTAAATCATCCATTTATCCATCCATCCATCCATCCATTTTCAGTACCACTTCATACACATGGTCACAGTGAACCTGGAGTCTATCCCAGGAACTCAGAACACAAGCCAGGGGACAACCTGGATGAAGTGCCACCCACTGTATGGCACAATCACACACACACACACACACACACACACACACACACACTCACATTCTCACACTACGGACAATTTAGAGATGCTAATCAGCCTACAACACATGCCTTTGGACTGGAGTAGGAAACCTGAGGACCCAGATTAAATCCTTGAAGTACAGGGTTCTCCATGCACACAGGGTGGAGACATGAATCAAACTTCCAACCCAAGAGACATGAAGCTATTCCCCCAGTTAATGATTTATATTTTAGGGTTATCAGGAATGAGTAGAATAAAAAAAGATTAGTAAATCAGAGCCCCTGTTTTAACTGACTTTTAACATTGTGCCTCATTTATCAAGCTGAATTCATGGAGTTTATTCGGAAGTCTTTTGCAGGAGCATTCACTCAAGAAATGTGTTATTCATGAAAATCCAGTCAGTTTGGAAAAAAAAGTTCATATCCTTCAAGAGTTCCTGAGTTTCGGTGAATAGAAGTATAAGGAGAATCACTAATGTAATCAACTGATCAACATCAAATTGTTCAAATTATATGACTATGCAAATTAGGTAGGTCACATCAGCTCCGGTACTACAACTCCTGTCAGCTGCAGTAAATAACATGACCTGTTACTTTCCTCCCTGTTCACACCTGTTTTGTGTTTCCCCTAATTAGCATCTCTGTTTAAGTTCTATGTTTTCTCGGTTTCTTTGCCAGGTTTTTGTTGTGCATCACTCTGCAGTGTTTAGTCTATTATGTGTTTTGGGTCACTTTGCCATTCCTCTTCTTTTGTTCTATAGATTTTTCACTGTTTTTTAGTGGCACTTTTATGAGGCAGTGGTAGCTCAAACGCTTAAGGCTCTCAGTCGTTGATCGGAAGATCAGAGTTCAAGCTGCCACATTTACATTTACGGCATTTGGTAGATGCCCTTATCCAGAGCAACTTACATTTTTATCTCATTTCTTTTTATGCAACTTGATGGTTAAGAGCCTTGCTCAGGGGCCCAGCAGTGGTGGCTTGGTGGTCCTGGGAGTTTAACTCACAACCTTCCAATCAGTAGTCCAACACGTTAACAACTAAGCTACCACACCCCACAGCTTCCACTGTTGGGCCCTTGAGCAAGGCCCGCAACACACACCTGCTCCAAGTGCACTGCATTATGGCTGACCCTGTGCTCTGACTCTAACCCTCCATGAATGGGATATGTGAAGAAAGAATTTCATTGTGCAGTAATGTATATGTGACAAGTGAAGGCTTCTTTACTTAATTAGAAATCATTTTTGTTGTGTAGTTTCATATCAGAGGGAAATTAAGTATGTTTGGTTGTGTTTTGTATTCAATGCTGGAGGATGTATTTTGAGCATGACTTAGAGCGCTGAGCTTTCTTACTCCACAAGTGGATCGACTCTGTGAGTACTGATTGAAGAGGAGCTCTGATTGGCATTTAAAGCAGTGGTTAACTGTGTCAATCTAATATACACCATACATCCTCTGTGGTCTATTCTTTAACACAAACAACTGAAGAAAAAAAATAGAACGTCCAAAATGTATGGAATGGCTTTTTGCATTGTCATGTACATCCTGGCTTGTGAAATAATCAGTGGAAAAACAACACGTATATTGAGCATTCAACAGATATCCATAGCTGACACAATTGGTTAGGCTTTTTGTGTAGATGAACACATGGTGCTGACTGCATTAGCCTGAGTTCTCGACCTCATCAGGAATAAGTTTGGTCTGCTGCAGGAGGGTGACGTGAGCAAGGAAATAAGACGCATGTTGGGACACTTACACAATGCTCCAGGGTCACACTCAATAGCCAGAGTAATCTCCAGCCTCATTTACATAACCTGCCTTCTTCTAAGTGTCTTCTTCCAAAGAGTGAGATGGATTATGGGGTTGATCTTGTCTATGGAATGCTTATGGAAAAAAGCAACATATTTGTTTAAAGAGTCTGATAAAAAAAAATATGAATAAAATAAATGTAAAAAAATAAAGAATTTATTTGTGAGAGTGTAAAAATGGGCAACTAAGCAGACAAAACAGACTGATTTTTTTTTTAAATTGAAAACCAGGCGTAGGACGAAAGACGTGAGATAAATATATTGTTTTATTCAAAAGAAAGAACAACATTAAAGAAAGGAGATGAGAGAGTGGGATTACAAAGAGACAGAAAGATATGCCAGAAGCCCCGTCTCCTTCAGTTGACAGTGAAGGTTCCCAGCTACATCCCTCCTGTCCCCCGGCTGATAATACACTGAAATGATTTCATAAACAAAATCCTCAAGTCCCATTAGTTTCAAGCCTGCTCAGGACAGCTCAATTCCCCTGAGCGCTTCCTACACAAGGATCATTTCATCTGCACTGGCTGCTTCAAGACCTTTCAGTAGCAAACACAGGCAGAGCATGACACCGTGAAAACCATTTGAGAAAAAGGAAGATTTTTCATATTCAAGTGGCTTGCGTTAAACTATATTATACAGCAGAACATTTAGAGGAGTAGTGATCCATGGTTGGAAGCCTGTGAAAACCTTTCACACAGGACAATTTTGACATTTCCGATGATATATATACTTCTGAAAAGTTCTGAACTGAAATATGTTTTAAGTAAAGTTTTAGCAGTTATAGTCTGGAAAGTTGCATTTAAAAATATATTCAGGCTGTGGCACAGGAGCATTGTGGGTATTCTGACAGCTGGTATGTGATTACAAACTGAATTGAGGCAGGAAAATCCTATTTTGAGAAAAACCTGATTTTGTTATTTTTGGTTGTTTATCAGAACTCAGCCATAGAGATTGTTTGATTGTTTTTAACAGCATGCCACATATGTATATAAATTATTTATGGTCCTTTAGCAAGGAGGTGTGCAATAAACAGATTATTCCTCAAAATATTTCAGCCACATCTTTGCAATTTGATTGAATATTTAATCAGCTTAATAGCAGTGAATTTTGACACATTACTGTAGGGCAAATCAAAGTAGCGCACAATATTTAATTCGACTTAATTTTATTTACAGAGTGCATTTAACAAGGACAGTAGATATTGTCATATACCGGCTTTATAGTAGGGATGTAGCTCTGCATCTATATTGAGCAAGCCAGAGGTGACAATGGCAAGAAAAAAAACTCCTTGACATTACATGAGGAAGAAACATCCTCTTCTGGGTGACACCAGATATGTTACACTTTAACAGCTCTGTCCTATAAAGATAAACAGTACACCATGTGAAAAGGAAGTTCAGAATAAGCACATTGTGAACAGAAGTCCTAGGATGAGTCTTTATGATTTCAGCAGCAGGTACAAATCTAGAACCAACGGGTTGTCTTGTCCATAAACTGTTTTTTTTTTCTTTTGGGAAGCACAACCCTTTACGTTATCTACAGCACGTGGGATCATCCAAAGGAACTGACAGTGAGTCAGAAATGCAGAAGCTGCAAGAAGCAGTAGGGCATCAGGATGAATCAGGGAGATCCGGAGAGCGAGAATAGCCAAGTTAGAATATCTAGACTGTGGTGAGTCTGTAGTTTCTAAACTTTTCTACGAATGTTGCAGTATACTTACTGTATCTTCATTACTAGATACATTTGCATTCCTCTATTAATCCTCCTATAAAAGTAAATCTGGAATTTAGTGTGTACAACAACGGTTTTATGTACATACAAATGCTTTCTCTTCAAAACAAGCAGCGTTGGAATTTCTGTAAGGCTTCTGCATCGCAGACAAACTTCGAACCCCAAAGCCACAAAATGGATTTTTGTTTTACTTGCAAGTGCATCTTATGCTAGAAGCCATTTCACTCTTCCATCAAGCGGATGCATTTTCATTTTTTTTTCAAAGCTTCATGAACACCTTTTTTTTCAATTATACTTTAACTACTGAAATGTGGCCATATGACTCTAATGCAATGTTGGCTTAAAGAACAGCATTACTGAACCGTAAGTGATACTAAAGCTTCTATCACTTCTAGGAGAGAGCAGAAATACAGTGTCTTTATACAGAATCTTTCTTGCAATAAGAACAAGGATAGCTGTTTAGGATTTTGCTTATGCTTTCATGCTCTGCTCTGACAATATAAATAATGCAATAATGTACAGTTTATAATAAACCTATCAGCGAATTGTACAAAACTATCAGCTGTGTTAGCCATTGCTCAAAAATACATATAGATAATATATAGTGTGGGTTGTGTGCAGATACTATTCAGTGTCACAGTTATGGTCTAATGCTGGGCAACTTGGTTCTGATAATAAAGTTGTGCTGATTCCCAAAAATGGCACTTCCTGTGCATTCACACATCATGACATAAGTGGCAGTAAAAACTGCAAAATCTATGCATCTGGTCTATTCTCATCTTCATGCTCTAATTATGTGCAGCTCACAAATTCAAATATCGAGCTAGTCTCCACAGCAAATAGTCTTTGCAATGACTTCATGAGTTCATTTTCCTGAAACAGCAAAAATGGATTGAAAAATCCCATTTTTGTATCTATACAGTCCAGAGCCAGCTCCAAATGGATGGAACTAGCTATAAATGGGATACATACAGTATTAGAGGAATTAGGGTTAGTATTAGGAAATATCAAATCATCTTCTACTGAAGCATGCTGTAAAATTTTAACATACTAGCCCCACCCTTTTGTGGCCGTACCAACTGTTTGAACGTAGCTACCGGTTGCAAAGATACATGTCTCAAAAGTTTATCCAGTCTATCCATCTTTGCTAGCCACATCATCAAATATCTGAAATTTCTAATAAGCAATATATATTGTCCTGTACTAAAATTCTTAAGATTTACAAGTAGACAGGTACTGCCTATTCATATCCTCTGCTAGCTCTGAGATTAGCTTAATTCTAGAAGTTATGATCTATGGATCATTGTATATCACTTCCTTGAATGTCAATTGATGTGCCTACAGGAATGATTAACATTTTACCTCAGTAACCAGAAGAAATAATGAAAGTTGTGTAGCTGTTTTTCTGAACATTTTTCTTAGTTTGAGGATTGACACATTTATGCTGCATTTGAATAAATATATTTAAAAATAATCATCCTTTTTTGCAATGCCTTTTGGTCAACAACAGCATCAAAACACTTTAGTTATGTTCACTTAATCCCTCCAAGGGGTCAGCTAATGAATTTCACTTAAGCTGATGAGGAATCAGAATACCCCTTAAGGTAGTGATGCTAATGTCCCCCTAAGGTGAGGTGACAAGGAGAAGTGGACAGTGTTGCGATAAAAATAGTTAAAAATTTTGGAACTATGCCGCTGGCTGGTGAAAGGAAAATGCTGGCTGTGCCCTCAACAGAACTGTGGACGTGGAGTTAGAAAAATGTATTACATTCATTTTGAAAGGAAGTGAGCATGCTAATATTCTCTTTTGTGTGTGTCATGAAAATGTCATAACCCTTTTTCAGGATCTTGAACTGAACATCACTGGTGACATTGTGTCTCATTTATCAAGCTGAATTCACGGATAAATTTATTCGCCAATCTTTTTCAGGAGCACTTACTCAAGAAATGTGCTATTCATGAAAATCCAGTCAGTTTGGAAAAACGTTCATATCCCTCAAGAGCTCCTGGGTTTCGGTGAATAGAAGTATAAGGAGACTCACTAATGTAATCGACTGATCTGCAATCAAATTGTTAAATTGATATGACTATGCAAATTCAAGATCACATCAGCGCCGGTACTACAGCTCCCGTCAGCCGCAGTAAATCACATGACCTGTCACTTTCCTTTCTGTTCACACCTGTTTTGTGTTTCCCCTAATTAGCATCTCTGTTTAAGTTCTATGTTTTTGTTGTTTTTGCTGTGCATCACTCTGCTGTGTTTAGTCTATTATGTGTTTTGGATCACTTTGCCATTCCTCTTCTTTTGTTCTATAGATTTCCACTTTGTTTTTTAGTGGCACTTTTATGCAATGAGGCAGTGGTAGCTCAAGTGGTTCAGGGTTGTTGATCAAGCCACAGGGTTCAGGCTCTAGCACCACCAAGCTGCCACCATTGGGCCCTTGAGCAAAGCCCCCCAACCCCACCTGCTCCAGGGGTGCTGTATTTTGGCTGACCCTGTACTCTGACCCCAACCCTTCAAGGATAAGATTTTGAAAGGAAGAATTTCACTGTGCAGTAACATATATGTGAAAAAAAAGGCTACTGAACTTAACAATGCATCAAACATCACTATTATAATGATTTGGATCACTTCTTTTTCTTCTTCTTCTTCTTCTTCTTCTAGTTTCCAGACACATTTTTTTCGATATTTAACAGTGTTTGCCTCAAGGCCAAGAAATGTACTTCAAAATGTGCAGCCCAACTGTGACACTTTTCATGCAAGTGGCCAAAATGGTTGTTTTTGTCGCACAGAGAATGAATGGGAAATAAAACACAGGTGTCACAGCTCAGACATCTTTCAGCTGCTATGCCTGTATCATATATCCTCTATGTCTTAGGGAGTAGACCTGGCATATAGAATTTGCCAAGAATTTTTGTCGTAAGTGTCCGGGAAAATGGCATTATTTCAGCCCAACATATAATAATGGGAAATTTTGGAACCTCCTCCTAACTCCCGTCAATGACACAGACATGATAGACGTGTTCAAGTTGTCCAGAGAATCAGGAAATCCCATTTGGAAACTGATCCTACATGTACGTTGTGTAATTTCCTGTCAGGGTTCACATTACACATCAATGTAAAATGAGTCTAGAAGAGTCAACAGAGACACTGTTTAGATCTTCTAACTCCATAGGGAATTTTCAGCACCTAATCCTAATCCCTCACTGTTTGACTCACAAACATACCTCAAATCGCTCAGAATTCTCAGGGGTTTTATGCGATTACTTTTCTCGCCATTCCCATGTACGTGTCGTGAAATTTCCAATCAAATTACCCCCACACATACTCCTTGAGAAATCAGTAGCAGCACCCAACAGGCCATAAACTGAATGTAATAACCAAACTACTGCAGCCATGTCATACATCAAAATCATCAGCTCAATGAGGAGAATTGCATTATGGGGGATGACAATACCCTCGACTCAGTGTGCAGAATTGGGTCACATGGTGTTGCATGCACATCACAGCAAAACTGACTGTAACCACAAAACTACTGGTAGACAGACATATCAAAACACTCAGCTGACAGAGGAGAACTGTAAAGTGGGTATTTTAATCACGTCATGTACACGTCGCATGCACGTTAACCCATATGACAAAACTCCCACAACATAGACATGTCATACATTGAAACGCTCGGCCCAATGAGTAGAATTGCATTATGGGTAGTGTATATGAACAGACTGCCATAAAGCATATTATATTAAACATCTGAATTAAATCAAACCATTAGAAAAAAAATAAAAAATTCAACAAATGTATGTTTGTTTAAATATAGTTTCTTTTAGTTGCACCCACAAATTTAGTGAAAACTTTGCAAAACTCAGACATTTCATTGGTATAACTTGAAAGAAAGCAATCCAAAATAAATCCATAAATTAAGACAAACGATTAAGCCATTATATTAAGACAAAAGAAATGGCACCCTATAAAAAGAGGCAATGTTAACATGTGTCTATGTTGAGCTGTGTTATTTAGTTGTCATTTTTTTGTTGTCGTTTTAAGCTTTCTGTTGGCTTTGTGTAAATATAAAAACTGTGACTGTCTTGGGTACTTTATGGTTGATTGACATTAATCAAAATATGCAAGCGAATTCAGCATAACGTGTAAAAGTTCCCTTTGCCGTCCCTTTTGTAGTGCAGTGCAAGCAAATAACTGTAAAAATGGCTAGAAGATGCTTAAAACTCAGAAAACTCTGTTCCATTTTAATAATTCACGGGGGACATGATTTGCACATTTTGTATTGCTGAACTTTAAAAGTAATTTTGAACAGAACTAAAGGTTTCACTCAATTGCTCTACTGTTGTTCCAGGCTTCACAATGCAACCTCTGAATTCTTGTTTGAAATAAACTGTACAAAGGTCAGAAAAGATGCAAAGAAACGCTGGAGCAAAGATCTGCTCAAAGTGCACAGAGTTAATATGATGGAATATAAAGGGGATTCTTTGAAACAAAAGACAGAATGAGAATAGAAGGAGAAGGAAAAGATGAAGAGGGACTTCTTGAGGAATGGACAAAGGAGAGAGAGAGAGAGAGAGAGAGAGAGAGAGAGAGAGAGAAGGTAAAGATGGATAAAGGTACTATAAAGGCAGAGATGGCATGAGGTGGTGTGTGTGTGTGTGTGTGTGAGAGAGAGTGTGTGTGTGTGTGTGAGAGAGAGAGAGAGAGAGAGAGGGGAGAGGGAAAGGGGTTAAATGATTGAGAGGGAGGCTACAGGTGTTTGCCTGAGAAGTAAGATGACCTACTAAAGCTGCATGTGTGTATTTCGCCATAGTATTATTCCAAACAGAAGAAGCATCCATACATACTTAACACAAACTATAAGCCATATGCATGTGCACACACACACACACTTTTCAGAATGGTATATTGTCTGTGATGGATCTGCAAATGTGCAATCCAAAAAGCTGTTTTGCTCCTAATGTCGTATCATTTTCAGCCAAAGCTTTCAAGTGCTCGATCCCAGACCAATCTGTCAGGGGAAATTCTGGACCCATCAAATCATCACTCAACACACACAGGGCCTTTACATGATGAATGTCATGGGACAGCCATTAGCCATAGTGGCTCATACAAAGAGGTTGAGCGCTAATTCTGAATGGTGGAAAAAGCCACATTACTCACCACTCTACTGTAACAAAGAAGGGAGGGTGTGTGTGTGCGTGCGTGCGTGCGTGCATGTGTGTGTGTGTATGCGCGCCTGTGCACCCACTTACCACAAGCTACAACTACTCACGGACACACGGCCCATTAGGTGCAGCTAGAAAATGGCACTGAACTCACAAACATACACACTCACACACGCATTTGTCTGCATTATTAACAGAGGAGCAGGCTTGCCGCTATCTTCCTGAAAAGCTGAGGTAAGGATGCCATGTTGGAAAGGTCACAGCCTGCCTTCCATCGCTCCTGTTTGTCTGTTTGATTAAGTCTGGCCATTAGAACACTTGGCCAACACACTGGCCGTGTCCTATTTCACAGGCAGCCAGACTGAATACAAACTAATCAGCAGGAGAAAAAAAGCTGCAGGAGAAAAAAAGGCAGAGGAGGGAAAGAGATCAGAAACTGAACGACATGCCAAAAGGGCAACTTCTGACAGCTTGATGAAACAATCAATCAGCGAAGGAGGAACACATGAGACAGATAAGGTAAGGGAGAAGGTAGTGTGAGAAAAGGGGAGGTAATAATGAGAAAAAAAGATATATAGTGCATAAAGCAAGATTTTTTTCCCTAATTAATAATGAATGTGATAATAGAGAAATAACCAAATAATTTGTGAGCGTTAGACAGGGGATATGTGGGAAGGATAAACTGACACTGCTAGTCTGGCCAGCTCTTTCACACCTCTGTTATCTCTCTCTGTCTCTCTCTGTCTCTCGCTCTCTCTGTCTCTCTCTCGCTCTCTCTGTCTCTCTCTCGCTCTCTCTCTCTCTCTCTCTCTCTCTCTCTCTCTCTCTCTCTCTCTCTCTCTCTCTCTCTCTCTCTCACACACACACACACACACACACACACACACACACACACACACACACACACACACACACACACACACACTCACACACACACACACAACATTTTTGGATAATTAATTCAGCCAAGGATTATTGACAGATACTCTCACTCTCTTGTGCTGTAGATGATTGCAGATGAACGCAAAATAGAGAGGCTGACAGAGTAACACAGAGCAACAGACATCTTACATAACTGCACAGATAAAAACAAATTAACCACCCACACACCCATACACTACTACACAGCCAGTGGCCTGACAGAGGTGACACAGGTTTAACGTGATGGAGACAGGATGGCGTGCAGTGCAAATATCCAATTAACACCGCTGAATGCTGCATGAGGAAAGATGGAGGAGAAAGTTAAGTCAAGGGGGTAAAGAGACGATCATCCCTTCTTTCATCCTCACTGACTGAGTGAAGGCTTTGGGCTAAACTGCGGGAAATCTGTGTGTGTATTGAGCTGGCTAAATGGTCAGTAATGGATTGTGTGTGTGTGTGTGTGTGTGTGTGTGTGTGAGTGAGTGAGTGAGTGAGAGAGAGAGAGAGAGAGAGAGAGAAAGAGAGAGACAAAGAGCAAGATGGGCATTGACCTGGCTAAATGTTATATGAGCCCCTCTTTCTCTCTCTCTCTGTCTCACTTTCATTCTCTCTCTGTCTCTCTCTCTCTGTCTATCGATCAGTGGTTGTTGCTTGTCCATCACTGTCACAAACACAGCCCTTGTCACGGCAACCTGGCCTTGTCACAGGTGTGGTCGTCAAGGAAACCAGACAGTCACCAGATAGATGGGGGTTTGTCACACAAAACTAGAGCTGAAAGTGTGGGTCTGTGTGTGTGTGTGTGTGTGTTTGTTTCCGCCTAGCTAAAATCACAGAGATTAATTTTTCTTCTCCAGCAATGACAAATATATATGATTGCCCACATTCTCAAGCAAACTGTCCATTTTTCAAAACCTACACACTCACTCACATAAATCTCCAGACCAGCGGGTCTTTAATACACAATCATTACTCATAGAGCAGCACCTTCGTGTAATTGTTTATCATTTCGTACACAGCTTCCACAGCTAAGACGAATCTCCATTTTCAAATGATCTGGTGTTATAGCTATACTGTTATATGCATTTAAAAAAAAATAAAGTTCAGCTAAACTGAATACAATTCACACAGTTGTCATTAACATGACCAAGAATAGGCTTACTTTCAAAGAAACTTAGAGTTACTCTCAAAAACATTTCAGAGCCACAGAACTTTGGAGCATGGAATGAGGAGTAAGCTCTTAATTTCAGGTTAATTATTATATTAGTTCAGATATAAGTGGAACAGAGCCTTAAATACAAATCACAACAAATAGCACATTTTAAATTTTAAACAGGCAAATAGGGTTATAGAAAGAATATGTAAAGCTGTATATACAAGGCTAAAAACTTACTCAGCTGAACAATTCTGCAATGAGTGAAAAGTTTATATGAATGATTAAAAATGAGTAAGTTGTGCTAAAGTTTAAAGGTTGTGTTAGTATTCTGGTTAGTGTGACCTCTGCTGGGTCAGAGGGAAAATAAGTCCAACAATAATTATAATCAAAGCAGGGATAAAGTGAAATAGTCAGAGTCCATAATCACCAATGAGAACAACATGCAGAATTAGGAAACACATCAAAACTGTCTTGGACTTAAGAACAATGATGCATGATAATCCATTCATAGCATCACTGACATTCCTTGTCAATCACAGCAAAACTAGCCAATGGTAGGTGTCTGTGAGCTCATGCATGCTGCAACAGCTGGATATCACTTTTATCCAAGTGTTACGCTGCTCTGGGATGCAGCATGAGCAGCACTTTAAAAGGATGTGTTTGGCTGGCTTCATGTGTCTCAGAGGAAACACACAAAAAGTTTTGACCCTCCCCAGCTGGAAGCTCTTAGGCTAGACCTAACTAGTATATGGGAATGTGTCCAGATTAAATGAGAAAAATCCTCCTAAATATGCTGATAGACATATGCAGGGTTTATACATACACACTAATCAAGGACTAACACACAACAGGTGAACACAGACAGTTAACAATCCAATGAAAGAACAGGGGCAGAATCAGGAGTGCAACATAAACATGAGTACACGGGGTACATCGCTATAGACAAAGTGAAGCAATGTGGGAAACTGTGACATTCGCCTGCTAGCAAATACAAAAACAAACAAAACTATATTGATGAGATGCTGCAAGCTCTTTTTTTTTTAATTCAGTTACACCTTATTCTTAAGAGTACATTATTCCATTCCTTTTTTTTTCTTTAGTAAATCTGCCATAGGGGCATGCGTGGGCTATACATGGAAGTGCAGAAAAACAATCCAATCCAGCATTCTAAAACAGAGAAGTGTAATAAAAATGCCCAGTGACAATCAGTGAAAAGGCTTAATCCTAACAATCTGTATATTTCTGACTCATTAACTACTCATTCAGTCCAGATATTTAATTAGTTTTATACCAGTCATTATTGTCTAGAATACTCATTAATACATTCATGTACAGTAACACATTTATCCTGGCCAGAGTCACAGTGGATCCAGCACTTTTCCAAGAACACCCATAACATGGTTCTTTACATTCTACCATAAATACATAACAGACACACATGTACACATGTCATTTGCAACTTGGGAAATTTAATCTAGTATCTAGTTTACATGCTGTAATGTTTTTTTATAGAAGTGGGAATGATCCAAAGAAACTGCTGAACATGTGAAATTCCATACAGACTGTAACCTGAGCTCAAGATCAAACCAGGAATCTTGGAGCACAGCAAACTATCACATAATAGCAGTAATGCAATGAATAAAGCACCTCCTGCATATCCCATGCAGGGCAAATTCCAAGATGTTGTTATATTTACAGATATAACAGAGATGTCAAAGAGAAAGATGGGCAGTGAGAGAGATAAAGATGGATAGAGGAGACTCGTGGGGTGTAACTGTACGTTGGAACATATGCTACATGGTGTTAGTGCTTCTGCTGGTGTGTCTATTCATGCTAGATTCAGTTTGTGTGTTTGTATGTGTGAGTGTGGAAGTGGGAGCTGAAGCAAGTTTGCATTACTGTGTGTGAGCATGTGTAATCGGCTCCATCTGTACATGTCCACATGACCCTTTCAGTCACAGAGTACACTTTAACGCTTCTGCTTTCCTGACAGAAGATCCCACCATATGCTTCCATAATTCTTTGGCTCATGCCAACCAGATTAACAGATTTGTGCCACTGATGCCTGTTCTGATGCCCCAGACAAACGCCGAGGTTTTAAAATGAAAGCTCCGATGCTCTGTGTCAGTAATCCTTTCTCTTGTTGAAAACTCCAGTGTCTGTTTTATCAAACAAGTGGGGCTGTCTGTTGCGAGCTGTCTGTAACCTGCCAGGGTGATTGAAGGCTCTGCTGCTTGGACATATACTGGAGTCATGCAAATAAACACCTTTCGCTCAGTGCTTTGACAGGTGCCACTGTGAGGTACTGGCAACCCATCACTCATAGTGTCCCTTAAGATAACATGACAGAATGGCACACTGACTAGATAAAAAGACAGAAAGTAACAGAAAGGAAGATGGTTGAGGATGTATAGATGATTACAATAGGGTCTCGCAAACGATAGCGCCCGTGTAGTAGATATCTTATTATCACAGGCACACTTGCGCACATTCTCTCTCTCTCTGTTTCTCTCACAGTCTCACAATTCAATTCAGTTCAATTCAATTCCACTAAGCTTTACTGGCGTGACCGTGTGCAGTTACAACGTCATTACATAAAGACTGATTAACAAATATCAAGTCATTCAGTCAGACACTAGCTCACTGTATGTCTTCAATATCCTGAGGCTTAAAGCCAGAAAAGTGTACAAAAAGTATGTGAGCCCTGGGTGTAGTGTCAGTGACTGTGACTAATAGTTAACACTTCAGGAATATTTATTAATTAAACAAGAACAAATGTATTTCACATTATTCATTAGAAGTACCTTCATCATCCACTTTTTTGCAAGATAGTTATAATAGTATATTATAATAGTCTGCTGGATTTCATTCATTTCTGAAGACTGTTTGATGTGCTTACACAGGGTTCACTGAACAATTAAGGATACTTAGCTTACTAAATTTGTTCGAAACTCCCTGGACAAAAAAAGAGCTACATTCAACAATAAAAGCCATGTTGTATACTGTCAGCAGGTTGCAGACCTGGAAAAACATAACTTAACAAACAAAACCAGACTGTTAGTTGCTGGCCAGTCTCTGAAATGTTTGATGGACTCAGCTGATGAACTCAACACTGACACACTCATGTTCCAGGATACCAGCTGGAGGGTGAATAGAGTCAAATCCCTGTGAGATTTGTAGATGATGGAACCCTGTACCAGACCTCAATCCCATATAAAACTTTTGGGATTATTCAGAAAAAAGAAACGTTTTTTGAAACGTCGAAATAAGTATCACGCACAACTTTTAGCTAAATTGAAATTGACAGAAACTTAAGATGGGGGTGGAAATTCATAACTGGACTGGTGCTGTTATCATGGCAAGGGGAGGGGTAACTGTACAGTACAAAACACTAATTTGGAAGCCTCTTTGATATGAAAACCTTCTGCAGTACAGTTCTACCTTGATGTAAGCATTCCCTCAGAGTGGATGCTAGAGGGAACCTTTATTTTTAACAGTGTGCTGATGCATGTGTTATTGTAGTATGAGTAGCTCAGGCTGTCCACTCGGCACTGAAATTGGATGAGCAGTATTGTGGGATGCTTCAGGGTTAGGGTAGCCATAAACTCGGTTCATTTGGCTCAAATATCATCATGCGGGCAGCTGAAAACTAAGGAGCTGATGAAGATAGAACTGGAAAACTGAAAGAGTAGTTTGTTAATGATAGATAGATAGATAGATAGATAGATAGATAGATAGATAGATAGATAGATAGATAGATAGATAGATAGATAGATAGATAGATAGATCTTCAGTGGTTGTATGTATTTGAAGTGAGCGCCATGCATTGATTTGACCAGTTATTTTTCCTCATTACTATTTTTTTCCGCTTCAATGAGAAATAAAGCTGAGATCATATTTACGCACAAAATGACTATATAAAGCTCTATGCACATTCACACTTGCTGTTTGCACACGTGTGAATCTCACATTCAGAAGACAGGCTATAATGAACAGCAATAAGTCATGCTGAATAAATCGCATAGCCACTTTCTCATAGCCTATCACACTGTAACCACTGTCAGGTAATTAAACAATACTGATGGCCATAATGACTCACTTAAAGCTATTTATATGATTCAAACCATGCAAGATTGATCGTTTAAAATAATGTACAGCTACAATTCTGACCTCCATATTGTCTCCATAACAACCTATTTTTACCACTAGACCTAGCTGCTGTGTATAATATACTGTATTATGATATCATTTCATCCATTCTCTACACTACTTATCCTATTGTGTCATGGGGAATCTGGAACAACATGGCTACATTCTGAGGCAAATAAAAGAGGTCATATGACTCCCTTCATTGGCCTTCAGCTCATTTTAGGATTCAAAATAACGTTATAATAATTGTTTGTTTTTGAAGCTCTAAATTGACTGCCCTCCTATCACATTGCAGACATTGTACACATCATGCGTCTAGACTCTTAATATCTTTTATGCAATTACTGACTTTTCCTCGGTTTCAGCTGAAACAAAAATGGTGATTAGCAGGCCTCGGACATTCTTTGTCTATGTCCATTTTTAAATCAAACTCAAAACATAGCTTTTTTCATTCCCTAGCCTTGAGAATCATTGAATGTATATGTATGTATATATTTTTTAAATATAGCACACTGTAAAGTACAATGGCAGACAGGATATTTAAATCTAATTCATAAATTAAATACAACAATTTTTAAAATATAGCCTGGCTACAACCTCATTGCATTCACACTGTAATTGAAACTGCTAACAGCATTCATTCCACAGAGCTGCTGGATTCTTGACTCGTGACTCGTCAAAAGGTGTTGATTTACTTTACAACACAGCCACTCTGACAGCCGTTCCTGCTGCAAGGGTTGTATTTATGTGCTTTTTCGTGTAGGTTGTTGTTTTTATAGTAACAATTTACACAGGAATGCTTCACATAAAAAGAATAATAAAAAAAAAAGGTTTCAATTATTGTACACCTTTGAAACAGGACTTTTGTTTCCCAACACATTTATGGAAGGAGTCTCCAGTGTTGCTATCTGGAGTCTTATTACAATGGCAAATAACATTTTTTGTCATATTAATTTTAAGAAAGATAAAAACAGGCTGTTGAGGGAATGGCTATTTATAGCTGTTGTTACACAAATGATAACAGGAACTAACTTGTTTCATAAACCATCCACAATACTGACTTTATACACTGAAGAACATTCCAATTTACTGTACAGTGGAAGATCAGCATAGGAACACCCTCCATTATGAATATTCTCCTGCAAGAATTTTGCAAGATATTTGCGTCAGCAAATGAAGAATTTTTGGCATATGAACGAAACAAACTAAACGCCGGCTAAGGTATGCATACATCCAGGAGCTGTTCAAAACTTTTTTGTATTAGTGGAAAGCCAAGTGAAGCCAACCAAAGTGAGTTTATGAATTTTCAGATTTTTTTTTTTCAGTCAGCGAAAGCTGTTTTGTTGAGTATCACCTGATGGAAATATTAAGAGTCAGGTACTCTATGCAGATAGTCATATCACAAAACAGCTAACAAAAACAGTGCTTGCTTTTGTGTGGAAACTTTGAAATCGATCTGCCATGACTTAAATGAGTCATTCCAAATGAACGATTAATTTACAAACTGCCAAATGCTAGCATCTGTCTGAGGCCCTTTCGGATACGAGACAGTAAAGTACTTATCTTCTCTTGAAGAAAATCAGCAGTTTCCTCCAGCTAACTGCACTGCCACTCTTAACTCCGCGAAATGAGAAAGTGAATGAGATGGGATTACACAGCTAATGCGAGCAGATGAAGGAAGGTCGAGCTGAATCTTTCACTCGAAAAGGATTAAACTGACCAGGATCTCTAAGGGGCATCTTCTCATCCTTTAGAGCAACATCAGGCCTTCAGATCTAACTTTACGCCACAAGGAGTGAAGTTATTTGAGGATGTTACAACAAAACAACTGCTGACATCTTTATATAGCCATATTGATTCAATTATTATTATTATTATTATTATTATTATTATTATTATTATTATTATTATTATTACTATTATTATTATGTACAGAGTATTAAGGGAGTTATTTATTTGTTTGTTTTATTTTTTTTATTTGTTGTTTTTAGTATACTTCTTCACTTGTTGCTTTTAATTTATACTTTTAAGCTCTTTATCTCTCAAGCAAATCTTATTGGATTCCATTAGAGCATATTGTACATAATCATAAACAAAAAAATAGCACTTTTATGAACACAGCCCATACCTGTAATCCTAGCAAAATCAATCACTGGATGTGGGTTTATTCAGCATGTGTAATTATGGGTTACGCAATGTACATACAAAACCTCTTCACTAGTCTACTGAGAGAAACAAGCAAACATCTTGAAACATGCAGTGTGAGGTGCACAGTGCACTTTGTACTGTTCGATGCAGCTTCTTGTCTGAATTATTGACTGAAGCTACTTAGCTAACACACGCTGACTACAAGCTCAGACACTCAGACTACATGTTGCATTAGGCACCGGGCCTGTGCCGTTCCTACATTCTTGAGCTCTAACAAATTTTACTGCCGTTTTGTGGCATGACACATCAACATGCCAGTGTTCAACTGCCTATAAAGTAAACAAGTGCATGATAATTATCAAAAGGAAATACTTAATGGCCATGTCATTGCATCTTAAATTATGACTAGCAATGTGTACAAAAATGCTATCGATTATTCTACTCAGGATACACACAATATGCTGGGGATGACTCAGCAGCAGGAATGGCTTGTATAAATGGACTAGAATGAGCTATCAAAGATTACAATACATCAGTATAAGGTTTACTTTTTGGCCTCCACATCAGATTTCCTGTTAAAGAGAATGAATTTAGATGTTTGTGGAATCAAGTGCAACAGCACCACCAGTGGCTATAAGAGACATACACTGAAAAGTATGAAGAAGTGGCTGATTTCTTTCTATCTCTAACTGTAGATTCATGCTACCAATCAGTGAAAACACAGGCCGCTCATGAGTCAGTGATTACACAGAATGAAACATCCCCTAGACATGATTTCTATTCGGTTGATATAGTTCAGCTCTTCTTGTTGACACTTCATAAGCAGTGAAGTGAAATGCAGTTGTGTTCGAGGTAGATTATTTATTTTTATCGTCCCTTTTTCCCTAAAATGCCTTTAGTAAACTACTAAAAGTAGATAGACTGAGCACACCTTGTCTAATCAAATCCCAAATTACACAAAAGTCAGACATCTGGACTTTTGTGAAACTGACGTGTTTGATGATTTATAAGAACATTTTAGCTGTGACGTCTCTCCATTTTATCTGTGATAAAAGGAACACACCAAGCTGATATTGAGCAACAGTGCTAAGCTGACACCGGCGGTAATAAGGAGTCCTGAGAAATAAGTAATTAAATTTGTTCTTCATTAATCAATAATATTCAGTAATGAATTATAATTAACTTGTACTCGATGTTAATCAATTATAGCTAATTATTTTACTCTATGAAGTTATTATTATTTTAATCAAGAGAATATTGATTCATTTTATTTCAGTATAGTAATATTATAAAACAAACAAACAAACAAACAAAAGCATTTTTGCTCTATGATATGATGCAGGGGTGGGTCATATAAAAATATCATATCATGAAGACATTTCTGCAATACATGACAGGTATCACAATGTATAGGTTTGCTAACAATTTAGACAAACAAAGATTTTTTTTTTAAATTTAGTGTCCATACAACTGCTTTTTATTTTTACATACTTAATTTAATACTGATAATAGGGGGGAACTGTTAACACTGTACAATTTTCAATATTCCGTACAAAGTTTACAATCAAATTTATTAAATATTTTTTAAAAATTATTAAAAAATGAGAAGATATCACAATATTTCGGAGTATATTGTGACTTAATTTTTCACAGTATCAATATTAGACTGTCATCAGGGTGCCCTAATATGATGAATAGATCTGACAGCAAATCTGAACATAAAAAACATGGAAAAACTTTCAATGAGACAGAATAAAATTGTTGGAATTTGAACCTGATTTAAACATGATTTGTCTTTGATTTTTGGCTTCTCCTGTATGTTTTTCCTTCATTTCCCTTTTTTCCTTTTTATTTTTACTTTCCTTTAGGCATCTGAAAACTTTTTACTTGAGAAGAGTTCTGTAAGTAAACTTGACAGTTCTTATGTTTATAATTAATGACTTCCCTGATGTATTTTATGTTGTAATTTGAACTGACACATGCACATGAACAAAGCTGGTCTTGCAGCATGCTGCAACCACACCTCACTTATTTTTGCACAACTTAGCAACAGAAGCTTTGCAGAGACTCAGTCCGGGTCCTGTGAGGATGTCAGTGCCGCATAGCTGATGCTCAGGGATATGATATCATGATCAAATAGAAAATGAGATTTTATTGAAAATGGGATGCCTTCCTGATATGAGGTTTGAATGAAATGTGTAAGAAGTTTATAGGGATGTTGAACTGTTTTGCTGACATACACTCCAGCGAACACAAATTAGCATCATCCCCAGCAGGTACAGAAGCTGTGTGACTTTATCTGATTTCCTCCCCTGCCTTGTTTCCGTTCACAGGTCACAAGCTCTTAACTGTGAGTGTTAATTAACCTGGCATGATGTATTATCCGTATTTCCTGTAAAACCCAAATATGCCTCGAGCGCTGTGTGTACTCACGTTGTGCGTACTCACGCTGGAAATATTGTAGAAAATAAGTAAACAGATCAAAATTGTAACGATGCACAAACAAAACAGAGCATACGAATGCGACTCCAAAAGAAGCCAGACATTTCCCACTGAACATAAATGAATGCTGGGTTGATGTATTCAAGTTTGTTTAAGTTGATTCAGCTTTGGAAGAGATTTAATTAAACACCAGGGAGTTCTCGGTGAACGTTCTTCGCATTAAAGGGGCAACGGGGAAAAATTGGCACACACACACACACACACACACACACACACACACAGGCTGTTAATTGAGATCTAGATTAGGGTAAAGGGACTCCGCTGAATGTGCGCTTTACCTCTTTTATCCTGCACTTTAACAGTAATCTCCAGTACAGGTTCAGTCTCCCGGTCCAGGCTACTCGAAATCACCAAATCCCCACTTTCTCTGTTAACAGTGACCGGAGCGCTTTCCGTCTCGGGGTACAGCAGTTCAAAACTAGCCGACTGGAACCGGACCGGGTTCAGGTTCATGATCACAGAGCTGATGGCTGCGTCTTCAGACACACTCACGCTCACGGGCTCGCTGGGCTCCAGTACGGCGCGAGACTTTCTCAGCAGCCGGGAGGATGGTGGGAGCGCGGCCGGCCACTGGCGTGGACTGATCTCCACCTTCATTTGGCGACCTGTGCGCGATGGCCATCCACGGTCCCTAGCAAAGACGCTGAACTTTATGGGCGACGCGAGACCGAGTATGGAGTCCACGAGAAGAACTTCGCCCGTTTTGGGCACCACGTAGAAACTCCCGTTTCTCGGCAGCGCGTAATAGATTAGTTCGGCGTTCTTGCCGCTATCCGTATCCTTTGCTGCCACTTTGTAAACCACCGACCTGAGTGCGGTGGCATCATCTAGAGTTATTTTGACGTCCGCGTGCCGAAAAGCGGGCTCGTGATCGTTCGTGTCGAGAACGTCCACTCGCACGGACGCCACGCGCGACACGACGTGCTCGGCCGAGGCGCAACCCGCGCAACACAGGCCCACATCCAGAACGTACTCCGCGCGCTCTTCTCGGTCCAACACGCTGGCGGTTTTCAGCTGCATGTGTCCGCGTCCGTGGTGCGCGAAAACCCGAAAGTCATCGCTCCCGTCTCCGAGTAACTTCAGGTACGCGCCCGAGCCAGAGCACCAGCGCTGCGCGTCGATGCGCCTCCCCGGGATGCTGAGCCCGTTCACCCTCGAGCCCGGCGGGGAGTTTTCAAACACGTGCCCGTGGAAAAACGGCGTCCGTTCGTCTGTCTTATTTCCCAAAACAAAAGTCATGCAAAAGGACATAAAAACAGCCCAAATCATGATTTTATTTTCGGGGTCGCGCCGCGCTCTGCGGGCTCACGAAAAAGCGCTTAAAATGCCAAACATACTCAAAATTCCCAGTCAAAAAACCTTCTAATAAACATTTCCGTGCATCATGTTGTGTCCCGTTCTCGGGGTATCCGTTATTATTTCTGCGAGCACTCCGTTCATTGGAAACGCCGCGGAACTTTTGGCTTCAGCTGCGCGGTGCTCCGGTGGCGCTCCGCCTCACAGCCTCTCGTAGCGCGCGCGCGTGTTAAAGCTGCTGAGTTTCGAGAGAGCAGCACGCGTTGCCGGACAGCGCAGACACTCGAGCACAGGGGGCGGGGCTACAGAGAGACCACGCGGGGAATCCTCTGGGAACAGCCGCTTACTTTAGATGTCTAAAGATATAGACATGCAATATATACCCGACTTCTGCTATACACTGAAAACACTTTATTTAGATGAAGTGAAATTAAAATGAAAACTAACCTACACACATCTATTACACAACTTCACCTTCATAGATTTATCAATTTAAGACGTACATCTAAAGAAAAATATATCAGTAGTACATACAAATGTATGACAAATAAGCCCACATTATGTCTGATCTCTCCATTGTTATTCTAGCTGCTGTTTGTTATATCTGTCTGTCTATCTGTCTGTTTAATGTGAACACTGCATTCTTTATTATTATTATTATTATTATTATTATTATTATTATTATTATTATTATTATTATTGTTGTTGTTGTTGTTTAGTAGTAGTATTACTAACTAGTGTTACTGTTTTTCAACCTCCTTTCCTTCTTCTATATATGTAATACTTTGACCTCTTCTTCTTCTTCTTTCGGCTTTTCCCTTCAGGGGTCGCCACAGCGAATCATCTCTCTCCACCTATCCCTATCTTCTGCATCCTCAACACCTGCACCCACTAGCTTCATATTCTCATTTATTCCATCCATATACCTCCTCTTTGGCCTTCCTCTTTGCCTCCTGCCTGGCAGCTCCATGTCCTACCAATATGCTCACTCTCCCTCCTCTGAACAAGTCCAAACCACCTTAATCTGGCCTCCCTAACTTTGTCCCCCAAACGTCCAACATGAGCTGTCCCTCTGATGTACTCGTTCCTAATCCTGTCCAATCTTGTCACTCCCAAAGAGAACCTCAACATCTTCAGCTCTGCTACCTCTAGCTCTGACTCCTGTCTGTTCCTCAGTGACACTGTCTCTAAACCATACAGCATGGCTGGTCTCACCACTGTCCTGTACACCTTCCCCTTGATTCTCGCTGATATTTTCCTATCACACAGAACTCCCGACACCTTTCTCCACCCATTCCAACCTGCCTGCACTCGCTTCTTTACCTCTTTCCCACACTCTCCATTACTCTGGACTGTTGACCCCAAGTACTTAAACTCCTGTACCACCTTCACCTCTTCACCCTGTAACCTTATTGTTCCACTTCCCTCCCTTTCATTCACACACATGTACTCAGTCTTACTACGACTGACTTTCATTCCTCTTCTCTCCAGCGCAAACCTCCACCTCTCCAGGCTTTCCTCCACCTGCTCCCTGCTCTCACTACAGATCACAATGTCATCTGCAAACATCATTGTCCAAGGAGACTCCTGTCTGACCTCCTCTGACAACTGGTCCATCACTATAGCAAACAGGAAGGGGCTCAGAGCCGATCCCTGATGCAGTCCCACCTCCACTTTGAACTCCTCTGTCTGACCTACAGCACAACTCACCACTGTCCTGCTCCTCTCATACATGTCCTTCACCACTCTGACATACTTCTCTGCTACTCCTGACTTCCTCATACAGTACCACAGCTCTTCTCTTGGCACCCTGTCATACGCTTTCTCCAAGTCTACAAACACACAGTGCAACTCCCTCTGACCATCCCTATACTTCTCCATCAAAATTCTCAGGGCAAAAATTGCATCTGTTGTGCTCTTTCTGGGCATGAAGCCATACTGCTGCTCACAAATTTCCACTACCTTCCTTAACCTAGCTTCCACTACTCTTTCCCCTAGCTTCATTGTATGGCTCATCAACTTTATCCCCCTATAGTTGCTGCAACTCTGCACGTCACCCGTATTCTTAAAGATCGGCACTTCTTCTCATTTCTTCTCCATTCCTCAGGCATCTTCTCACTCTCTAAAACCCTGTTAAACAAACTAGTTAAAAATTCCACTGCTGCCTCTCCTAGACACTTCCAGACCTCCAGTCAGACTTCCAGTTGGATGTTGTCAGGACCAACTCCCTTTCCATAATACTTTGACCTGTTACATGCTGAAAAGAGCTTTTTTTTTCTTTTCTGAAACTAACAAATAAATTATGCCTGTTTGCTATTCTGCTATCCTATATAATATTTCCAATATACTGTATATCTTGGAGTAAATTATTACATTCCACTAAATTTGGTCTAGTAAATTTGGCCTTGAGGTAAGTCTACAAAACCACTTGGTAAAACTAAAATAAGAACACTCCAGGCATAAACCTTAACTCTGAAACAAATCTAAAGAAATCAAGAACATATTCAGCCTAAATGATATGTATCAACCAGAGGCTATTATTTGTTTCTCATCAGTGTAATGAACACAGTCCAACAGACCACATACACCACAATCTGCCAACCTGCTGCAATGTTGGAGCCAGTTAGTGTGATGACATGAGGGTTAGCCGACATGAGTCTTTTTCCACGCTTGTAGAACTGGAACTGGTTATGTATTGCAGCATGCAGTTTCAGTAAACATTAATTTATATTCCTCCAGCAGCCACCCTCTCCAATGCCCCCAGTGTTCATTGACCTCCATTTGTGTTATCTTGGACACAACTTTTTGCCCATTTTCTCTGGCTTTAGACCAAATCTATTTTATTACTAATTTAATACTTGCTAAAAAAAAGTCTCTAGAAGATGATTTCAAGAACTGATTTGCATATTGATTAAATCACTGTGCTCAATTGCATATCAGATGTGTTACATGAAAAGTTTAATAGAATGGAGGTTTCTAATAATAGACAATAAGATAATAAGACAATTCCTACCAACATATTTATATGATCGTAAAATACCATAATATTAACAAGAACAAATGGACAACAAAGAGAAAACAAAGCTGTGGTCTTAAATGGTCTGGAAATAGAGAAGAAGGGATGGTTTTGGGAAGAAATAATTAGCATATTTACACTCACTTGCTACTTAAATAGTAATAAATGTACTATGCTCATTCACGAACTTATTGAATTAACTAATTATAATACAGATAAGGGTTAAGGCGCTTCATTTAATGTTCACATCAAACATCAGAATGGATAAATTAGAATTTCATAAACTACTGATCTAGAAATTTCTGGAAGTCTGTAAAATTTACAGAGAGTGGAGCAAAAAGCAAAATAAATCCAGTGATTGGCAGTTTTTGAGGCAGAAAGTCCTTGTTTTTGTAACTTAAACAACCAAACTTTACAACAAAAATAAATTTCACCACAATGACAACCCCAAGCACAAGTCCAGGTTCATACTGGATGCTTTGAAATGGCCTAGTCAGATCCCAGATCTAAATCTTACTGAAAACCTGTAGAATTATTCATACAGGGCTGTGCGTATAGTGGAGTATCTTATAATACACAACATGCAGACACTTGAGACAGATGTATTATGACAGCAGACCACCACTTTGGGTTGCACTCCTATCAGCCAAGAACCTGAAACCAAGGTTACATTGTGTACCAAATCTGGACAGCTGTAGATAAACAATGGAAAAACATTCCTGGTCATTTTTAAATCTTTAAATACAAATTATTCAAGACCATGTTTATTGCATTTAGTATTAAACAGTAAAATTTATAACTGTGTATGAATTTATTTTTGGACTGAAACTTTGTATGAGTAGTTTTTACTTAAACAATTATTTTTAATTATTGATTGAAGACAGGAACTAGTAGAAATAGTCGAAAATCCTTCTATGAGCAGGCATGGTAGTGTGGTATTCTCTCTCTCTCTCTCTCTCTCTCTCTCTCTCTCTCTCTCTCTCTCTCTCTCTCTCTCTCTCTCTCCCCCTTCTCATTCTGTGTGTGTGTGTGTGTGTGTGTGTGTGTGTTGTTTATATATATAAGGTGAGAGGGTTGGTGCTGCTAAGCATTTTTGGTCCTCAGGTCTGAGTCCAGGGCATGACAGGTTTATTCAGAGTCAACTTGAATTTGTTCTCGATGCTTTTACAGAAAGCCATCTTTAATTCAAGGATCACCTGGAACACCTTCCACAGAAAATAAATAAATAAATAAACAAAGCTATGAGCATGCCCTATTTCAGTATTACAGAGTGAGTGGACACATGACCGTGGCCAGGATCCTCCTCCAGCTGTCTGCACATTCGAAGCTCTCAAGAGAAGCAACTTTTCTGAATAATGTACCAACAGTTTTTTGGTAGTTCTCCTAGATATACAGGGCTCTTTGTAATTCATGTTTCTGTAGGATTTTATTGACATTTTCTTCAGTCACTGCTGACAAAGTATATGCAGGATCCCATTGTTGAAAGGTAGTAATTAGAAGAGGGGTACAAGTGTACTGTGGACTATGGAACACAGTGAAGGTCATCATCAACAAGTGGAGAAAATGGAGCATTACTGTGACATCACCAAAAACAGGACATCCTTCTATATTTGACACAAGGACAAGAAAACACATCAGGGAAGTGAATAAGGCAACATTAAAAGAGCTTCAGGAATATCTGGCAAATACGGGTCACTCCCTGCATATGACAACGGTCTCTTCTTCTTTCTCTGCCTCTCCAGTCCAAATACATTCATTGTAGACTGACTGGCATCTCTAAATTGTCTGTAGTGTGTGAACAGGTGTGTGAATTGGACATAACTAAGCCACACCTGTTGAATTGTGATGTTTGTCCAGTGCTTGTCCAGAATCTGAGGTCTGAACACCTAATGCATTATTCTGGCATTAAGATCATCAATGCGCAACCCAAATTAACTGAGTATAGCACTTAATAACAATAATAATAATAATAATAATAATAATAATAATAATAATAATAATAATAATAATAATATCCAAGCCTGCCTAAATCTAGCCATGGGGGTCACAGTCCAGTGACTTCTGTGCCGGTCCCAAGCCCGGATAAATAGAGAGGGTTGCGTCAGGAAGGGCATCCAGCGTAAAACATTGCCAAATTTAACCATGCGAAACCCGGGTTAACAATGACCTCCATCGGCGCCGTTGACCTACAGGGCGCCGGTGAAAATTGGGCTACTGTTGGTCGAAGAAGTAGAGGAGGGAGGAGAGTGCACAGACAGAGAGAGAAGAGGAAAGATAAGAGTCTAGGACTGAGAATAGGAACTCTGAATGTTGGTACTATGACAGAGAAAGGTAGAGAGCTGGCTGATATGATGGAGAGAAGGAAAGTGGATATACTGTGTCTACAGGAGACCAGGTGGAAGGGTAGCAAGGCTCTTAGTATAGGAGCAGGATTCAAGCTGTTTTATTATGGTGTGGATAGTAAGAGAAATGGGGTAGGTGTGGTCCTGAAGGAGGAGTTTGTGAGGAATGTTCTGGAGGTGAAGAGAGTGTCAGACAGGGTGATGAGTCTGAAGTTAGAGATTGAAGGGGTGATGTTGAATGTTGTTAGTGGTTATGCCCCACAGGTAGGTTGTGAGTTAGAGGAGAAAGAGAAATTCTGGAGTGAATTAGATGAGGTGATGGAGAGTATTCCCACGGGTGAGAGAGTGGTGATAGGAGCGGATTTTAATGGACATGTTGGTGAGGGGAACAGAGGTGATGAGGAGGTGATGGGCAAGTTTGGAGTTAAGGAAAGGAACCTAGAAGGACAGATGGTAGTGGACTTTGCTAAGAGGATGGACATGGCTGTGGTTAACACTTATATTCAGAAGAGGGAGGAGCATAGAGTGAATTACAAGAGTGGAGGTAGGAGAACACAGGTAGACTACATCCTATGTAGAAGAGGCAATCTGAAAGAGATTAGTGACTGTAAAATGGTAGTGGGAGAGAGTGTAGCCAGACAGCATAGGATGGTGGTGTGTAGGATGACTTTGATGGTCTGTAAGAAGAAGAGGTCAAAGTTAGAGATAGAGAAGAAAACCAAGTGGTGGAAGCTGAAAAAGGAGGAATGTTGTGAGGAATTTAGACAGAAGTTGAGGCAGGCTCTGGGTGGTCAGGTAGTGCTGCCAGATGACTGGGAAACTACAGCAGAAGTGATCAGGGAGACAGGGAGAAAGGTGCTGGGTGTGTCATCTGGAAGGAGGAAAGAAGATAAGGAGACTTGGTGGTGGAATGAGGAAGTTCAGGATAGTATCCAGAGGAAGAGGTTAGCCAAGAAGAAGTGGGACATGGACAGGACTGAAGAGAATAGACAGGAATACAAGGAGTTACAGTGCAGAGTGAAGAGGGAGGTGTCTAAGGCCAAGCAGAAAGCATATGACGAGTTGTACACTAGGTTAGACACTAGAGAAGGAGAGAAGGACTTGTACAGGTTAGCTAGGCAGAGGGATCGAGATGGGAAGGATGTGCAGCAAGTTAGAGTTATTAACGATAGAGATGGAAGGGTGCTCACAAGTGAGGAGAGTGTACAGAGGAGATGGAAGGAGTACTTTGAGGAGCTGATGAATGAGGAAAATGAGAGGGAAAAAAGAGTAGAATGGGTGAACTCTGTGGAACAGAAAGTAGATAAGATTAGAAAGGATGAAGTCAGGAAGGCTTTGAAGAGGATGAAAAGTGGAAAGGCAGTTGGTCCTGACGACATCCCGGTGGAGGTCTGGAAGTGTCTAGGAGAGGCAGCAGTGGAATTTTTAACTAGTTTGTTCAACAGGGTTTTAGAGAGTGAGAGGATGCCTGAGGAATGGAGAAGAAGTGTGTTAGTGCCGATCTTTAAGAATAAGGGTGACGTGCAGAGTTGCAGCAATTATAGGGGGATAAAGTTGATGAGCCATACAATGAAGCTATTTCTCTTCCAAACCAACGACTCTGCCTCTGTCTGGAAAGGGCTTAAAGCGATCACCAACTACAAGCCTAGAGCCCCCCACTCTGTAAACGACCTGCGACTGGCCAACAGCCTGAATGAGTACTACTGCCGCTTTGAAAGACAATGGAACAGTCCTGACCCCACCCAATCTTCCCCCCATCAGCTATCACCCACACAGCTCCACACCTCAGCAACACCCCACCCTCCACCCCTGACACCTCTCACCATCAAAGAGGAAGAGGTGAATAGACTGTTCAAACGTCTGAACACCCGCAAAGCTACAGGCCCGGACTCCATCTCCCCCTCCCTCCTGAAGCACTGTGCCAATCAGCTGTCCCCAGTGTTCACAGACATTTTTAACACCTCACTGGAGACCTGCCACGTGCCAGCCTGCTTCAAGACCTCAGCCATTGTCCCAGTCCCCAAAAAGACAAAGATAACAGGACTTAATGACTACAGACCCGTCGCTCTGACTTCTGTGGTCATGAAGTCTTTTGAGCGCCTCGTGTTGTCCTACCTCAAGGACATCACAGACCCTCTTCTGGATCCACTACAGTTCGCCTACAGAGCCAACAGATCTGTAGATGATGCTGTGAACATGGCCCTCCACTTCATCCTTCAGCATCTAGATTCCCCAGGATCCTATGCCAGGATACTGTTTGTGGACTTTAGTTCAGCTTTCAATACGATCATCCCCGCCCTGCTCAGAGACAAGCTCTTCCAGCTGAATGTGCCTGACTCCATGTGCAGTTGGATCACGGACTTCCTGACAGACAGACGGCAGTTCGTGAGGCTGGGAACGCATGTCTCTGACCTCCAGCACATCAGCACTGGATCCCCCCAAAGCTGTGTCCTTTCTCCTCTGCTATTCTCCCTTTACACCAACGGCTGCACATCTGGTCACCAGTCTGTCAAACTTCTGAAGTTTGCTGATGACACCACCCTCATCGGCCTCATCTCTGATGGGAACGAGTCGGCCTACAGGGGTGAGATTGATCGTCTGGTGTCATGGTGCAGCACGAACAACCTGGAGCTCAACTCCCTAAAGACAGTGGAGATGACAGTGGACTTCAGGAAGGACCCAGCCCCCCGCCCCCCTGTCATCCTCTGTGACTCCCCGGTGTCATCTGCTGAGTCCTTCTGTTTCCTAGGCACCACCATCACCAAGGAGCTCAAGTGGGCGCAGAACATCAGCTACCTCACCAAGAAGGCTCAGCAGAGGATGTATTTCCTGCGGCAGCTTAAGAAGTTTCTCCTACCTGTAAAGATGCTGGTTAACTTCTACACTGCCATCATTGAATCTGTCCTCACATCCTCCATCACAGTCTGGTTTGCTGCAGCTACAGCCAGGGACAAGGCCAAACTGCAGCGTGTCATCCACTCAGCTGAGAAGGTGATTGGCTGCAGTCTCCCATCTCTCCAAGAGCTGTACTTCTCCAGGTCCCGGAGACGTGCAGCCAAGATCGCAGCTGACCCCTCTCATCCCGGTAATGAACTCTTTCGGTCCCTCCCCTCTGGAAAGAGGCTTCGGTCCATCAAGACCAGGACCTCACGCCACAAAAACAGTTTCTTCCCCACTGCAGTCAGCCTGCTGAACAGTGCCCCACTTGCCCCCAGATGACCCCCCCAGAACTTACAGACAACCATGACACTTTCACATTATAAATTGCACTACATCTTTTGCAACTCATCTTCTGTACACAATATTTATTTCATTATCGATTGTACATACAGGATATACTTATTTGGTCAGTCACTCTCACTCAACTTCAAACTTCTGTGTACATATTTATTATCATTCTCATTTGTGTACATATGTTATCTGTATATATGTTTGGACAGTCTCCTTCAATTTCACTTACACTTACATTGTAAATCGCAACTTTATTTAATTTATTATAGTTTATTTTATTATTTTAAAATTTTATCTGTTTATATGTTTTGCACCTGACACCAAGACAAATTCCTAGTACTGTAAAGTGCTCTTCGCGAACCCTTTGCTGTACCTGGCAATAAAAACTTTTCTGATTCTGATTCTGATTCTGATTCTATGGGAAAGAGTAGTGGAAGCTAGGTTAAGGAAGGTAGTGGAAATTTGTGAGCAGCAGTATGGCTTCATGCCCAGAAAGAGCACAACAGATGCAATTTTTGCTCTGAGAATTTTGATGGAGAAGTATAGGGATGGTCAGAGGGAGTTGCACTGTGTGTTTGTAGACTTGGAGACAGTGTATGACAGTGTGAAAAGAGAAGAGCTGTGGTACTGTATGAGGAAGTCAGGAGTAGCAGAGAAGTATGTCAGAGTGGTGCAGGACATGTATGAGAGGAGCAGGACAGTGGTGAGTTGTGCTGTAGGTCAGACAGAGGAGTTCAAAGTGGAGGTGGGACTGCATCAGGGATTGGCTCTGAGCCCCTTCCTGTTTGCTATAGTGATGGACCAGTTGTCAGAGGAGGTCAGACAGGAGTCTCCTTGGACAATAATGTTTGCAGATGACATTGTGATGTGTAGTGAGAGCAGGGAGCAGGTGGAGGAAAACCTGGAGAGGTGGAGGTTTGCGCTGGAGAGAAGAGGAATGAAAGTCAATCGTAGTAAGACTGAGTACATGTGTGTGAATGAAAGGGAGGGAAGTGGAACAGTAAGGTTACAGGGTGAAGAGGTGAAGAAGGTACAGGAGTTTAAGTACTTGGGGTCAACAGTCCAGAGTAATGGAGAGTGTGGGAAAGAGGTAAAGAAGCGAGTGCAGGCAGGTTGAAATGGGTGGAGAAAGGTGTCGGGAGTTCTGTGTGATAGGAAAATATCAGTGAGAATCAAGGGGAAGGTGTACAGGACAGTGGTGAGACCGGCCATGCTGTATGATTTAGAGACAGTGTCACTGAGGAAGAGACAGGAGTCAGAGCTAGAGGTAGCAGAGCTGAAGATGTTGAGGTTCTCTTTGGGAGTGACACGATTGGACAGGATTAGGAACGAGTACATCAGAGGGACAGCTCATGTTGGACGTTTGGGTGACAAAGTTAGGGAGGCCAGATTAAGATGGTTTGGACTTGTTCAGAGGAGGGAGAGTGAGTATATTGGTAGGAGAATGTTGGACATGGAGCTACCAGGCAGGAGGCAAAGAGGAAGGCCAAAAAGGAGGTATATGGATGGAATTAATGAAGATATGAAGTTAGTGGGTGCAAGTGTTGAGGATGCAGAAGATAGGGATAGGTGGAGAGAGATGATTCGCTGTGGCGACCCCTGAAGGGAAAAGCCAAAAGAAGAAGAAAAAGATCCAAGCCTGCCTAAATCACCCCAAACCATGTTGGGAAAATGTGTTATGGTTTAATGTGACCAGGGTATAATTTTTTGGGAGACATATTCTACAAGATATGTTTGGTGCAAAAACAAGACATCTTATGATCCAAGCACCTGTCAACAGGTATTTTGGCCTACTCCTCATGAGCAAACTGCTCCAGCTGTCTCAGGTTTTTTGCTTCTGTTAAGCTGGGACTGGGGTTCTAGTCAAAACAGAGGGAATTACAGATAGCTCCAAATATCGATAAATAATCTATTTTGGCAAACACCCTGCAGGCCTCTGTTAGACAGCTGAAGCTGAAGAAAACATTTACCTGATGACTACAATGACAGCACAAAGCACAAATCCAAGTCAACAATGGAAGTTCAATGTTTGGAAATGGCCTAATCTGAACTCAGATCTAAATCTTTTTGAAAACCTGTGCAGTTACCGGAAGAGGGCTGTGCACATGAAATGTTTTTCTACCTAAAACACTCTAAAGAGCATTAAATAATAATAAAGAAAGTCAATATTGTCTGTGATAACGAATGAAAAAAACAACAGTAGTTTAAGATACAGTTTGTGCAGTTTAAAAGGAAATTGGATGCTAAGTGTTTTTGAGCATCTTGGAAAATCTGCCTAATTTTTTCTGAAGACTTTGACTATCACATTTTTTTGCAAGCAACCTGTTTTTTTTTGTTTGTTTTTTTCTGAAATACTAACATATTTCTGTAGCTTTTTTTCTACTGGAAAAGAAATATAAATTTATGACATGTCTGAATCACATGCCGGAAAATACCTCCATCTTCAGTAAATTCTGTTTCTCGTGCACATTTCTGAACAGAGCTTAAGGCCATAGGTACTTCCAAGGTCTTATTTTAGTATCATTTTCTCACTATATGTGTTTAACTAATAAATAATGTGTCTGAGCACATACAGCAATACTTACAACTCACTTTAAGGGAATTCAATATTTTATCCAGAAAAAAAAAAATTCTGTCCTCTCTATAAGATATGGTTAGCATGTTTGTCCCAATTTCTACCTCCTTCCTATGTACACAGTATGCTTTCCCTGTGCTTTCGGGCTTCCTCTGGGTACTCTGCTTTCCTCCATAGTCCAAATACATGCATTGTAGACTGACTGGCATCTTTAAATTGTCTGTAGTTTGCAAACAGGTGTGTAAATTGAACACAACTGAGACACACCTGTTGAACTTTGACTTTTGAATAGTGCTTGTCCAAAATCTGAGGTCAGAACACCTACTGCATTATTTTGGCATTAAGATCAATGTGCAAACTCATCTCTTTTATTCCTCACATCTGGGCTGAAAAAAAAAGTATTAATAATAATAATAATAATAATAATAATAATAATAATAATAATAATAATAATAGCCCTGCCTAAATAACCAAACCATGTTGGGAAAATGTGATAATGTGCTATGGTCAGATTGTTACGGGTGGCTGGCCCTGTGTTGGGCCACAAGGGGGGGTTTCCAGCAGGGGTTGTGTCATGTTATTGTTTATGTTTGTCATGTGCTTGTGTTAGCCCCACCTTAGTCCTATTGTTTCCTGATTAATGTTCACCTGTTCCCAATGTTATTCCTAATTATGTTTAGTATTTATAGCGGCCTTTTGCCAGGGTTCGGGGCTGGTCTTCGTCTTTATGTTCTGTGTTAATGTGGTGTCATGTATGTTGTCTTTGTCTGCTTTTGAGTTAATAAAACCCCTGTCTGCTATCTATCTCCACGCTGGGTCTGTTTCCTTATGCTTTGGGTACCGGAAACATGACAGAAAGACCAGCCAACACCGAACAGACCCAGCGCGATGGCTCACGCGAGGATTTTTTTTTTTGCTCTGGTTATAATTTTTTGCCAGGTTTTGAATCATGCTCCGGCTTGGATTTTGGGATTCTGGGGGTTTTGTTGATTCCGCCCGTGCCCCGTCCATGTTCGATAATGGAGGAGGGTCCCGGCTATGGATTTTTGGATTTTGTTTTTTTTTTTGTTGTTTCAGCCCTGGCTCTGCTCATGTTCCCGTGAGGGACCTCGCTCCATGATGAGGATTTCCGTGGGGGACGTCGCCTCACTCCTTGATAACGGAGGGGGTTTCAGGTCAGGATGTTTGGACTTTGCCTTGGGGTTTTTGTTGGGTTTGGGTTTTGTTCTTGTTTCTGTGAGGGACGCTGCTTTACTTTGGGTTGGCGGGGAAGATCATTGGATGTAGCTGTCTCCCTCCCGCCCACCCCTTGGGGAGTTTCCAGCTCCAGCGGGACGGGGTTTGTCACTCGGCGCTGTCGTTCGTCGGTGGATGTTGCTCGGCGCTGTCATTCGTCGGTGGACGTCGTTCGTCGGTAGACGTAGCTCGGCCCTGCGGCTCAGCGGTGCACATTGCTCGGCTCTGCTGCTCGGCTGTGGACGTCGCTCGGCGCCTCCGCTCGGTTGTGGACGTCGCGTGGGACCTTTTGGCCTTGCCGTCGGGCCCTGTGCTCCCCCCACGTGTCTCGCTTCTGCTTCTCACTCCCCCCACTTGCCTTGCCTTGATCCTCGCTCCCCCCACTTGCCTTGCCTTTGTTCCACGCTTCCCCTCATTTGCCTCGCCTTTGCTCCTCACTCCCCCCCCCCCGCCCCCCCCCCCATTTGCCTCGCCATGCTTCTCGCTCCCCCCTACCTGCCTCTCTAAACTCCTCGCTCCTGTTCGGAACCTACAGACTGCCCAGACTGTCGGGGAGGGTTGTGGTTTGGCGCGTCGGGAGCCGCACCGTTGAGAGGGGGGAGATGTTACGGGTGGCAGGCCCTGTGTTGGGCCACTAGGGGGGGTTTCCAGCAGGGGTTGTGTCATGTTATTGTTTACATTTGTCATGTGCTTGTGTTAGCCCTGCCTTAGTCCTATTGTTTCCTGATCAATGTTCACCTGTTCCCAATGTTATTCCTAATTATGTTTAGTATTTATAGCGGCCTTTTGTATTTGTATTTAGTATTTATAGGGGCTGGTCTTCGTCTTTATGTTCCGTGTTAATTTGGCTTCATGTATGTTGTCTATGTCTGCTTTTGAGTTAATAAAACCCCTGTCTGCTGTCTATCTCCGCGCTGGGTCTGTTTCCTCATGCTTTGGATACTGGAAACGTGACACAGATGAGACCAAGATAGAACTTTTTGGGGGATAATTTTACAGACTAAAACACTGCATTATTTTGTCATTTAAGATGTGCAAACCTGAATTAACTCTGAATATAGCACTTATATAAATAGGAAAGGGTGAAAAAGTAATACGAATTGTGAGAACAAAGCTGATTTGTCTCCAGGCCTTTACTCAGCCCAGGGGAAGGTTTCCAGTAGCATGTATTTTATATTATTTTAATGTTATTGATCATCTTTTTTTACAACATTTACAGCAGAGGAAGTGCTCTTTTGCCCTAACCCCAACCCACTTTGCCCCAGCCCTTTTCACAACAGTGATATATGCAGTGGATTTTTAGCGTCATGTGTCACTGCCTCTTTCTTTAGCAGATTATAATAAGGAGCTGCTGACTTAATTTTGACAAAATACACAGAAGACACAGCTACTCTACTAACAGGCTTTCTACTTTTAACCATGTTCTCAGCTTGTCTGACTTTTTTCAAATGGAAGTTTTTGTTGCATCCTCAAACAACGATATATAGGAGATATATGAATATAAATTCTGTGGGACTTATTTTCAACCTGCCCAAGTTTTCAACCACTGCCCCACTGCTGCGTTCTCCCCACTGGCTTCTGGTAGCTGCACGCATCAGATTCAAAACACTGCTGCTTGCCTACAAAGCCAAGAATGGACCAGCACTGTCTTACCTCAAAGCTCCTATTAATAACACCTCACTCCCTCCATTCTAGTAGCACTGTTCGAGTGGATACAACCCACCATCTCTCAGGGTACATGGTAAGTATGCATCTTGTGTGTTGTTAAAAAATCCCATCAACACAGTTTTTAGGCTTATAGTATTCTAAGTCTGTGACCTATTGAACCAGTGTTAATTAATTCATTTAAAGAGACTTTTGTACATTGCTACCATGTCAGAAATGTACATTTAAATGTAAATATGAATATATCAATCCACCTCTCAACCAACCTGATTATGCATGTAACATTTTTCCATCTTCCTGAAAAGTGCTTATATAAAACCTTACATTAAATCTAATGTATTTTTTTTGTACCAGTCTTGATGAACCATATAAGATCTGCTGAAATTTCAGAAGATCATTATTGTATAATATGCTAGGTCCGCTCAGCCCACACCTCATGCATCATAGTGTTACTTCTAAGATGTGCAGAACTTTTTGCAACTGTGATTAAACACATATAAATAAAGGGATATAAATTGACAGTATTTCTTACAATGGCTTTTATAATGATTAAACTGAAAATTTCTTGTTACCCTAAAATATTTAAAATATCTTTTGGTGTTTGTTTCAATATGAGATTTTGAAATGAATGATGCTGGTAAAGATTAAAAACTAAAACTATTTTCATGATGAACATTACACCTACAGTACCAGATAAAGAAACACGCAAGGAAACATTATTTAATAATATAGTAGTATAAGAAAATTGTTTGAAATCTTTGAATAAAAAAAAAAAAAACATTTTAAAGTAGTGTTTTGATTATTCTATCAGAAATTATAGAAATTTCTTATTGTGAAAAGGAACACTTTGTTGCTTTTATTAAACCATGGGAATAAGATCAAATAGATTACGTTAAAATGATTTGTTCCATGTATGAAAAATAATGATGCTCTGTTTGGGTTAAATTTACATTAGCAGAAATAGGTTCTCGTTTATTTAATTTCTCAAAGCAGTCATGTTGAGTGTGAGTAATAAACACCTATAAATACCAGCTTTGACTTATATATACATTATATAATAAACATTGAAGAATGTTGATTATTTTTTTAAAGTTGTATACTGAGAGATTGCTAATAAATTTATAAACTACCATAAACTTGGAACACATAATAATCAAACGCTTACCATCAGTTTGTCCAAATTATAGGTTCTTAAACTTAATTAAATTTCTGACATATCCCTTGGAAGACTTAAATCAAGTCAAAAATGTAGAGGATTTACTGCAATCAACTTACTGCTAATGCCAGGATGTACATTCCAATGTCCCAGAATTTACAGTGACACTGACCAGGATAAAGCCATTGTTGTTGCTGTTGTTGTTTTTGTTCTTCTTCTTCTTGCAGCTGCTCCCTTTTTGGGATTGCCACAGAGGATCATCTGGTCTGCATATCTGATTTTGGCATGGGTTTTTACGCCGGATGCCCTTCCTGATACCTCCCATTTTATCAGGGCTTGGGACCAACCAGGATAAAGCCATTACTGAACATTAATAAAATACTTAACCAGATCCTTTGAATTTTCAGTTTGCTTACAATAGTGGCTCATTGTCATTCCATATAACAGCATAAAATGAAAGACTGCTCAGTTATAAAATTTGAATGAACAATGGCAACCACAATGACAGAAAAATCATTTGGTCACAGTTCTAATTACCACAGCTAAGAAAAAAAGCCTCTCTTTACTTCAAGTTTAAACTAAAATGCTATGATTTAAAGAAAAAAACCTTGCAATTTAATATGGCAAAACAATAGAAGAAATTAAAATAAATAAATAAATAAACTAAATTTCTTTGCTTCTTGAAGTAAATGCTTTTGATGCCTAGTTATAGAGTCTTTGATACAGTATACTTTGTTAGTTTCACAAAAAAGTAATAATAAGAAAGCTTCGAATGCTTTACAGTGCAGGAAAGCAATGTTAATAAGAAGTTAATAAGAATAAGATTAATTTGACTATGTTGTTAAAATGTTGTAAGCTTGCAGATGGCATGATTAAGATCAACTTTTCCATCTGAGCATTTTCTGTACTGCTTATCCTACATATATTCACAGGAAACACAGGGTCAGTCTCAGGGGACTTGGGGGCACAAGGCTCGGGCAAGGTATCAGAACCAACGCAGCACAATCACACACATAAACACATCCATTCAGGCACTATAGAGAATTTTGAGATTCCAGGCAGTCTAGAAAGTCAATAATTTTGGGGGGGACTGGGCTGTAGGAGGAAACCTCGGAAGAATGGGGAAAATATGCAAACACCCTATGGACAGGGTGGAGGCGGGAACTGAACCCCTGATCCTGGAGGTGCTAACCACTGCACCTTCATGCAACCCTCCATTCCCTCCCTGACACCCCAAGGTTTTTCTTATATTGGCACAAATTATATTTAATTTATCTAACACCTGCATTAACTAATCAAGGCTAAAATCACCCATCAAGGCTATGTCTGAATCAATCAACACAATTAGCATCTTAACAACAGTAATAAGGCAACCACAGATCCTGAAGGAAAATATCCACAGTTATCAGGCTTGATTTGCAGCCATGTGCAATATCATCAGCTATTAACACTTATTTGCTAAAGAAGTTGAAATATTTATAAACACTGAAAAATAAGTCCTTCACTACTTTTATGCGTTAACCCAGATAAATTCTCAAATAAAGTATGTGTAATAAAATCTTGTAATTACCTCAAACATTAATATGCAGCATCCAAAGACTGTAAAGACTGCTATAGTTATTTTGGTCTTTAGGGATCTGCAAATAGGATATGGAAAACACATTAATGGTGGCTCCAAGGGTGAGACCAGCAATTGGCTACTCAATCAATAATAGCAACTGGAGGAGCAGCATCCATACTACTGTATACATCACTTATGGAATATAGTCAAGCACAAAGAGAGCTTGGATGTATGCCATCTCATTAAAAAAGCTGTGATACTGCCAAAAGCAATTAAAATTATCAATAAAAGCAATGCCCAAAGATTGCACCAGTTTTCCATCCATTGTTCTACAGTAGTAAAGCCTACTATAACATTCCACATCAATCTTCAAATGAAGTAATGGACCAGAGTTGAGAGATCAAACCCCCACTAGATTAAAGTTTTCTACAAGGTCTTAAAATGTTCCTACAGATCGTCATTAAGTCATTAAGGGTATCATTAAAAATATCATTCATAAGATTCAATACTCAAGCTGCAGAAAGACATTGAATAAACAACATTATCATTCTTAATGTTCTTTGTCATGGAATCATTTATAACCACAGCCTCCTGTGACGACTCAGCAATAGCAACAGCATGATTTCAATCGCTTAATTTGACAAAATTGTTGCATTATTATTAAAACACCGTCTAATACAGACTATAGGTATCTGTCAAGACAGAAAATGAAGAAGGAGGTTACAGGGTTCCAGCATGATTGATGCTTAGCAGCAGATGAGGAACATGACTCAAATCTTAGTCATTTCTTGTTCTCAGCTATAAAAAGCATCCTGAATTGAAATGCTAGCTCTTTCTTCTTATAATTCAAATTGCTTTATTGTTTACCACTTCAGACAACCACATCACAACAGAGACTCACTGTCGGATTTATTAGAAACACCTGTACACCTGCTTATTCATGCAATTATGAAATCGGTCAGTAGAAGCAGAACAGTGGATGAAATCATGCAGTTTTTTGAAGCAGGATACAAGCCTCAGTTACCATTCACATCATTCATCAGAATGGGGAAAAATGTGATCTCAGAGGCTTTGACCATGGCATGGTTGTTAGTGCCAGATGGGCTGAGCTAATTATTTCTCTTGTACATTTCTTGAGGATGGCCAGACTGGTTCAAGCTGATAGGAAAAACTACAGTAAATCAAACAATCACTCTTTACAACTGTAGTGAGAAGAAAAGAATCTCAGAATGCACAACATGTCTAAATTTAATCCAACTGTGCTTCAACAACCAAAGATCACAACAGGTTTCACTCCTTTTTTGCTCAGTAGGGTTTTCCACTCACAGAACTCCCACTCATTGCCCACTCATTGGAGGTGTGTACTAGAGACTATTGGGCATTAAAAATCCCAAGAGTTCAGGGGTTTCAGAAATGGTCAAATCAGCACTAATGACCATGCCATGACCAAAGTCACTGAGATCATTTTTCCCTATTCTAATGTTTGATAGGGACATTAATAGAAACACTTTATTTTATGCTTTACTGCTGCCACATAATTGGCTAATTGGATAATTGCATGAATGAGCAAATGTAATAGTATTCCTATTAAATTGGTCATTTAGTGTATGTATTGCATTATTACTGTTATGATTGAAAGGGAGTGTAAAATATAGTTTGTATAATTAGTAAACAAAACATAAAGCCCAAAAAAAGCCTTACATAGATTCAGCCTGACGGATGTTTAGCAGCAGATGATGAGTGAGTCAAACAAGCAATTTCCATGAGCTATAAAAACAGCTCAAATCGGCCTCCTGGCTCTTTCTTTTCACAATTCAAATTACTTTACTGTTCACAATTTGACACAGTTACATTGCAGCAAACATGTACAAAAGACTGTTGTAGATATTCATTATAAAAGGAAAGGGAAATACAACAAAACAGGAAAAATGCATGGTTGGTTCCTGATTAAATATTATATATGGTGCATGGAACAATTTAATGTCTTTCATCATTTTCTCCTCAACATTAATTCTTATATGATGTAGTTCCATTTAATGAATCCTGGGAGAATTCCAACTGCATGCCATCATTCTGGCAGCTTTAATGATCCTCAAGAAGGAAAAGCCACTTCCAGGAATAGCCATGGTCACTTTTCTTAACAGCTTCAATAATTATACAAAGAAATAAATTGACTAGAGAACACTCCCAAATCCTGTGTATACTCATGTAAGATGTGTTCCAGCACAATTTGCGTGGTTTCAATTTACAGTAACTTAAGGCCCATTTCCGAAGCATGCCTGAGTTGGAATAAAAAAAAAATAAATCCAGGCACTCTTTTTGTTAAACTTATGTGTGATGTCGATATAAAACTGGGATGTCATCCAAGGAGTTCAAGCACATTAGGTGGAAGTTTTCTCAAACTGTCAGCTGGGGACATGGCATTAATGATCTCATCAGTGTGATATATTTGGCCATCGGCATTATGTCACAGTCTACATAAATGAGCTTACTGCTCTATGCATACTTAGGTATTTGGTATTTCAATGCTTCGTTAACTGTAGAACTTCTGATAAAATCAGGAAATTAAATTGATATATTCTTTTGGTAAGGTATATGTGCTTGGTGATTTGTCTTGTGCCTGGCTGCCCAAATGTTCAGCTAGTTGAGGAGCCAGTTTAGGTAAATTTATACGGTTGCTTATTCCATGATTGGAGTGTCACTTAAGCTTTAATTTTCTTTTCAAAATAAATGATATGTTTTTGCAAAAGACCTCCATACCATGCACCCATTTAATATGAATTCAAATTGCTATGTCATTTGCAATAAAATATGAAAGCAATTCTCAGAAGCTCCAGAAGGCTTAAAGTAACTCAGGTTGTTTTTTTTTTCTTTTTTTGTAAATCAACTCAGCATTTTACATGGTTAAAGGAGATTATGGAAGAAAAGAAGAACAATATAGCAAAGTTTAGTGAAACTTAGCATACACATCCAGCACTGTAATACATATTCAATATAGGACATTTTGTAACATGGTCCTCACTCAAATGTTGATCCTGGTTACAGCCCTGATCACAGGGGCTTTCACACTAGCAATTTAGTCTGCAATAGAGCATGGTTCACCTGAAAAATCTGATAGAAATAAACCAAAGCAATCCTAGATTCTTATTTAGTACAGTGGCTAGACTAACAAAACATCAGATATCTGAAGAGAGTATTCCATTACAGTTTAGTAGTGAGGACTTTATGAACTTCTTCATCGAAAACATTTATAGTATCAGGAATAAAATAATGGATGTTCAACCTTTGACAGCATCCGGTGATCTAGTCCAGCCTAAAGCTCCACATTTAAAGCTACAAATGCTTTACAGGTATAGGGCAGGAAGAGCTATATAAACTTATCAACACGGCAAATTCAACAACATGTTTGTTAGATCCAATTCCAACTAGATTGCTGAAAGAAGTGATACATACAGCTGGAGAGCCTCTCCTCAACATTATTAATTCCTCGTTATATTTAGGTCACGTCCCTAAACCTCTCAAGTTAGCAGTTATTAAGCCTTTTCTTAAGAAACCTAAACTAGACCCTAATGACTTTTAAATGACTTTTAAATCAAATTACAGACCAATTTCAAACCTTCCATTTATATCTAAAATATTAGAAAAGGTTGTGTCTACTCAATTATGCTCCTTCCTACAGAAAAACAATATCCTTAAAGAATTTCAGGTTTCAGGCCCCATCATAGCACAGAAACTGCACTAGAAAAATCACAAATGACTTGTTTTTAGCTTCGGACCAAGGCTGCATCTCAATATTAGTCTTACTTGTTCTTAGTGCTGCATTCGACACAAAATCATATTTTAGGTTATTCAGGGACAGGCATTAAAACGGTTTAGATCCTACCTGTCTGATCGATACCATTTTGTAGATTTAAATGGAGAACTGTCCAGTGTAATGCCAGTGAAATACGGGGTCCCACAAGGATCAGTTTTAGGACCTCTGCTTTTCTCAATATACATGCTTCCCTTGGGTAACATCATTAGAAGGCATGGGATTAGTTTCCATTGTTATGCTGATGATACCCAGTTATATATCTCATCAAAACCAGATGAAATATCTAGTGTGTGTTAAAGATATTAAAGATTGGATGACTGATAATTTTTTATTATTAAATCCTGATAAGCCAGAGATATTACTTATTGGTCCAAAAACCAGTTCACAAAAGCTTTCACAGTTCAACTTGTACTTAGAAGGATGTTCTATTACTACTAGCTCGACCTGGGTGTAATTTTAGACAGCAACTTGTCCTTTGAAAATTATATTTCCGATATTACAAAAACAGCCTTCTTCCACCTCAGAAATATTGCCAAGCTTAGGAACATTTTATCTGTATCTGATGCAGAAAAGCTTGTTCATGCATTCATGACCTCCAGACTGGACTATTGTAATGCATTACTAGGTGGTTGTCCTGCATCTTCAATAAACAAGCTACAATTAGTCCAGAATGCAGCCGCCAGAGTTCTTACTAGGTCAAGGAAATAAGATCATATAACCCCAATATTATCATCCCTGCACTGGCTACCTGCTAAGTTTAGAATTGATTATAAACTAGCACTACTTATGTACAAGGCTTCAAATGGTTCAGCTCCCACATATCTAGCCAGTGTTCTAACACGTTACAATCCATCATGCTCCTTAAGATCTCAAAATTCTGGACTTCTGGTAGTTCCCAGAATATCAAAGTCTACAAAAGGGGGTATAGCGTTTTTGTATTTAGCTCCTAAACTTTGGAACAGTCTTCCTGACAGTGTTCGGGGCTCAGACATGGGCTCAGTCTCCCAGTTCAAACATAGACTAAACACATATCTCTTTAGCCAGGCATACATTTAATATATCTGATAACCTTGTACTCTAGTACATCTGATTAAATGCACATTATCATCTAGTGCCTGCTAATATTATGAACAGCAGCTACGCTAATTACTTTCCATTTGTTTCCCTTCTTCTACCCATCCCGAGACATATAGAGATTGTGCCAGCTACAGTGTCATCCAGAGATGGACCAGCTCCAGCCGGGTTCTGCTTTGTGAGGACTGGAGTATTCAAAGCAACGCTGCCATGACGACAACCTCCTAATTAATTTACACATAACTTTCTATACATGCTGTATCTGCATCACACAATTGACTATACATAAATGCAGAAAGCACATTGTTTATATCACACTCTCCGGTGTCACCCAAATGAGGATGGGTTCCCTTTTGAGTCTGGTTCTTCTCAAGGTTTCTTCCTAATATTATCTAAGGGAGTTTTTCCTTGCCACAGTCGCCTCAGTCACCTCAGGCTTGCTCACTAGGGATAATTTTGTCTGACATCTAGGACTGTTTGTCTGTTTGTTGTTTATTATGTTCTGTAAAGCTGCTTTGAGACAATGCTCTTTGTTAAAAGCATTATACAAATAAAACTGAATAGAATTGAATTGAATTTGGGGGGGGCACGGTGGCTTGGTGGTTAGCACGTTTTGCCTCACACCTCCAGGGTTGGGGGTTTCGATTCCCGCCTCCGCCATGTGTGTGGAGTTTGCATGTTCTCCCCGTGCCTCGGGGGTTTCCTCCGGGTACTCCGGTTTCCTCCCCTGATCCAAAGTCATGCATTGTAGGTTGATTGGCATCTCTAAATTGTCCGTAGTGTGTGATTGCATGAGTGAATGAGAGTGTGTGTGTGCCCTGCAATGAGTTGGCAGTCTGTCCAGGGTGTATCCTGCCTTGATGCCCGATGACACCTGAGATAGACACAGGCTCCCCGTGACCCGAGAATAGATTAGATAAGTGGTAGACAATGAATGAATGAATGAATGAATGAATGAATGAATGAATGAATGAATGAATGAATTGAATTGAAAAATTTGTAATGTAAAAGCTGTCATGTGGACCAGGAAGTGAACCATGGTACTAACCCTGAGACCCTGTAGGAGGTGATGTGATTTCGGTTGCACTGGAATTGTGCAACACTTCCTATGAATGTGAACACAACTCGTACTCGGGTCTGCACTTGTTCAGGAAGTAAAGTAACCTAAGTAACAGTAAAATTATAACTGTTTACATGCTGTTTTTGCACATTTGCTCAATTGCTACTGTTGCTATTTTGCACACATTTCAAACTTCCACTAACTGCTGCTATTGCAGAAGTGTATATGTTTACAATACTCTTATTTTTGCTCTTATTTTTGCCCTGTATAACCTATTATACAGAATGTATACTGGACGGCCCTATTTTGTGTATTTTGTGTATCTGTCCTGTACTGTTTTGTTTTGTATTGTCTGTTTGCACTAACTTTTTGTCTTGGAGTTTGCACTAGGTTGCACACGATGAATTTTATGTGGCTAGGAAAACTTACTTTTAGTCCTTAGCTCTGTGTTGTTTTAAGTAGCTGAATGTTGTTTTTTGTAGCACCAGGGTCCTGGAGAAATGTTGTTTCATTTCACTGTGAACTGCATCAGCTATATATGGTTGAAATAACAATAAAATCTCCTTGACTTGACTTGAATGTGTTTTAGTCGATGATGACATCATTAGATTCTTCAACACACATGTACCATGAATGGCAGTGGAGAGTTGAGAGACACAGAAGAGAGGTTTGGTGCCTTACTGCACCTAATAGCACCAAAATAAATAAATTAAAAAACCTAAAAATATGGTGAGTTGCATTGTTTTCTCCATTCGCATTTTTTCCACACACTCAGTTTCAAACCGCAGCAAATGTGCTCAGTGTGAAAACCACCTGTAGCTGCTCAATATGTTCCACTTCTGCTGTATTTTCTGTCTTAAATCTGTCTCTTCAGTGTGTCTCCACAGCATTCCTTAATGATCTATGCTGATTGTTTTAGCTGTGTAAATCAAAACAAAGATTTTAAGCATAGATATGCTATTCATAGAGAGTCCTTTCAAGCCATGCTAAAAGCTTTATCATTTTCGTCTAATTCTTTGGATATCTTAAAAAAAAGGACCATTTTCACACTTCCAACTTATTTCCTCTTATGCTATTTTTCCTTTGTTGATCATTTGGCTGTTAATGCGGTGTATATTTTTTTAAGAATATGTAAATATTTTTAATGTATGACCAATTAAGGAGCACTAAGGGATTGTCCAGATGTTATGAGATTTTTACCAACATGAAAATGCAAATGTATGCACTAATAACACACGGCTTGAATACTGCCAGGGAAAAGAACAGCGCATTACAATAAAAGAACAGACCAGTAAAATAAAATATTATATACACTTTACTAAATTATTATTTTTGATGCTTATTGATTTACATTGTAGTGGATACAATTTTCACAGCAATAACTCCCATGTTCTTGCTTGTGTTTCTGAAACAACAGCATTTGAAATAATGGCACATATTGATTGTATAGTTCAATATGTTTTTGCAAAAACATGCGCTCAACAGATGGTGTGTGATATTAATTTATGCTGTTTTAAAAAACAAACTGAAAAATAAGGAATAAAAAAGTCAAGCTCTATATATAACCAAAAGTGCAAAACCATTCACATCAACAAACTGTCAATAAATGACTGCAACCCACCTGAATGGTGTATTGTATTCTTAAAGAATCTCTTTATTTGATTTTCTAAGAGAATAACTTGCAGAAATTTCACACATATATCTACCATATAGATGTATGCACCACAGATACCCTTTCAGCTATGCCAAATCAGCTGCTGGAAAAAGTGCCTTCTTTGTGTGAAAAGTAAATATTGGATTTGATTGGGTAACTAAAATCATCATCAAACTGGCACTAGTGGCATTTAGTGTTAAAAATGCTGTTATGTGGACTACAAGTAACCAACCAGAATCAAGGATTCAGTGATGCCTCGTATAACTGTGTTTAACTGAGCTGTGCTGTGACTGGTACATATTAATTATAGACTCTGTAGCAGTACCAGCATCGACCAAGATTATAGTTTACTACTGTAATTGTAACTAGGTGCTTGCCTTGCGTCAACTGTGCACCTTTTCTGTTAACACATCTGTCAGGTTTCAGGGATGATAGTCTGTAGTAGCATGCAAGTCACTACTATTAATGGCACTTCATTATTTTGAGAGCGAGTGAGCTAAGTGAGTGAGCGAGAGAGAGAGAGAGAGAGAGAGAGAGAGAGAGAGAAAAGAGAGAAAAAAAGAGAAACTGGGGAGATTATCTGTTTTAACTGCAGTTTTATGATTACTTTTGAATTAAATAGGAGAAAGAAACAAAAGTGTTTCAAAGAATCTAAGAGGAGGTGCGCAGTGGAGTCAAAACAGGAGGGATTAAAAAACACAGATTTGAACTTTGCTTCACTGTTGAATCCCTTTAGCCGCAGTTCTTTTACTCCTTTGTTTTACTTGTCAGCTCTCTAATAAACCTTTTTTTCCCCACTGACCTAAAGTGAGAGATGTCTACATAAAACCTGCTCCTATAATCCATCCGGATTCTTAAGACTCTGAAAACATTCTTTTATTCTTTTGTGTCTAAGGTTTAGCTGTAATGATTCCTTCTGCATCCATAATGACCTATGCCCTTTCCTATTTTCATTTAATTATTTAATCTTTTCCTTCTTATTTCCATCAAAGATATTCCATTTTGGAGCATAAACCCTTTGGCATGACATGTCATCGCCTACATATAAAGTCAGATATTTTCAGATCCTAGCAATTTCCATTGAGTTTCAGCTTAAAGAACTTGAGCAAAAGTTTTCATTCTTATTTTAAAGTAATGAGTACAGAAATAGCAACTACAGCAAGTTGCTCAGGCACTGCCTTTTTTTCCATGCAACCTTATACACAAAGGTGCAATAGTGTTCCACACGTTTATTTCTGTTAGAGTACTTCCTGCAAATGGATGACTTTTACTTTATTTAATTGTTCTATTCTTTGCAGTTTATTTCAGTGGGGATAGGTTGAAAGAGCTTAAATATATAACAGAGCATCTGCATAAAAATGCAGAATAAACAGGATAATTGCTAAATAATCAATTACAGGTGCATCTCAATAAATTAGAATGTCGTGGAAAAGTTCATTTATTTCAGTAATTCAACTCAAATTGTGAAACTCGTGTATTAAATAAATTCAATGCACACAGACTGAAGTAGTTTAAGTCTTTGGTTCTTTTAATTGTGATGATTTTGTCTCACATTTAACAAAAACTCACCAATTCACTATTTCAACAAATTAGAATACTTCATAAGACCAATAAAAAAAACATTTTTAGTGAATTGTTGGCCTTCTGGAAAGTATGTTCATTTACTGTACATGTACTCAATACTTGGTAGGGGCTCCTTTTGCTTTAATTACTGCCTCAATTGGGCGTGGCATGGAGGTGATCAGTTTGTGGCACTGCTGAGGTGGTATGGAAGCCCAGGTTTGGAAGACCAGCTCATCTGCATTTTTTGGTCTCTTGTTTCTCATTTTCCTCTTGACAATACCCCATAGATTCTCTATGGGATTCAGGTCTGGTGAGTTTGCTGGCCAGTCAAGCACACCAACACCATGGTCATTTAACCAACTTTTGGTTCTTTTGGCAGTGTGGGCTGGTGCCAAATCCTGCTGGAAAATGAAATCAGCATCTTCAAAAAGCTGGCCAGCAGAAGGAAGCATGAAGTGCTCTAAAATTTCTTGGTAAACGGGTGCAGTGACTTTGGTTTTCAAAAAACACAATAGACCAACACCAGCAGATGACATTGCACCCCAAATCATCACAGACTGTGGAGACTTAACACTGGACTTCAAGCAACTTGAGCTATGAGCTTCTCCACCCTTCCTGCAGACTCTAGGACCTTGGTTTCCAAATGAAATACAAAACTTGCTCTCATTTGAAAAGAGGACTTTGGACTAATGGACAACAGTCCAGTTCTTCTTCTCCTTAGCCCAGGTAAGACGCCTCTGACATTGTCTGTGGTTCAGGAGTGGCTTAACAAGAGGAATACGACAACTGTAGCCAAATTCCTTGACACATCTGTGTGTGATGGCTCTTGATGCCTTGACACCAGCCTCAGTCCATTCCTTGCGAAGTTCACTCAAATTCTTGAATCGATTTTGCTTGACAATCCTCATAAGGCGGAGGTTCTCTCGGTTGTTTGTGCATCTTTTTCTTCCACACTTTTTCCTTCCACTCAACTTTCTGTTAACATGCTTGGATACAGCACTCTGTGAACAGCCAGCTTCTTTGGCAATGAATGTTTGTGGCTTACCCTCCTTGTGAAGGGTGTCAATGATTGTCTTCTGGACAACTGTCAGATCAGCAGTCTTCCCCATGATTGTGTAGCCTAGTGAACCAAACTGAGAGATCATTTTGGAGGCTCAGGAGACCTTTGTAGGTGGTTTGAGTTGATTAGCTGATTGGCATGTCACCATATTCTAATTTGTGAATTTGTGGGTTTTTGTTAAATGTGAGCCAAAATCATCACAATTAAAAGAACCAAAGACTTAAACTACTTCAGTCTGAGTGCATTGAATTTATTTAATACACGAGTTTCACAATTTGAGTTGAATTACTGAAACAAATGAACTTTTCCACAACATTCTAATTTATTGAGATGCAACTTTAAGTTCAACTATTTTATAAGGCTATTTCTCCTTCTTTTCTGATGGGTAAAGAATGCTTTAGTGGATACAATATACACGACATAAAATTCTACCACTATTGGAAAAACCACTAGATAATTACACTGCAATTTCAATAGTCCATCATAATTCAATTAAAACACATACCTTTATTAATTATTACTGAATATTGATGTCACAGTCTTGGATAATGCTGGCTAGAATATAAGCATCCATGATGGTCAAGCATAATACCTAGGGTTATTACATTCTGGTCTGCTTGTAATTCCCTTATGCACCCTTTGCTCAGTTCTGGGTCTCTTAACATCTGAATCACCATTACCCTAGCCAGTTATGATGTTTTTTCCTAGAGACAAACATTACAATCTGGGTGAAACTATGTCCAAAACCCTTAGATATCTTCCTGCCAGTCTGTATAAATCACTGGTCTTACTTTATTGACTATAGTCCCATGTTGTTTGGAAGGAAAACAACTAAATCGTGTCTCTCTTCTGGATACCATCCACAACCAAGTGGTCAGGTAGCATACTTAAACTGGAAGATTTGGATGTTCTGCCACTCCAGCTCTATTAACAAATACATTATATGGCTAAAAGTTTGCAGACATCTGAGCATCAAGCACATATGGTTCCCTTTCAAGGGAACTCGACGCTACTTCATGACTGACACTATGGGGACGCTTCTATGTGGAAGTTGTGTTTAAAGCTCTGTGTGAAATCACAACGATTTATCGACTTGGGTAGGTCATGTGACGAAGCGGAGTGCGCCAGCAAGACCATAAAAGGGCGTCTACATCACATTACTACAGCTTTTATGCCTTCAGGAAGCGCTCTGTGTATATTTGTGTCAATTGTTTGCCCTGTCTGTCTAGATTAGGGAAAAAGAAGATATATATATATATATACAGTGGGGCAAAAAAGTATTTAGTCAGCCACCAATTGTGCAAATTGTCCCACTTAAAAAGATGAGAGAGGCCTGTAATTTTCATCATAGGTACACTTCAACTATGAGAGACAGAATGAGAAAAAAAATACAGAAAATCACATTGTCTGATTTTTAAAGAATTTATTTGCAAGTTATGGTGGAAAATAAGTATTTGGTCAATAACAAAAGTTCATCTCAATACTTTGTTATATATTATGTTATGGGGCTGAGATCTGGAGACTGGCTAGGCCACTCCAGGACCTTGAAATGCTTCTTACGAAGCCACTCCTTCGTTGCCCGGGCGGTGTGTTTGGGATCATTGTCATGCTGAAAGACCCAGCCACGTTTCATCTTCAATGCCCTTGCTAATGGAAGGAGGTTTTTACTCAAAATCTCACGATACATGGCCCCATTCATTCTTTCCTTTACACGGATCAGTCGTCCTGGTCCCTTTACAGAAAAACAGCCCCAAAGCATGATGTTTCCACCCCCACGCTTCACAGTAGGTATGGTGTTCTTTGGATGCAACTCAGCATTTTTTCTCCTCCAAACACGACAAGTTGAGTTTTTACCAAAAAGTTCTATTTTGGTTTCATCTGACCATATGACATTCTCCCAGTCCTCTTCTGGATCATCCAAATGCTCTCTAGCAGACTTCAGATGGCCCTGGACATGTACTGGCTTAAGCAGGGGGACACGTCTGGCACTGCAGGATTTGAGTCCCTGGCGGCGTAGTGTGTTACTGATGGTAGCCTTTGTTACTTTGGTCCCAGCTCTCTGCAGGTCATTCACTAGGTCCCCCTGTGTGGTTCTGGGATTTTTGCTCACCGTTCTTGTGATCATTTTGACCCCACGGGGTGAGATCTTGCGTGGAGCCCCAGATCGAGGGAGATTATCAGTGGTCTTGTATGTCTTCCATTTTCTAATAATTACTCCCACAGTTGATTTCTTCACACCAAGCTGCTTACCTATTGCAGATTCAGTCTTCCCAGCCTGGTGCAGGTCTACAATTTTGTTTCTGGTGTCCTTTGACAGCTCTTTGGTCTTGGCCATAGTGGAGTTTGGAGTCTGACTGTTTGAGGTTGTGGACAGGTGTCTTTTATACGGATAACGAGTTCAAACAGGTGCCATTAATACAGGTAACGAGTGGAGGACAGAGGAGACTCTTAAAGAAGAAGTTACAGGTCTGTGAGAGCCAGAAATCTTGCTTTTTTGTAGGTGACCAAATACTTATTTTCCACCATAATTTGCAAATAAATTCTTTAGAAATCAGACAATGTGATTTTCTGGATTTTTTTTTTCTCATTCTGTCTCTCATAGTTGAAGTGTACCTATGATGAAAATTACAGGCCTCTCTCATCTTTTTAAGTGGGAGAACTTGCACAATTGGTGGCTGACTAAATACTTTTTTGCCCCACTGTATATATATATATATATATATATATATATATATAAAAGATTAGGAAAGATGGCATGTTCAGAAAGTGTGTGCATCTGTGCCCCGCTACATTTCGGGGGATCCCCTTTCTCCTCTTTCTCGGATTTCCCCGCTTTGGCTCCATGAGCTTGTTTAGCGATTTCTCCCGACCGGAATGAGGAATTATTGTCTTCATCGGACTCTGAGTAGCTTGATGTGGGCGATGATGAGCGGTATGTCACTGAACTGCTTCTTGGGAGAAAGCAATCAGTGGCATACATGCTTTTGAGTTTCACGCAATGTCGCTAAGCTCATTCTGTGTTCGCTTGCTTGTTTTTCCAGCCAAGCACTTGTGCTACATGGCTCGAGTCCTGCGTCTGTTGAGGCAGTGCACCAGATTTGGTCATTGTTTCACGGCTTCGTGAATCCCTTTCATCCTTTCAGCTGACTCTAATACACCCGCCTTGGCTCTAGCAGCTCACTTTGCGATTTCTCCCAAGCTATCTGAGGATACAATGCTATCTGCATTGGACTCTGAGGAGCTCGATGTGGGCAACAAGGAGTGAAGAGCATTCGAATTGCTACCACATTCTGTTGCTAAGCTTAGCTTAGTTTGGCATGATGAAAGGTTAGTATTGTCCACAATGAGCTTGACAATCTCTGACTAGCTTCACACCGCCTTTCACCTCCATGCAGGCATCTCCCTTTTTTTTTAATACCTCCACACTGATGTGTTGTGGAATAATCCTTATTCTGCCTGACTGTTCTCCTCAGCCACTGCTGACTATTCAGCCATTGTGGACTTTGATGAACAGAGGTATGTGGTGAAGCCTTGGGTTGAAGAGATGCTTGCTGGCTATCTCTCCCCTTCATTGGCTGCATGGAGAAAGTCTGCATTCCCACTGAGGCCCTCTCAGGCCACATCCTGCAGGTTAAGCCGTTGCGGTACTGCACACAATTGCAGTTTTGCAGTCGTACCAAACTGACCTGCTAAAGGAGCTCATCTGTGGGAAGGGGCTCATCAATGAGGTGTAAACTCACAAAGCAGACGGCCCATGCCAATGGCAATTTCATGACTGTATTTAGTTGCCACAGAGAGTCAGTCTCTATGACAGAGATAAAAGAAAGGGACAAACCTTTCTTTTAGATGTCCTGATGTTTCCTAAGGGTCTGTTCTTCTTTTGCTGCAGTGAGGAGCTAGGGCTAGGCCAGTACCTACCAGCCCCAGCCTGGTCTGCTGAGGCAGGAAAAGAAGGCTAGCCATGCAGCCTGAGCCACCACATATAAAATCTGAGTGGCTGGCCAGCGCTTAGGGGCAGGTCCCCCAGGCGAGAGACAACCATCTCTGCCATGTGGACCAGAAAGGAATCCTAATGCCAGAGGGCTAGGGTTCTCAGGGATGTCCCTTTAGGGCCATTTACACTGCTGCCTACCCCCACCACCTTTGGTGCTTCGAGGTTCAGCCATAACCACCCACGCTCCTGCTCCTTATGTGTTGCCACCTCCTGGGTTAGCCCCTGCCAGCTTGCTGTTTCAGGGCACTATGCGAGATGAGAACAGCGAGAGGCTAACACCTCACTCAGATCACCTGGCAATGTGGAAGCTTCTGCCAGGTGCACCACAATAGGTTCTGTGGAAAAAGGCTACAGAATCCAGTTTGCCTCCCATTCTCCTTCTTTCAGGGTGAACTGCCCACTGTTGTTGGCACAGACCGAAACTCGTTCCTCCATGAGGAACCTCTCTCGCATCTGAGAAACAGGCTGAAGAGTGCATTCTCCTCCCAGATCAAGCTGGGATGTATGGGATGGAAGTCTGGGATGTTAACACTCAAGGTCAGTGTGTTGCAGATCAGGTCCGAGGACTGATTTTCGAAGATAATCCTGAAGGGTGCATATCTTCACATATGCATCTCGCTAGAATGCAGGAGACTCCCCTGGTTCACTTTCGGGGTGAAGCGTACCAGTGCTTGGACCTCCTTTTAGGCCTAGTCTTATTGCTCACCCTCACAGAGTGCATGGAGACTGCTCTGGCATCATTGCACCACAGGGCATCCATTTACTCAATTATCCAGATGACTGGATCATCTTAGCTCAGTCGAGGGGAATGGCACAGGCATTGAGATGCCATGGTTGTGCATTCCCAAAGGTGGTGGAATGCATATGGCAATTGTGGCTATGTTTGCCTCTGAGAAGTTGACCCACTGTGCCCTGAGCCTTTCTCTTTTCCCTCCTGGATGGTGCTCCTTGGGAGATTCCCATCAGGCGGAGCCTCCTCTCTCAGGTGCGCTGGCAATTCTCCACCCCAGCCCAGAGATTTAGATCCTCTGGTCTGGCACCTGAGCAGGACCCATTCTTAGACTCCGCTCTCCCAACTGAGGTTGTTGAGACTATTTTGAACTTTCGCCTCTGGTGTAATCAGCATTGTCAGGATCTAGTTCACGGCCCTATTAGTACAGTGCTATACACACCTCTTTGAGGGCCTATCACCCTCTACATTGAGGTATATGTTGCAGCCATTGCTGTGAGTCACGTGCCTGTTCTCTGGTCTCTCACCTCCTTTGTGGTGCCAGGTGGCTGAGGCTTTCCTGTAGACCGTGTCTCCCATCCTAGGGCCTCCAAGTGGTCCTGGAGAGGCTTCTCCAAGCCCCTGGTGGCACTGGTATTGGCATTCCCATAGCGTCAGCCATGACGCAGCGTCAAGTTCCCTCGAAAGGGAACTACAGATTCCCTGAGAAGGGAATGATACGCTGTGTTGCTAGCCACACCTCGCGTTTCCTTCAGACAAGTAGAAGCTGTAGTAATGTAACGTAGATGCTCTTTTATGGTCTTGCTGGTGCGCTCCGCTTCGTCACATGACTTACCCGAGCTGATAAATCGGCATGATTTCACACAGAGCTTCAGACACAACTTCCACATAGAAGCGTTCTCATAGCGTCAGCCATGATGCAGTGTCTCATTCCCTTCTCAGGGAACCAGTGTAGTTTGCTGTTATAATAATTTTTGGGCCCCTTGGTTCCAGTGAAAGGAAACTGCAATGGTACAGCATACAAAGACACCCTTTACAATTATGTGCTTCACACTTTTTGGCAACAGTTTGGAGAAGTACCATGGGTGCAATGGTCAGGTGTCCACAAACTTTTGCCATATAGATGACCTAGCATTCATACAAACAATTCCAATTTGCTATTCATGAAAAGCTTGTAAATTCAGAAAAACCTTCATGTTCTACTCATGCTCCTAAATGTGTGGAAATTTACTCACAAGAAGACTAACATATGTTAGCCTTGTTTAACATACTAACAAATGATCTTATTTGCATAGGTTACTGGACATTAAATATGAAATAAACTGTAGAAGGCTGCTGATATTTTTAGTTTTGCAGCATTTAGCTCACACACTTATCCAGAGAGACTCGCAGAAATACTTTCTAGTCTCTATTAAAAACTAGGACTAAAGAGAAGTACTGAATATATATATATATATATATATATATATATATATATATATATATATATATATATATATATATATATATATATATTGCAGAATTGTTGCAATACATACATGTATATATATATATATATATATATATATATATATATATATATATATATATATATATATTATATATATACGTGTGTGTGTGTTGCAATGCATACATATATATATACAGTGGTGTGAAAAAGTGTTTGCCTTCTTCCTGAATTCTTATTTTTTTGCATGTTTGTCACACTTTAATGTTTCAGATAATCAAACACATTTAAATATTAGTCAAAGATAACACAAGTAAACACATCATGCAGTTTTTAAATGAAGGTTTTTATTATTAAGGGAAAACAAAATCCAAAACTACATGGCCCTGTGTGAAAAAGTGTTTGCCCCCTAAGCCTAATAACTGGTTGGGCCACCCTTAGCAGCAACAACTGCAATCAAGCGTTTTCGATAACTTGCAATGAATCTGTTGCAGCGCTTTGGAGAAATTTTGGCCCACTCATCTTTGCAGAATTGTTGAGGTCAGGACTTTGACTAGGCCACTCCAAAGTCTTCATTTTGTTTTTCTTCAGCCATTCAAGGTGGACTTGCTGGTGTGTTTTGGATCATTGTCCAAGTTCTTTGGATGTTGTTGTGGGGTCTTTTGTGACCTCCTGGATGAGTTCTCGCTGCGCTCTTGGGGTAATTTTGGTCGGCCTGGCAATCCTGGGAAGGTTCTCCCTGTTCCATGTTTTCGCCATTTGCAGATAATGTCTCTCACTGTGGTTCGCAGCAGTCCCAATGCTTTAGAAATGGCTTTATAACCTTTTTCCAGACTGATAGATCGGTATGTTTGTGACCTCAAGCTGAAGCAAACTTGGGTTCTGCAGCAGGACAGTGATCCAAAACACACCAGCAAGTCCACCTCTGAATGGCTGAAGAAAAACAAAATGAAGACTTTGGAGTGGCCTAGTCAAAGTCCTGACCTCAATCCGATTGAGATTGACCTTAAAAAGGTGGTTCATGCTCGAAAGCCCTCCAATGTGGCTGAATTACAACAATTCTGCAAAGATGAGTGGGCCAAAATTCCTCCACAGCGCTGTAACAGACTCATTGCAAGTTATCGAAAACGCTTGATTGCAGTTGTTGCTGCTAAGGGTGGCCCAACCAGTTATTAGGCTTAGGGGGCAAACAATTTTTCACACCAATGTATATATATATATATATATATATATATATATATATATATATATATATATATATATATATATATATATATTCAGTATTTCTCTCTCTCTCTCTCTCTCTCTCTCTCTCTCTCTATATATATATATATATATATATATATATATATATATATATATATATATAATAAACAAAGCAAGGGCCAGTTTGTCTGCGCTTTGCTGTAAGCCACAAACAGCCATAAGCCTCAGCTCATGGAGAATTTAGTGCATGCTAATTATTATTGGCATAGTAGTGAGTCAAAATCATTTCCCTTCTGTTTTTCAGGCTTTATTCTTACTATTTCATGATCCTAGCTGGCTGTGCACTTGAACTTTTATGGTCTTTTGTGGGTATCACAAAATGCAAATGAGCTGTGCCTGGGAATGTTCTTTGCTTGTTATGGATGATCAATATACATAAGAAAGAATGACTTTTCAAAACTTTTGTAAATCCGCCATAAACTTTTAGTTTGGTTTGCCTTTCATGAACATTTACACACAGTTACACACTAAAAGAATGATTAATGAAGCAGCAGCACACTGTTCACAAACCCAGCAGACCCATTGCAAGATGCATGCAATGTTTTTATTTTGTTATTTTTTCCTCTGTGGTAGTCAGTCAATAATTTAAACCTCCAAATAACTTGGCAGCTTTTCAGTTTGCTTGTCACTTTCAACTTTGCTTTGCTCACGGGCATATAAACTGCTCAGAGAGTATGAGAGCGAAAAAGAAATAGATCTTATTTTTATCTGAGAAAAAGAGTGCTCAGATGTGTAATGGCAATCACTACCTGTAGCTCTTCCCGCAGATAAACCACACCCCCACCTGCTACACCTAACCTGGCAGAATACCAACAAAACACTGAGACACTTTTTAATGGACTTGACATTTCAGAGTGCAAATTTGGCTACCATTCTTCAATTTTTGTGAACCTCTTGATATGCCCTCCATAGCTCACTGGAAGCACAGGACTGATTAAGCCTAGGTGGTATTTCATGTTAGCTTACAGCAGTGTACTAGACAGTAGCAAGCAACAGTACGATAAGCACATTTTGAACTGGAACTTTCTCAATTCTAAGCAAATTAGGTATGACTGGTTAAGCAACAAATCCAACCTGTATAGTGCATTTTCCTAAGCTGGGATATGTAAAGAAAAGAATTTCACCATGCTATAATGCATATTTGAAGAAATAAATTCTTCTTCTTCTTCTTCTTCTTCTTCTTCTTCTTCTTCTTCTTCTTCTTCTTCTGCCATATATACAACCTCTTGCTTAAATGGCAGTGACATGATAATGTTGCTTGGCCAGAATTCATGCTTACTCTGAGACACTTCAAGCCAGCCAAGCTCATATTTTCAAACTGCTGCATCACAAGTTAGAGTAACAAACTCAGAGGAAAGTGTTATTTGCCCTCTTTGGCATACATGAGCTCAAAGATGCGCACGATTGCTATCACTCTAATTGACAGGGGAGATGCTGTAATTCCATACCTCCTACCCTGAGAGCACAGCCAGTTTTGCTCTCTTAGCTCCTGGACATAGATGGCTGTGACATCATCAAGATTCATACTCACAATCTCCAGCCATCTAGTATGAAGCCTAGTATGACTAGTTTGTTTCACATGTATGTAACACAGCCAATAGCCCACACTGTTTCTTATCAACAGCTTGCCACCAGTGTCTCTGCCCTAAATAATTTCTCTCATACTGTACTTCACATGGTTGTTTAAACCTGTGTTGTCTTCTGTTCAGTAGCCAAGACCTGGATATGGAGGGCAGCCCAGCCATCCCCCACAAAAGCTGTTACAGTATAATTTCTAATCATTTTTAGTCTTTTTCCATTAGTTTCAGTGCATTAACTGTCAGTGCTGAAAGGCTAAATTCAGGCAATGAAAAGACATATTCTACAATGTTGAGAAAAAAAAGGTTGTGAATTGCCACGCCTGTTGTGCCGGCCCACATGCTGAGTAACCCTTAGCTTTCTAATGCCAGTTAATTGAAACTCATTAACAGCAAAACATACAGAGAAATTAGTTCTGTTATGTCTCAACACAGTGGCTTGTTTGTTACAGTTCATTCTAATGAAATAGTTCTGTGCCAAAATATGGGAAACATCCTATGCGTAAGCTTTTTTTAGAGACTGAAAGAAGTAATATTTTCCCATCCTACTGGAAATCAAATAATTATTATGATTTGAAACAGAACTATTTGGCTCATTACCCTTGGCTAACTGTGGCATTCAATAACATTTGTTCTGTTTCACTGGAAACTCATAAAATAATATATTGAAATGTGATCAAGTTTTACACATTTGCCCTTGGCTTCAGCTGTTTTTACAATAACAATTTGGCTTTGAGACATAAAACCTAATGAACGGTTTGGCCATATTTGCATACGAGGAGTGTTTATGTGTGTGGGTGTTCGTGGGTGTGTGTGTGTGGGTAGGTATGATTGAGAAAGGAAAGGGGGGTGATGTTATTGTACAAGCTGGTAAGCACACGTAATTAGATAGTCTGGCAGTTGGGCCTGTCATCAACAGCACACGTTCTTTTTAATGAGGCTTATCTCCATGCACTTTTACCCCCCCATCTCTTCTGTATCTCAGCCAAGACACTCGAGTGCGTTGACTGTGCATAATCAGAACATAAATGTACCCATTACACCAAAATAAACCTCCTTTAAATGTCCTCTGTGATAACACTCTGCTCCTAAGTGGAAATAAAACAAAAAAAAAATGATAACAAGGCAAAATATTTCCCATGGTGATATACAGTGCATAGTATGGGCCAAGTGGAGGAGGGAAAAATGCACAGAAAAACTTGTTTTTCTAGCTGCTGCTGTTGTTTTAGCTGTCTTCTCTTCTATCCTATGGGATATTTGGAGTCAGGATTCTAACTTTGTCAGGACGATTTTCAGGGAATTTTTTTCCAAGTTTCCACTTTTATTCCATGGTCTGAGACATCTTGCTGGAGTGAGAAAATGCCACCATGGCCCCAGAATCAGCTCAGATAAGTTCAGTTCTAATGATAGCCAAAACAGCATTACAGAACTCTGCATATAAATGAACAAGCCAAAGACAATCATCGTGAGCAAGTAGAAATAAAACCCTGAGAGAGCATAAAGAAGAATTCCTAGTTCCCAAGCAGGGCTGTTTTTAGATATACAGTTGGTCTGAGCAATGGACTATGGTCCCTAGATACCAAGGCCTCATAAGAAAAAAGAATTTAATTGTGAACATCTGGACCCAGACCTAGGGTCTCTGATGGCCTTGTGATCCTCCAGTCAGGTTGTTATACTGTAACAAGGACTCAGGATATTTCCTCTTCCTGCACTATTTGAATGCCCATGAGCTGTTTACATAGATGAAAACCAAGAACAATCCTAAAAGTGTGTGTGCGAGTGTGTCAGAGGCCACAATAGAATTCAGGTGCACACAATATCTGACATCACACGCATATTCAGCATACTTTCACTATATAAACTTTTCACTAGATAAACAGCTCATGGACATTCATTCACTATGAAGTCTTGTCAATCATTTTGTATTATATGAATTCCAAGCCTTGTTCCTGATTACTGACTTTTGACTTTTGCTACGTCTTTCAGATTTGTCTTTTGTATTGTAGCTTTGAATACCTTAATCACTTGTCATCTTATGCCTGCCTGACTTTTTAATACTGATATTGAGATTGGGATTTCAGTGTGTCTGTAGCAATCATTATTAAACTTTCTGCTCCAGCCTCACTTCTATACTTATAATCATGTTTTGATACATGTGTCACTAATCTTTATAATGCCATGTGATGTTCTGCACTAATTTCAGAATTAATAATGACGTGCATAACTATAAAACAACTAAAATATCTGCTCACTATTTCAGTAATACATTCATTCATTCATTGTCTTCCGCTTATCCGGAGCCGGGTCGCGGGGGCAGCAGTCTAAGTAGGGATGCCCAGACCTCCCTCTCCCCAGACACTTCCTCCAGCTCTTCCGGAGGGACCCCGAGGCGTTCCCAGGCCAACCGAAAGACATAGTCTCTCCAGCGTGTCCTGGGTCTTCCCCGGGGCCTCTTCCCGGTGGGGCATGCCCGGAACACCTCTCCAGGGAGACGTCCCGGAGGCATCCGAAACAGATGCCCGAGCCACCTCAACTGCCCCCTTTCGATGTGGAAGAGCAGCGGCTCTACTCCGAGCTCCTCCCGGGTGACAGAGCTCCTTACCCTATCTCTAAGGGAGCGCCCTGCCACCCTACGGAGGAAGCTCATTTCGGCCGCTTGTATCCGGGATCTTACCCTTTCGGTCATGACCCAGAGCTCATGACCATAGGTGAGAGTAGGAACGTAGATTGACTGGTAAATCGAGAGCTTCGCCTTCTGGCTCAGCTCCTTCTTCACCACAACAGACCGGTACATAGACAGCATTACTGCTGCCGCTGCACCAATCCGTCTGTCGATCTCACGATCCATCCTTCCCTCACTCGTGAACAAGACCCCGAGATACTTAAACTCCTCCACTTGAGGAAGGACCTCCCCTCCAACCTGAAGGGTGCAAGCCACCTTTTTCCGGTCGAGAACCATGGCCTCGGATTTGGAGGTGCTGACCCTCATCCCAGCCGCTTCACACTCAGCTGCAAAACGCTCCAGTGCATGCTGTAAGTCCAGGCCTGAAGAGGCCAACAGGACAACATCATCTGCAAAAATCAGCGATGAAATCCTGTGGTCCCCAAACCGGACTCCCTCCAACCCCTGGCTGCACCTAGAAATTCTGTCCATAAAAACAATGAACAGAACCAGTGACAAAGGACAGCCCTGTCGGAGCCCAACATGCACTGGGAACAGATCTGACTTACAGCTGGCAATGCGAACCAAGCTCCTGCTCCGGTTATACAGCGACCGAACAGCCCTTAACAGAGGGCCACGGAGCCCGTACTCCCAGAGCACCTCCCACAGAATGCCACGAGGGACACGGTCGAAAGCCTTCTCCAAGTCCACAAAACACATGTGGACTGGTTGGGCAAACTCCCACGAACCCTCGAGCACCCTGTGGAGGGTATAGAGCTGGTCCAGTGTTCCACGACTAGGTCGAAAACCGCATTGCTCCTCCTGTAGCCGAGGTTCGACTAACGGTCGGACTCTCCTCTCCAGTACTCTAGAATAGACTTTCCCTGGGAGGCTGAGGAGTGTGATCCCCCTATAGTTGGAACACACCCTCCGGTCCCCCTTCTTAAAAAGAGGGACCACCACCCCGGTCACCCAGTCCAGAGGCACTGTCCCTGACTGCCACGCTATGTTGCAGAGACGTGTCAGCCAAGACAGCCCCACAACATCCAGAGACTTAAGGTACTCAGGGTGAGTCTCTTGGTGCCTTGCCACCAAGGAGCTGCATATTTCAGTAATATTGAATTCAAAATTATGGTTTTGAATAATTTAGAAATTATTAAAGTGTACTTCAAGTAAATTAAATTATAGGTTCAATTATGCCTTATTATGTAATGTAAGACAATATTAACCAGAGATCATTGTTTTTTTTTTTAATGAAATATGCAAAGAGGTAATTATGGGAAGATTAATTACAATAGATTCATAATGCACATTACTGAAAATGGCAAAATAATAGGCACATTACAAAAAATAATGGGTACTTGAAAATGTCATGGGAAGGTTTTTTTTTATTATTTTTTTATAATTATGACCAAGTGATTATTGTTCATAAAGTTTGATCAGAACACATGGTATTATAATGAATGCATTACAGCATTTTAAGTTACATTTAAACACATTATTACATAAGACATCCATTACCCTGTACATATCACCCCCTTAGCTGTATATATTTATTCGTAATTTACTGTAAACATGCCAATTATGCACTTCTGGTTAGATACTAACTGCATTTCATGTACTGTGCCCAACGACAATAAAGTTAATCTAATCTAAACTAATCAGAGATTTGTAAGGAATTATAATGGTTTATAAGACACTTGCAAGGAATCTTAATTAATTGACGAAGAATTATAAAAATCTGGATAAAAATCCTTAGCCAACTTGATGACAGGTCCATCTATGACGTTATTAGGGCTACTTCAGTAGTAGTAAGGCATCCAATACAAAACAAGTAAGATGTTAGAACTTGCCAGAAGTGCTCTGGCTGAAAGACAAATGTACAGAGAAACAGACAGGCAGACAGAGAGATAGAGAGAGAGAGAGAGAGAGAGAGAGAGAGAGAGAGAGAAAAAAAAAGAGAGAAAAAGAGAGAGAGAGAGAGAGAGAGAGAGAGAGAGAGAGAGAGAGAGAGAGAGAGAAAAAAAATGAGGGCGGGTCAGGATTCAGGAGCAGGGATTAAAGCAAAATAGACATTAAACCTCTATATGCTTTCTGTATGGCAAGTAATCCTTGATCTAAGTCAAGGATCCACCCTCCTGAGGTGGGGAGGTCATATTTTTGAAGCCGTTGAAGTGGAAAGTGAAAGAGGTCAGGCTCCAGCAGTTGCTTATGGTACCACTGATTTCTTTTCTTGCCAGACAGAAAAGAGCTAGGATTAAAAGTTCAAGGTCAGTGTCTGGTGGATCGGTGGACGTGCAACTTTCAGTTCTAAGGATGGAGCTATACCGGTCTTTAAAGGATTGATGAATGGTCTCTTTGAGGTCATGTTAATCCTCTTGCTGTCTTCCCTAAACCGTGAAGAATAGGCTGCTCAGAAACACATGTCCAATTCCAAAACCTTCCTCCAGACTTTTATTTTTTGCTATGAAACACAGAGAAAGCAACAAATATAGTGCAAAAAACAATTTTACTGGAATTGTATAATGAAGTGATGCAGCAATTCCACGCAAAACAGGTTAGGAGACTAAGAAGACTACATCACAGATGATATATTCAGTGCAACGGTTTTATAAAATGAAATCATTAATCTCAGTGGATATAATGAACAGAAGAACAAAGAAAGTGTATATGTATATTGTGTATAGTTCTAAACAACAGAATCACAGACATTTGTCTAATAAAAAAAATGAGCAGTGTTAGAGCAGCGAGATGAAACTCCATGCCTGAAGGGTCACAGTGCCTTTTCATTGTTCTTGTGCATCTTGTTCAATATACAAGGAGCTTTATAATTAGGTGGTGAAATGAAATGTGTGTATTAAATCACAATAAACCAGTGTGGTGTCTCTCTAGTCCTGAAAGTTACACAACTCTGTGTAACAGTGCACAAGGAGAACCCTACACTATGTTTTATATTTAAATCACAGATTCTCAAACACTAGTTTAGTTCCTGGCTATGAATCGTTTGCAAATTGTAGCAATGAGAATGCTGGGCCTCTTTTGGTTGAAGGCCAAGACTGAACATTTGACAATCTTAGGGAATTCGTCTGCTTTACATTTCTTTGTTTAACATGCATAAAACAATCCAGTTAATGTTTTCGGAGGTGTTAGTATTGCTCCTGGAAGTGAGAAAAAAAACATGCCTTGGCTGCAATTCGCAGAAATGTTTGGCTTTACATGCAGCCAGCTTTATATAAGCTTTTTCATACAGTTACTACAAATTATATACACCTTCAAAGGTGTGGATAGGCCCCAGATCCACTATGGACAATCAAATTAAACAAACTAGTCTAAAAATCTAATCTAGTCTAAGATAGTATCCCACATACATGATTTCTATTTGCACATGGAACCAAGGTTCGTATATTCACAGCTCAAAGTTCACATAAATGAAATCAGTGTAGAATATATGACTCTCAGATCAGAGGAGAAAGAGAGATGAAAGCATGTTAGCCTTCACCCTCCCCAGATGTCAGCTGTCCAATGATGAGCGAGAGCTGGATGGTGGGTGGGAATTAGCAGACTTAATAACCACATTTCTTCAAATAATTATATTTACAAATTCAGCTGCTTTTATTTGATAGAACATAGACTAGCTGATTATGTGATAATATTAACAATCTGTTATTAACACTGGTAAGTGTTTAATCCATTGTCAAACTTGATTTTGGCCATGCTATGGACCTTGCTGGAAATGTTGCATACAGTATATAACTAACTATCTATAACTTGTGAGCAGCTATACAAGGACGGAGAGCCAAATGTCTGCTGTAACCACAACTTAATAATGAGCAGATATTGTCATATAGTACTGAGGTTTGTTATTCATAGGTCATAAGTTTACATAAAGTCAGCACAACTCAAGAGTCATAACTAGTAGAATATGTGACTTTCACATCCTATGTCCTTTCCTCCTCAGTGAACCGGCTTTCTCCTCAGCTGAAAATTATTTGTGTTTATGAAAATGTTGTCAGCTGAAAAAGTAGAAAAGTAGTTTTCTGGTGTCCTCTCCCCCAAAATATGTCATATAGACACTGGGAATAAAAAGTAAAAATGATAAATAAAACATTATTATTAACAATTTTATGCCAGAAAGAAATGTGCAAGTGATCGGTAATATGGAGTGCTAACATGGGATAGGCCATGAGATAATTAATCTTTTGTAAACAACAAAAAAAAATGTTTAAATAGAGTCTTTAAATCGAATCTATAGAGCAAGACATGGGAGATGAAGTGTGCTGTCTGTTAGGTGGTGCAGGCTTGTTGAGTGTAGCGCAGATGGAAACCACTGGTCATAGGACTATCCTGGATGACTAAACATAGCACAATGCATCATGTCGGGTGGTGCCCCCCATTTCTATCTCTCTCTCTCTCTCTCTCTCTCATACACACACACACACACACACACACACACATACTTGTAGCCCCTAATATATCAGTGGCAGCAGTGCATTTATCTGTATCATCTCTCTCTGTCCTCTTTATCATTCTTTGTCTTTTTGGTGGCATGTAGACAGTGTTCAGACTTATCAACAGCTCATAATTTCTACTCCTATGGGAAAGCAGAAAGCAAACACATAGCTACTGAATTTAGATTTCCTCTGTAGCCTCTGTAGCAACTGCACACTCCCTGGTTCATGTTCTCCACTGTAATGCAATTGCTGTCTTCACACATGCACAAAAGAAATGAAATATTTTCCTCTCTGCTATAGCCAGAATATATCCAGCTATTTATGGGAATTCAATTTAATTCAATTTCAATGTCTTTCTCAAAACCTCTCACAAACTCATTATTTTGCTCAGGCCTGTTTGAGTAATTGCGTCTCTCGAGATCCATGCAGCTCTACAAATTAGTACCTTAGCATCAAACCAAGCATTAACTTTAAGTTCATATGTCCATCTCACAAAAGAAGACGTAGCCACATGCAAACCAGCCCAGAAGTCTTTATCGGAATAAAGACACACCATGGAGATATGTGATGAACAGGTGTGCCTTCACAATGGGAAATGTTTTGCAATAAGAAATGCAAATTTTTTTGTGAGTAAACCATGTAATCTGCATTACACTGAATCTCCACCCACACACCTCCAGAAGTCATTGTAGGATGTGGCAGCTATATGCAGAAGCACTGAAGCATGACACAGTCCCTCATATGGATGCATCAGTGAATACTGAGTCACACAACATGCAGTATATGAGATGGAGGAAATGGCTAATAAAAATAAACTACTAAAAATATTATTTAAATGTGGCCTGTTTTCAGTTATGTTGCACACATATTTTACATTGACATTTCTTTGTGCTTGTTTCCTTTACTTTTATGACAATAATTTGCCAATGCTAACCATTTTTAAAAATTATCTATTAAAGAATAACTTGTCAAGTCAATAAACTTGACAAGTTTATAAGTCAAATATTCAGCTTGTCATGACCCCAGGAAACTGCAAGGCGCTTAACCCTAAGACTTTCTCATGTTAGAAAGCTAGAAACAACTAACTGGAGGTTGAACTAACTGAACCAATGTTATAGAGCACTGACACTGGAGACTCACTCATTCCAAGATAAATTAAAATGAACATCTTCTCACAAAAACCTCACCATATTAGAAATGATACATAATAATAATAATAATAATAATAATAATAATAATAATAATAATAATAATAAATAATAACAATTATTGTTATTATTATTATTATTATTATTATTATTATTATTATTATTATTGTTATTATATAAAATAATAATAATAATAATAATAATAATAATAATAATAATAATAATAATAATAATAATAACTAGACATGTACATTTCCTGAAGAAAATGTAAGTGGTGCTTGCCATGGCAAAACTCGTCCCCAGGTTTATGCAGTCATGTAATTCCCCACATTGTGCTGAGCATTAGATTATAAGAGCATTGTGCTGAGCATTAGCATTGTAATAGATAGATAGATAGATAGATAGATAGATAGATAGATAGATAGATAGATAGATAGATAGATAGATAGATAGATAGATAGAGTGTTGCTGAGTGTTTGGATCACATGCGTATGTTGCTGTAATTTTGTGATGAAACTTTATAATTATAATATTAAATACCGTATACCATAATTCTGATCGCTTATAAAAGTCATAGCAGTCATAGTGCTTTGCTAAAGTTGATCACTGAGTATTTCTGTAGTCCTTAGTAGTGGTTTAGAAATGCTGTGCTTAATACTGAAAAAAATGTTGTGCTTAATACTGAAAAAAAATAGTAGCCTGGAGATCTTTATATAATTCTTTTGGATGCTATACAGAAGAATTGCAGGACATTCAACAAGTGTACAGCTTGATGAGTAATTTATGTCATTGTTTGGTTATATCCTAGAAGTATATTTCACACAGTTGCTTCAAAGTTTTGGTATGCAGCAGAAACAGCATTATTGATTTATTTATGTCAAAACAGTGGTCTAATTCTGCTGATTTGTTCTGACATGCTGTGGTTACATTAAATATCAAACAGTAGAGCTGGATTTGATACTGCTACTTTTTAAGACAATATTCTGATCGAAGTCCAAATTGTGCGCATCTAAGGCATCTGGTTTAATCAAAGTCTTTCCTATATGCACAAGGCCCACATGTCTAAATATACATTTACATTTGTTATTATATCTGAATACAGAAGCATGCATTTTTTTAATAAACAAAATACTCCCTTTTTACTGCAATATTTCTCCATTGCATTTGGGGAAAAAAAAACCTTCTACCATCTAAAAATGCCTTGAGAAACTGAAGGATCTGGATTTTCACTTTTCAAAGAAGAATGATCCCTGCTTAAATAAGTGGACAAATCCTAAAGCTGTACTAAGAATGAAGACTAGAGTAGTTATATAATGACTTGAATAAACCTGCATTTTTTTTTACTCTGTGTGAGACCTTAGCACTTGAGAGCGTAGCCTTGAGAAGCTGTAGCTCTAATTATTATGTAAAAAAAAAAAGAATAAATAAAAAGCAAAATGTTCAATTTATATTTTGCAAGATCTCACTATCAGTATTTCAGGTTCTTAATAATTAAATATAATATTCATATAAGATGACATTATGTGATAAAGATATTTAAACCAAAGGATTTATTTAATTGCAATCCCACACAAACGTGTAAGAAGTCGGCCCCACTTCATATCAAGTGTCTCCAATAACTGTGTAGTCAACAGATACAATAATTTCTATAAACAGTATATATATATATATATATATATATATATATATATATATATATATATATATATATATATATATATCAGCTATCACCACTAACTTCTGATGCTAAGAAAATAGGTATTAAAGGGGACTCCTGAGTGCCACAACAGAAAAGTGTTCATCCCATCATGCAGAGAGCATGAGTTTGAATGATAACATTTGTGGGTGGATATGGCACGATTTCTCTCCCTCCATCAATCACAGCTACAGGAGCCCATCATGGGCATCTGTGAGCACATGCATACAGAAGGGAGTAGATAGCACCCTCCTCTGAGTGAGCTACACCCAACAAATAGTTTGAGTCATCTTGCTTCATGTGCTTCCATCATCCTGTCTGGCTGGATAGCTGTTGTGTGATAGAAGAGAGATGCCTAATAGCCTATAATAATAATAATAATAATAATAATAATAATAATAATAATAATAACAACAACAATAATAATAATAATAATAATAATAATAATAATAATAATAATAATCTTCTTCTTCTTTCGGCTTCTCCCTTCAGGGGTCGCCACAGCGAATCATCTCTCTCCACCTATCCCTATCTTCTGCATCCTCAACCCTTGCACCCACTAGCTTCATATCCTCATTAATTCCATCCATATACCTCCTCTTTGGCCTTCCTCTTTGCCTCCTGCCTGGCAGCTCCATGTCCAACATTCTCCTACCAATATACTCACTCTCCCTCCTCTGAACATGTCCAAACCATCTTAATCTGGCCTCCCTAACTTTGTTCCCCAAATGTCCAACATGAGCTGTCCCTCTGATGTACTCGTTCCTAATCCTGTCCAACCTTGTCACTCCCAAAGAGAACCTCAACATCTTCAGCTCTGCTACCTCTAGCTCTGACTCCTGTCTCTTCTTCAGTGACACTGTCTCTAAACCATACAGCATGGCCGGTCTCACCACTGTCCTGTACACCTTCCCCTTGATTCTCGCTGATATTTTCTGATCACACAGAACTCCTGACACTTTTCTCCACCCATTCCAACCTGCCTGCACTCGCTTCTTTACCTCTTTCCCACACTCTCCATTACTCTGGACTGTTGACCCCAAGTACTTAAACTCCTGTACCTTCTTCACTTCTTCACCCTGTAACCTTACTGTTCCACTTCCCTCCCTTTCATTCACACACATGTACTCAGTCTTACTACGACTGACTTTCATCCCTCTTCTCTCCAGCGCAAACCTCCACCTCTCCAGGTTTTCCTCCACCTGCTCCCTGCTCTCACTACAGATCACAATGTCATCTGCAAACATCATTGTCCAAGGAGACTCCTGTCTGACCTCCTCTGACAACTGGTCCATCACTATAGCAAACAGGAAGGGGCTCAGAGCCGATCCCTGATGCAGTCCCACCTCCACATTGAACTCCTCTGTCTGACCTACAGCACACCTCACCACTGTCCTGCTCCTCTCATACATGTCCTGCACCACTCTGACATACTTCTCTGCTACTCCTGACTTCCTCATACAGTACCACAGCTCTTCTCTTGGCACCCTGTCATACGCTTTCTCCAAGTCTACAAACACACAGTGCAACTCCCTCTGACCATCCCTATACTTCTCCATCAAAATCCTCAGAGCAAAAATTGCATCTGTTGTGCTCTTTCTGGGCATGAAGCCATACTGCTGCTCACAAATTTCCACAACCTTCCTTAACCTAGCTTCCACTACTCTTTCCCATAGCTTCATTGTATGGCTCATCAACTTTATCCCCCTATAGTTACTGCAACTCTGCACGTCACCCTTATTCTTAAAGATCGGCACTAACACACTTCTTCTCCATTCCTCAGGCATCCTCTCACTCTCTAAAACCCTGTTGAACAAACTAGCTAAAAATTCCACTGCTGCCTCTCCCAGACACTTCCAGACCTCCACCGGGATGTCGTCAGGACCAACTGCCTTCCCACTTTTCATCCTCTTCAAAGCCTTCCTGACTTCATCCTTTCTAATCTTATCTACTTTCTGTTCCACAGAGTTCACCCCTTCTACTCTTTTTTCCCTCTCATTTTCCTCATTCATCAGCTCCTCAAAGTATTCCTTCCATCTCCTCTGTACACTCTCCTCACTTGTGAGCACCCTTCCATCTCTATCCTTAATAACTCTAACTTGCTGCACATCCTTCCCATCTCGATCCCTCTGCCTAGCTAACCTGTACAAGTCCTTCTCTCCTTCTCTAGTGTCTAACCTAGTGTACAACTCGTCATATGCCTTCTGCTTGGCCTTAGACACCTCCCTCTTCACTCTGCGCTGTAACTCCTTGTATTCCTGTCTATTCTCTTCAGTCCTGTCCATGTCCCACTTCTTCTTGGCTAACCTCTTCCTCTGGATACTATCCTGAACTTCCTCATTCCACCACCAAGTCTCCTTATCTTCTTTCCTCCTTCCAGATGACACACCCAGCACCTTTCTCCCTGTCTCCCTGATCACTTCTGCTGTAGTTTCCCAGTCATCTGGCAGCACTACCTGACCACCCAGAGCCTGCCTCAACTTCTGTCTAAATTCCTCACAACATTCCTCCTTTTTCAGCTTCCACCACTTGGTTTTCTTCTCTATCTCTGACCTCTTCTTCTTACAGACCATCAGAGTCATCCTACACACCACCATCCTATGCTGTCTGGCTACACTCTCTCCCACTACCACTTTACAGTCACTAATCTCTTTCAGATTGCCTCTTCTACATAGGATGTAGTCTACCTGTGTGCTCCTACCTCCACTCTTGTAAGTCACTCTATGCTCCTCCCTCTTCTGAAAATAAGTGTTAACCACACCCATGTCCATCCTCTTAGCAAAGTCTACTACCATCTGTCCTTCAAGGTTCCTTTCCTTAACTCCAAACTTGCCCATCACCTCCTCATCACCTGTGTTCCCCTCACCAACATGTCCATTAAAATCCGCTCCTATCACCACTCTCTCACCCGTGGGAATACTCTCCATCACCTCATCTAATTCACTCCAGAATCTCTCTTTCTCCTCCAACTCACAACCTACCTGTGGGGCATAACCACTAACAACATTCAACATCACCCCTTCAATCTCTAACTTCAGACTCATCACCCTGTCTGACACTCTCTTCACCTCCAGGACATTCCTCACAAACTCCTCCTTCAGGACCACACCTACCCCATTTCTCTTACTATCCACACCATAATAAAACAGCTTGAATCCTGCTCCTATACTACGAGCCTTGCTCCCCTTCCACCTGGTCTCCTGTACACACAGTATATCCACCTTCCTTCTCTCCATCACATCAGCCAGCTCTCTACCTTTCCCTGTCATAGTACCAACATTCAGAGTGCCTATTCTCAGTCCTACACTCTTACCTTTCCTCTTCTCTCTCTGTCTGCGCACTCTCCTCCCTCCTCTACTTCTTCGACCAACAGTAGCCCAATTTCCACCGGCGCCCTGTAGGTCAACGGCGCCGATGGCGGTCGTTGTTAACCCGGGCCTCGACCGATCCGGTATGAAATTCGTACTGACGATTCGCATGGTTAAATTTGGCAATGTTTTACGCCGGATGCCCTTCCTGACGCAACCCTCTCTATTTATCCGGGCTTGGGACCGGCACAGAAGTCACTGGACTGTGACCCCCATGGCTAGATTAATAATAATAATAATAATAATAATAATAATAACACTTCCAGTGTCCTGGGTTTGATAGTTTTGCTGTCTGTGAGGTGTTTCTTGTTTTCCTCATATTCTCTTGAGTTTCCTGTAGGACATTCAGTTTCATTCCACTGTCTAAACATGCAGAAAGGCAGGTTGGGTATGAAACCATTAACCAAAGTGAATAAAGATGACATTTTTAGTCAACTCAGAATTTCAGAATTGAAGATGACGTTAATTATAAAGATTAATATGCAGCTTCTTTGTCTGGGAAGAGCTGATACAATCTTTAATGTTTAATTCTAGTCATTTCAGTACATTTTAAATAGAAATGTAAAAAATACATCTACACATATATCAACATACAGCACATTTGTTTGGACTGGGGGAGGAGACCCAAGTTACACAGATGAAACCCCTGAAGCATGGGGATAACATGCAAACTCCTCTCAGACAGGACAGATGCAGGAATCGATCCCCCAAACCCAGAGATGTGAGGAAAATGTGCTATTCTGCAAGCATGTACATATTTATATCTAGGGGCTAGACTGGCTTGGTGGTTAGAACGTTTGCCTCACACCTCCAAAGATATATATTATATCTCAGTGAACCAATCTGCATGCTTGCTAATTTCTATCTAAAGAACAAGCTGATTTTCATCAAAGGAATTATATCAGCATAAATCCACACACCACTGGATGGAAATGGCATTGCAGTAATTGCCTTGACCCTATGTGCTTCTCCTAGACCACAGCTCTCTTATTCTTATTACATTGCTATAGTAAGCTATGTTAAGACCCAAGCTTTCAGGTCTTCAGCTATGACAAAACTAACAATGTGAGCATTGCATAAAGAATGCAATTTGTTGTATAATCACTAAAAATTCAGAATCAGCATGACAAGTTGTGTACAAAGCTGATTCTTACAACAACAAAAATAAATCAACAAATTGTTTCAACTACATAGGTTGCTTTAATAAAACTTTTTTTTTTCTTTCTCTGTCACACACACACCTTATCATCAATTCCTCTTACAATCAGGTCGTGCGCAATCATGCTCATCAGACAACAGTCTGATGTGATTGTGCATTGCATGTTATTTTATCATCCATTTTATCTGCTTTTTGAGAACCAGCTCTGAAGCATAAATGTCTGAGTTGATCTTTATATACAATAAGGGTAAGGCAGTTAGTTGACTTGTGTTACTTTATGTTAGGGGTCAGAGAATGGCCTCGCTGTCTTACTCTAAATGCATGGTGGATTTGTCTGTTCTTTTTTTAAAAGCTAACACAAATAAATACAACAAAATGGGAGTTTATAGGTGTAGAACACTCAGCAGTTGTAATAACAGCACTAATCCCAACAGGGAATGCAGTGAGTGTGAATGTATTTCTAGTGTATTGTAAAGTGTGTTATGGAGGTTATGGAGGCCATGGAGGTTTTGGCTTGGGAAAATATACATCACTCTGCCTGTTTCTTGTTAATTACAACCCTTTTACACATTTTGTAGTGTTGGACTGAAATTGGGATTATATGCTATGGATCTAGACAAAACAGTAAAAATAGTGAGGTGAAGAGAAATAGAGTTCAATATAGTCAATATAGTTTGCAAAATTATTTACAAATATAAAATATAAAAAGTATTTACCTGTGGTGCTGTGATGCCCTATATTGGTGCAACTAATTGCCATCAAATAATTATAGTCTCTCTGTGTGCAATTAAAGTATGGCGTGATCTCAGTTAAAAATACACCTGTTCTTGGATGGCTCAGAATAAGAACAAACAAGCATCATCATGAAGACCCAGAAGCTGACAAAACATGTTTAGGACAATGTTCTGGAAATATATCAACAGGTTTGAAATAATAGGGCATTATTTAAGAAATGGAAAGGATTTAGAACATCTATGACTCTGTCTAGATGAGTCTGTTAGGCATTAATGAGAGAAGCAACCAAGATGCAATGGGTTGATGCAACACTGAAGAACCTGGAAAAATCCATGGCTTAGTCAAGAAGGAAGGCATAATTGAAAATTAAGCAATATGGAATCCTTTGGAGTTTGCTGAAAGACCAAAATTCAGACCAAAACTCAACTTCATGGCCTTGGCACATTGTGTTGAATTTTGCAGAAACTCATAACTCCTCATCACCCTAAGAACACCATGATGGTGCATCATGCTGTGGGGATGCTGTTCATCAGCAGGGTCTGGTGGAAAATGGATAGGGATGAGGGGAGGAGGGATGGAGTCAAACCCAAGAACCTGAATGTGATAAATAGTCCAAATCAAAGTCCAGAACTCAATCCATTTGAGAATCTGTGGGACCAGCCAAAATAGGTATTGACAACTTAACTGACATCAACCCAGAAAGAATGGTCTCCTCTAGGGTTGATGAATTATAGAAAAACCTTCTGATTTTAACACCAATTTTATCTCAATTTGGATGGAGTCATGCAAGTCAATCCTAGAAGAAATCCTGGTCTATGCAGCAAGAGCATATACTTAAAATGGGGTTGACTCATAGTTCTCCCAAAACATATTACCAACACATCACTGGAGTGTTTCAAACCCAAGAACCTGAATGTGCTAAATTGTTCATATCAAAGTCCAGAACTCAATCCAGTTGAGAATCTGTGTAAAGACTTGAAAAATTGTTGTTCACCAACAGACTCCATTCGATCTGATAAAGCTTGTGCAATTTTGCCAAGACAAATGGGCACAGATATCAGGAACCAGATGTGAAAAGATGATAGACACATATCACAGACAGCTTGCAACTGTAACTGCAGCCAAGTATTGGCCCAGAGAGGTGAATACTTATGCAACCAACAAATGTCTGCAACAAACTTTTGTTTAATTAAATGTGGAAACCAAAACGAAATGTGGAAATGGTCATAAGGGTGAATACATTGTATACATTGTATACTATATTAAAATGTCTTAGCTTCTTGCTTATTACTATTTTGACAGAAAATTTGTTATACATTTGTCTGTGATAACTGGTTTTTTAATCATTCTACCCATTTCTACTCGGTTCTATGTATTTCCTGGGACAGCCCGGATAAACCTGCTCACATTTATACTTCTGACAATCATTAGCAAACATTAAACTGGACATTTGTACTTACAAAAGCAAAAAGAAGAGAGACTTAGTGTCAGTAAAAATATTTTGCTCAAAGCTAATCCTTGGATTATTAGTACTCAATAAGAAGGCATAGAAAGCAAACAGCTCAACATTGCTTGGACCATATGGCAAAGCAAATGCATGTATGCCAAATCAAGGGGAAAAATAAAACATTATGCATCTGCTGCACACACATTATCCCATTACCATCTCACAGTCACTTTATAGCATGAGATAAGATCCTAAGCAGCTCTAAGCTATCTCATCTTCGTCTCTTCATTAGCCAAACCTCTCTTCAGTTTGTCCTTATGTTTCCACTCTCACTCGATCCCCCAGTGGAGCTATTTAGCCTCCCGCAATATCACTTGCAGATACACTCGCTCACACAGTCGCAGCAGAGTAGCACACACTCACACACATGCTTCATCCCATTAACTCTGCAGCTCACTAACACCCCCTTGACACCACTGTGCAACAGTGTGCATCTTTTTCCCATTTCTCTCTCTTTCTCTCTCTCTCTATTATGAACAAGCTTCTTTTTTCCTCCTCAGGATTTGATGATAATATCTGTTAGGTGTAGGAAAGTTTGTATACAAATAAGTTTCTTCTAACTGTTGTACACTTATGTCAGTTTGCAGCTGTTATTACACCATGGCTTGAACTTCTCATTTTACAGAAGTTATCTTCTGTCATATACATATACAGTACATACCTTTCCACAGCTGTAGACTCCAGTCAAATATATTCTACTTATTTCTTTTGCAATTTCTTTCAAACTCCACTGGTTTCACCCAGGGCCTAATTACAGTACAGTTTGTCTAATTACAGTACAAATTACAAGAAGAGACATTTTGTGTGGTTTGAACAAAAGCGCTGGCTAAGGGCAAGTGCAGCTTTTCTTTTTTGCAGGCTTGCTATTCTGAAAAGATATGGCATGATTATGGACTTGAAACTCATTACTTAAAAATAGAAATCATACATTTTGCTGCCTATCAGACTTGTTCGTATAGCTATGCCTAAAATTGTTATGTCTTTGTTTAGACGCCATGCATAAAAGCCTCAACCATTATGGTTTTATAATAGTAACTGATACATGCTTGCAATGTTTAATATCCCCATTTAATATCCCAACCAGCCATTATCCCAGCCAGTCACTGTTGTCTATATACTTGGCATTTTACCAAGAAAATCAATCCAGAATCATACAAACTTCTACATTGTCACTGGCTTTCATTCATTTCTGTCTGACATTTTCTCTTTATCTTATCGTCCATCTGTGGCATCACTGTCTGTGTCTATCTCAGAGTACACACACACTTCACTAACTCATTCCTTTTACCCAAACAGACACGTAGCCTCAGGCAGTTCATTCTCTGCCACTAATGCCAAACAGGTGGTACAAGCAAATGAAGAGCAAGGCTTTTACTCCCATCTTGACATTTCCTGTTCCACCAACCAGCCATATTAACTATTGACAACTTAACTGACATCAACCCAAAAAGAATGGTCTCCACTATGGTTGATGCATTTTAGAAAAACCTGATTTTAACGCCAATTTTATCTCAATTTGGTCGTTAGCAGGTCCCACCAATTAGCTAGCTCTCCTCTGTCACATTGATTACAGAGCATGTGCTTCATCCTTGACAAGTAAAGCCAGTTACTGCATCCTTTTAGACTACTTCTGTATACAAGAGCTCACAGATGCCTCTGATTGGTTAGCATCACTCTGATTTACAGCAAGGAAAGTAACACCAGGAAGAGAATATGGCCAATTTTGCTCTCTTGGATAAAAATAAATAAAATGAATAAAATAAACAGACTGAAGTCATCCCTGGTGGTCCAATGTCAGGATCCCACAAAACCAACCCAGTCACTAAGGGGTTAACTCACTGCTGCTCCCACGCCGAGACAAAAAAATGGAAGGACTGTGTCAGGAAGGGCATCCAGAGTAAAACCTGTGCTAAATCTAAATATGCGAATCTAATGATTTGCTGTGGCGACCCCGAATAGGGAGCAAGTGAAGGACAACAACAATAACAACAACAGCACAGACTGAAGTTAGTGAACATTTAAAATTCAGTCTGGAATTTTTTATTATTATTTTTTTTACAAATACAAAGCTCTTCATATGCTAAATAGCAAAATAATTGATAAATCATTCAAACATAGTTTGAATGATTGACAAACTTACGGTGTTAATGCTGTGAACACAACCAACCACTACTCAGAAGACATACTGCTATTGTCTAATCATTTTTATCATCTAAAGATATAAAAATGGTACAGTAGTTATAGTTATAGCCTTAAAGCAGTGCTTTTAGTTGGGAAGAAGAAAATTCACTGTCATAAGCTGCACCATTAAAAAAGCCGTTAGTCAAATGCCTGAGAGAAACCCTTAGCAAAACATTTAGCCGTGAAACTGCTGATGCTTAGTTTTGGTTGCAATGTTTGTTCTGTTTTTTATGTAAACTGAGGGTTTCTTCATCTTGCCCAGTTAAATTAGCTCAAAAACTTCAGTTTGATTCAAGGTGACTGGACTGCTGCTCATAATGTAGTAAAGTGCAGGTGCAACACACTTTGAGGAACACATTATCCATCCCCTTCCGCATAAATTACCTTCATAGACACCCATAAACAGTATGCCATACCTCTCACCCAGAGAGCCCATATACTTATTCTCTCTTGGACGCCATGAACACTTTTCAATTAATTGTATGTTGCCATTAATTACTGTTTTCTCTTAATGACATTCAATACTAAATCAAGTTATACAAATAGTTTTGTAGATATTAAACATGATTCTCCAAACTGATTTCAACCAATATGAACCATTCCAGAACCTGTATAAAAATTTTATTCAACAGCAATGGTAAGGTAAATAAAAGATTTGGACAATATATCAGTTCAATAATACACTCCTGCTGGCCTTTACAGTACCAATACTGTATATAGTAAAATGACTGATATACAACTTAGAAAACCCTACATGTTATTTTGTGCTGTAATTATGTTAGAGAATCTCAATCACTTCTGACTGGGGCTTGTCTGACAGGTTTCTGTTATACTGTCTTTGTTTTCTTTTATTTTTATTATAAACTGCGGGGCTGAACTTTGTTTGCTTAATCCATGCAGTCTCATCCAGTGAAATTAGCACACACAATTTGATTATACTATTGGAAAAGCACAAGGTCAGTTCAATGTTTCCTATTTAAATGCAATGTCAAGTACTGAATGTTACAGATCCAAACTGTTTACCATTTTCAATATGTTTTGCAGCTCTACTCTCCACCTGTCTCTCCTATTAACCATCTGTCCATTTTTCAGTCCATTCCAAAGCAGACATGAGGAGACCTGATGTCAGCATTTGCAGAGATGCCACTATACACCGCTGGCTTGACAATAATGAATTTGTGCAGAGGCTTCACCGCTCTGAGACTTTGAGCTTCGACTCTGTCAAACTCGTATTGTGAAAAAGTTTGATGGCTCAATTTGTGCCGAGACAGAAAACTAATAATTAGTTAGAAGGACTATTTGACAAAGACATTAATGAATATAGCTGTCATTCAATCTGATCCCCCAACAAATCAGTTGTGACAACTGAATGCTGTTCTAACTGGCACCAGGAACTTGATGGTGTAACAGGCATTCAAACCCGCAAAGTTGTTGTCAGCTGAATACAAGTGCTCATGTCAATCATAAGTTATCAGACCTGGATCAAATGCTGCACATGTTTGAAATAAATTATCTGATGGCTCTCTCATCTGCCCGTCTTATCAAAGGTCTAGACTTTTGACAGTTCATTGGGACTCAGACAGGAGACCTTGCTGGAGGCTAAATGAAGCTTCAGCAACATGTTTAAATGTTGGCCCTATAATGTTAAAATGGCCCTATAATATCTTGTAATGTTGTGTAAAAAAAATAATGCTGTATGGCAGACTATGGTCTGGATAAAGACCAAGCAAAGTTTTTCACAGGATCAAGCTGAGCACAGAAAAAAAAACTGTAGCAGAGACAAAAGCATGAGATATACACGTTTCCTTATATGGACCAGATCAGATATATATTTATCAAATAACATGAATCAATGTGAACCATTTTTCTGAGAGCAGCTCATTGGATTATTGAACAGCTTCAGGCTAGAGACACTTATTCTGAAAGCAGAGACGTTTTCATAGATTTTCAAAGATTTTTCTTTTTCGACTGACATGTTTGAAAGAAAAAAAAAAAGTCAACGACAAACATAAAGATGAGTTTCACACACATCACATTCGAAGCATTCACATCTTATCTGTTCTGAATACATAGCACATATCAAAAAGGGTAATGTGAAGTGCCATTATAAAACAATACTCAGTGACATTGAACTTTCATTTTTATAGCCATGAACTAATCGTTAAATAATCAAAGCATGAAAAGCTAATTAAGCAGTTGTCACTGTCGTTACTGTTGTCTGTTGTCACTTAACCAGCTCTTTATAAGCAAGGGTTTTTTCAGTTCAATACCCTTGCGATATTGTATCTATTTATCATATGTATCTATGTATTTATGTCTTCTATTTTCCAGAGAACAAGATGGACAAAATCTCTTATCAACTGTGCAAGCAAAGTGCTTCTGAAGCTGTAGGAGGTAAAACTGATTGATATTCAAAAGTGAAGCAACATTTATTCCTTGAGATTCTAAAGATCTGAGTGTGTAGTTTTGCCTAATCTTACATTTTCTTGTTTCACAGCTGCTGAAGCAACAGCAAGCAGGAATATCAATGATTATGTCTGTTGCTGAACCATTGTTTAAGTCTCGCATGATTTGAAACTGAAATGAAAGTTCTGGACAAAGTGATGAGGCAATCTTCTCAGTTTCTTCATGTTTTCACACAGTAAATTGTATGTCTTGGAGGATATGTAATAAATTCCCACAGTGGTACACAAAGAGTGATTGATCATAAAAATTGATCCTTTAAAGTCTGTAATTTAGTTAATATACTGTACTTACAAGTGCAACTTTTTGAAAAATCACATGCAGTCTACAAAAACTACTATTTGGCAGACCATTTGTATGACATTTATTCCACTGAGCACATGCAGTACAATATTGTTAACAGAATATCTTAACTGGTTTGAAGAACAGACTTTGCTTTCTCCCCTGCATCTGTGTCTGTGGTCTGTGTGTGTGTCTGTGTGTGTTTGAACTTGTGGCTTGACCTTAAAAATTAAGGGAAGACAAAAAGCAAACTTTTATTATTGTAGAAATAAACACCTTTGCATATCCCACCACCTACAGTAGGGAGAGAGTAGAGGGTTAGCCATGTACATGCACCCTCGGAGCAGAGTAGATAAATCATCTCAGAAAACTCTCACTCTTCAGATCGGCAGCCCAAAGTCTCCCACAACTGCACATTAATATGTAACAGGGAATATTTTTGGGGGTTCCTTTTTGGCTCCAAAAATGGCAACACGTTTTTCACTGAACTTCTTTGATAGCTTTGACATTTTACTTTATAAGAACACAGTACATAAGTAACTGTTGTTCTGCAGAACCTGAATAACCAGCAGGGGAGGCGTGCAACACCTTGATACCACCTTGTGCTCATACACACACACACACACACACACACACACACACACGTACGTGCACACTCACACACACAGAACTTTTAACAAGGTTTCATAATGATGTATGACACAGTATTTGCTATAAATACTGCAGTCATACATCATTCCCTTGCATAGATTTCCTAATGACAAGGATAACACGTACAAGCAATGTCACGAGTAAAAGGTCTCACCTTAAGTCTGCCCTGAAATGTGTTCAGCGATGACCAATGCACTCACATCTTTTGGAGATCCGAAGTTAAACCTTTCGATTCTGTAGAAAGCAAAAGGTAATGCCTAGGTTGGAGCAGAGCAGGTATCCTGGAGTGGCACAGCTCTAATGAGCAGGAGAAGCTTCTCATAGAGGGACATCTCACAGCAGGGTCCAGCCCATCTGTACGCTCTAAAAAAAGCTAGGTTAAACGTAACCCAATTTGAGTCATTTCTGCAAACCAGCGCCAGGTCAATATATAACAGAATACATGCTGGTTAATTTGAACACACACTGGCTTGTGTGTCAAACCCGACATTTTGGGTTGCTTTATAAACCAATTATTATTTATTTAGTCCCAGCCACAGGTTAGTTTTACCCTTACTTCTGGGTTACTATATTCCTGATCATTTTTGACCCAGAGAATTGGAACACATTTTAAGGGGATAATTTGACCACACATTATTTGGTCTACACATTATGTAGTCCTCTTAACACACTAGAAACCAACTACAGGCTTGAACTTATAAGTTATCTAATAAACATCAAAAGGCAGTTACACCATCCAAACAAAATAAAAGCAAAAAGGTATAGAGCTTATAGGTTGTGTAAAGATTATCTACTTATTTTGCTAAGGTTATTAATTAGCTGTAATATTTATGTTAATTAATGCTGGGAAATTTAAACACACAACGATACATAATAATAATAATAATAATAATAATAATGATAATAATAATAATAATAATAATAATAATAATAATAATAATAATAATAATAATAATAATAATAATAATAATAACAACATTAATAATAATCATAATCATAATCATAATTTAATATATAATAAATGCAAAATGTAAAATGTAAAATGTATTATTATTATTATTATTATTATTATTATTATTATTATTATTATTATTATTATTATTATGGAAAGTAGGAACATCAGTACACTTTCTCGCTATCCAATTAGCAAATCTTGTAGCACCATGTCACATTAAACATTTGAATGAGGAAAAAATGTGATTTTAGTGATTTTGTGGCACTGTGGCATGGTTGGTGTGAGCAGAAGTTCTGATAACAGACATGGCTTGTTGTTGAGAGAGATCAGATAACTCAAATAGTCACTCTTTACACCCGGAGGTGAGCAGAAAAGTATTACAGACGTCAGACTTTCGGACTTCAGAAGTGGAACCTGATGTGGTCTTCTGTTGTTGTAACCAATCTACAACAGCAGAAGAGCACATCAGGTTCCACTTCTGTCAGCCAAGCACTGGAATCTGAGGCTACAATAAGCACAGGATCAGTAAGATCAAATGTTTTACCCATTCTGAAGAATGATGCTAACACTAACGAAAGCTCTTGACCTGCATCATTTTATGGCCCAAAGCCTTGACTGGTCACTTTATTTATTTTACACTCAGAAAGGCCAAAAGAAATAATGTCATCTCACATTTAGGCACATGACATTTCATTAAGAATGCTTGCCAGACTCATTTTTATGTGCAACAAGAGAACAATAAAGCTTCTGATTGAAATGCTAGACATGCTAGACTAAAGATATTTTTGTCAAGGGCACTAGATGTTATCCAGATGATAAGAGATTAGAAATGGTCAAACTGAACAAGTGTTATCTTATCTGAATAGTGTAAGAAAAAAATGGGTAAAGTTTCTATTTTTATGTCTGAAGTCTTTTTGTTTGCCACACAAAGTGCTGTTAGTGGAGATTCATAAAAAAGGTAGCAGTCTGATTTTAAGATCATTTTAAGAGTAAATTAAAATGTTTACTTCAAAATAATAAATGAGTATTCTGTGTATTTTAATTCCCAATTGATATAAAATGGCAAAATAAAAACCCACCATTTGGTAGCACTGCTATTTTTCTATATAAATCCCCACTGCACAAAACTAATCTTGTTAGGGAATTGAGTGACGAAGGAAGGGGAGAGGTTATGCTCTATAAGTTTATAATATCAGGCAAGTGTGTGCTCCTTAATACTTGCAATAATCAGCACAGCTCAAGGGTACATCCATCCTGATGGAGAGCCAGTGTCTGGCAAGCGATTTAGAGATCAATGAATAATCAGGACTGAATTCTGCTATCATTAGCCTTGAGTGAAGCATCTCATCATGCCAGCCTTGGTACTCCTACTTAACCTCTTTGAATGGGGTTCCAATTGCAAAGAGGGAAAAAAAAGTTTCAACATCTTGCCATTGTCTAACATACTAAATGTGTTGTGTGATAATAACAGCAACAGATGTGTTGCTATGTGTGTCCTAGACATCAGGGCATTCATATAATAAGTTTAATATTTGTTAAATGCATCAAATTAAATTTTTTGGCTCAAAAAGCATGCATATGATCATGCATTGGCATTGTTTTAATCACAACGTGGATAATCCTGATGCTTCAGTGCAATTTGCTTTATTTTGATGCTCACTGTCTTCTCTATATCCTCTAGGAGTCACAGTTTTGCCATATTATCTTCAGTTTTCTAATAATGGTGCTCCAAGGGATGTTCTTAAAATTATACCCAAACACATTATTCTTAGAAGATAACTTTTGCATTTGTAACTTTTGATAGCTGCTTGACCTTCATGAATCAAACTCTGGGGTCTTGCAGGACCAGGTGCAGGGGCACAGCTGGGTGTTTTACACTGGGGGCTTTGGATGTTTTTAGTAATTTCAGATTGATGGTGCTATTACAAAATCTGATATTCTTTTTTATGTCATTATGGTTGTGTCATTAAATTTGTCATATTCTTTTTTTTAAAGTGAAAGCAGGTGCAGGCTTTCTCCTCTTTTTTTTTAAACAAAATGTAAACTGAACAGAAATAGTCAAGGCAAGGTTCATACGCTATACCAATGGTGTTTAATCTTATCTAGAAAGAGCACCTAATTCCACAAGTTTACCTTGCTCTCCAGCAGACTATTAAATTTGCCTGCAATTTGGCTGTAAAGAAAGCCTGTAGCCACAGCGGTCCTTTCTGGATAAGAATGAAAACCCCTGGGCTAGAAAAAGAAGGAAGGATACAAAACAACAGCCTACAATGGAGAATACAACAGAGGATAACTAATTCACATAACCATAATGCAAAGCAATACGATACAAATGCCAAGCAACTAGATGGGAAAACACAGAAGGAGAAACACAAGACAGGTGTGCATTAAATTTTAACAGCACTGGGGTGAATACTTATGCAATAACCAGTTTTTTTATTGTAATTAGTTTTGTAAACTATAATTGATATTTTAGCCGGATTTGTGTAGAGTCATAATATAAAATTCCAATTAATTAGATCCAATTAATTTTCAAGTTTGTACCACAACAAAATGTGAAAAAGTTCAAGGAAATGAAACCAAAGTATATCTGTAATGACACCATTGTTAATCAAAGGAGATCTTCTATTCTTCACTCTCTTCCCTTGTTCTGTAAATGCTGTGATGTTTGCAGATCTTTCCACTGTATAAGATGCCCAGAACCTTTCATAACTCACTAAACACTGAATGTGGAACATGGATCATACTGTGAAAATCTGGAGAGCATTCTGTATGCCAGTTTGCATACTCGGCAAAGGAGGGAAATAAGATTTTTAAATATCTTTATGCCTTTTGACATTCAAATGTGTTGAATGTGACTGTCCAAGTTGGTGGCTGGAGTGCATGAAGGAGTGTGATAGCTTCCTCTATGAACCAGACTTAATGCACTGTGGGAGACAAACAACAGTGGAACAATCCTTCTTTCCTACATCTTCCTTTCCACAGTGCCAGCTCCTCTTTACTATCTCTCACACAAATCCCACACGTAGACCTCCAGAGAAATCCAGAGTGATTCTTCACATAAACAAAGTTATTTTTTAATATTAAAATGTATCACTGCCATCTCACTGTAGTAGACAAGCTCTGAATTTCTACACACACCCAAGAATTGAATGACCACCACTAATAAACCACAGACAGAACCAGGGATCGATATTATTCATTTGTTGCAAATGTCAAAGCTTCCAGTGATGAAGTGCAATAAAAGAGTGATCATAAACATGAAATATTTATGAGTAGCAAAGGAAGGTGAATTTCCCATCTGGTGGACAGCCTCACAAATCCCCAGAATGCATCAGTTTCTTTTTATCATACTTTCCTCCATGTCTCCTTCACTTTTTCCTTCGCACTGTCCAGTGGTGCCTGGGGGAGTACAAGTTCCTCTTTGAATCTTTGACTTCACTCAAGATTTTTTTTAATGTCATATTAGGGAGTTTTTCCTTGCTACTGTTGCCCTTCAAATTGTTCAGAGGGAATTAGGGACTTCCACCATGCTTCTTTACGAGAAAATGTGTCTTATGGAAGATCTCTACAAATAAAACTGGACTGAATGTGTTCAAATTTTATGTTGTACCTTTGTTATTCTTTTTCTTCTTGTCAGGTCCTTTCTTGTGCAAGAAAACCACAAGTTGTCCAGCCTGCACCAGAAAGAGTATAAAAGACAAAATTAGCTCTCTGTTCAACATTCTAAAATCTGACTTAATTAAATGTGGAAGTACATGTTCTTCTTACAAATATTTATTTTATTAATAAAAAATAAACAGCAAATGTTCGCTAGCTATATACAAAATTCTACGCAGTCACATCTCTTGCAGTCACATCTCTTGCAGTCACAAACTCCAATTCCCAACAAACACAGATGTCTCCTAGCATGGCTGCTATGGACTACACTCCCCACAACACACACTCCATCACCCAGCTACTGATTGAAGACGTCTAATTGTTCAATCAGCCTCACAATCGCACACAGTTTAAAAGGACTTTCATTTTTTGTACATGTTGTGGAGTATTTGCTTACAATTGTATCTGACATTACAAAGCCTTTGGTTAGCTTTCTTGCTCTCTGGTTTTGACCCTTATTCTCATCTCTGTGTACCTGTGTTTTTGAGCTGCCTCACTGCTGCCTGATTTTTTGGCAGTGTTTTTTAATTATCTGCCTGATTTATATTAAAGAACTGTTTACCCCAGGTTGCATCCATCTCTACCAGTTTTTTCATTACATTGTCAAGTAATTAACCAGAAAAAAAATATCCTCTAAATAACCAATACAACTAGAATTTTGCTTGCTGCCTAAACAGTTATGTTCACTAAATCAGTACTAGTCTGGCATTATTGAAAAAAAAAAAAAACCAAGTCTTGTCGAATAAAGCCAATTAATGTTAGCAAATTAGCAAAACTTTAACATGCTAAACATGCCTTTTCAAATTAGAGAGTAGCATGATACATTCATAGATTCTCAGTAGTTTTTCCCACATTGATGAACTTGATTGGATGCTCAACTGAAATGTAAATAAATTGCACAGTTCTTGGCAGTGAGAGAAAAAGATACCTTTGAGATTTATATGAAATTAATTAAAATGCAAATATTCTATCTCATTACACTAGTTTCACAGGTTCTTCCTGTGTATACAGTAATCTGAGCTCTGAATCCAATCTCGGACCTCAGAGCTGTGAGACAGCAACCCTGGCACTCCATTATTATAAATAATAAAATAAAATCCATTACAGTCTTTAGAGTAGCATTAAGCTTGGTGTTTGAGCTTTTGATTGTGTATGTAAAAATTAAGTAGAACGCAGTCCACATTTTCCTTTATCAGTAGTCAGAGGAGTACAGAAAATCTTTTTAATCAAACTGTATTAGTATTAGTATTAGTGTGGAAAAAGCAAAAATTCATACATACATATTAATGCTACATCAGGATCATTCTGTTTTTTTTTAGTAGGGATTTAAATGTAAGTAGTTCTCAGATCTCAAACATTCAAGCTACAAATTTTGAAACAGTGGCCCAGTTCATGCAAGAACCCTATCTTTCTCCTTCGTTTAATGTTCCCCTTTACCCAAGGCATGCCCCCTATTCACTTCCATACACTTTGATCTGTCATCTCTGAACTCCCACATTTCCAGCCTGATATCTTAATCTTTTTATTCTTTCCCCCAAAATGCAAACATGACTTCACATCTCTTAATAAAACGTGGTTAGATTACTCTTTTCACTTATTGTTGCCTTAAGCAAAATTGATTAAATTCATTGCTGTTGCAGCAAGAAAAGTCGGCAAACCATCATAAAAAATACACTAGGAACCCTTTTGACAGCACACATGCAGCTGTTTCCAGTTGTTAAAATTCTCAAGTCCTCCAGCACTATCACATTAATGAGGGAAATTAGAATAACACAAAAGCACCAGCACCTGCTTAGTCAGGTCCTACAAGTGAGAACAACCTGTAAAGGGTTGTGAAAATTGATTTTGGTATAGGCAAAGTTTATTTTAATCACTCTCACACACCTGCATGGCATTGCCTTCCCTCACAGCATGGTACGTCTTTCAGAACAAGACTGTATGCGTAGCCCAGGTGCTTTGTTTCTTTAATATGTAGCTCAATATGAGAAGATTTGCAACTTGAGTATATTTTATATTATACGATACAAACAAATTTCAGTTGTAATCAGGAGAATACATAAAAACTCATTTTAAAATCCATGTTTACATGATAACTAATTATAAAGAATAAACATTGTTAATAAACCTTTTGGTATAACTGAAAATGCAAATTAAGCATAAAAGACATGGTATGCAAAATGACGGTGGTGTGTTTTATTCCCTTCAGTGCAGGGATATTGCTTTCATAATCATCATTCTGCAATAGAGACTTTATTCCTTTCTTTGCTTTTTCAGAAATTGCTCTTCAGATACCCATCTCCAATCACAGGTTACTTACAAATCTAATAATCTCACAACACAACACAACAGAACACAACACAACACGCTCTCTTGGTATAGTCAAGTTGCTGTAAATTTACAGCAAAACCATTTTATTATTTTTGCTCTACATGATTAAGCAAATAGTGTGGTTTAGTTGGGTGAGAGTCTTTCTGTGTGCAACATCTAAAAAATGTGGATTATTCTCTGCCCTGTATGTTAACGACCTAGATGGTTAATATATAGTTATTTTTTACAGCACACTCTTCAGTGAAATTTTTTGTTTTATTCGACAGTAGAGGTACTAGTATAATCTTGCAGAAAGAAACAGTAGATAAGTGGTTAAGCCAGGTCAGAAGGACATAAACTCAAATCCCACCAATGCAAAGCCTCTGTGGTTGGACCTTGCGTTAGACCCTTAGCCTTCAACTGCTCAGCTGCATTCTGCCTTGGTTGCTTTGGATATTTATATTTGTAAATTTGTAGTCTATTACTGGAAACATTCATTTATTATACTATAAAGTACAATAAAGACCAGTAAATCCACAGATTAACCCTAACATTTAAACCACCTGCCTAATATTGTGTAGGTCCACCTTTTGCTCTGATTCATCAAGGCAGGGACTCCACAATTCCTTGAGTTTTTCATCATGTGCCTCAAACCATTCCTGAACAATTTTTGCAGTGTTGAAGGGAGCATTATCCTGCTAAAAGAGGCCACTTCCATTTGGGAATACTGTTGCCGTGAAGGGGTGTACTATGTTTCCATTTTTTACTAGGGGAAGAGATGGCACCAGGATGCATTATGGGAATAAGGCAAGCTAGCTGATGCAGCTGATAATGATGATGATTCATCAAATAGGGCCATCTACTTCCATCGTGCCCTGGTCCAGATCTCATATGCTCATTGTAGGAACTTTTGGTAGTGGACAGAGGTCAGCATGGGCACTCTGACTGGTCTACAGCTCTGGAGCGATATAAGCAGCAAGCTGTGATGTATTGTGTGTTTTGTCCCCTTTGTATCATGGCCAACATTATCTTTTTAAGCAATTTAAAAAGAGCTACTGTAGCTCTTCTGTGGGATCAGACCAGACAGGCTAGGCTTCGCTCCCCACACAGATCAATGAACCCTTGAGCACCCATCACCCTGATGCCGAGTCACCACTTGTCCTTCCTTGGAGCATTTTTGTTAGGTACTAACCACAGCATAATGGGAAAACACCACAAGACCTGCTGTTTTGAAGATGATCTAAGCCAGTTTTCTAGGAATCACAGTTTGGCCATCTTTTCTGTTTCCAACACATCAACTTAGAGAACTAACTTTTCAATTGCTTCTTAATATATCCCACCCCTTGACAGGTGCCACTGTAACAAGAAAATCTATGTTATTCACTTCACCTGTGAGTGGTTTTAAAAAAATATTTACTATATATTTAGTGTCACTCTTAAGAAATCAGTCTGAACTCAAAGGACATTCTAGTTGTCCAGCCTGCACCAGAAAGAGTATAAAAGACAAAATTAGCTCTCTGTTCAATCTTTTTAAACATGATTACTAATTATTGTACAGTGTTTAATGTCAGTGCTTCCCAGCTCCAGGTTTGTCAGTTCAATAGTTGGGTTACTATGTGTAAAGGAAATGGGATCACCACATTTCCATGTGCGTTTCCTTCAGCCTGGCTGTGTCAAATCTAAATGTTTGGCTATATCAAAATTTCTGCGTAATGTTTTTCAATGGGCTATCAACCAATCCGGGGTGTATTCTTATATATTCAATCAGTCATTCATGTATTCATGAATTACAAGAATTTTCAAGATAAACTGTAGCACTCTGCACACTGATGCTCTCATCTTGGAAATGCTATAAAAGAGAAACAAAATGGAGAGAAAAAGACAGAAAAAGAGAAAGGTATGGACAGAAATTTAGGACAATAGATAGAAAGAGAGATCAGCCTCAGTGGATCTGACTTGATGGTGCACCCTGACTCAAGCTGAAGGGTTTGTGTTATTCAAAATGCCTCCCATCTTTCCTCTTACCCAGGGCAGACAGTCCAAACCCATTAGACTGATTTTTACTGAGGATGTTTTCAGGCCTTGCCACCATCCACAGACTTCTCCTGCAATTTGCCCACAATCAATATATTTGTGTTTTTGTTAGACACTATGTCAGCCCAGCTGTGTATCCACCATGGGGCACTTTTGCACTACACCAAAGAGCCAGCAGCAGTTCCCTTTCAAATAATCCATTTTGGAGTCTGCGCTCATGTCTGGAGGCAATGCATTTACATGGCATAGCTACGTTTTATAATTAGCAGCGGGTGTTGTGAAGTACTTCAGGTTGTCATCATCAGCAGCGGGCGATTATCTGCACTTTCAAAGTCCTGAGCATCTATGGAGATTAACATACAGAGGAAGCCATCAAAATAGCAGAACAGTGTAGTGTCAGGACGATGCCAACAGAGAAGCTAATATTCTGTAGATTTGTTTTAACTTTGCAATTATTATCATCCTAGAGGGAATTGCACTAGAGAATTTTGCCTTCTTCCAAGTGCTAAACAAATGAGAATGAGAATGCTGCCAAGTGAAAATTAGGCCTGGGCTCGGAGATACTGTCCAAAGCAAAGCTACACCATAATAAAATAATGAAACATTACAGACCTGTGGGTTCTTCAAAACACAGAGCCTCTTGCTGATAGTCAATGTACTACAGAATCATATCCTTACATGAAAAATGTATCTTTGCTGACCTTGTGTAAAAAATAACCTTACTGACCTTGGCCTTATACCAAGCAACTGCTGATGTCCACAGAGAAAAAAACAGAGATAAGGTCAGAGAGGTAACAGAAGATGAAGGCTAATATTTGAGTTTCTGTACACAATCCGCTATACAACAGTATATATCAGACATGACTGGTGGATTTAAGAGATCTTTGGATGCAATGATCTCGAAAACCAAAAATCTGACTCCTTCTAAGACACAGATTCAATCGATTGACTGTGTATACTGACTGAACTCTGAGCTTATTATACCCAGCAGGCAGGTCTCTGCTTTTGCCTCAGCTCATAGTTGCACAAGCAACAAGTCCTTGAATTACAAATGATGGCTTTTTGAAGATGAACAGATTAAAATCTGAATCTGTGGGAATTGATCTGGGTTTATCCACCTCCGTTACTGTTGTTGGGCTACATCAGTTATTCACTACTATGTTTCAGAAGAAAAATAAAGAGTGATGTGGAATTAAGATTTTGATGAAAATGAATATGTTTCATGGTAGAAGCTCAGAAAATTGAAAATAAAATAGTTAAGACTAATAAATATATATAAGTTCAGGAATAATATATAAAGGTCAGGAAGTTGGCTCCCATCAACTTAATTAGTTAAAAAAATGGTAAAATGTCAGGTAATTGTCACTATTGTTCATGCTATACCCGGATTTTAAAAAATATATATATATATATATATATATATATATATATATATATATATATATATATATATATATATACATATATATATATATATATATATATGTGTGTGTGTGTGTGTGTGTGCGCATATCATATCTATTGGTTTCTCATATTTTTCTTTAAAATATTTTTATATTTTATTATTCTGGTAGTTTTTTATATTTCTATCTCAAATCACTATTTTATTTATATCCTTTTTTTTTTTTTTTTACATTCTTCTCTGTAACAAGGACAGACGAAAAAAGCATTTCACTACATGTCGTAGTGAAAAATTTGAATTTGAATAAAAAATATTTTAGGAGACGATGTGTATAAAAATATGAGATTGATTAAAATGTAATATAAAAAAAAACTCTATTATTGACTTAGTTCTAGACAGGTAGTCAATTTGGATGGTTTATAACCTTATGTAATTTCCCATCTGTAATACGATCAAAGGAAGAAGATGATTTGCATTTCTTTTTAATACCTTTAAAAAGTTTATTACAACTTTATTTACTAAAATCCAATAGTCCTATAAGCCAATTTCTGCTATGTTTATATATTAATACACAGATTGTGTGTGTGCGTGTGTGTGTGTGTGTGTGTGTGTGTGTGTGTGTGTGTGTGTTTTAGCCAATTTTATTGTGGCTGATCTTTAATAAACATATAATACAGGTCACATATTAAAATGATGCACGGCTTGTTTTCAATGCGGAATAGTTTTTAACTTGACCTCATTTTCATCATATGTCCCTACCGATGTTCAAGACACCAGAGTGTGATAAAGCCAGATCATCTATTGTCTTCGTCTATCTGAACAGAATGTCTGTTTTTATGTCTTAAGGAAAAGAATGTTTTTTCTTTTTTTGAGGATGGAAGTCAGGATGCATTCTTTTTAGTGAAATGTCCTAGGATGATTGTAGATTCTCCCATAAAATTAAGGACTTATTTTTAAAGCCTTTGGCCAGCAATACACTGCTGTCAACAGAAGCCATGAAAATAATTCATTATAAACTCATTGATGGAGGAATATGAATTCAGTGACGTGTGACAATCACTGGCTAAGTGGTACCAAGGACAATGTAACACACACTCACACACGCGCACACACACACACACACACACACACACACACACACACACACACACACACACACACACACACACACTTACTTCAGTCCACTTCACCAAGCTTCATATCTTGATGATTTATTTTATCATGGAGAAACTGAAGGACACTAAGGACAAAATCATGTGATTGTGAGATTGATCTTAGCAAAAAGAGAATAAGCAAGAGTCATCAAATGCAACATGAAAGTCTGTATAATGCAGAGACAAAAATGGAAAAAAAAACTCATTCATGGAGTGGGAGAGAAATCAGTGTCCATTTCTGCTCTGTTAATGGTCCTCAACCTGATTAGATTTCTCAGATGGAGTACATTCAGATTGTTGATGGGCAAAGATACATAATTTCTCACACACCTCTAGATCAATCACTTTGTGTTTTTATTGCAAGCCAGATAGAATATGCATTGATATATGCATAGGCACTGTATATATATATATTATAGGATGAGTTCCTACAAGATACGGTATCATATTTCCCATGGCTTTACTCAAATTCCCAACTCCCTACCTCACTTACTTTAAAGCACCTTTTTCTTTTTAAAGCCAATGAATAATGTTTCAAACCATTTTCACTTCATTTTCACTTCATTTTCACATTTTCTGTTCACCGCAGAAATTTTCCCTCCAAAATCTGAATTGCAAATAATGAAGTACTGGATGAGTGCCAAGCTTCATCAATTTCAGGTGAAGACACTAGCCCTCATATTGAACTGATTTGATCAAGTTGCACATCATCTCCTTGTAACCAACTCTTCAGTCAGCCTATCTATCAACTTCCAGTGGGTTCACACCCAGACTGATTTATGATGTGTTTCGTGGCGAGCCTCCTGCTGTAGCTAATAATGCTATCTCTACCCTGTAACACCAGCCTCAATAATCTCTTATTCAATGCACAGCATATGACACAGCTTCGATTGTAGGAGATTGAAAAACTTGTTTACGTCTCAGGGTAGAAGTGGAGGTGTATCTTCTTGTATAGAACAGATGAGCTGCACCAAGGAAATGATCCCAACTGAAATGGTTCCTTCGTGCATGAACAAGTAATATGGAGTGTGAAGATAGAGAGATGTAATCAAAGAAACAATGCAGCCTTCATATCAAAATCAGAAACATTCATTAACAACATAATTAGCTTTTAGAAAATGGTAATTAAATGAGGACTATGTAATATCACAAGTGTCTAATCAAGTGTCTATCTTGGAATTATGTGTACATGCATCACAATATATGGAACATCCTGCTAGTTGTGTTAAACAATTCTGGGAATGATAATTATAATTATAATAATAGAAATAATAATAATAATAATTCATCTTCTAAAAATATATATGATATATATATTATAGTATATATTATTTTATATTATAATTAAAATTTATATTTTAAAAAAAATTATAATTAATATATAAGTATTAAATATATATTATAAAAAAAAAAAAAATATATATATATATATATATATATATATATATATATATATTTTATATTATATATATATATATATATATATATATATATATAAATTAAATGTGTACTTTTAGAAGCGTTTTGTTATCAAATTGAACAGATGTAACAACAACAAAACAACAATAATAATAATTTTACATTTTATAATAATTAATAATAATGATTATTATTATTTGCATAGTTTTTCCCTAGTATAATAAGAACAATAATTTTAATGATAGCGATACTACTACTACTACTACTACTACTACTACTACTACTAATAATAATAATAATAATAATAATAATAATAATAATGGCTATTATTATAATAATAATTGTTGTTGTTTTTGTTATTAAAATTATTATTATACATGGGAAAATACAATGCAACATTTCTCTAATTTCCTTTTTGCAGACTTGTTTCCAATTTTCTGGCCCAGAAACTCTACAACTCTACCAACAATGAGAATTAAATAAAAAATTCTTTCATCTATTCCTTTTTTTATTTTTTATATATATAAAAAAGCAGCGGGGGGGCACGGTGGCTTAGTGGTTAGCACGTTTGCCTCACATCTCCAGGGTTGGGGGTTCGATTCCCACCTCCGCCATGTGTGTGTGGAGTTTGCATGTTCTCCCCGTGCCTCGGCGGTTTCCTCCGGGTACTCCGGTTTCCTCCCCCGGTCCAAAGACATGCATTGTAGGTTGATTGGCATCTCTAAATTGTCGTGTGTGTGTGTGTGTGTGTGTGTGTGTGTGTGTGTGTGTGTGCGTGCCCTGCGATGGGTTGGCACTCCGTCCAGGGTGTATCCTGCCTTGATGCCCAATGATGCCTGAGATAGGCACAGGCTCCCCGTGACCCGAGAGTAGATCGGATAAGCGGTAGACAATGAATGAATGAATGAATGAATGAATAAAAAATCAGCTTTTTTCTTAACGTAGACAGTTTCACCAAGCAGGTTGAGTCAGCGGGTTGAAAGGGGAAGGCTTGAAGCTTGTCAGGTTTTTTTTTTTTTTACTGCAAATGTAATTCATCTCACTAAAAACAGATAAATGATAATTGCATATTTAATTAGTCTTTTTCCTAGAATATTTATACTACACATATGAGAATGCATATATACATTAAGCATATTATACTGTACATGTACCACTCTGCAGGGACACTAGTGTCTACCCAGTCTAACCAGTGTTTCATGATCCAGTTTTAAGCTGTTATCAGCAGCATATTACAAATTTGTGTTTTGCACCATACCTGTCTGCTGATTTGTATTAGTTTAATAAACTGCTTGCAATTTCATATAAACTCTGTCACTTCATAATGACAGTGTGTAAATGCTTAAAAAAGAGAAGGGCAGGGTGTTTATAGGCTGTGCATTGAGGAATATTACTCCATTACCATGTCTGTCTGTAGTGCTGAATCTCATCTTACCTCTAATTTTCACTTCTAGTTCATGCTGAGATTGTGTTTGTGTGCACATCAATAGGCTCACAGCCCATAGCTTGTGTTCAGCCAGAAAGCAGAGCCACATATTAAACAGTGCTAAATAAATAAGAAAGTGGAGAGCACTAATCCCTACAGACATAGCAAGTCAGGCTAGTAAACATCTTTGAGGGAAACTGTGTATAAATCATGCTGAACTGGCTTCTAGGGAATAATACCTACAAAAAAAAAAGGATTGCCAGTTCAGCTCATGCTGCTACAGCCACAATTACTGGAGGTGTAAAATCACCTTGAAGTAAAGAATACACTCAACATCTATTTCATTAATGTTAAACAAACAGAATGGAGAAAAATGGAGCCTGGCGATAAAATGCATCCTGGGTAATCCAGTTGTAAGTGGACAGTGCTAAGTACAGGTGAATGGGGTCCAGTGTGTCTTGAAGATGCATTGCGATCCAAACACAGGGTGCTTATTGTAATATAACATTTGTAGTGTGTATTCAAAGAAGTGTCCCAGTGCATCTCACGGCAGAGCCAGGAAAGATAAGACAGTCTCTCTAGGAAGACAGTAGGACAGAAAGTTATCCAAAACCCTTGTGTTAGGTTTCGGAAAACATATAAAATCAGAAAACTAGCTCAGAACACTTAAACCTCCTTTTTTACATTTATGGCATTTGTTAGAAACCCTTATTTAGAACAGTTTTACAGAAGTGAAAGGTACAATTTACACTTTTTTTTGTTTAAGTACAACTGAGCAGTTGAGGGTTAAGGGCATTGCTTAAGGGCCCAGCAGTGGCAGGTTGGCAGTGCTGGGATTTGAATGAACAACCAGCCGATCTCTAGCACCATGCCTTATCCACTGAGCCAACCTTGCCATTTTTACATGCTGCATTTTTTCTATGTGATAATCACATGCTCCATGAATGGGTAATCCGTCTTTTTAAAGCAGAGGGAACTCAAAAAATAGGTCACACTTGCTGTCATATGCATGGTAAAATCATGCTTGGAAATAGAATTACACTATGGTTTCATGATCTAGATTTTTGTAAGAGCATGAAAAACTTACAAATTTATATAAAAGATTGCCTCCAATTTATATAAAAGGTTATCTTTTGTAGGCAATCTTATAAAAGAAGTGCAAAAAAGTGCAGTACTTCCCAGTTTGACCACGGGATTTACCTTTGAGCACCAATTATTACATCTGTGTGTTTGGTCTTAGAATTCCAACCACCTGGATCTCTGAACGTTAGTCATGTGCTTAATGGACTGACATCATTTCAAACTCAGTCAAGTCCCTACCATTGCCAGATGAAGATGCCTGAAAGATTTGGACATTTAGGGTGATCTCCAAATAAAAACTATGCAGCATTTGGCAGATCAACTTACATTCATCTCATGTTTACGTAAATGAGCAATTTATGCTCAAGGACCCAGCAGTGGCTGCTTGGTGGTCTTGGGATTTGAACTCACTTCTCTTCCCCACTTCACAATCATTGGATAAGCTAAACCAACTGAGGCTATGACCAAAATGTCTGTAGAAGCAAACTGGACAACATGGCTGGACATTCAGCATGATCTCAGTAAGTCAAAGCCCTCTTCCCCCTGATGTAACAACTGACTAGACTAAAGTCACTTCAAGGATCAGGGCCAACCAAAGATGCACCTTCAGAGCATAACTTTAAAGTCTGTCTATAGACCTTTTTCAATGCTGGAATGGTATTTAAGCTACAATTAATTTGTTAAAACGATCCACTTCATTGCCCTCTTTTGCATATATTCTTTGTTTATGTCTGACTTCATTCTGCTCAACTACACCCTATCACCATATATGTTTAAACTGATGCACACATTTTATGATAATCAAACTCTGCTTGTTTTACTTGTGCATGTTTCACTTGTCACTTTGTCTCATATTCTAAAAAAACTATCAACAGATTCACTTAAATCACAAAATCAGATATCCTACAGATAATTGGATATACATATCTAATCTAGCCATGGGGGTCACAGTCCAGTGACTTCTGTGCCGGTCCCAAGCCCGGATAAATAGAGAGGGTTGCGTCAGGAAGGGCATCCGGCGTAAAACATTGCCAAATTTAACCATGCGAATCGTCAGTACGAATTTCATACCGGATCGGTCGAGGCCCGGGTTAACAACGACCGCCATCGGCGCCGTTGACCTACAGGGCGCCGGTGGAAATTGGGCTACTGTTGGTCGAAGAAGTAGAGGAGGGAGGAGAGTGCGCAGACAGAGAGAGAAGAGGTAAGGTAAGAGTGTAGGACTGAGAATAGGAACTCTGAATGTTGGTACTATGACAGGGAAAGGTAGAGAGCTGGCTGATGTGATGGAGAGGAGGAAGGTGGATATACTGTGTGTACAGGAGACCAGGTGGAAGGGTAGCAAGGCTCGTAGTATAGGAGCAGGATTCAAGCTGTTTTATTATGGTGTGGATAGTAAGAGAAATGGGGTAGGTGTGGTCCTGAAGGAGGAGTTTGTGAGGAATGTCCTGGAGGTGAAGAGAGTGTCAGACAGGGTGATGAGTCTGAAGTTAGAGTTTGAAGGGGTGATGTTGAATGTTGTTAGTGGTTATGCCCCACAGGTAGGTTGTGAGTTAGAGGAGAAAGAGAGATTCTGGAGTGAATTAGATGAGGTGATGGAGAGTATTCCCACGGGTGAGAGAGTGGTGATAGGAGCGGATTTTAATGGACATGTTGGCGAGGGGAACACAGGTGATGAGGAGGTGATGGGCAAGTTTGGAGTTAAGGAAAGGAACCTTGAAGGACAGATGGTAGTGGACTTTGCTAAGAGGATGGACATGGGGGTGGTTAACACTTATTTTCAGAAGAGGGAGGAGCATAGAGTGACTTACAAGAGTGGAGTTAGGAGAACACAGGTAGACTACATTCTATGTAGAAGAGGCAATCTGAAAGAGATTAGTGACTGTAAAGTGGTAGTGGGAGAGAGTGTAGCCAGACAGCATAGGATGGTGGTGTGTAGGATGACTTTGATGGTCTGTAAGACGAAGAGGTCAAAGATAGAGAAGAAAACCAAGTGGTGGAAGCTGAAAAAGGAGGAATGTTGTGAGGAATTTAGACAGAAGTTGAGGCAGGCTCTGGGTGGTCAGGTAGTGCTGCCAGATGACTGGGAAACTACAGCAGAAGTGATCAGGGAGACAGGGAGAAAGGTGCTGGGTGTGTCATCTGGAAGGAGGAAAGAAGATAAGGAGACTTGGTGGTGGAATGAGGAAGTTCAGGATAGTATCCAGAGGAAGAGGTTAGCCAAGAAGAAGTGGGACATGGACAGGACTGAAGAGAATAGACAGGAATACAAGGAGTTACACCGCAGAGTGAAGAGGAAGGTGTCTAAGGCCAAGCAGAAGGCATATGAAGAGTTGTACACTAGGTTAGACACTAGAGAAGGAGAGAAGGACTTGTACAGGTTAGCTAGGCAGAGGGATCGAGATGGGAAGGATGTGCAGCAAGTTAGAGTTATTAAGGATAGAGATGGAAGGGTGCTCACAAGTGAGGAGAGTGTACAGAGGAGATGGAAGGAATACTTTGAGGAGCTGATGAATGAGGAAAATGAGAGGGAAAAAAGAGTAGAAGGGGTGAACTCTGTGGAACAGAAAGTAGATAAGATTAGAAAGGATGAAGTCAGGAAGGCTTTGAAGAGGATGAAAAGTGGGAAGGCAGTTGGTCCTGATGACATTCCGGTGGAGGTCTGGAAGTGTCTGGGAGAGGCAGCAGTGGAATTTTTAGCTAATTTGTTCAACAGGGTTTTAGAGAGTGAGAGGATGCCTGAGGAATGGAGAAGAAGTGTGTTAGTGCCGATATTTAAGAATAAGGGTGACGTGCAGAGTTGCAGTAACTATAGGGGGATAAAGTTGATGAGCCATACAATGAAAGTATGGGAAAGAGTAGTGGAAGCTAGGTTAAGGACGGTAGTGGAAATTTGTGAGCAGCAGTATGGCTTCATGCCCAGAAAGAGCACAACGGATGCAATTTTTGCTCTGAGAATTTTGATGGAGAAGTATAGGGATGGTCAGAGGGAGTTGCACTGTGTGTTTGTAGACTTGGAGAAAGCGTATGACAGGGTGCCAAGAGAAGAGCTGTGGTACTGTATGAGGAAGTCAGGAGTAGCAGAGAAGTATGTCAGAGTGGTGCAGGACATGTATGAGAGGAGCAGGACAGTGGTGAGGTGTGCTGTAGGTCAGACAGAGGAGTTCAATGTGGAGGTGGGACTGCATCAGGGATCAGCTCTGAGCCCCTTCCTGTTTGCTATAGTGATGGACCAGTTGTCAGAGGAGGTCAGACAGGAGTCTCCTTGGACAATGATGTTTGCAGATGACATTGTGATCTGTAGTGAGAGCAGGGAGCAGGTGGAGGAAAACCTGGAGAGGTGGAGGTTTGCGCTGGAGAGAAGAGGAATGAAGGTCAGTCGTAGTAAGACTGAGTACATGTGTGTGAATGAAAGGGAGGGAAGTGGAACAGTAAGGTTACAGGGTGAAGAGGTGAAGAAGGTACAGGAGTTTAAGTACTTGGGGTCAACAGTCCAGAGTAATGGAGAGTGTGGGAAAGAGGTAAAGAAGCGAGTGCAGGCAGGTTGGAATGGGTGGAGAAAGGTGTCGGGAGTTCTGTGTGATCAGAAAATATCAGCGAGAATCAAGGGGAAGGTGTACAGGACAGTGGTGAGACCGGCCATGCTGTATGGTTTAGAGACAATGTCACTGAGGAAGAGACAGGAGTCAGAGCTCGAGGTAGCAGAGCTGAAGATGTTGAGGTTCTCTTTGGGAGTGACAAGATTGGACAGGATTAGGAATGAGTACATCAGAGGGACAGCTCATGTTGGACGTTTGGGGGACAAAGTTAGGGAGGCCAGATTAAGATGGTTTGGACATGTTCAGAGGAGGGACAGTGAGTATATTGGTAGGAGAATGTTGGACATGGAGCTGCCAGGCAGGAGGCAAAGAGGAAGGCCAAAGAAGAGGTATATGGATGGAATAAATGAGGATATGAAGTTAGTGGGTGCAAGGGTTGAGGATGCAGAAGATAGGGATAGGTGGAGAGAGATGATTCGCTGTGGCGACCCCTGAAGGGAAAAGCCGAAAGAAGAAGAAGAATTGGATATACATATCTGTAGGATACATATACAGTAATAACATTCATTCATTGTCTACCGCTTATCCGATCTGTACTCGGGTCACAGGGAGCCTGTGCCTATCTCAGGCATCAAGGCAGGATACACCCTGGACAGAGTGCCAACCCATCACACACACCCTCACACAATACGGGCAATTTAGAGATGCCGATCAACCTACAATGCATGTCTTTGGACCGGGGGAGGAAACCCCCGAGGCACAGGGAGAACATGCAAACTCCACACACACAGCGGAGGTGGGAATCGAACCCCCAACCATGGAGGTGTGAGGCAAACATGCTAACCACTAAGCCACTAAGCATGCCCCCTTACAGTAATAACAAATTATTACTATTTCTTTTCTTGATTATGCATTATTTTGGTCATTATTGTGCCCAGGTGCCTTTTAATAAACTTGTTGGTATTATTATTCAATAATAATAATAATAATAATAAAATTTAATTTAATAGTAATAATGTACCCACCTCACCTACTCTGCACCAATCAACTGCACCATTGACCTAACAGGAAAATACCTAATAATTTTGAGACTGGTTAGAAATTGTGCTGAAATTTGAGTTCTCCACCTCTATGCGTCTAGTATAAAGGCAATGCTATAACTGTGGAGATGAAAGCAGCTGCTTTTCACAGCTTCTTTCATCATCTAATCTCCTGCTCATTTATAACTTTCTTTAGAAAATCATGTGATCAAAATATTTGAAACAGTCTGCTCAGGTACAGGACACTGGATTCCCAGGATTCCTTCAACAACATTTACATTTCTGGCATTTGGCAGATGCTCTTATCCAGAGCAACATATAAAAGTGCTTTAAAGTCTCTATCAATGAATACATTAACACTGGTTCAATAGGACACCGACTTATAATACCACTAGCCTAAAAACTGAGTTGGGTATTTTTATTTAATTTTTTTGTATATACAACCTAACAATACATTAAAACAGCAGTGAAAGTCACTTATTTAATATTAACCTCTTTTGACCTGTACCTGTATGGTTTTATACACTGAGCTGCAACCACCTGATGATGATTTACTTTGGTTGCGCCTATTAAAGTGGCCAGTGAGTCTGAAAAGGTTATTTTTAGGACAAATATATTATCAACAGATTTTTGGTCATGTCTATGCTCTATTTATTTGCTGTTTGTTATATTTCTGTCCATGCATCTTACCATTATTAAATGGGTTCCATTCTCTGCCTGGGAACTAGCACATTAATTAGCCTCCTACAAAATGAAAATTATGCTGATGTTCCTAAGTTGTCTACTAGATGTTTAAACAATGAAGCACAATAAAATAAAAATTAGGCCTTTTTAGTTAGTGTCATGAAATTGACAATGTCATGCTGCATTTGACTATGGAAAAAATCATTTTCAACTCTCAACTAAGACAATTTGACGCTGAGTGGCACTGAATCCGTATATATTCCTAAATTATCTGAACTGCATTAAGGAACAATCCAGTTTACACTATAAAATATACAATAATTCTAACCATAATCCAGTGTACAATCTACAACAATTAGATTGCTATAAGTCCATTGCAAATTTTACAGACTAGATTGCTAATACTGTACAGAGATGAACAAAGCAGACATGATGAAAGATCCAGCAGCTCCATGCCATGGTGGCACCAGCTGCATGCAGTAAGAGCCTCATGCTGATGTAGTAAAGGCTTATAATGGGTGTCCTAATAGAGACTCTTTTCCTGAGTGAACATACATGCTGGGAGAGAGCCTGTTAGACAATAAAGTGCCAATTTCCAATATGTCCCCATTCAATATTGGAACTGTATGTTCACTGCCTCTCTGGTATTCCGATTCATTAGCAAGCAGTGTTGTTTGAGTAAGGGAGCAGTGGCTGGCAAGCTTACACTGATTCGTGCATTGTCTAGACTATTTGGTAAGATAATCGAGAATGGCATCAAAAGTGCACACTTCCTTCCACAGAAAACAGTTATGACATTGTCTTTGAGTGGAAAATCTGAGGTTTTTACTGATTTAGTTGCAAAAGAATGACATTAAAATTAAATATTTTGTCACATTGTTAAGTGATTCCAAGTGATGCAACAGAAACAAAAGCTCACCCTATCTTTGGGAGATTGCAGGTTGAATCTCAACGATGTCACAGCCATCTATGGCTGGGATCCAAAGAAGCAAAACTGGCCTGGGTGGGAGGGATGGTATCTGTCAATCACCAGTTAGCAGACTTTATACAAAAATTATAGTATGTTATATTATAGAGATAGTATGTCTGGTTTAAATCTCATTTATTAGATCATTTTTTAATTTGTTAAGTTAAAAAGTACAATATGGTGTACCTCAAGCCTCTGTTCTAGGCCTTTTATTATTCCTCGTTTATATTGTCAGGCAGCAGAGTTGGCTGTAGTAGTAAGTGAATGCTTTTGTAATTGTGATTTTTTTTAACAGAAGACAGGAACGCAAATTCAAAATATGACACAATAACAGGCAGGGGTCTGGAGATCAGCAAACAGACAAAGAGACAAAAAACAGAATCCAAAAACTTGCTTCTTATGTTTGTTACTCTGGATTCTGTTTTCTTGTTTGGCATGTCAGGCTGGGGGGAAAAAACATGGTACTTTGAATTGTGTAACTGTTGAGAATGTGTACTGCCTAAGTAATAAGTGTGCATCAAGGTACATGATGATTGTTGATTCATCCTTAGACTATGGTGGCTATTTTCTGGAGCCCATATCTACAGTTAGGGTCACTGATGCTATGGATACTTATCAGTGCAGCATTTCTAAAACTGTACATTATTTTCACAAAGGATGGAACAAGCTTACTTTTATGTAGAAAAAAAAAATAAACAGGGGTCAGGCAGATAGAGCTGAGTAAAAAAAAAAAATCAATCAAGACAAGAAACAAAAGTCAAACCAGAATGGGAACTGAGAAAATAATGCTCATATTTGCACATATAAATGACAAAACTGGGAAAGGATGTAGGTGTAGATAAATTGCTTCAGTCAGTATATGAGTATTTGTTGGGTTAACTAAAGGTATTAATAGATTTAATTATATCTTTATCTTGATGACTAATTTTCATGATAAATATGCAGTATGTGTATTGCTTACAAGTATAAAAAGATCTAAAGTTGAAAAGTTTTAGAAGTGTTGACCTTATACAATCAAAACTCTATTACTAATGCAATGAAATTGCAAAACTGTCACATAGAAATGTTTAATTCCAAGGTACCTGTATGTTTGCTTGACGTATATACCATATTGTCTGACTGGTGCATATGGCACTTCATGTTATGCAGTGCTTTAATAGAGAGTTTACTGTGTAAGGATTGAAACTAAAATGCTATTTTCACTGTAGTACATACACTTAAAACCTTGAAGATTGTAGGGCAGTGGTGAGAACCCATTGTATTGTGTGATTTGCACATCACTGCAGATTTTTTAGCTGACAACAAAGCCTATCATTGGAATGTTCCTTCATGAGCTGTTGAAGGAAGGCAACATAGATTTTCTTTCAACTCCAAATGCTGTTTCAGACAATGCCTGCCAAGGCCAGTCATTCATTGAAGGAAACAAGTGAAAACTGTAACACTCGTCAGCCATCAAAGAAGTACAGAGAAGTGTCCTTTTTCTCCCCTCTATGCCCCTCATCTTATTCCAGCAACTACAGTAGAACATGAAGAGAACAGCCTGCGGCAAAATGTGCTCAAACAATTGTTACTTAACTTCTAGTAATAACCAGAGACAAGGAACATGCCCTATATTTTTCAGTATGTGTGTTGCTACACATATATGTATTAAATCTTTATGTTGCTTCAGTTAAAAGGAAAAGAAATCTGATTTGTTTGTAAAGGCTAGATACGGTGTGATCATGATAGGAGCAATTTTCAAGGTTTCATGTCAGTGTAGGATTTTGGTCGTTCAGCCCCAAAAGAGAAAGAATTATTTCCTATATATATATGTATTGGCCATGAACTTTAAACAGGTTATTTAGTAGTCATTAAATAGTCACACAACAAATGTATATTTATTTTAACTTTATTTTTAAAAAGTCATGTTCATTCATGTTGACTATGGCTTAAGTGATTTCCAAGTCATAATAATCCAGATATAATAACACATTGCTTACAAAAACAATCTATGAATCACCTTAGAGACCAGCCTACACATTCATACCTGTGTTCTCAATATAAGCCAGGACACAGGTAGAGAGGATATCACCACTGTACTCAGGGAGTCAGGGTCACATGAGAGGGATTTGGACAAATGAGAAGGATTCAGACAGAGATTGAGGTGGACATGGAAAACTGTACATCTCTGCCAACAGAGAGATAACACCACTATCCACCAGTACTACAACGATTTGCTCTGTTTAGTTCTTAGTGCTAGGTTCTGTATTGAGAACTAAGGTTCTTACAATGACCCAAGACCTACAGTACTGAAATTATCAGAGTTAGTAATTTAGAATAAAGTATTCAGGGCCCCATTCTAAAAATACTGAGAGTAGACAGGCTACATATATATATATATATATATATATATATATATATATATATATATATATATATATATATATATATATATATATATATATATACAATTTCACAATTTATATACACATATATATCACATAATACTTATATACACATAACACCAAAACGACAGAGGCAGTATTTCAGCATTTCCACCCAAGAATCAGATCTCTCTACTAGTGTAGAAAATGCTTTAATTTAATGAGCTTTATTTGGCAAAGACAAACTGAATGTGATGCCAAATAAAAAGAGCATTTTGGACACAAGATTTTGGACCATGGCTATAGAGATTTTTGTAACATTTTTTGGAGCATGGGTTCTGACTCTTTCAGTCACAAGAGCAATAGCGATGTCAGGCACTGATGTTGGGTGAAGAGTCCTGGCATGTTGTCTGTGTTTTCATCCCAAAGCTTTTCAGGGGGTTGAGGTCAGTGCTTCCTTCTCAACCTCTGGCAAACCACGAGTGCGTCTCAATCAGCTCCCCAGATCAGTAGTCATGGCACTGATCAGTGAGTCAGCCATTTTAAGGGCTGTCTCAATTGCTAATTCCTTCCAGTGCACTGGAACCAGGAAAACACTAGAGAGCATCAAGTTTCACTTTGGTTCCTTAATGGAAATGACATCATATTTTCTGAAGCCTCTTGAAAAAAACCTCTCAGCTAACTTGGTCTACAAATGTAAGTAATTTGTTATTGTTGTTGTAGCTCTTACATGAAATCTCTAATTTTATCTGACATTCTACATACTTTGTTTGAATCTTATGACTTTATTTAATGTGTTAAATTATTTAAAAAATAAAATAATATACAATCCTACTATTGTTATGCTGGAACAGGTTTGGACTTATTCCCTTCAGGGAAAGAACATTTTAATATTACAGCAAGCAAAAAGATTATAAACAGTTCTGTGCTTCAGTTTCATGAAGTTAACAGAAGGATGTGATGGTAAGGTGTTCACATAATTTTGGCTGTATCGTGTAGGATATTTTCCCTGACATTTGTTCACCACAAATAGCCAGTCATTTGAATGAAAACCTTATTAAAATGCTGATGTGCCCTTATACCTGTCAGAACAGCTTAATCACCACAACACTGCAAGATAGTGTTGCTGGGAATCTCAAATACAGCCTGAGGGCATCATCACCAACATCATAAAGCAAGCAGGCACTCTCTATGTCACTCAATAGCATATTCATCCACATATGCAGTGGACTTTAGGGGGAAAAAGCCCACAATATTCATTCATTCATTCATTCATTGTCTACCGCATATCCTAATCTATCTCAGGCGTCATTGGGCATCAAGGCAGGATACACCCTGGACAGAGTGCCAACCCATCGCAGGGCACACACACACTCTCATTCACACACTACGGACAATTTAGAGATGCCAATCATGTCTTTGGACCAGTGGAGGAAACCAGAGTACCCGGAGGAAACCCCCAAGGCATGGTGAGAACATGCAAACTCCACAAACACATGGCAGAGGCATGGAGGAATCGAACCCCCAACCCTGGAGGTGTGAGGCAAACGTGCTAACCACCAAGCCACCATGCCCCCCTAAGCCCACAACTGTAAATAGTAAAACTAGGTCCAGATTGGGGCTGTATGCAAATTTAAAAACTTTACTTGGAATGAACAGGATAATGTTTTCCTAACAGATATTAAATACTCTATCTGTATACAAATGTCTGTATATTTATTTCAGCTAATATATAGATATGTAAGATGTTGCTCTAATATACTTGTGGCTTGTATAAAGCTTGAATACAGACCACTTTATTTAACGTGACTCAAAATTGCTGCAAAATGCTTTTACAGCACGCTTTTAGTCATTCTTAGTAACTGCCTGGTCAGGTTTGTGGTGATATCAATAAAATAGAACCAACTAAAATGTCAAGGGCAGGTACAAGAAATGTTTTTTTTTAAATCTCTATAAAATTATGCAAGAGCAAAACATGAATAAATGTTGTAAATGCTTGAACTGAATATTGCATTACGTTTTGTTACTGTTGTACAGAATTGAAAGAATTTATTCTGTTCTTCCTGGGATCTGACAGAAATTCAGATGAAGCAACTTCATGTTGAACATGTGGAATATTTGTCAGTGAGATTTTACTTAGCTTGCTCAAAAGCAATAAATTAAAATTAAAATTTAATGATTATATATTTCAGTAAATCTCTTTTGTGAAAATGGCCATTGGTAAAAGCACTACACAAATAAAATTGAATTGAAATGAATATTCCAAATATTTCATAGGGGTTAATATGTTCAGGTGACATGGTTCAATGAAAAATGTACATGTATCATTCATAACCTGTAATGTCCCATGGAAAAGGATGTTTCAGGTTTATGCCATGAAATGAATTTTCTCATTAATGCAAAACAACTGTGAATTATTGGAAAAATTATTATGACTATATTTCAAGGTAATGTGTAGTTATAGTGGAAACAAAGACACACAAAGGTTGTGAAGAACCTTTTTTGTAAAAAAAAAAAATGTGTGTGTGTGTGTTTATAAAACATAAGGGTAAAACACATTCATTCATTCACCGCTTATCAGATCTATACTCGGGTCACAGGGAGCCTGTGCCTATCTCAGGTGTCATTGGGCATCAAGGCAGGATACACCCTTGATGGAGTGCCAACCCATCGCAGGGCACACACACACTCTCATTCACTCACACAATCACACACTACGGACAATTTAGAGATGCCAATTAACCTACAATGCATGTCTTTGGACTGGGGGAGGAAACCGGAGTACCCGGAGGAAACCCCCGAGGCACGGGGAGAACATGCAAACTCCAGTAAAACACATTTAAATTTTAATTTATATTTTATATATGAAAGATAACTTACTGGTTCTGAATTTGTTGCCTGTATATACAGTATGTTTCTTTGTGTAAGTAAACACCTTTGTGTAACAAACTGACTAAATGACAAATTTGTCACAGACAGATTGGACATTTCCACCAAAAGGGCGATCTAGCAGGTCTATTTCCATGTCATTGTTTGTTTCTCCACATGTGCTTTGCCCCACCCGATCCATTGTTCTGCTTTTCTCACCTTTTTTGCCCTCAACCGTTTCCCATGTTCACTTGATTACATGCCCTATATGTACTTGTCGATTTGTGTCTGCCTTTGCTGAGACTTTATTGTGTTGAAGTGTGACACCCTCTTAAGTGTCTGTGTTCTTTTGAGTTACTTCAGTGTTGCTTTTCGAGTTTTGTCTGTTTTATGTGTTTTATCCTGCATTTGGGTTGAGATTGTTCTGTTTTCCCTTTTTTAGTTAAATACTTCTAAAGCTACAGTTTTTGTACCTTTAAACGTTGTAGAGCAATGTACAAAAGTGATTTGAAGGAAAGAAATGTACCCTGGTGTAATTATTGCCATAACTCTTGAAAACAGGAACATTACAGATTGAGGACATGTGCTGAGAGAGAAATAAATCAATTTCCATTAAACACAATTTTCAGTAATTGTATGTCAAGAGAAAATTCAGAGTGCATCTAGCATTAAATGTTTAGCTAATAAAACATCAGTGAGTGCTAGCAGCACTTCAAGGCACACATGAGACACTTGGACACACACTGCCTGACAAAAAGACAAAATGAGTTACCCTCTCTGCATGTGCCTAAGGCCTCTATCTGTTAAGATCAAACCAGAGTCCCAGTTTCAATTTGTGTGCTTTTGAAAACATCCTTAACCCTCATTTGGAATTCGGGTCAAATTGACCAGTTTATTATTTTTAATAAACAGAAAAATATAGAACAAATATATTTTCCCCTGAAACTCTTCTGTGAGGATCATGTACAGCAGCAACAACAACAACATTACACATTTACATCCCCCTTAAAAGGTCATCAGGTCAATTCGACCCAAGAATAATAAATGACTGAAAAGAGTACTTGAAAACAGATGGGTAAATACACAAGTTCATGTAGGTAAGGCCCAAGAAACAGCATGTGATGCCTCATATCCAGAGAAGAAAAACAAGGTTTTGAGCATCTGCAGGTACGGAGAGAAGGATTAAGGTGGAGGCTCCTGCTATGTCAAACTACATGTCCCAGACAGCCACTTCCAGTGCATAAAGTAAGTGGGATTGAATTTTTTTGTTATCAGTGTATGTGTGTGTGTGTGTGTGTGTGTGGTGTGTGTGTGTGTGTGTGTGTGTGTGTGTGTGTTTGTGTGTGGTGTGTGTGTTTGTGTGTGTGTTCATATGTAAACAGTTTAGTGGCTTTGGTCTAAGAAAGAAGTTTTACCATTGTAGGTTGCAATTGTGGCAAAAAATAGGGAGTACTGACTAACAATAATAATAAGAAGCAGAAGAAGAAGAAAAAGAAGAAGAATACACATACTGTAAGATTTTGTTCATCATCTGCATCTGCGTCATGTTTTTCCACTACTCAAGTTCATTATTCTAGTTCAAATACATATGCACACTTTATATATTCATCTACCTTAGATATGAATGCATACACACTGTTCTGTTTTATCCAATGTTATATCAGAAGAAATTAATTTCAGAAGGAACATTTTTTCAATTGTGAATGGAAAAAAATAACCTAATTCTCTATAGCTAGTATTTGTATGGTCATGGCCAAGACTGCTTGAATATAACAGGATAGAAATTTTGAAAAATAGCTAAACACGAAAATTTTCAGTAATCAAGAAATGATTATATTTGTTTGACAAGAAAAAAAACATGATTTATGCTAAAAATGTTTTGATTAAACTAATTTATTGCTTATTATCACACAAAAAATGGAGGACACTTTCATTCTCTTCATAAAGAGATCTAGCAGAGGTAAATTTTAATATAACACATTCGTCGTCGATATTCTTTGGTAGGGAATTACAGACTATAGATATACTGTAATTATGTCATTTTTAGTGTTTTAAACCCTCAGTTATGTCAGGGGTCTTTTTGAAACTGACAACAAAACAAAAATGAGCAAATAGTGAGAGTGAAACATACTAGCATAGTATACATTATGTCCCATTTTACCCCTACACAATAATTGTAGTCTTGGCAATTGACAGACTGTGTCTGAAAAGAGGGTAACTTTATTAAGCTGATTCAGTTGCAGCTGACATATAGAGAACTGTGGTTATTTATATGTTCCTGCATATCAACATGATTGCACTTTTCATTTTCTCCCCATGTTTATTCTCTGAGTCATAGTCTAGCATGAATAAATCAGTATGTAATGACAATAAGTAAGAAAACATGCTTTACGAAAACACATACCTTACAAATCTCCACTTAATAAATATATTGTTAAATCCTATTCTGCTCTTTGCATGTTCATTTGTTATTAACAAAATCCCACTTCTCAGCAAATAGTAGCATGGCATGATTCTTTTAAATCAGTAAAGTTTGTTTCTCTTTATTTTTCTTTCCATTGTGCAATTATCCCTCAGGGTCTGTCTAATTTCAAATTGAACCAAGCACTTTGTACAATAAACAGAGCTGATTTAACAGTGAGGTAATTTTTCACAACAGACGCTTAAATTATAAATCAATAAGTGTTAGCCTAACGTAGCATGCTTACTCAGGATGTCGGGACGAGGAAGTCAGTTTGAGTCGTTTCATTTTCAATTAAACTGAATCCGATTTGGCCTGTACCTCTGCTGTATCTCTGCCTGTTTGCACCAGTGCTAAGTAATTACCCCTGCAGAAGGTTTTTTTTTTTTTGACCTGCACATATGACAGAGACAAAGCGGTCAATTCGAAGCAGACTTGTAACATAGCACTCCTAAATGTATGTCGCTGATTATGCCTGGGGTAGATTAAATGCATTTGGTTAATTTGGAGTAAATGCGGAGAGTGAATGTTTAAGTGGATTTATTTAAGTTAGAAATTAATTAATTCATAAATCTTCAGTAAGGACTTTATTCTTTTCAGGGCACGGTGAATACTGACTGGTGCATCAGAGGGCATCATGCACACTTGTTCCCAGTGGGGGCAATTTATCATACTAGCCTGTTTTTAAGAGGCAGAAGAAAACCTATAACTCACTTGAACATGCAAAACTACACACTAACCCCAACTCAGTATCAAACCAAGGACCTCGGAGCTGCAAGTCTGCAGTGCTACCCTCTATGAAATTGTGGTGCACACCTGATGACTAAAACAAAATAATATAAGTTAAATGTCCATTTACCGGATCCAGAGTTGGAGATTTCTAACATGAGTATTGAATTAAAAATGCATTTTTAACCCTCCACTCTCTGAAAAAAAAAAAGCAAGACGTTCCTGGTATGTCCTCCTGCAATGTGAAAACTCTTTTTCATACTCAGTCACACTCCTTACTTCATACATGGTAGGCATTAAGGAGATAAAGTTTATTTATTTAGTAGAAAATAATGATTAACTTTTAAGAGGTAAAATGATCGCCTTTGGCTATTTAGGGGTAAAAAACTACTCATGTATTCTCTGGTTCAGTGGTTTTGTTTGTTAACTAACGAGGCCAGATACTAAGACAGATTTCCAAGCAGTACACCATGGACCACCTTTCTAATAATTCACTTCAAATTTGTTATATAGCTCTTTAAACAATAAATACAGTAACCAAACTGCTACTCAGAATTCCTGGTATAGATGTAGATACTTAACTATCAAGCCAAATGTGAGGAAACAGTCCCTGAAATGACATGAGGAAGAAATCTCTAACCAGACTAAAAAGAAGAACTTTTTACTGTACTGGGTGACAATAGATAGTGGGATTATAAATCATTACTTTCCTAGTATTCCTAGTCTTGTATGTAAGGAATAATCCACAGCTAGGTGTACACAAGTGTAATGTATGAAGTGGATGCAAAGAAACCTGTCACCTCTGGGGAGTGCATTAAAATCATGTAATGCACACCTAGCCATGGATTATCCTGCATTTATCATGGTCACCTGCCAGCATTAAGCTAAACCTGTCATTAATGTTTGCAGTGCAAATATCACTGAAAGTGTAAAAATAAGGCTAATTTTGCTTAGTTATCTTACATACGGGTCGTTAGATCTAGAATTCTGCTTGCCCTAAATCATACTGAGAGATAAAGTAGTGTAATAAGATTACAGTTATTTGAGTGAATTATAATAAATAGTTATTAGAGAGAGAGAGAGAGAGAGAGAGAGAGAGAGAGAGAGAGAGAGAGAGATTGTGGGTGTGTGAATTACCTGCATCTGATGTGTCACATCTCTATTACAAATGGTTCTGAAAGTTTAACTACTTTAAAAACAACTGCATTCTCCCCATTCAATATCAGACACAGAAATGTTGTCTGTCCGGCATTATTACAGACAGAGAAACTGTCCATCAGTTGATGCGACTGTTATATGGACAAGGAGTTGATCTGCATGCTCGCGGTCATCTACGGCAACACATGTATAACAGTTGCGGGCCAAACTATGTTTGTCATTAAAGTTAAAAGCTTACGGCATATGAATAGAAAAAAGTCAGAATTCTGACTTTAAAACTCACAATTGCGACTTTATATCTCACAATTCTGACTTTTTTCTCGCAATTGCATGATACAAACTCGCAATTCTGAGAAATAAAGTCGCAATTGTGAGAAAAAAAAGTCAGAATTGCAAGTTTGCATCACACAATTCTGAGAAAAAAAGTCAGAATTGTGAGATAAAAAGTCGCAATAACCTTTTTTTTTTTTTTTATTCAGTGGCAGAAACAGGCTTCCATAGTTATGGCATTGTTGCTGATATGAAAAGGTTATTTGATGCCTCAAATGAATTAAATTATACTTTTTTTTTACCAATTCCTCATAATATAATGAAATTTTTCCTTTAAACACTAACTTGTACTCATCTGGTCTCATTTGGTTCATCTGAGGCAGGTCAGATAGCCAAGCAAGATTTAAACTATCACATCAATCATTGTTTCATAATTAATGTAAATGGTCTTGGCATGGGTGCATTATGGGAGGTTTTAAATTAATAGCATGCTAAATTAAACATTTTGACAGCTTTGGCTAACACGTGTCAAAGTGCACTTTTAATTTAGTAAGAAACATCTTATTTTCTTTAATCCTGCAAAATCATATGATATCGCACATCATCAACCATAAACTATATACATAGATACGTCTTTATATTTGTGAACACAGAATTTTCATGTGTGTATGAAGTTATGAAGTTAGAGAGTTTTTTTTTGCCATACATTTTTCATACGGCCTTAATAAAGGTAATAAAGTAGACCCGCTATTCAAAGTCAATTCCTAGATTGTCTAAATCGTGGTGCATATAGCAGACTTACAGATATCCATCTCACAAGAACTGTTTGCTATTTAACTTTTCCAATTCACAAGCTTCTAACGAGTGTTGGAGCATCAAAGAGAATCAATAGACTATGGATTAAGGAGGGAGCATGTGAAAAATAATAGTAATAAAAAAAAAGCGATCAATATGAATGCCAACATTGTTCTTATGACTGCAGGCAGACACTTTAACGACTCTGCAGCATCAAAGAAGAAAACAAGACATCAAATGTGAAAGCTATGAAACAGAGCTAAATATCAAAAGCTCAGTACAGATATTTCAGTATATACAAGTGTGTATGACACATGACATACTTATGCCCACATAAAAGTAGACAAAGTGAACCCAAGCAAACAAATGTGACAAAAATAGTATACTTCTTCATTTAATTATTGAGAAAAATTATCCTGTATTATATATCTGTGAGTGGCAAAAGTATGTGAGCTTTTGTTTTCACTGTCGGAGTTGATGGTTTGCGATGTAAGAGACGTTTACTGAGATTTAAGTGTAATTCTGAGTTTTATAAGCTACACTGTATTTCCCTGCTTTTTCTATTATAGTATAAGTGATAATAAAAGCTAAGTTGTTTTGCTAATCTTACATAACTACAAATATAACTACTGTATAAATGGATTAAATACAATATCTTCTTAAATTGAGTGTTAGCTTTGGGAAATTGCTGTGATATGAGATGAATAAAACACTTACAGGATGTACTGATGGGGTGATGTGATGCAGTCTAACCCAAAGCTGAGGTTTATTACTACCACATAATTGATTATTTTCAATAATAGATTCCCCTGTTGATTATTATCCTATAATAGCATGCCCCATAATGTTTCATTTCTTACTTCATTGCAAGCTAACAATCCAAACTGGCAAAAAATAAGATAGCTTATTAAAAAAAAAAAAACTCAGAAAGAAATTCTCTGTGAGCACTGAATTTGTCCCCTGCCCTTCATCGCAGTCACTTGTTTATTCCATGTCTATAACTACTTGTTTGCGTCAAGGTGAGATTATTTAGTCAACATTCACAGAAAACTTTTCAATCAAAAATCCTCTAAAGCAGGAATGTTTAGCAAAGAAATCTTAAGCTATTTAGAATAATTATTTATTCTGCTAAAAGTGCCATAGAAACTTGGATACAAGATAGAGTTTAACCTTCTCAAGGAGTATTCAGGATTCAGGAGGGCTTAATGAAGTACAGGCTGATTAAATGTCTTGTCATGGTTCAGCATTTAGCAGTCTCTGAGAAGACTGATCCACTTAAAACTCTACTTTCATAAACTATTATAACATACTGCTCATATTTAGTCGTTTATGTGAAACAGCTAACAACATAACAAGCATGCATATTAAGAAAAGTATCCAAACCAGAAGATGTGAAGCTGACGAACTGTGCAAAATGAAAAACTTCTTATCAGTCTTTTGCTTTGAGATAAAATGTGTATCTTTCCAAGCCAAACTAGAATATAATTAGACCAGTGTGATCAAAAATGTTTTATCATTGAAAATGTCGAAAATGGAATCTAATCTTGATCTTAATACGAATCTAATGTCTCAGAATGAAACATTAATTAAGGAACCTGAGTATATGTTGTTGCACATCTATTATTAGCCATACATGTGGGTGAAAGTGAAGGGATGTTAAAGATATTTGTAATAGTCATGTCAAAGTAAATGAAATGGATCTATAAAGCTAATTCAAGTTCAATATACAAAATCAAAATCTAAGAGATGTAGGAGAACAGAAAAGCCCATGATTTAAGAATAAAAAAAGGTAACCTATAGACAGATCCGGAAGTAAGGTCATTCAAATGGAGTTGCATAACATGAGTACTATATTATATCAAGTAAATGTCAATTAAACACAGAAAAAATTTAACAAGATGACGCAATGAAAAGCAAATCAGAAACAATGAATGAATGAACTGCTTAAATACTTAAATTCACTGAGGAGTGAGTTAAAACAGGAAACAGGTGTGCTCATACAGAAATAAATCAGTTCAAAAGTGTATGTTGAAATAAAAGTGTCATGAATTTGAAAGAAATTATATTCGGAGTCTCTGTGCAATGAAAAGTGCTCCCTGTGCCTGTGTGCTGAGGCAGATTTGTGACACAGCCCAACTAAAGACCCTACAGGTGACTGGGCAGAGTGTTAACTCGGTTTAGACCAAATAAATATGGAATCAGCATGAATATGCAACAGATTATGGGGTGGATCACTGCCCAGACATATTAGGAAAATCACAACAGAAACAATACCAAACATATGAGAGCAAGCTCTGATTAGATAACGATTACACTGTGACAAACTTAACTGCTTTATCCTGGTCAGGATTGTGGTGGATCCAGAGCTGATTCCCAAACACTGAGCATGGGACCGGAATACAACCTACAAATGAGACACCAGTCCATCATTACAGGGGAACAAACACGCAATCTTTCTCACAAACATGAACATTGCAAGAACTTGTGAAACTCTACATAGATAGCAATCTGAGCTCAGGATCAAACTCAAGGCCAGTGGAGCTGTGGTACATCCTAACCACAATATTGTATGTAATAATACACAAATTGCACACTTTTTTCATTATAATTATACACATCAGCACATCTGTACTTGATCCATTATAACACTTTATAATTACTAACTGTACTCTAATGATATCAGACTCTGTCCTTGTACTGTATGTGCTTTTTCTCTTCCATATTATATTAATAATTTATAAGCATTGACTATGTGCATTATTTCCTATTATGCCACTTTATGACTGTAGTCATTGTTTACAGCTCCCTATCCTAATTAATTATTTTTTACACTGTGTCTGGGTAGGAGTGTACAACTATAGCATTAGAAGTACATTTTATATAGATACTTAAAGCACTTTTTATGCACTTAACATTGAACTTGAAACTATTCATAATAATACAGTTTTACCACTGATCTGCATTTACATATACATTTTTAAATATTTTTTCATTATATTTACCTTCTTCCCGTGCCACCAGTATAGTTCATTCTATTTTGATTGCAATCTTATTGAAAATATATATTTTTATTCTTTTTTTTTTATAATGTGGACAATCAAAAAGTATTTCATTCAGAGGCTTATTTATTTATTTATTGAATATTTTTATTCTTTATTTTATTTTTTAATGACATTTATCTGTTTTTATGACAAAGACAATTAAAAAGCATTTCATTACATGTCATATTATGTGGGAAAAATAAAATCTGAATTTGAATTTAATAGACAGTTGCCAAAGAACAGATACATATTAATAATTCTTGCTTGTTTGATAAAAAAGAGGGTGATAAGCGACAACTTTCACAATGAAAGAAATCCGAGATGTTCAGTTTGGTCCTTGACTCCTCTTTTCTGAAATATGACCCATTTCATAAATTCAATAAGCAGTGGTCAAGAATATCTCCTGAGGACATTTCACGCTGAACAGCTTTCATAATAACTTGAATCTAGATCTGAAAAGTGGGACTCCAGATGCCACTGTGTTGTTTACAAGCCTCCTGGCTCCAGCTTCCAAAGATTGGAATGTATTCAAGATGTTAATAAATATAAAATCATCACATGGCCCACAAATATAGAGCAGATTTGTATTATTTAAATGCGAGCTGGGAGAAAGAAAATAAAAAGGACAGCATTGAAGTGATGCATTGGTGAAAAATATGGCAAATGATATAAGAAGATTAGGGAGATCAGTGGAGGCTGTTACACATGAAGCAGATGGGTTATGACAGAATGAACAGACAGGCTGAAAAGGATCTAGAGATGAGGTGAATAAGAGAAGACAAAATTAAGAAAAAAAGGAAGAAATACGGGTTGAGTGGAAGACCAAACATAAAAAGCGAGAGGTCAGAAGAAGCTAAAGAGAAAATTACACAAAGTGGAGTAAGGTAAAAGGTGAACATTATAAAAAGTGATGGTAGATAGAAAGAATGGATAAAAGGACTATGAGAAAATATGAGAGAAGTGAAAGCATTAACTATTGTTAGAGGTGTCAGGGTTATTTAAATTATTTAAATCCAAAAAAATGAAGGAGGAGAGGAAAGGTAGAACAGAAATACACATTTTAATGAGGCCTACATAAATCCCCTTCAGTTTAATTCAAATTAATCATCCAGTATTAAATGCTTGGATTCTTTCTGAAATCTAATGCATAAAACATAAACGTCATGACATGTCATGTCAATTCACTCTCATTTCAAACTCTGGCTGTTTTTCAAAATCATCGGTTTCTCTGATTGTTTAGGGCAATAAATATCTAGTTGCACTGAAAGAGAATAGAACATATTATCAGGGATTGGGGTTGGATTATGATAATATTCCAAGTCCCCATAGTTTTCTTGTTTCTTCTAGAGGCAAGATATGGTGAGAATTGATAACTTTTTTCATTAAAGGCCTGCATGAATGCTGTAACAGAATCTTCTGTATTTAAAAAAGAAAGAAAGAATAATAAAAAATTAAGATAAGGTCAATTTCATTCTTTTCTGATTATTCTAATGTATGTACATTCATTCATTTTCAGTAACAACTTAACCCTTCTCAGGATTTTGGTGAAACCAGTGTCTATATCTTCACACAAACTCTTCACGAAAGCACTCGTTCCTTGTGCCCTCTACACACACACACACACACACACACACACACACACACACACACACACACCATACACACACACAATATTTATGCAGTCCTATGTAGTCTCATGTATTTCTGTGTTAATTTATGCAGCGCCAAGTTCTTGGAGGAACTTGGTTTAATTTCATTGTGTACCTTATCAGCTTTAGATGAAATAACAATAAAGCCATTTGAATTGACTTGACATGACCTTTACCAGGAATACTGGAACTGAAGCAGGAATACACCACGCACACATATTCACACACTTCTTCACAATTTACAGGCATCAATCCATTAGCCTTGAGCTGTTCCACTATGCTGGTACTAATGCATCTGACTCATTAATATGAAAAAAGATTATTTCTGTAATGCATTAGGTGTATTAATACATCATATGAGAACACTGCTCTAAGATACACTGTCCTTAGTAATAATCTTAGTCATTTGAAAAGCTTTAAATTTACTCTAAATTACTTCAGTAGCAGTTCTGGTATGTTATTGTACATACATGCATAAATAACATACCCTATCTCTTCATATTGGGTACACTATTAAGAATGTTTTATGTCACATCGTTTAGATATTTAGACAGATTATTTAGAATCAGCACTCTAATATCAGCGAGAATCAAGGGGAAGGTGTACAGGACAGTGCTGAGACCGGCCATGCTGTATGGTTTAGAGACAGTGTCACTGAGGAAGAGACAGGAGTCAGAGCTAGAGGTAGCAGAGCTGAAGATGTTGAGGTTCTCTTTGGGAGTGACAAGGTTGGACAGGAGAATGTTGGACATGAAGCTGCCAGGCAGGAGGCAAAGAGGAAGGCCAAAGAGGAGGTATATGGATGTAATTAATGAGGATATGAAGCTAGTGGGTGCAAGTGTTGAGGATGCAGAAGATAGGGATAGGTGGAGAGAGATGATTCGCTGTGGTGACCCCTGAAGGGAAAAGCCGAAAGAAGAAGAAGAAGAAGAAGATTTAGAATCAGCACTCTATATTCTCACTCATTGTCTACTGCTTATCCGATCTATTCTCGGGTCACGGGGAGCCTGTGCCTATCTCAGGCGTCATTGGGCATCAAGGCAGGATACACCCTGGACGGAGTGCCAACCCATCACAGGGCACACACACACACTCTCATTCACTCATGCAATCACACACTACGGACAATTTAGAGATGCCAATCAACCTACAATGCATGTCTTTGGACCGGGGGAGGAAACCGGAGTACCCGGAGGAAACGTGCTAACCACCAAGCCACCATGCCCCCCGCACTCTATATTTTCAGATAAATTTCTGTTACAAATAATGGCCTTCACAAATGTTTTCAACAAGGCACAGGTACTCTGAATAGGTTTTGACATTATCAGAGAGTTGGCTTTTTGTCAGCAAGTTACGGCTTATAAATGACATACCTGAGTAACCAAAATGTATGTACTTTAAAAAATTTCTCTCAGCAATAATTCAATTCACACAGCTGCCATCATATCACCTTGTTTGAATATTAATTTTGTAACTCTATTACATTAAGCTGTAGCTTCTGCCTGGTCTTCGTTTCCAGTATTATTCATTCATTCATTGTCTACCGCTTATCCGATCTACACTCGGGTCACGGGGAGCCTGTGCCTATCTCAGGCGTCATTGGGCATCAAGGCAGGATACACCCTGGACGGAGTGCCAACCCATCACAGGGCACACACACACTCTCATTCACTCACGCAATCACACACTACGGACAATTTTAGAGATGCCAATCAACCTACAATGCATGTCTTTGGACCGGGGGAGGAAAACAGAGTGCCCGGAGGGAACCCCCGAGGCACGGGGAGAACATGCAAACTCCACATATACATGGAGGAGGCAGGAATCGAACCCCCAACCCTAGAGGTGTGAGGCAAACTTGCTAACCATTAAGCCACCGTGCCCCCCCCATCCAGTATTATTATTTTATATATTTTTTAATATCAGTTGTGCCAAACATGGTTGCGGTATTAACCATGACAATGCATGCTCACCTGCTATATTTGGTTATTTCATAAAGCACTTCATTTCACAGAGAGAGAGAGGAATGTAATGGAGACTGGGCTGTTACACAGTAACAATCTCAGACAGAATATTTGCCATTAATATCTTTGATAACCTAAGATGCAACCTGAGATGCAAACACATCTGTGAAATACCTGTGCATGAGCATTCATTGCAAAAAATAAAATTTTCACTTAGTGTCAGGGAAAGTGTTTAATATGACACGGTGCTTCCCCCAGAGCGATGTTGGGGAAAACAATCTCAGAGCTGCCAAAATTACTAACAAGAAAATAGCAGACTGAGAGAAAAAAAGCAGATTTCTAAAAAAAAAAAATGCCTACTGTATTTCAGTGGATGGGCCGTCTCAATACTAACAGCCGAAACGATAAAACCTTTTGTGTGAACTGATGCACAGCAGTAAACATTCCACAAACTGTCCCCAGACTGCTCTTCTTTTTTGTGATTTCTTGATTTATGTTAAACCAAAGCATCTTATGAATCTTCCCACAATTTCAAATGTCCATCTTGATTGGTATTCTTTAAACCTTTTTACCAGTACACTGGCATTCCATTCTGCCAGAGAAATTATCTGACATTTTCAATCAGTATAAACAAATTAATTATTTTATGGCCGCAAGTTTGACATAAATTTAGTCAGGACTCTGTTGGCTTTCAGTATTAGATGTGTGTTTATCCCTCTGTTGGGATAACCTTACACAGAATTTCAGTGCTTCAAATATTAGATGCTTATAAGCAAGCACTAGGGGCATCTCAGAGAGCAGAAATGGGTTTGATATCACCATTTACTTTGAAGACAAACATTTGTGTAAAAAAATATTACTAGAGGCCAAAAATTTCAAATGAGAAAGAGTTAAAGAATAAATGTAAAATGATAATGTTGTCTTTTTTAATGCTATAGCATTGCAGCAGGTTCACTAAAAAAAGTCATCTGCCACACCAGGCACTTAACATTTTCATTACTTAGCTAATTATATGCATTAATTTAAGTTAGCAAGCCAAATGTTGTTCTGGTCTGGTAACAAAATGAAAAGTTGTTTAAAACAAGAACAGTAATCTTTTAAATATTAATGTACATTAGAGGCATTTCATCATTATTACTTCTTTATTCCAGAAATGTCAAATGACAAAATACATTAGTATCAAAGTTTATAATTTATTTATAATTATGTTTTTGAGTTATTTGGGTTGGGATTAAACATACTTATATCCAGTCAAGAAATCTAATAACTATCAGTATTCAATAATAACATCTTTAATGATATGTGATTTTATGAAATTTTTTTTTTTTTTAATGAATTTTTTTTCAATCACAGACCTTGGCTATGCTTCATCAATCTCACTTAATGCTTTATTTTGGTATAAAGCTGGTATACAGTTAGGCAGTGTGTGCATGCTGCCAAAAAATGACATGTATTGCAAGGAAAATTGCATAGAAAACACAGGAAAGAGATTGTTTAATAATCTTTTTTTTTTTTTAAAAAGTCTTGCTTTTGTTAGAACCAACACTAGGAGTTGGGGGGAGAGAGAGAGAGAGAGAGAGAGAGAGAGAGAGAGAGAGAGAGAGAGAAAGAATGAGTAAGAAGAAAGTGCTCAATTGCTCAATTAATTAAGTTCAATTACAGTGATTAACATATTAATAATTTCTCTCTCTCTCTCTCTCTCTCTCTCTCTCTCTCTCTCTCTCTCTCTCTAACACACACACACACACACACATTCTCTCACCTTTCAGAGCTCTTCTATTCATTTTTTTAACCTACCATCCCCTGATAGAAAGAGAGCAGTGATATACCGTACTGTACTGTACAAGCACAAATGAGTACTGTGCCCTTTAACATTCACATCATACATTCTCACTGCTGCCCGAGCTCCTCCCCCCCAAGGGCTAAAATCCAGAATCGCCCTTGCCCTGTTTGTATATTTCTATTACAATTACATAAAGGATGAAGCATTCCCTCACCACAGCTCATACATTATTGACTACCACATAAAATTGTGTTGCTCTGGCCCATAAGAAGCGATGGGAGTTCTTCAAAGAGATACTTATATTCAAGCTGTAGTGTGCCCTGATCTAAAAAATTCCTTCTTTCATCTCCCAAATCTTATGACCAAGAAGGCATTATTTATATAGACATTCATATGGATTTATGTAATAAACTTAAAGGTTTAGATTTAAAATGGTAATATCTAACTGAAGGAAATGTAACATTTCATACTAGAAGTTGCTTTCAGCTGCTCCCTGTTCGGGGTCGCCACAGCAGACCAACTGGTCCACACAACAACCTGGCAAATGTTTTTTTTTGTTTTTAAAACACCAGATGCCCCTCCTGACGCAACCCTCCCATTTTTTCGGGCTTGGGACTGGCACTGCATCCAGTGGCTGGGGATCAAACCCAGGCCGTCCATATCATAAGCGAGAAACCTACCACTGAGTCACCAATGCATATAAGAATCAGATTTTAGTTTTATTTTTTTCTCTGAACACATGATTGCCTTAGGTGCCTGATGTAGTAATGTTAGTCTTAATACTATCTTAATGCTTTTTGTTATGAATCTCCAGTGTTTTTAACTGTATTTACAACCTGTATCTGCTTTATTTTTTATTTAATGGTCAGGGCCATTAACAATGGGCTCAAGGTGGGAGTGGATAGAACACCAGTCCATCATAAGGCACCATGCAAAAACATATTCTCACACTCCTTCACACCTAGGGGCAATTTAGTGTAACTAATCTCATTTCAAGTTGAAGATAAACTTTGTTTCAACTCACAAGTAAAGAGAATGGATTAATTTAATTTTCATTTTATAAGTTCAACATAACTTAATGGGGCTATCATGATTTACAGTGCAGATTTATTCCTGTTTTATTTCTTTCCTGCATAATTACACTTGCAACACTTTAAGGTGTTTTAAGTCAGTAGACCTTATTTATTTATTTATTTATTTATTTATTTATTTATTTATTTATTTGTTTGTTTGTTTGTTTATTTAGCTTGCCAATGAATTTTATAACAAATGTAGTTGATTGTTCCAAAAATGTAGACAAATTAATAATTTAAACCACAGACATGCTATCCTGGGTAAATTGGCTAGTAAGTATGAATGAATAAACAAACTCTGGAAGCCCATGAAGCAGCACTGGACATGCCATTTCCATTACACTGACATGATGTTAATGAGTGTGACCTCGAGTTTCAAGCCTGCCCACTTGCACCTGCTTGACAATAAAAAACTGTAGCACCAGAAGTTTTTCTGACTTAATGCATGAAATTTCCAGGTTTTATTTTTTTGTAATAGTAAAAACAATATAAAATGCAAAAATGTATCTTTAACAAAATTTCATTTATTACAGATGTAGGTAAGTATGTGTGGGTTTGTGCATTTCTGTCTTTAAGAACATTTTCTTCATAATTTCTTTGACAGCTTGTCATAACTGTTTTTTTTTTTAGGTCATTTACTTTCAAATCTCAACTTCTCACTTCTCAAGGCTGCCAATAACAAATACCACAGATACCATCATTCACACAACTGTATTTGTTAAATTCCATCACTTGCACAGACAAGTGACTTCTACTAATCAATGTGTAATTAAGAAGTATTGGTTGTGCGGATGAATTTAGAAATACATGGAATAGCTGAGAATAATGTCTTGTGACATAATAATATAATATCTTTTGAATTTTAATTTAATACTAAAAGTGAGTTTTAATTTAATACTAAAAGTGAGTTTAAGTATATCAGGATTTAATTGATTTTTTGTAAAAGCATTTGTAAAAAAAAAAAAAAAAAAGTCTTTTCTTTTTAATCTAATTTCTCTGGTTTCAAGTTTGGTAATCTAGAGTCAGTAGTCTACAGTAAACTACAGCTACATGAGAGTTGTTTCATATCTTTGTCTCAGTCCACTGAAAAACCTTTCTTGGTGAGGTGAGTTGGTGAAAGCTCTCTGCACAAGAATGATGGTCAACCATGCTAGCACGCAGTGTCAGGAATTTAATTTACAGTGTCTGTGATGTACAAAAAGTCTCAAAAGTGCACCAAAGATGAATGAATATTTGAAAACATGAAAACATACACACAGGTCTTCGCTAATTTTCCTTCTACTCCACAGATCATAATAACAAACTTTAAATAGCAAGACACTTGCACGTCACTTAATTTCACACAACTCAATGAATGCAGGTGAGACTCAAGCTTATAAATCTGAGGCTCCACCCACTTGGAATGTACCATTCAAAAGGTAGATATCAGGTAAATATGAGCATCTTTTACAAAATAGTCAGTATACATCATCATATACATACATACATACATACATACATACATACATACATACATACATACATACATGCATGCATACATACATAGGTTCCCTCAAATTAACAATGAAAGATATTTCTTTTATTCCTGTTCGTACCTTATTGGCTCTTTCACCCTGATTTATATTATGTTTTACAAACTTTTTGATACATAATTTACATGGAATGTCTTTGCCTTTTTTGCAGTTTACATATATTTTATTTTGTCTTGTATACTGTGTATTGTCCTTACACATAAGCATCTGCTAATATACCTATTTTTCCATCAGAACTTAATTGTAAAGCATGTTTCCTGTTTTTCTTCCTTCAGAGGGTAAACAACTGTGCAAATGATCTTGAACTAGGTAGAGGTAATTGAGTCACTTACCCTACAGGCTTCTCTTGATGAATCACATTTCAGATGTTCTTTTAAGTGGTGTTCTATTTGCATAACCATTAAACACTGCAGAGGTATCTGTTCAATGTGTAGCCGGAAAAGGAGGCATAGGGTTGTTTTTTCCTTTTTTTTCTTTTTTTGTAGCATACATGACTTAAATATAATCCCAATTAACTAAGTCATCTCCTTCAGGAAAAAAATGTGTCCAAATAGTTAATTACACAATGCAGAACACCAGATGCTGTTATAACCTGCAATTTTAAAGTTTCTGATAAATTCAGCCTATTTATAATTTTCAATACTGCTGTGTAGAAAAAAGTGTGACCTTAAAAAGCATTGCTTCTCTGTTCTATATCTGTTTGTATTAACACAAACTTTAGAGTTTTTTGTATCTCATTCCAGTAAGGAATTGGATACATTTGGTATGCAGGGTTACTTTGAATATTACATGCATATCCAACTTTATATATTTATGTTAGGGACAGCTGGAGGGTTGTTACTCCAAGCACCCATTTCTCGCAACATGGGAGCACTTGCCCCAAATTTTCCCCAGTAAATCATGATTCCTAGTGGCTTTTTTTCCTTTGGCTTATTTTGCTCATAACCATAGAGTTTCTGATCAATGTCTGGAATCATTGCTGGAATTTTTGAAAGGAAAGTTACAAAGTCAAAATCCAAGTATATGTATATATGTGCTTCCACCAGCTGACCAGGAAAAAATAAGTTAGGTAAAACACAAGGAGTGTGTGGAGTATTTGGAAGTGCTAGGAACACTAGTCACGAAGCATGATATTAATAAACTATAACTTATATATGCCTCACACCTCCAGGGTTGGGGGTTCGATTCCCGCCTCCACCGTGTGTGTGGAGTTTGCATGTTCTCCCCGTGCCTCGGGGGTTTCCTCCGGGTACTCCGGTTTCCTCCCCCAGTCCAAAGACATGCATGGTAGGTTGATTGGCATCTCTAAACTGTCCGTAGTGTGTGATTGCGTGAGTGAATGAGAGTGTGTGTGTGCCCTGCGATGGGTTGGCACTCCGTCTAGGGTGTATCCTGCCTTGATGCCCTATAACGCCTGAGATAGGCACAGGCTCCCTGTGACCTGAGTGTAGTTCAGATAAGCGGCAGACAATGAATGAATGAATGAATGAATGAATGATCTACACAGACACCAATTCAAATTTTTAAGAAGCTTGTCCAAATGGATTCACAGGGCATCTGATTGAGACCAGAGGACTGAGATCCTTTGGGAAGCAAAAAACTCATGTCCCTGGGTGTCAAGGGGTCAGATATGAAAAAAAAACAACAAAAAAAAAAAGAAAGACAACAAGCAAGAAGAAAGAAAAACAGCCTGGCACATATGATGTATTTGAGGTTGAGTAATTCACAGACTGGTTTCTGAATACAGATATTTGGAGCAAAAAACAGATACATTTAAAGATAATTGCACTGTATATTGTTGTATGTTTGTATGTATATTGTTATATACATATGTACAGTAATATGTAACTATGAACAAATAAGTCATCTCAAATGTTAACAGCAAAGCAAAAAGAGAACACCTCGATAGACTGATACAATTGGCATCAATGTTTACTGTAAATTCTATATAAACGGAAAGTTTAAAAATGTAGATCTGTATGTCTTTGTCCAACAAAGGGGTCACTGAATGAAGCAACTTTGTCTTGGATTAGCATAACCTTTAGAAAGGACACATTTTTAAGAGCATAAAAAAAATAAAATAGCAAGAATATTCCGCATCTCTTATTCAGCCATTTGGTCACCATCTGAGATGTTTATCACAGCCACATTTACATACCTAACCAGCCACACGGAAAGAAAGTCTGCTATGAAACCTTTATGGTTAACCAGAATAAAAGTCCACAGCTGTTCATGCATTGTTATATCCAGGTGACTCTCTTTGAAACTGATAGAAGCAGTGGCTCAACCCTCTATAGAGTGTCCAGGGAATTATGGCTCAGGGTTTCTCATGAAAGCTTTTCTTTTCTTTTATTTCACGCTTGGTATTAGTGCTGGGAGTCTATTGTGCAAAACATGACATTGATTTCCATTGTTGATTCCAAGCTAGGGAGGAAAATTATGACAATAAAAATATGCAGTGATGCACATTTTCTTTTCCCACATGTTATCATTACAGATATCCTTAAATACTATACTAGTTGTCTCAAGCCTATAACCTTTAAACTGTCTGAGAATACACATTAATTTGCGAAAACCTCTCACTGCCAGGCCAGAAGGAAATCTAATTTGAAGTATATTATATACTCTTCCATTCAAATCAAATTTTGTCCTTACATGGTTGAAGAATCCCATAAAACCTTTTCATGACACCTTTAAATGGACTGTATAAGTTGATATTATTTATTTTATTTATTCAAGGCAAGGCCATGAATGAATACATTGATGCCACAAAGAAAGTATCTTATGGCCAAGAATTATTATGTTGTGTCATCAAATTGTCTAACTTGAGGCTACAACATAAAATGTTGAGGAACATCATTCTTTATCTGTGGTTAATTATTTGGCAGGAACAAATGAATAAGTCTATTCACTTTCAGAATTTTCTTAAGGTGAGACAGGCTAATGGTGTAAGGTATATGCTAGAGAGCAAATCTACTATGTCTTTATCCATCATTCCAAGGTTGAAATTGTAATTATTTTCTATCATCTCCATTATTTTCATGGGCATGAAATATATCTTGAGAAAGTTAAGGTGGGCCTTAATATAATAATTATAATAGATTAAAATTTTAAGACCATAAGATGAGCAAGTGGGCCATGCCTTATGAAAAATGACACCTTGTATCAAACCTCAGTGGCTCTATCCCACAGGATCGACCTGTATACATTTCAGAAATGTCCAGATGATGCAGCTGAGATAATTTTTTGCATTCCCACATGGTTGCTGGAGGCACAAGCTTTACTGTAGGATGAAGACATATGGGTATTATGGAATATGAATGAATCATTTATAATGCTTTCACTGAATGTATGCAAAACACAACTAGACAAATCCTGTCTGTGACACAGGGGGCGTGGTCAAGCATCAGTTGCAGACAGAGAGTAGGTGGGTTGAACTGACAGGTAATGTGTGATGGTTCTCTTCTGTGTTTTATTATTGCCAGCAGCCTACTTTTTTTTCAGCCAGTGCTGTGAGCCAGAGAGAGAGACAGAGGTGGCAGAGCCTGCACACAACACACACACAGAACTTCAGCTTGAACTGGAATTTGAGTCTAACTCTATGCACACACACCTCAATCCATCAAACTCTGATTCACTGCAAGGCACTGTAAAATTTACAATTGCTGAAGATAAGAATGGTGCATAGGGATATTCATAAATATTTACTACATTTTTGGGGCCAAAAGTAAAGTGTTGAGCTGGTCAAATTGAGCAGGGTTTAAAAAATATTTATAATCCTGCATGGGGAAAGCTCTTGGAGATGTTCTTCTGTAACAAAAGTGTTAAGAGTCCATTCAATATTCCTTGAATAAGTGAGAGAATTTGATGGTCAGGTAACCAGCCAGACATCACTCTCACCTACTCTTATTATTCAGTGCCTCTTCTGAATATTCTCCTAAATTGGAATCCCAAAAGAGATTTTGTCTGACCGGGGCATTATGTTCATGTCAGTGATCCTACAGAAACTATATGAATTACTTTGGATTAAATCAATTTGAAGCAATGTTTACCATTATTGCAGATTTGTTCAGAATAATGTGTGGAATTAGTATAAGTACTTGAAACCCCTATGATTTACAGTATGATTGGTCCCGTAAGACTCCACAAAATTCCCCACATTTGAATCACTCTACAGGCACAAGGTTAAAGGTTATTGGGGAAAATTGGGAGAAGGAACCTTCAATTCAGTAAATTCTAGACCTGAGAGCAAAACTTCTCACTTTGGGTCAACAAACAGTAGCATTAGCTTCAGCCAAATGAATACAGGCAAAACACTACAAATATACTCTCAACCTTCTAAAACCATGGAGACAAGTGTTTTCTTTGGCTCTTGCGATGGTGGTTTCTAAGAGAGTAGAGCTGAGACTAATGATGTTTTTAAAAAAAAAAAAAATGGGTCAATCCATCCTGGTCCCCTGTGGAGACTATCTTTTGCAGTCCCAAAGTGTTCATATTGCCAGACTGCAAGGGGAATTTTCCAATGTGCTTGTTCCTCTACACGGTTACACAAAGCTCACGAAGCATCACTTGAGACATGTCCAGGCATGGTTGTATGTAGCTACCCCTATCATTTGCCAAAACACAAAAAATCTAGCTAGGAAGGAACTCATGACTATGCTCAACATGAGAGTAATTGAGGAGTCTCACAGTGATTGGAGCAACCACATGGTCTTGGGTTCCAAGGCTGACAGGTTGGTCTGTTTTTGTGTGGCTGAAAAAACTCTTTTCTGCTTCATTTGGGTTATACCCTTTCATTTGTTTTGTTAACAGCCATGTTCCATGGGGGAAGAAATACCCCCATAGCATGTATACCCCTGGTTATTTAAATGACTATCATTTATACTAATGAATGACAGTGGCATTTGCAGCATCTAAAAGTATGTGAAGCAGGCAGGACTCACAGCAAACACAACTAAATCCCCTATAATTACCCTATAATACAAATAATTTGTCCACACAATTTTGATTTTGGAGCTTTCAGGGGATTGTGAGTAGGACAAAAAGGAGCTCATACAACAAACTGCAGAAGCTCTAATCAATTTCACATGCAATAGTGTCCCATATCCATCCCTTTATACACTCCACCTCCCTATATAGTGTTATGTCCCCTAAAGCATCCCCTACTGCCTCCAGAACAATTTCCTACCATGCAGACAAAAACTCTAAAGAATTGAAGAATAGGAAACCTGCTGGTAGAAAGATATTGGTCAGTGTTAGTGAACCAGTTGCATACCCAAGCGGCACTGTGGAAACTGACATTATTCCAAATAACCACATAGTATGACTGCTTTGTCTTCCCTGGAACCCTCCTGAAGAACATTATACTGAAAAACCCAGCAGAGATTCTGTGTTTTATAAAGCCAGCCGAGAGTGATCAGATCCGATCATAAAACAAGCATACTCAAATTCCATTGATTTTTTTCCTTTCTGTTAGTTTCATCCTTAGCTGATCTGTACAGTCATATGTATGCATAGTTGAAATGCATGTAACCTGGATACTGAAAGGAACATCTTTATTTGCAGCAACCTTTGATGTATCTCATAGTCTGCTAAATGATTTCTTTTTTCCTAGCTCACAGTCACAATACCTGTTTAAATTAGGGCATATTTCATTTACAGTAGATGGATATGTCGGTAAATTAGGGTGTGTTTTATGCATATTACATGTAAATAAGGGATTTGTTGTGATTAAATCTCAATTGTGCTCAAATAACCACTTGTATTGATGTCATATGTTTGACACAGATTCGTTTGTTCACTCAAACCTGTGTTCATTTCTATGCAAATTCGATGAATAATTTGATGATAATTTCCTGATATTGATACTTCCACTATTGCACAGTCGCTAATAATTTTCTGCCCTCTACGACCCCTTTTGTGGAGGTTAAACCCATGAATGGGGCATCTCTGACATCAAGCTTCAAATCAGGCTAATTAAGAGGCAATTATATACACAATACTACAATTCTGGTAGGACTGTATAAATCACATGAATACCACAGTGCAGAAGCAGGTGATATAATAATGATTTTAAGGCAAGGTGTAAAAAAACAAAAAAACAAAAGCAAACCATGTCTTCTTTTAAACTGCAGCAATAATAAGTATTAAAAAGCAACACAAAATTTATTGTGATTAACACTATTTATATGAACACTTAACAACAATTATTATGGCTTATGCTCTCTCTGTCCAATTCAATTCAATGTCATACATCCCTGAAAGGCTTATTTTCTGATATGCTATTTCTCCTTAAACACATTAAAATCTTTCATGTGTTGCTTTCAGCTGCTCCCTGTTTGGGGTCGCCACAGCGGACCAACTGGTCCGCACAACAACTTGGCAAGTGTTTTACACCAGATGCCCTTCCTGACGCAACCCTCCCATTTTTCCAGGCTTGGGACCAGCACTGCATCCAGTGGCTGGGGATCGAGCCCGGGCCTTCCGCATGATAGGCGAGAAACCTACCACTGAGCCACCAATGCCCCACATTAAAATCTTTCATAAACCTTAAAAATCACTCTAAAATTGCAAAACCATAAAACAATCCAAAAACCTAAAACCAGAAGCAAGCATTCTGATGGTTTTGCATTAATACAATTGAATATGCCCCTCCTTGAACCGCCACCTTATTGTGGTGGAGGGGTTTGAGTACCCGAATGAACCTAGGAGCCATGTTGTCAGGGGTCTAGTGCTCCTGGTAGGGTCTCCCAAGGCAAACGGGTTCTAGGTGACGGGTCAGACTAAGAGCGGTTCAAAACCTTTATGGAATTAAAATCAAGGACCGTTACGTCGCCCGGACTGGCGTCACCAGGGCCCCACCCTGGAGCCAGGCCTGGGGTTGGGGCACGCAGGCGAGCTCCTGGTGGCCGAGTCTTTGCCTGCGGGACTCGGCTGGGCACAGCCCGAAGAAAAGATGTAGGTCCACCTTCCCGTAGGCCCACCACCCGCAGGAAGGAGCATAAGGATCCGGTGCAGTGTGTTTTGGGTAGCAGTCATAGGCGGGGCCCCGACAACCCAAACCCTGGACAAAGAATCTGGCTTTTGGGACATGGAATGTCACCTCACTGGGGGGGAAGGAGCCTGAGCTGGTGAGCGGTAGTCGGGCTTGCCTCCACGCACAGTCTGGGCTCTGGAACTCAACTCCTTGAGAGAGGTTGGACCCTGTTCTTCTCTGGAGTGCCCCATGGTGAGAGGCGTCAGGCTGGGGTGGGCTTGCTTATAGACCCCCAGTTCAGCCACCATGTTTTTCTCTAAACAGTGTATTGAAATTGAAATAAATATTCTAAAAATGTCAAAACATTTTGGCTTTATAAAGATTGCAAATGTACGCACATTTTATAAGATGCAATCTCATTTGTAAATAAATGAAAATGTGAAAAAAATAAAATAAAATAAAAACCAAACAAAAAAAAAACCTTCCTCAGCAATTACGAGGCAGGACTGATGCCTATTGCTTTAAAAAAAAGTACCCTGTTCACCTCCCGTGTCTTGGCTTCTTATTAATTTTAATATTAGTATTTATATTAATATAGATATTAATAAAACAAACACATGATACTCACACACAGTTCAAACACAGTTTTTGACATTTTCAAAATTCCTTTGAAATGAAACTTCTTCACTGACATTCTGTTGCAGTGAATACATCAGTCAGTGGTTGCATTACTGATATTTCATGTGTCCCTGAAAAACCCCTAGACTTTCAATTACCAAGTCCTGAATTTCTCCTAACTATATAATATTGTTTAGTTATATGTATGACTGAAGTCTCTTTTTTATTTGACAAGTGCCACAGCCTTCTTCCAGAAGGTTGTATCCTGCTTTTCTACAAAACACAGTGCTATTCAACTGGAGATTTTTTTAAATCACTTTTTTAATAGGAAAATAGAGAATTGAGAAAAATTGGAGCTCAGTCCACTCCAAGTTTACGATGCTATGAGTGCATTTAAAATTGTATCTGTTTTCTTGAAAATTTGGATTGTTGACAACTTTATTTGAAGTGTTTTAGATTTAGACTGTACATTTGGTTGAATTAACAAAAACTTGGTTAGCTAGAGTAGCAAAAAATAGTTTTGGAGACAAATTTCCCCGTTCTTTCCTTCTTTCAAATCCACTTTTAAATCTACTTTCAGTTTCAATTAAATTAAGTTGTAATTGTGTAACACATTTTATAGTGGATATTTTTTTCTCAAAGCAGTTTCACAGAAAAATACATTTCTTTTAGTATTCAATCATTTAAATTAAACTGAAGATTTAATTAAAGTTTCATTTAGAAATATCCAAGTTTCATAAATAAGATGGAAGGAAAGATATTGGAATTGTAATGTATTGAAATGGTATCATGGTGTACTTTAGTTGTTGTGTTGACATCAAATAAATAATAATTTTAATAGAAATTTATTCATTTATATAATTATTTACCAAATTTATCTGTAAATATACAGTGTAACAGTATAGAGTCATTCAAAAACTGTTAATCTGGGATTTTAATGCACAACAGTTTCTAGAGTTTAAAAGGTGGTGCAAATCAATCGAACAATCAATCAGTCCTATTGAGCAGCAGATCTGTGGGTAGAAATTTCTTGCTGTTGATGAAGGTCAAAGGAGAATGGACAGACTGGCTCAAGCTGGCAGGAAGGCAATGGAAACTCAAATAACCATTCTTTGCCACCACAGCAAAGTTTTGTATAATGCACAAGACTTTGATTCATGCAGAAGATGGGCTACTACAGGAGACCATATTTGCTTCAAGCATGTCAGTCAAGAACAGGAAGTAGAGGCTACAGTCAGAATGCCAGAGATAATCTTATATTATTGTTAAGCCAAATAAATTTATTAATTTATAGCATTTAAAAACAATTTTGTTGAGAGCTATATATATAGATGTCTTAAAAATCTACTGTATAAAAATAAAATAAAAAAAGTAAAAAATACTAAAAATAAAACTGTCATGCCCTGCAATCTCCAATATATTCATTAATTTATTTATTTATTTGTTGCATTGTACAACCTACATTATAATATAATGTACCAACAGCACACAGTCTGGCCAATAGGATATCATTTTAGATTCAACCACAGGAAAAGAGCAGCTCTGCAAAGTGCCTGACCTAATTCTATAACAATATATAAGCAATTTCTTATCAGATCAAATAAAAATCAAATATATACCACTGGGGCAGTGGTGGCTCAAGTGGTTAAGGATCTGGGTTGTCCACTGGGCAATTGAGCAAGGCCCTTAACCCTCTCTGCTCCAGGAGTGATGTATCATAGCTGCCCCTGCGCTCTGACCCCAACTTCCTCAGCTGGGATATGCGAAGAAAAGAATTCCGCTGTAATGTGTGTGTGGTGATAATAAAGGCTTCATGCCCTCTACTTCTAACAACTATTGTCCTAAAATAGATATTATATATACAATGTGTCATTTGATCAGGATCTTTTCTTGTGGTTGAACAGAAAAAAAAAGTTAAAACATTTAAAATTAATACTTAAATGATTTTCTCATCCTTTAAGTGAAATATTTTCCTTTATTTTTACTTGTTACTTACACATTCACACCTGGAGCAATTTATATTTGTCTACTGACTACCTATTGGCATGGTTTTGGGAGGTGGAGAAAAATGAAGAACTCAGAAGAAATCCACAGGGGGAGCAGATGAAATTCCACACTTAGCATCAAACCAGGAACCCTGTGCTGTGCTATACTGTGAGGTGGCAAGGCTACCCACTGTGTCACTCTTCCACAGTTGGCAAAGAACGATTATATGAAATAAACACTACTGATTGTCAGGGTGCCAGTAAATTTGAAACCAGTATTTTGCAGAAGAAAAATGGAGCTACAGATTTTTTATTATTTTTTTAAGTAGTGTTGAAACGGCATCCTTATATGGTAAAGCTAAAAATATCACCTTTTCCAGTAAAGTATTGAAATGACAAGGGCAATTCTTTTGTTTTTTGCTATACACTGAATACATCTGGATTGAAGATCAAAATGAATCTGAAAATATTTGATAAAAATATCTGATATTCATATCTACATATGCATGAGTTAAAGAACTTATGGCACCTTTGGACACTCAATTTTGGGGGGAGCAAAAGTATAGGTAAATATAGTCTTAATGGAAATTAAAGCAAATAACACAATATTTAGTTGCATCTTTGTTGCTAGACCCTGCTTTTCCCATACTTTCCAAGGGGACTGTGTATTTGCATTTGATCATTTTTATAAAGAATGCCAATAATTCCAGAGTTGACTACACAAGCCATGAGCACACGACAAAAAGATACTGGGAAAACTCACACTGATTCTAAGCTGACTCAAATCCCAAGCAGCACACAAGTAGCTGAATCCTAAGGATGTCTTTACAATTTAGCTAAACCTGAGTGCACTCTTTCTATCTGTCTCTCCTTTACTCTCTCTTTCCAAAATTATATTTTCCCATTCCTTTCATTCCTTCTATCTCAGTGTTTTTCTCTCCCTTTTTTGATCTAACCCTGCATTCCTGTTTCTATCTCTTCGTTTTCTCATGTTCTTCTAAACCCTTTATTTTCTCCATGCATTTTTTTCTTCCCCATTGCCATGGGCTTGAAAGACTGATAAGCGCTTAGCATTTTCCTTTCATCTTTTTCGGTATAAATACAAAGCTTCCTTTTATCTTCTTCCTCCTTTACTGCTGTGTAGATGTATACATTTAAACATGATTTTCTGCTGGATTGTTTGAATATGTCAAGTTTGGCCTTATCAGATTGACAATCTTGCCCTGTCCCTCAGCATCCTGGCATAGTAATTTGAATTCTGTTCAGTCAGACCAACATATGCATCTATGCATGTGTGTGTGTTTGTGTGTGTGTGTGTTTCGTGTTCTTTGGCATACTACATTTTTCATAGCAATCCAAGAGTATATTTGCTATCTTGTCCCCTCACGAACAACACCATTCAGACATGTCATTCAGAAGCACCAAGTGAGAAATTCATCGCAATCCAGCAGCTTCATATAAATACAGAACAAGCAACAGTTTGTAGCAGTTTAATTTCCTTGCAAACATGAATGTACACATGATAAATACACACGTTACTTTGACTACAAGAATGATACTCTGACCTATTTGAATATAAATTGAGGTCGCAATTGCAGTAGCCAATTCAACTGCTTTTTTTCAGTCTCCAGCAAGGACAAGAAGTATATATTGGCACGGATAAGGAGTAAAACAATGACAGGGCATGTTGTTACAGGAAAGTAATCAACAATGGGGTGTTAGGATTGTATAAGCCAAGAAAGCAGCTCGTCATGTTACTGAGAAACCAGAAAGTGCAAAGTTTTCAAGACTTTTACATTGTGGAAAACTTCCCTGGTGGTAAAAGCCATTGACAATGGAGATTTTTTCCATAAATGTTTTTTCCAATATGTTCTTACAGTAAGCTTCACAATATTCAATTATTTTCTTTGTTAAACAATTTTGTTGTAGTTGTAGGTTATGTAGAATTCACTAAAAAGTCTCTGTGAACGAGTTTTTAAGTATAACAATTATTAGAATTAATATACAGTAGAACCTTGGCATATGACTGCTCTCCCTTACAAATTTTTGCCTTAAGAATTGAAATTTTGCAAGAAATATGCATCGGCATACAAAGCATTTTTGGCATACAAACTAAATGCCAGCTAAGTTGTGTGTACCTCCGGGAGCCATTCAATACTTGTTTGCATCAGTGTAAAGCCAAGCGTAGCCAACTGAAGCAAGTTTATGAATTTTCTGAAGTTTTTTTCAGTCCAATTTCTGACTTTATTTTTAGCCCAAGCTTGGTGGCTCGACTTCATATGAGGCCCTTGACATGGAAAGCTTGTCTTGAGTCAGTTCTTTGTAAGCAGCCATACAGTTTACATACACTTTGTTTTGGTAATATTGGTAATATTTTTGGGTGGCTGGAATGGATTATCTGCATTTAAATTATTTCTTATGGGAAAATACATTTCACAATACAAATTTTCATCTCCAGAACAAATTAAATTTGTATGCCGAGGTTCCACTGTATAACATTTATAATGTTTTAACAATTTGGCTCAGTGGTAGGTTTCTCGGCTACCATGCGGAAGGCCCGGGTTCAATTTCCTGCCAATGCCCAAACCCCAGCCACTGGATGCAGTGCTGGTCCCAAGCCCGGAAAAAATGGGAGGGTTGTGTCAGGAAGGGTATCCGGCATAAAACCTGTGCCAAGTTGTTGTGTGGACCAGTTGGTTCACTGTGGTGACCCCGAACAGGGAGCAGCCGAAAGCAACTCTCATATACAGTCTACACTACTGTCTAATACAGACTACTGCTGATATATAAAATGCATATAAAACACCTTCAGATTCAATCAAATTCAAGAATTCAACCATGCTGTGGTATAAATGTGTAATATATAAGTGATGTTAACTATAGCAATCATTTTTAAACACATCCATCATTCTGTGATTGCTGTGTTTCTTTTAAAGATGTTGTAGATTTAAATGCTGATTATAATGGAAGCCCAACTATTGCATGACTTGCACTTTATGCAGATGACTAAAATATTTCAGAAATGATTTCAGTGTAAATTGGCCTGTTGTCAAACTACTGTAATCATAGACAACTGAATTTGTAGTTTCTTGAACATGAGGTCAGTACAATCGTCTATTTATAAAGTTTTTTGCATTGCAACTGCATTGCAAGTTACACCTATGCTTCTTTCAACTATTCATTTCTGATGCTGTTTTAAGAAGGTCTTTGATTATCCCAAGGGTTTGGTCAAATTTCATCATCAAGAAATATCCACACTGACATTATCAACAAGCCATACTTGGCTAATCAATATACTTTTACACAGTTTTGCCCCAAATCATATGAGTCATTAAACACCACTGTAGAGTGTGACATGATAAAGAAATTCAATACTGAACAAGGACACAAAAAACATGTACAAATTATTTTTTTGGTCTCTGATAAAAACAGCAAAAAGGACATTCATTTTCAGAAATGTTTAAAAGGATAAACTCAACCTGTATTATTTCTCTGGTGCAAATCTGATATAAAATCTGATATACTTTCAACTTATTACAATTAGAAAACTTTTGTGTTACATTTGGTAACATTTTGTTTGAAGCGTATCTGAATAGTGTCCTTATAACACATTCATATGCATTGCATATACTTTTTAAAGCCATGCTTGAGAAATTATAAAATGCTTAAGATATTTTGTGCAACTTTGTCTTTACGTGGAAGTGAGAACAACAGCCAACAGTTGTCCTTATGCACTGACTGATAAACTTGCAAGTTATTTGTTTACAAATTCATGCCACTTTTGTTGAATGTAGACCTTATACTTACATGCATTAAGAAATGTTTATCCCATCAATGAGTAAAATTCCTTCTATAAAGATCATTATGAAACAACACCTCCTGTATAGTATGTTTTAAATGTCAAAATGCAGAACTGATGCTGAACATCAAGTTTTACCGCTCACACCTGGAGATCAGAGCATAGCTAGTTATCATAATTGAAACAAATTACATGCAGTAATTTCATTTTTGCTAATTTATGCAGACTTTTTTTTATGCCTGAAATGAATAAACATTATTCAATTCAGGTATATTTTGTTAACATTTAAACAAATGTCAATTAATTCATGTATTAGCTTGATTTGTTAATATGACTTGGGATAAATTAATGCCATTAATGCCAAACATTAACCATTTTTAATGTTAATGAATGCAGTAAATAATGTTAGACAAATGTAAAGTGCTAGTAATTGAAGTGAATGAAAACAATGATGTCATTAATTCTAATAGAATGGAGCACTTGCATGCTGTTAGGTTAATACTCTAGCATTATTGGTGTACCAGATTACAGATAATAGACTCGAGCACTAATTAATCCTGAACCACTGCCAAAGTTCACTATCAGGATGCTAATGCTAAGGTTTGGTGACCTGAAAAACAGATCGTTATTTGCCAGTTAAGTATTTATAAGCAAAACAGATTTTTTGGCAACAATGCAGATTTGAGTGACTTTGGGAAAACAAATGGCCTTGAGCTCATTTCTAATTTTTAATAATCTGTTCCAACAGATATCAGAGAATGCCTGTCTGAATGAGAAAGTCTCTCTTTCTCTCTACAGCTACTGTGAATGCTATCAAAATAGCTCACACTTTTGTTTTCAGAAATATAGAAATGTATAATTTCCCAGGAAGTAGTGTACAGTGGCTTAGCACATGATTAGCGCATTTGACTCACCTCTGGGGTTGGAGTCTGTGTGATTGTGCCCTATAATGGATTGGAACCCCATCCAGGATGTCATGACAGTCTGAAGTCTGTCAAGCCCTGACAGACTTCAGACTCACTCTGACCCTGTGTAGGATAATGGATAGATGGATGTATGGAATTTCCTAGAAAGACAGCCATGATGTTGTCCAGAAAGAAAAACGTGTTGAATATAAAGTAAATTTGAATCTATTGGGCCAGAAGTGTAACAGCGGTTTCTTATTCAATCTGCAACCCAGATTCTATGGAAGTAAAATAATGACAAAATATTGCATTTTAAGGTTCTGCAATTCAACATGGTTGCATAATTAAGCTCTGAATTTTTCAAGTGGAGACACAAAATTGCATTGTTTAAAATTTCAATTAAATATTCAGATTATTTTAAAATACGAATTTCTCAATTTCATAGTTCAAAATTTCAATACTAAATATTCCAATTTTTAAAATACAACCTTTAATAATTGACAGGACATTTTGGTGCATATTATTTCGCGTCCACAAATTCAGTAATTCAAATTCTCCAAGAAATTCAACGATGCACATCCGGGTACAGGAAGAGTAATGAACATCGATGCATAATCAACACCTGCTGCTTATCCAGCAGGTGATGCAAGCGAGTTTGATGAGATGATAGCAACTGTCACGTTTCCGGTGTCCATAGCATGAAGGAAACAGACCCAGCGCGGAGATAGACAAAAGACAGGGGTTTATTGAACTTAAAACAAACAAACACCACGAGACCGACACCACACGTAGACGCTACACAAAGACGACGACCAGCCCCGAACCCTGGCAAAAGGCCACTATAAATACAAAGACTAATCACCAGCAACATTTTGGAACAGGTGTACAGCAATCAGGAAACAATAGGACTAGGCAGGGCTAAAGCAAGACACATGACATAGACGTAAACATAAACACAGGCATGACAACCCCCTGGCGGAAACCCCCCCCTAGTGGCCCAACACAGGGCCTCCACCCGTAACATCTCCCCCCTCTCAAAGCAAAACCCACCCCAACAGTCTGAACAGTCCATGGGCCCCAAACAGGAGCGAGGAGCACAGAGAGGCAGGCAGGGGGGGGCGAGAAGCATGGCGAGGCAAACGGGGGGGGGGGGGGGGGGGGGGGTTTTTAGGGGAGCGAGGAGCAAAGGCGAGGCAAGTGGGGGAAAGCGAGGAACAAAGGCGAGGCAAGTGGGAGGAGCGAAGATCAAGGCGAGGCAAGTGGGGGGAGCAAGAAGCAGAAGCGAGGCAAGTGGGGGGAGCACGGGGCCCGACAGCAAGGCCAAAGGGTCCCACGCGACGTCCACAACCGAGCGGAGGCACCGAGGGACGTCCACAGCCGAGCAGCAGAGCCGAGCAACGACCACCGCTGAGCCGCAGGGCCGAGCGATCTCCACTGCCGAGTGATCTCCACCGCCGAGCGACGTCCACCGCCGAGCCACAGCGCCAAGCGACGTCCACCGACGACCGACAGCGACAATCCCTGTCCTGCTGAAGCCGGAACTCCCCAAGGGGCGGGCAGGTGGGAGGCAGCTGCATCCGCACGGTCTCCTCCGCCAACCCGGAAGATATCAAAATCCCTCACAGAACTGGAAACAAAAAAAAAACCCAACCCAAAAAAAATTCCCAGATAAAGTCCAAAATCCTGATTAAAAACCCCCTCCGTTAACTAGGAGTGGGGAAACGCCACGGAAATCCACATCGTGGGACGACGCCCCCCACAGGAACATGGGCGGAGCCGGGGCCGAAGCAACAAAAATCCCCCAAAAAGTCCTAAAAGTCCTGGCCGGAACCCTCCTCCGTTCTCCCAGATCGGGGAAGCGTTTCCCACGGAACTCCACATCGTGGGACGGCATTCCCCACGGGAACATAAACAGGGCATGGGCCGGAATCAACAAAAAATCCAAAAAAATCCCGAAATCCAGGCCGGAGCATGATCCGGCAAAACATTATGACCGGAAAAAAAAAAACTCCTCGCTCACCATCGCGCTGGGTCTGTTCGGTGAAGGCTGGTCGTTCTGTCACGTTTCCGGTGTCCATAGCATGAAGGAAACAGACCCAGCGCGGAGATGGACAAAAGACAGGGGTTTATTGAACTTAAAACAAACAAACATAAGCACAAGACCGACACCACACGTAGACGCTACATAAAGACGACGACCACCCCAAACCCTGGCAAAAGTCCACTATAAATACAAAGACTAATCACAAGCAACATTAGGAACAGGTGTACAGCAATCAGGAAACAATAGGACTAGGCTGGGCTAAAGCAAGACACATGACATAGACGTAAACATAAACACAGGCATGACACAACCCCCTGGCGGAAAACCCCCCCTAGTGGCCCAACACAGGGCCTCCACCCGTAACAGCAACAGGTAGAACGAGGCTATTGCATCACACTCAAAATGGACCAGGATGTAAGTACTGTACCTTGAGTCAATGAAGACATGAAAGCATTGTTTCCATGTATATTTGTTTTTATAAGCAGTTATTATTAACGTATCTCTATTAACAACAAATGGGAACATTGCTTATGAAAATTAACCATGTTTTTTGTGGTAAAAGTGTAGTAACCATGTTTTATTGGTTTATTGATTACTAAAACCACGGTTTTACTATAGTATCCATGTTTAACTATTGTTTTTGGGGAAAAATGGTTTTCAAAACCATGGTAATATTGTGGTAACAATGGTTTTACTACAGTAACCATGTTTTTTTTTTTGTTTCAACTGTAGGAAAAGCATGTTTTTTTTGTTTTAAAACATTCTTGATTTTCGTAAGCAATGTTCCCATTTGTTGTTAATAGAGATATGTTAATAATAACTGATGTGATGTGATAGCCTCGGTCTACCTGTTGCTATCATCTCATTAAACTCGCTTGCATCACCTGCTGGTGAAGCGGACAAGCAGCAGGTGTCGAATATGCATCGATGTTCGATTGCTCTTCCTGCGATACCCGGATGTGCAACGTTGAATTTCTTAACGAATTTAAATAATACGCACTGAAATGTCCTGTCAATTATTAAAGGTTGAATTTTAAAAATCTGAATATTTAGTATTGAAATTTTGAACAGTAAAATTGAGAAAGTCGTATTTTAAAATAATCTGAATATTTAATATTGAATTTTTAAACAATGCAATTTTTTGTCTCCACTTGAAAAAAATCACAGCTTAATTATGCAACCATGTTGAATTGCAAAACCTTAAAATGCAAGCACTTTTAATTTGATGCATTTTTTTTTTTTTTCAGTTACTGCTATTGTTACAACCGGCGGTGTCCGGCTGGATATTACAGACCCACCGCGAAGCTTCCGTGAACATAAAGGGGATTTATTTAACATGAACCACACGAGACATGACATGAGACATAAACCGCGACACCACTTCGGCCTACATAGAAACGAGGACTGGCAACTCAAGCAGACAAAGACAGGACTATAAATAGGAAACATAATCAGGAAACATTAGGAACAGGTGAAACATTAATCAACACACAATAGGACAGGGCGGGGCTTAACTAACACACACATGGCCAAAACATAAACATAAACAGACAACATGACAACCCCTACTAAGGGCCCCCTAGTGGTTCACCCTCAGCCCTGCCACCCGTAACAGCTATTCAGCACCTTTTTTTTTGCTTCAAATACATTTGTCGCTATTTTACTTCCAAAAGATTCAGCCTTATTTTAATAGCCTTTTCTAAATATTTAAATAAAATTTTGTACACATTAATGGCTTTTCACACAGAAAGTAAAGATTGCATGTTGCCATTCATTTTTAATGACGGTGAGTAACCGCTGGTGAGGTAACCACAAGAAAATGCTTGGCCAAGACGAGTGTGCCTTTTCCTACCTTCAAATTGAAAAGCTAGCATCCTGGCCATTGTTCTGAGCCAACGTATTCTGCTTCTTTAGTAAACCTCTTTGATACAGAAGTAAATAATTAGCGTGTGATCTCAGCGAATAAAGAAATTATCATAGCTAGCTAACAGCTTATGGTCTATTCTTTTTTTTTCATTACTAGGTGCTAAATGCTGGCTGTGGATACAGATGTGTGATGTCTATCTAAAGCCATACGTGTTCCATGTGAAGTCATTTACATCAGGTAACAGCACAGTGATTTGTTCTACTCGCTTTTACTTACAATAGTAATTAAACCTAATGAACAGACAGGTTATACATTCAGTTCCTGATTTTTGTTGTTGTTGTTAATCTGGCTCTGACACTGAACTAAGTGAATAGCCCTGGTAATGCAGTTTAACCAAGAGGCAACATGTAGGATTTTAACTAATCTCTATTCCACTCTATCGTCAGTTATTCAGCTTCACTGTGACTAGAGTCTAGATTATGGTCAAGTAGCCAGACATCTTGCTTTTTTTCACCATTTGAAATATTATTCTGTTCAGCTTGTTGAAACTTCAGAGAAAGTAGTTTCCATGATTACTTTTCTAGCTAATTGTAGTGGACATGTAAATATGTTGTATTGACAGCCAGATGAGTGTAAATGTGTTATTAATGTTAGAAGATGAAATGAAGTTAAATGAAGTTTATGTACAGAACATTTTGCATATATTGTAGTTACCTAGCATGATTGCTTCGAATTAGCTTATGTGTTCATGCTTTGATTATACAAACTTTTTACAATATATCATGAATGACAGTGCACCAGATGCAGTGCTAGATTAGTTTAGTCTGATGCATTTAATTAGTCGGACAGAATAAAGTACGTGAAACATTTGTTGAGTGTTTGGTGTAGTCTCCACAAGTTTCATTATTGAAGTATTTGAAACTATCTACAGCTTATTTCAGTTTAATGAATCTTGGCCTTAAGGATTCTGTAAAGATGATGAGGTAAGAGGATCCATTTTCATTTAGTTAATGTATGAACCTGATTAAACAGTGTGTATGGTGCACTGATGAGAGACTTCACATTCTACACCTACTACACCTTAATCATACATAGTAATTAGAAGGAAGTTAACTTTGGATCCAGTTAGATCTTGGGAGCAGGGAGGTCTCTGGTGCCCCCTGCCTCGTGCATAAAAATGCATGCCAACCTTTTTTTTTTTTTTTAAATAATGAAAGTTTTAGTCAATGATTTTTTTGTCTTTAGTCCATCCATCCTAGGTTACTTTACAAAATTGTTCCATACAATTTTATAACGTAAATGGGTCATAACCCTGAGGATAAATAAACCATTAGACTTATTTCATTTGTTTGTTTGTTTAATTTATTTATTTACTTACTCAGTTATTGAAACTGTTCGGTTGAAATATCCAACATACATCATTCTTGTGTAATTTTTACGACAGAGTGTGTCAACTAAGCACTACTGTCTGAGCCCTGCTCTTATAGAAACCTTATTTTAAAAATTCTAACCAATCAGAATTGAGTGCTTAACAGTGTATAGGTATAATACCTACTAAAGAGCTGATTTACAGTCCATAACTAGCTCAGATGAAATTCTTAATGAAAGAAGGAACAATGGGCTTTAGGGATCTGTTTCTCTGCTGCATGAGCTTCCCACTCTTTCTGCTCGTGTGAAACTGTCAAGTAAATGTTTCTGCATTCTAGACAATTTATTTTCCTGTAATTAGAATATACATTATTCTTTTATTAATGACACATTTGTCTAATTAATTGAATAATGTAACTGGAAAGTGAGAGATCTGTTTTTTTTTACAATAACCTGGCTAACTGTAAATTATGCAAGTTTTCAGTATTACACAGTATTTATTTTGCATGTGGGAACTGAATGAACTTTACAGAATATCCAATCACAGGGCATGAGCAATAGTTACACATAAAGCATGTTATAGAGCAGGGTTTTCAAATTATTCCTTTCCTTTGCTTGACATGTCTAATTTTTAATTGTTTCTGTGAAGTGACAATGCACCATAATGCATAATCCATTATTAATAATTAGGAAGGTTTTTCCCTACTACTGAAAGCAGTATTTGAAACATCAGTCAGCAAAGCTAGTACAATGCTTAAGCTAGTTCTCTACTTGGGAAAGATACTAGCTAAACTAGAAGCATTATTTAGTTTTAGCTAATAATGTTAACACACACTCCGACTTATATTAATCTTTGCATAGTTCATGTGGTTCAGCATTTGGTGTCAATATAATCTTTGCAAAAAATCATAAATTAAAAAATAGCAACCCTACAAATAGTAACAATTTCTAGCTAACACATATCAGTGTAAATGTATATTAATATCTTGAAAACTCATAACTACAGGTAATAATTTACACGATACATCCTATTCAAAAGTTTACACCCCCTTGGTTCTAAATGTATTGTGTTGCCTTCATGAGCATCAGTGAACCTTTTGTAGCAGTTGTGTATGTGCACTAGCTTATTCAGTACAGAATTAAATAAAAAACAAGCTACAATTATAAGATCACTCTTAGATTCCCTCTTATAAGGCACCCCCCCCCCTTCTTTTAAATTATTAACATTTTGTAAGGGGTAAGTAAACTTACAAATACAGAGAAAATATCCAAAATATCTTTTGAACAGAAAATATGAGGTGTAGGTAAGTGGGTGAGCATGCTTGTGGGGGTAAACAGCTATGAACACAGCTTGAGGGAAGAAACTATTTGAAAACCTGATAGTCCTGGTGCGCATGCTCCCAGATGCCATGTGTAGTACTGGCTGTAGATCACCACCATAATGGTGTAATTTATTAACTATTGAAAAATCATATGTTCCAATCTACTGAAACAGTCTGTAGACTAATACATTGTAGAGAAAAGGGCTGAATTCTGAAAATCAGGATAGAAAAGGACTAACTAAAGAATTTTCCTACTTCTGAGTAACAATGTGGGGCCAATTTTCAATAATTTCAATACAATAGACATGGCATCTGTATCCGTAATAATTGTTAAAATGTAAACAGTATGAAGCTCTGCTTGAGAATATAGCAGTAAGTATGTGAAAATAAACTCATTTTCAGGTGAAGTATAATGGAGAGTTTTGGTTTTAGGTAACAAATTAATCTTTTTATTCTTCATGTTGAGTTTTTTTTTTTTTTTTAAGCTTTATGTTGTTTGCTAATCTGCTTGCTTTGGTTGCATTACACATCCCATATTATCAAAGTTGTGTGTAAGTTTGTATGCCAGAACTCTACTTTGCTAGACAAATAATATTTCATATACAAACCAGACATATTTGACATTTGTATTTGCATATAATTTTACTGACTCAAATTTTTGTCACGTTACTCTAGTACTACATTTTGCTTTGTACTACACTTATTACCCAACCCCTGTCATGGCTGAGAAAAAGTCATATATCAACATTCAATCATAAATCCTTGTAATTCCTTTGAACTTTGGTTTATTTGATCAGACTAACAACACGAAAAAAAAAAATAATTCAACACATACATTACTACATAAGCAACAGCACCTGCTAGTGGCCAGAAATGCATACTAATGTCTAGAAAAAATGCTAATCATACCCAGAAGTTGTTGTTTGCATTTATAATGCTGTAAACTCAGCAGAGAGCGCACAAGTGTGGGAGAGCTAAGTGTGAACCACTCCTCCACGGATGTTCACCTCTGACAAAAGAAGTGTGTGTGCTCATCCGATGTAATGACAGTCAAGCACATTCAAACTGACCTCCTCCTCTGACACGCACAAACACTTAGCGCCATGGCAACTGCTCTACCTAAAACCTCTTTCCTGAAATGCTGTCATATCAAACAGTTGTGTTTTCTGTCTTTATTTTTTCTTATGCAGGCACACTCGCAGAAATGTGGTCCATCACTTTCTGTCCTGTTCATGGAACCTAAATACTTGCAAGATCTTATAAAGATACAGTATATGTGTAAGGAAAAGAGAGTTCATAAGACACAAGAGAGTGTGTGTCACAGTACTTTTTTATAGGTAAGGTAGATATGAAGTTGGGTATGAAGTGGAGTACCTAAAGTCATAACAAAATAGACAAAATCAATTAGACAAAATACAAATGTCAATAAATGCTTTGATTTCTTACTAATAATATTCACACACACACACACACACACACACACACACAAAAAAAAATTCATCCACAATGTATTATAAGCTGATAAAGAACATAACAGGCAAAGATTAGAAACTTCCTTAGACTGGTTTTATGGCTTTAGTGTAACAGTTTTATTAGTTTAAAACCTGGGGCATTTATTCAGAATTCAATTATTGCGATGTGTATATCATGGATTTTACAGCGGCTTTGAACATGGCTCAGCCAATAAAGTGTTTAGGAAAGAAACTATCTGGTTTATAATAAGCCATTAATCCTCTCTGAAACTTCAGAAACCCAGAATTTGCTCTTAGACCATTCTAAGCAGCTTGGAGTTTACTGAATTGTTCAAGCTTGATGGTTTTAATTAATAAAAAAAAACTTCAAGCTTTTCAAGCCTTAAAGATGAAGCAGGAAGCTGGATTGTGCACCTTTTCAAACAAAAATTTTAATACAGTTCTTGAATTTGAATGTAGGAATGAGCCCCTCTGGTTTTCTCCCAAGCCCTGGAAACTTGCAGGTAGATGTATTAGATACTCTAAAATTGAGCCTTGGTATAAATGAGTTGTGTGAGTGTGTGCATGTGTGGGTGTATGTGTATGTGTGTACGTTGCCCTGTGATCCATTCCAGGTTGTATTCTCAGAGTTTTCCCAGGATGCACCAGATGCAATGGCACCTGAACCAGGAAATGAAAATAATGAAATCTATCATTATGTACATACTACTGATGCAGATTTTAACATTATAATGTTGTATTATAAACTTATTTTTTAATTCTAACAATAATTTATGCATGCTGAGATATATACGTACATACACTGTATCTATACACTTTATATAGTATAAGGCCTGTGATTGGAGTCTGTTGTGAACTCACTGGACATGAACCCACACTGTTCCTTGGGTACACTAATGATTTATTCAGTCAAAGAGCTCCAGCTGTAACAGCTCATATTTTATTAATTTTTCTTTTTACACAGTCCAAGCATTTATGCATGAAGCCAGGGAATGAATATAGCAGTAAGGCCGCAAATAAGCATAATGTAAATAATTAAAATTACATTTAAATACCAAAGAGCTACTTTTACATTTTTTTTTTTATATTACCCTTGTATATAGTAAACACTAGTAGTCCTGTGGAGGCTTTCATACGCAATCCTTGTGAGAACATCTCTCTCACGTCACAGAAAGGAATATTTCATTTTTAAAATGAATTTGATCCATTCTTTTCCATCTATAGCCCTAATAGAAAGCTCATAAGTGTATAAAATGTCAGAGTGGACAAGTTAACACTCATATTCACGAGAAAAAGGCAGATGTGAAAGTATGACATGCGTAGGGCCAATACATAGTCCATTTGAAATGCAGATGGTGTGGCCAGTTCAATTAAAATTCCCACTTGTGAGTAAAATTTGGACCAATTCAAAGATTTTGCATTTAGAACACACCTTCCAGGGACAATATGTTATTGTCAAAGTCATTACAAACATTTTAACATGATGTGGTGCCTCTTTCTCATTTTAGAAAGACAGAAGGTTGATAGACAATGAATGGTTATATTTCATGAAGCATTTCGTTGCACAAAGCACGTCTTGAAAGGAGTTGCTAAATGCTGTCTTTTCATTTCTCTTGAGAGCTGGTACATTTTAAAAGGCTGTGATTAAAGTGAATTAGTCTGAACTCTGGGGCTCATAAAAAGACTTTAATGCATATGACTTCCATGTGGCAGCTGAGTGGGTGTGAAAGAGAGAGAGTGAAAGAGAGAGAGAGATGGGTCTATCAAGTAAAAAAGAAAATAGATAAGCAAAAGTGCTTAATAAGGCTCTTTGAGTAAATGGTACCTATGCTGTATGGAGGGTAAAAGAATATTACTATTACAACTAGTACTAATTTTTTATTATTATTATTATTATTATTATTATTATTATTATTATTATTATTATTATTATTACCAAAACCAAAAAAAAGAAAAAAATGCCTGTTTTGTGCTTCCAAACAAATTTTAAAGCTCTTTGTTTGCAGACAGTAAAAGAAAATTTGAAAAAGACAGGAGCATATCATAATTTAAATGAAGAATGAATAATCATTTTGAGAAATGCTATAGGCTCTAACCATACCTCTGCAACGTGTGCCAACTGCATAGTAGTACCTAATAAAGTACAAAGGGTTTAAAACACCACAGTTATGCGGCAGCACCTGATATTCTTACATCTGATAGACTTAGACACACACTACCATGTCAGAGTTATTTATCTCGTTTTAAGATCACCATCTTTCAACATCCTGAGCAACCTGGATGGCTTCAATAGATATAAAGGTGAAGAAACTACATATTTAACATTCTGTTATTCCGGCATAGACAAGACACCTTTCAGTATGCTGCCACTGTCCAAAATAAATACTGTATATAATTTATATACATATAAAGAGAGCAGCAACTGGAAGAGAAAAGGAAAAATATACGAGGCAAACAAAACCCCTGTTTAGGTTAATTGTTGTTTTATAATGGACTCCTTAAAACACTTCCATCTTCCTGAATTCTTTGATGAATTTCTGATACCAGAATAAACTCTGATAATACAGTCGTGCACATACAACTCATCTTCCTCAATGTGCATTCATGTGTGTATAAGGGGAAAAAAGTTTTTGTAATCAAATGTCTTGGCTCTCTAGACTTCAAAAGAATCTCAGAACAAACAGCAAATTAACATTATATATATATATATATATAGCAAATAAACATATTGCTTGCAAATGAACATGCAAGCAAAGAAAAAAATAAAAAGATGAAAAGAGAGTAATCTGAATGGTCAAATCAAATTAGCTTCTCGGTTGTTTGATATTCAGAATTAGTTAACACCAAATGGCTGTTCCCACTTTCAATTCAGAGGACAAATACAAGGTTGTGTCTTTTTTTTCTGTGTTCTATCAGTCACATTAACAGCAGCTTTTCAAATGTCTCTTCAGTAATAACTGTACATTCTATACATTCGACTCCTCTTTAGGAAATGATGGCTCTCACTTACACACCCCAGGCTGGAGAGAGAGAGAGAGAGACAGAGAGAGAGAGAGAGAGAGAGAGAGAGAGAGAGAGAGAGAGAGAGAGAGATGCTCCAGATCCAGATAGGTCGATCAGCAGCTGATGTTCTCAAGTCTAGAACATCCTGGCTCAAATCCAGGAACACACACCAGAGGGGACCACACCGCAGATGAGAGAAGGAGGGCTCTAACACAGCATGAAGACATTTCTCTGTCTCTCTCTCCTGCTGTTTCCCAGCATACCCCATGGAGAGCACAAAAGGGAGCAAACTAGTCAGACAAGTGAAAAGAAAAGTGTGAAAAAACAGAGAAAGGGTGATGTGTTATTAGACAGACACTGAGAGAAACAGAAGGAGGATGAAGAATAAAGAGTAAGGTAGACAGAGGGAACAGGTAAAAAAGGTATCAAGCAAAGCATTCTGTGTGACAATGTATTATTTTTACTTCACATTTTGCACTCTGGCATACAAAGATGGTATTCTATGACAGTGCCACGTTTGAAGTCAGATCTTCAGTACAACTCCTTCTACTGCCAGGGTTTGTCTATGGAGATTTCATTGCTATGTGCTTGATTTTATGTACCTGAGAGCAATGGGTGTGGATGAAACTTGAACTCAATTATTAAAAGGGGTTTCCAAATACTTTTGGTCATGTATTCCAAGAAAACAAGTGTGCTGTTTCCAGGAAAATAACTAGTGAGATGTGCCCATGCCCTCATGCACTGTAGGCTGATTGGTATCCTGAAATTGACTAATGGGTAAGAGAGAGAGAGAGAGAGAGAGAGAGAGAGAGAGAGAGAGAGAGAGATAGAGAGAGAGAGAGAGAGAGAGTGAGAGAGAGAGAGATAGAGAGAGAGAGAGAGAGAGTGTGTGTGTGTGTGTGTGTGTGTGTGTGTGTGTGTGTGTGTGTGTGTGTGTGTGTGAATGTGCCACCCATCCAGGGTGTCCCACACCTTATACCTAGATTCCACTGGGATAGGCTCCAGGCTCCCCACAAAAGGATGGAGGGATGGATGGATGGATGCCTTATTATGAGTTTCAGTAGAGTTATCAACAAAGCAGAGCTCTCAACAAGGAGATCTGACATAATAATCCACTATATGGTCAAAAGTTGGTGGACAACTCAACATCACACCTGTATGTGGTTCTTCCCCAGACTGTTGTCACAAAGTTGGCAGCATAGAACTGTCTAGAATGTCTATGTTGTAGCATTAAAATCTCCCTTCACTGGAACTAAAAGGCTAAAACATGTTCCTGTATGACATGAAAACATGGTTTTTCAAAGCTGGAGTAGAAGAACTCACATGACCCACACAGAGCCCTGACCTCAGCACTGTACACCTTTGGGATAAACTGGAATGCAAATTGTACCCCAGATATCCTCACCCAACATCAGTACCTGACCTCACTAGTGCTCTTGTAGCTAAATGAGCACAAATCCCCAAAGTGGAAAATCTAGTGGAAAGCCTTCCTGAAAGAATGCAGGTTATTATAACAGCAAAGGGGATCTGGAATGAGATGGAATGGGTGTGATGGTCAGGTGTCCTCAAACATGTGGCCATATAGTGCATGTGAAGTGAAATATGTTATGTTAACTAAAATCATAGTGATAGTGAAGAATTATGTTAAAGAAAAGTATATTATACATTTTATATAATAAGATTTGTAAGTACACTTGAAGAGATGTACACTAGGTTCCAAGTATTCTATATTCCAATTAAACTTTTGATGTAGTGATACAGGTATAAAATATATGCTAAATACTTTGAGTATGCTAAATACAAAAGGTTTACTTATTTATTATTCATATTAATGGAACTATTCATGGAAATATATTGTTTTAACTTAATTTTACTGTGAAGCACTTCAATGGAAGCATCAATAGTTAAGCATTTCCTTCTGAACCAGAGATCGGGTGTTGCAACCCTGCTGATGGAATTTTTTCTTTTAATTTTTTGACTTATTTTATTTCTCTGAAGAAATTGTAGGAGAAACTTTGTAAGACAGTTGATACCTAGATGAAACACAACCGAGAAACACCATTAAATCTCTCGAAATATCAAAGGGAAACTGTTAACTTTTGTTTTTGTTTTGAGTCATGGTGTGCTTTTATTTCTTCACTTACAAAAACACAGGTTAAAAAATAATATATTTGACAATGGTAGGCAAAGGAAACCTTTGTCCTCAAAAATGACATGAAAAATACATGAGACATCCATATAAAATTGCATGTAGGAGTCTACTTTGACTCACTCTCTGAGATTCATTGAGTGGTCAGATTTACATTTGACCCTCTGCTCTTTTCTTGGAGTGTTGCCTGTGGTCATTGCACATGCATCTGCTCTTTATGCTAGTGCCTAAAGGCCATTCTAAAGGCCATTGCAATTTCTCTATAACCCAGCATGGCCATGTCTATGATGACCTATGAAGGTGTGTTAGTAATAAATCAACTCATCCAGTGGACCTGACATGATGTCATATTACAGAGTCCTATGTCAGCTTTTCAATAAAAGATCAATCCAAGTGAAATGTCAATGTCAATCCAACTAATTACCTCTGTTAAACAACCAATAATTTTAAAAATGTTGCTATTTGACAGACATAAACCAATGCTCCAAGTATTTGCTCACCTGTCTAGAGAATGCATGCATTTACAGACTTATTATTGTGCCTAGTGGTAAAATGGCTTTGCAACAAGCACTAATAGAGGCCCATTGGAGCAAGAATCATAGTCCCCATGCTTGGGGGAGGAGCAGTGGACAGGACAATTAGTATGGTTGCCCGATTTGGCCAGTTTAAAACTATTTTGTACCCACCAAGGTCTAGTCTTATAGTGAATAGTCAGAATAAAATCTAATAAAATACTGAAAGCATGTCTGTGATGTACAGAAATATTTCTACTGTAAGATGTATTGCAAAGATTAAAAAAGAGAAAGAGGTATTATGGAGTAAATAATGATTGTATATGAGAAATAAGTGTGCACAACAGCTTTCTTTCCCATGCAAAAGATGTGAAAGAAGACAAATGTCTTGTGTGGATTTTGAGATGTATTTAGGCTGTACATTTTACTTGAAATCTGGCAACCCTAGTTATTGATATTGGCTCCTCTTTGTGAACCTTGCTACTTCAAACACAGTTGATCAAAAGTAAATGTAAAATATTAGAAAAGTTTGTGTCTGCTCAATTATGCTCCTTCTTACAGGAAAACAATATCCTTGAAGAATTTCAGTCAGGTTTAAGGCCCCATCATAGCACAGAAACTGCACTAGTAAAAATCACAAATGACTTGTTTTTAGCTTCGGACCAAGGCTGCATCTCAATATTAGTCTTACTTTATCTTAGTGCAGCATTCAACACTATAGATCATGACATTCTTGTACAAACCCGATTCCAAAAAAGTTGGGACACTGTACAAATTTTGAATAAAACAGGAATGCAATAATTTACATATCTCATAAACTTATATTTTATTCACAATAGAATATAGATAACATATCAAATGTTGAAAGTGAGACATTTTGAAATGTCATGTCAAATATTGGCTCATTTTGGATTTCATGAGAGCTACACATTCCAAAAAAGTTGGGACAGGTAGCAATAAGAGGCCGGAAAAGTTAAATGTACATATAAGGACAGCTTATTAACAGCTGGAGGACCAATTTGCAACTTATTAGGTCAATTGGCAACATGATTGGGTATAAAAAGAGCCTCTCAGAGTGGCAATGTCTTTCAGAAGTCAAGATGGGCAGAGGATCACCAATTCCCCCAATGCTGCGGCGAAAAATAGTGGAGCAATATCAGAAAGAAGTTTCTCAGAGAAAAATTGCAAAGAGTTTGAAGTTATCATCATCTACAGTGCATAATATCATCCAAAGATTCAGAGAATCTGGAACAATCTCTGTGCGTAAGGGTCAAGGCCAGAAAACCATACTGGATGCCCGTGATCTTCGGGCCCTTAGATGGCACTGCATCACATACAGAAATGCTACTGTAATGGAAATCACAACATGGGCTCAGGAATACTTCCAGAAACCATTATCGGTGAACACAATCCACCGTGCCATTCGCCGTTGCCGGCTAAAATTCTATAGGTCAAAAAAGAAGCCATATCTAAACATGATCCAGAAGCGCAGGCATTTTCTCTGGGCCAAGGCTCATTTAAAATGGACTGTGGCAAAGTGGAAAACTGTTCTGTGGTCAGACGAATCAAAATTTCTTTTTGGAAAACTGGGACACCATGCCATCCGGACTAAAGAGGACAAGGACAACCCAAGTTGTTATCAGCGCTCAGTTCAGAAGCCTGCATCTCTGATGGTATGGGGTTGCATGAGTGCGTGTGGCATGGGCAGCTTACACATCTGGAAAGGCACCATCAATGCTGAAAGGTATATCCAAGTTCTAGAACAACATATGCTCCCATCCAGACGTCATCTCTTTCAGGGAAGACCTTGCATTTTCCAACATGACAGTGCCAGACCACATACTGCCTGCAGCCTGCAGTCCAGATCTTTCACTCATAGAAAACATTTGGCGCATCATAAAGAGGAAGATGCGGCAAAGAAGATCTAAGACAGTTGAGCAACTAGAAGCCTGTATTAGACAAGAATGGGACAACATTCCTATTCCTAAACTTGAGCAACTTGTCTCCTCAGTCCCCAGACGTTTGCAGACTGTTATAAAAAGAAGAGGGGATGCCACATAGTGGTAAACATGGCCTTGTCCCAACTTTTTTGAGATGTGTTGATGCCATGAAATTTATTTATGGCATCAACATACTTATTTTTCCCTTAAAATGATACATTTTCTCAGTTTAAACATTTGATATGTCATCTATGTTGTATTCTGAATAAAATATTGAAATTTGAAACTTCCACATCATTGCATTCTGTTTTTATTCACAATTTGTACAGAGTCCCAACTTTTTTGGAATTGGGTTTGTAGATTGCTTACAAAATCACATAGGTATTGAGGGACAGGCATTAAAATCACAAATGACTTGTTTTTAGCTTCGGACCAAGGCTGAATCTCAATATTAGTCTTACTTGATCTTAGTGCTGCATTCGACACTATAGATCATAACATTCTTGTAGATCGCTTACAAAATCATATAGGTATTCAGGGACAGGCATTAAAATGGTTTAGATCCTACCTGTCTGATCGATACTATTTTGTAGATTTAAATGGAGAACTGTCCAGTGTAATGCCAGTGAAATACGGGGTCCCACAAGGATCAGTTTTAGGACCACTGCTGTTCTCAATATACATGCTTCCCTTGGGTAATATCATTAGAAGGCATGGGATTAATTTCCATTGTTACGCTGACGATACCCAGTTATATATCTCATCAAAACCAGATGAAATATCTAAATTGTCTAGATTAACTGAGCGTATTAAAGATATAAAAGATTGGATGACCGATAATTTTCTATTACTAAACCCTGATAAGACAGAGATATTACTTATTGGTCCAAAAACCAGTACACAAAAGCTCGCACAATTCAATTTGCATTTAGAAGGATGTACTGTTACTACTAGCTCAACATTGAAAGACCTGGGCATAATATTAGACAGCAATTTGTCCTTTGAAAATCATATTTCCAATATTACTAAAACAGCCTTCTTCCACCTTAGAAATATTGGCAAGCTTAGGAACATCTTATCTGTATCTGATGCAGAAAAGCTAATTCATGCATTCATGACCTCCAGACTGGACTACTGTAATGCATTAATCTTCAATAAACCTGAATCTTCAATAAACAAGCTACAGTTAGTCCAGAATGCAGCCACCAGAGTTCTTACTAGGTCAAGAAAATATGATCATATAACCCCAATATTATCATTCCTGTACTGGCTACCTGTTATGTTTAGAATTGATTATAATCGAGCACTACTTACATACAAGAAACTAAATGGTTTAGCTCCCACGTATATAGCCAGTCTTCTAACATGTTACAATCTACCACGCTGCTTAAGATCTCAAAACTCTGAACTTCTGGTAGTTCCCAGAATATCAAAGTCTACAAAAGAGGGCAGAGCATTTTCATATTTAGCTCCTAAACTTTGGAATAGACTTCCTGACAGTGTTTGGGGCTCAGACACAGTCTCCCAGTTTAAATGTAGATTAAAGACATATCTCTTTAGCCAGGCATACACTTAATACATCACATAACCTTGTACTCCAGTACAATCTGATTAAATGCACATTATCATCTAGTGCCTGCTAATATTATAAACAGCAGCTACATTCAAAATGTGAAGTACATTCTAATTCCTTTCCACCTGTTTCCCTTCTTCTACCCATCCCGAGGCATATGGAGATTGTGCCAGCTCCAGTAGACAGAGGCCAACCCTGTGAGTATCCTGAGGCATCCAGAGATGGACCAGCTCCAGCTTGGTTCTGCTTCGTGAGGATTTGGGTATTCAAAGCAACGCTGTCAACCATATGTGGACTTTGAGGACGACAAGAACCGCCTAATTAATATACACATAACATTTTACATATGCTGTATCTGCATCACACAATTGACTGTACATAAATGCAGAAAAAACCCTGTTCATATCACACTCTCCGGTGTCACCCAAATGAGGATGGGTTCCCTTTCGAGACTGGTTCATCTCAAGGTTTCTTCCTCATACCAAGTTTTTCCTTGCCACAGTCACCTCAGGCTTGCTCACTAGGGATAATTTTGTCTAACATCTAGGACTGTTTGCATGTTTTTTGTTTCTTATGTTCTGTAAAGCCCTGCGATGGGTTGGCACTCCGTCCAGGGTGTATCCTGCCTTAATGCCCAATGACGCCTGAGATAGGCACAGGCTCCCCATGACCCGAGAGTAGATCGGATAAGCGGTAGACAATGAATGAATGAATGAATGTTCTGTAAAGCTGCTTTGAGACAATGTTCATTGTTAAAAACACTATACAAATAAAATTGAATTTAATTAAATCCAAAACCACTCAAAACAAGCTGAAAGGCTTTAAGCTGGATGACTATGTAGTTGGTTCTCAGTGGTCTATTATAGGGTTACTCTTAAATGTGCAAGATTATGGCCTATAGCACAAGTCAGGTGTGAAATCCTCTTAATGTATTTTGGGACTATTAATACTTGGCCAGTATTAATATTGTCCCACCAAAAGCTATGTTCACAAGCTGCTGCCAGATGGATGATCTCTAAGTGCGTCTTCAAAATTAAGTCACAAGGTCAGGTGCCTTGGTGAACTGCTACAAACCATTTCAAATGACCTGGGTGACTGAAAACTTCAAAGCCAACCATGGTTCAGGCTGTAATAGATTTCCTGACATCCTTTCAGTAATGCACTATACACTCCACTGCAATTTAGTAGTAGTCCTGTGTTCAGACACCTTTTACTGTATTTAAAGTGTGGGCTACAGCCAAACTAAATATACAGTAAATTCCAGCTTAGATTTGATTTAACAGACTTTAGAACTGCTCTCATTCAACCTCATCAGATTATATGCTTTGAGGTCTGCTCTCATAAGCCTAAGAGCTGGATACCTTCTATCTGTAGCTCACAGACCATTAAAGAAATCCTCACAGCTGACATAGACCTGGCATTGGAGGAATCACATTCATCCCAGGGCTGTTATTTGAGCCAAATGTGTGGTGCTAGTACTTTTTTTTAGCAGAGCTTCAAAGAAAGTATAGTCAAAATCTGAATTTCCAGCCATCCCAACCAAAGGTATAGTGCAATGAGGACGTAGAGAGTAGGGTGTGTGTGTGTGTATGTGTGTGTGTGTGTGTGTGTGGCTAGTTTCACTGACATATAAACCCAGTTTATTTCAGCTTATTCCTGTAGCTGTATGAATGTATGTAATATGTGGATTATACCATGTTTGATGAATATGTAGAGAACAGATTGCAAGACCATTTGGAAATTAATACATTAAACCACATTTAATGTATTACCACAACACAGTTGTAATTATACCACGATAAGATCTCTCAAATCTGATTGGTTCATAGATTAATTTGTGGATTAATTTTATATAACCAGATGGCCTGAGCACTATTTCAGTTCAGTTTAATTTGATTTGTATAGCACTTTTAATAATGGGCATCTTCAATCAATGGCTTTACAGATATACACCGATCAGGCATAACATTATCAACATAACGACAGGTGAAGTGAATAACACTGATTAGCTCTTCAACATGGCACCTGTTAGTGGGTGGGATATATTAGGCAGCAAGTGAACATTTTGTCCTCAAAGTTGATGTATTAGTAGCAGGAAAAATAGGTAAGCGTAAGGATTTGAGCAACTTTGACGAAGGGCCAAATTGTGATGGCTAGATAACTGGATCAGAGCATCTCCAAAACTGAAGCTCCTGTGGGGTGTTCCCGGTCTGCAGTGGTCAGTACCTATCAAAAGTGGTCCAAGGAAGGAACAGTGGTGAACCGGCGGCAGAGTCATGGGCAGCCAAAGCTCATTGATGCACGTGGGGAGCGAAGGCTGGCCCGTGTGGTCCGATCTAACAGACGAGCTACTGTTGCTCAAATTGCTGAAGAAGTTAATGCTGGCTCTGACCGAAAGGTGTCATACACAGTGTATGATGGGTCAGGGCTGTTTTGGCAGCAAAAGGGGGACCAACACAACATTAGGCAGGTGGTCATAGTGTATATGAATAAGACAAATGTTTGAATACTTTATTGTTTCTCTAGTAAAAGCTCCTACACAGAGGCTTGTATGAAGAACACTCCACATAATCTAAACTTTAAAATTGTTGTTTAAAGAAAAGCATATAATCATTGATGAGGTAAAGATTTATGTTTATGAGCCGTTTATTGAAGCAGTATTGGACGATGGTTCTTTCAAACACTTATGGTGCTTTGTAAAGTTTGCCGGTGAAAAAAAAAGAGTTTACACTGATTGGACTAACACGCTTCGGACTGTGACTTCGGACTTTGTGAATATTCCTGTTATTCCTTTCACAAGTTTGATCTAAAATATTTTCATACAAAAATATATTATAATAATACTGTATATGTTATATGCAAAACATATGCAATATGTTTTGAGTTTTCTAATATTTTAAGGCAATCCAAGAACAAAAAATATTTTACGTGTGGGTCTGTATATATGCATGTACAGTGGTGTGAAAAAGTGTTGGCCCCCTTCCTGATTTCTTATTTTTTTGCATGTTTGTCACACTTTAATGTTTCAGATAATCAATTTAAATATTAGTCAAAGATAACACAAGTAAACACATCATGCAGTTTTTAAATGAAGGTTTTTATTATTAAGGGAAAACAAAATCCAAAACTACATGGCCCTGTGTGAAAAAGTGTTTGCCCCCTAAGCCTAATAACTGGTTGGGCCACCCTTAGCAGCAACAACTGCAATCAAGCGTTTTCGATAACTTGCAATGAGTCTGTTACAGCGCTGTGGAGGAATTTTGGCCCACTCATCTTTGCAGAATTGTTGTAATTCAGCCACATTGGAGGCTTTTCGAGCATGAACCACCTTTTTAAGGTCATGCCACAGCATCTCAATGGGATTGAGGTCAGGTCTTTGACTAGGCCATTTTCTTCAGCCATTCAGAGGTGGACTTGCTGGTGTGTTTTGGATCATTGTCCTGCTGCAGAATCCAAGTTCACTTCAGATGGCCGGACATTCTCCTTCAGGATTTTTTGGTAGACAGCAGAATTCATGGTTCCATTTATCACAGCAAGTCTTCCAGGTCCTGAAGCAGCAAAACAGCCCCAGACCATCACACTACCACCACCATATTTTACTGTTGGTATGATGTTCTTTTTCTGAAATGCGGTGTTACTTTTACGCCAGACATAATGGGACACAGACCTTCCAAAAAGTTACATTTTTGTCTTGTCAGTCCACAGAGTATTTTCTCAAAAGTCTTGGGGATCGTCAAGATGTTTTCTGGCAAAACTGACACGAGCCTTTATGTTCTTTTTGCTCAGCAGCGGTTTTCGTCTTGGAACTCTGCCATGCAAACCATTTTTGCCCAGTCTCTTTCTTATGGTGGAGTCATGAACACTCACCTTAACTGAGGCAAGTGAGGCCTGCAGTTCTTTGGATGTTGTTGTGGGGTCTTTTGTGACCTCCTGGATGAGTTGTCCCTGCGCTCCTGGGGTAACTGTTCCATGTTTTCGCCATTTGTAGATAATGGCTCTTACTGTGGTTTGCGGCAGTCCCAAAGCTTTAGAAATCTCTTTATAACCTTTTCCAGACTGATAGATCGGTAGGTTTGTGACCTCAAGCTGACGGAAACTTGGGTTCTGCAGCAGGACAATGATCCAAAACACACCAACAAGTCTTTTTCACACAGGGCCATGTAGTTTTGGATTTTGTTTTCCCTTAATAATAAAAACCTTCATTTAAAAACTGCATGATGTGTTTACTTGTGTTATCTTTGACTAATATTTAAATGTGTTTGATTATCTGAAACATTAAAGTGTGACAAACATCCAAAAAAATCAGGAAGGGGGCCAACACTTTTTCACACCACTGTATAAAGTTACCACTGTGTATGTGGTATGCATATTTTGACCCTGATGAACCTGAATTGGCAGTACGAATTAGAATGTTGAGGCAGCCAGCATATATCAACATACTTCAAAGATGATACTTGTTCATAGTGCAGATGAGTATACATCACATTACATGAAAGAGAGAATGCAGAAAGACCACTGGCTCAACTGGTTGCCAGTTGCAACCAGCATCTCAGGCCAAACACTACACAATTACAGGTTTAAGGTTGTAAAACAGTAAATGACAAAACCAGAGCAAGGGAACAATCTTAGACTGAATTTCAACAATCTGTTGTTTCCTTTAGCAGATAAGTGACTCAATTAGTCTTGGTCCAAGTGTGTGGAATTTACATTGTTATTCAATAAAACAAAAGTAATTATTTTTCAATTCAGAATACCGTATAATTGTTTAGCTGTAATCAGAGCATGTAATTGCGTTTAACATCCAATTATGCCACACTTTTTAGCACCATATTTCCTTATTCACTTAACACTAAACATCTACTGAAGAGCCATAACCTTATATAATAAAAGTTCTTTTTGCAGTCACTGTAATTTTGAAAATAATTTATAAGCTGTCATATGATGTTAAGAGCCTGTCTACTGCATCACATAACCAATCAGTTTCATTTATTCAAGTATTCCCACAAGACCAGGCACAAAAAATGATGGAACTGCTCTTAACTCTGTCTGCTGGGCCAAGAACAACAGAAAAATCAAAACACCATAAATAACCGTAAAATAATAATAAACCAAAGATACTTTGAAAAAAAACCCTGACAGATAGTGTTCTAGAGATGATCTAGCTGACTATTGGTGTAAACATTTGTGTGAGCATCAGTAAATGTGCCTTTCATAGCAGCTGGATGCTCTTTTTGTATTTATGCCTTTAATCTTATTAGCTGTGCGCTTTGAATTCTTAAATTCGGCAGTCACTCAAACAGAATGTATTCCTCTGTGAGCTTGAGAAAATTACTGCAAAGCATCAAGCATACCAAGGCTCTGTTTCCCCCTGCAGAAAACCTCTAATGGAGTTGAGGGAGTCTAATGAATGATTGAGAAAACTGCAGGAAAGGCTGAGATTTGACGAGCCATGGAAATGGGGCAATAAAAGCACCGTTTGATCTTTAGAGAGGAGAAGGGGGTATAGGCTTTGAAAGAAATAGGGACTCTTCTCAAATGATAAAGTGGGTCTTATAAAGCAATGCTTAGAGATCTTAAGATTATCTGAACTGGGGAATAATAATCGTCACCATATTAAAATACTCTGCCTAACATTCTCCACAGGATATTTGGCTCAATCATCAGACATGTTTGTAGAGTGGCCTGGGAAAACCCACTGGGGCTGAATCCTTGCAAAAAGCCAAAAATGAAAAAATCCGGTCCTCAGTCTGTAATATACAGCACCTCTATGTAATGAACCAGATTTAACAGAGATGTGATCCATGTGCAGGGTATTTACAACAAAAAAAAATCAAACTGAGATGGTCAAACATTGTGAAGGATCAACAGTTAAATAAACAGCAAAAAAACCCAAGAGCAGTCAAATAGATAATAGAGAGGAAACAGACACAGGCAAGAGAATCAGGGCTAACATGACGGCTCACAACTGACATAACAGGATATATTGGCAAGCCTTCACAATGAGTTATGAAAAATTTCTATGAATGTATGGAAACAAATATTTATTGTCCATTTTTCATCCCTTTTCTGTACTGCTTATCCTATAAAGAGCTACAGGAAACCTGGAAGCCACCACACGTTTAATAGGAAAGCTTTTGGCCTCTTAATAAACAAACTCTATCAAATAAAAATGCAGTCAGGTACTTTAGTTCATTTTATAATACTTTCATTCAAAGAAATTGGAAACACATATTAAACACATGAATATTAACAAATGCAAATTCAAATTCCAATCCAATTCAGCATCAGATGACAACTTTCATCAACTGCAATGTCAAGTTGACTCCTGAGAAGTTTCGTTTTCTGGCATCTTCAGCCAATAAAATCTGAGATCTGAATGGAAAATTTTCATCCTTCTTCTTCTTCTTCTTCTTCTTCTTTTGCTTCTTCTTCTTCTTATTATTATTATTATTATTATTATTATTATTATTATTATTATTATTATGATACAACCACAGACACACATACACACACATGCACACACACTCACAAACTAATAATCTCGGAGGGCAGCTGAGCATGGATGTTAATATGAAAATTAATAAACCGTGAAGTCATGAAAAACTGGTGATATCTTACATACTTTACTGAATTCACACACCATATGTTACACTTTCAAGTTCAAATTGTGGAGACGAATTTGAAACAAAGTGTAAATGAGCTATTACATGTTTACCATGAGTACTGGGTAAACTGGGTAAAATTGCACCAAAGAAACCCAATACTCTAATCAGAACGAAGTGGGGAAAAAGTACAAGATACAAGTTGCTGTCAAAGGAAAAGTAGAATATGCTATGGATAACTTTCTTTGAAATGACTTGACATTTCACTTGACATATTAGAAGGAAGTACAAAGGAGATGAAAAGAAATGCTGCTAAATACACTCAACAAGTCAAAAAAATTAAAGTTAAAATTTATGACATGATCACAGCACATTTATCAATTTAACAATATTAGTTCCAGACATTCATTGTCTACTGCTTATCCAATCTATACTTGGGTCACGGGGAGCCTGTGCCTATCTCAGGCGTCATTGGGCATCAAGGCAGGATACACCCTGGACAGAGTGCCAACCCATCACAGGGCACACACACACACACACACACACACACACACTCTCATTCACTCACGCAATCAACACACTACGGACAATTTAGAGATGCCAATCAACCTATAATGCATGTCTTTGGACCAGGGGAGGAAACCGGAGTACCCGGAGGAAACCCCCGAGGCACGGGGAGAACATGCAAACTCCACACACACGGCGGAGGCAGAAATCGAACCCCCAACCCTGGAGGTGTGAGGCAAACGTGCTAACCACCAAGCCACCGTGCCCCCCAGTTCCAGACATATTAGTTATAAAATATTACTTGATTCAGAACACCTTTTTTCCATAATAAATTGGCACCTCACAGCTCCACAATCCCTGACCCTGTATTTGGGCTATTGTGTGTGTGGAGTTCCATCATGCACCATGATACAGTAGTTAGTGATTATGAATGATGTAGTGCTGAATAAGAATGGAAACTTATTATGTATGGAAACCTGTTGAATTTCTTTCTCAGTACTGCACAAATGACTGAGTGTAGTGTGAGACTACTGGAGAAAACTGTATCATACTGTAACAGTAACAAACAACACAACAACAACAACAACAAAACATGACCCATCAACATGTTTCAACCAGCTCCTTTTGAGAGAACACACCTAACAGTTTCTCCAAACTGTGTGATGTTGTCTAGTGCTCTTCACACAGCTATTTTAAGTAAATGTTTTAAAAAGAAAAAGGAAAAAGCACTGATTCTCACAGCTTGACTGTGATGAACTCCCTCACCTACCTGCCCTATTTTTAATCTTATTCAGCCTCAAAGAGCTTTGGTGGTTCTTGAGAGAAGTATTCTTTGCTGCTCAGAACTGAAAGCATTCCTTCTTCATCTGAAGGGGATAAAATAGTCCATCATAGCTGATAAAGGTTAAGTGCAGATGGGTTTGTGATTGACTGCTGGTGAGCTCTGCACTTAGCAGGTCAGAGAAAAAATACAGGTTGTCATGATTTCTTTTAAAAACTGAAAAGCAATTTTTTTTAGAACTAATTTTAATAAAATGGAATAGTTGTGATTAATAATCAAGGGCTCTAAAATGAAACAAAATATAACAAAACAAAACCAAACAAAAAAAAACCCCATCTTGCTTAAATTCTAAAAAAGCAAAAATGAAAACAGTCCATGAAATTTGTGTTTATATCTTGAGACTGCATACACTCAATTTAATTATAAAAACTGTATATCATCTCATTCATGTAATTATTATTTGACAGCAGTGCAATGCATCAAATCATGCCAGTCCTTTAGTTAGTGTTCACATCAAACATCAAAATATAAAAAATAGGATCTCGGTGACTTCGATTGTGGAATGTTTGTTAATGCCAGGCAGGCTGGTTTGAGTGTTTCAGAAACTGTTGATCTCCTTGTATTTTCATGCAGTGTCTAACATCTAAAAAGCATCTGATGAGTGTGGCTAGAGGAGAATGACCAAATTGGTTTGAGTTAACAAGAAGGGTACAGTAACTCAGATAACCACTCCATGCAACAGTGGTGCAGAAAAGCATTTTGAAATGCACAACCAGGAGGCAGATGGACTGCAACATCAGAAGATCATGTCAATTTTCCTATTAGCCAAGAATAGAAATCTTAGACTACAGTGGACATAAGCTTGCCAAAACTAGACAATTGAAGAACGGGAAAAAAAAAAACCTGGAGATATGTATAAAAGTAATTATTTTTCAGAAAACTGCTACTTTTGTCCTGCAGATTTGGAAACTTGGGTCATAGTGGTTAGAAGGAGGCTTTGAGGTCATGCTGAACAAATATTTGCTAATAGAATAACAACATTCGAAAGAAATTATTTTTCTTCTCCTTTTTAAGTCTTGGCAGTGAGACCCATGGCATATTAACTTTTGGTGTGTCTCAAATTCTATTAATTTTTAATCCAGAGTTAGAATTACCCCTTCTAGAATATTGTGATAGGAATGGATTTTCGTTTACAAATGCATCTCATCACTAAGCCTGCATTTCCTCTCTGTCCCCAAGCATGTTGACAGCTCTATGGTTAATCATTTGCACTATTTCACATTGGCTTGCCTTAAGCACTGGGCTTTTAGTAGGTGGTCCAATGTGCAATTACAGTCTTAGCAAATGGAACATTTACTAGACAAATAGCAAGTGTACACTACAGTCTCACTTACTGCCATATTGTAGCTTATCATACATATATACACACACACACACACACACACACACATATATATATATATATATATATATATATATAATATATATATATATATATATATATATATATATATATATATATACCTCTGTCTTATGGTCAGAGAAAGTGTGAGAGAAAGAAGAGGAGACAGATTGAGTTGGAAGAGATGAAAATGGATAGATGGAAAATGATTGATGAAGAGGGATGAAGGCATAAGAGTGATAAGAGGATGTCAGTCGGAAGACAGAGAGAAGACAACTAGAAAGACAGATAGGTCCAGACAGAGTTACAAAGAGGTACAGGGAGGGTTTTAAATCTGCCATGGGGCCTAGTGTAGGTCTGATGGATAGCTAAGCAAGGGACCATAAAACATATTTCAGGTAGGTGATGTATATTGTTTTCATGTAATCACCACATCAGCGCATGCCAACACCTACCATACAGGTGACAAAAGCTATGTGCAATTTGTCATAGGCTTAAATATTCACCTAAAGATTTACACACCAACACACAGAGAGGAAGTCCTTGTTCTTAAATGTTTCCTTTGCACCTACTTGGGATTAACTGTCACACGTCAGTGAGGAGGGAACCTAAAACCCATCCACCTTGCTTCAGTCTGCTGCTCTGACACCTGAATTAGCACCAATGGGAAAAGTGGATTTAGGAGGAATGCCAGTCAACAAGGCATTAAGAGAAATGGATCAAAGGCAGGATTGTTTTATTTTTTTCCACATGTATTGTTTTAGGGCATTATCCAGGTTATTGGGCTTATTTTCCTGGCCACCCACTGCAGAACAAGCCAATGAAAAGCAAAACAAATTAATACAATTTCAACCAAATAGCATAGCTTTGTATAACAGATTCGACATACACACTATTCCAAAGAGTCATCCCACACACAATTAGTAGCCACTAATGATATCTTCCCCATAAATAAATTACAAGTCCATAGACTGTCGTATTTATGCTCATTACTGCACTCCCTGGGTCTCTTATGTGTCAACACACTGTTACAGCCCATCACGTAGCCCCTCTCCCCTTTTTCTGTGTATCTCCATTCCATCCGACTCAGACGAGCAGCTCCAGTAATGATGTACTGCAGCAATGCATCAGCCTGAGTGACAAGGGTCATTTTCAGTCTTAGCCGACGAGCTCATAACAGCAAATTAGCCTGGCAGAATGAAACCAACAGCAGTGACAGACATCACAAGCCACTCAATTACTGTCCGGACACAAGCAGGCTTGGCTTTTTAATAAGCCGAGATGGAGGCGGGATAATGAATGGGCTTCAGATCCACCAGGTTGGGTGTTTAGGGATTGTGAATCAGGAGGAACATAGAGGTAGAATGGGATCGCTCCAATAAAATAAATAGGACGGTGAAGAGTATTGAGAAAGTCAATACTTACCATTGGTTCCTGCCAGAACCAGCTCAATCACTTCTTGCACTTACAGTAGTTGTACAGTACCTGTACATATATACAGCAGGTGTGACATATTTGAAACAACAGACTGACAGATATAACAACAGACAAACATACACCACCAGAAGCAAATTTCTACATCTCTCTCTCTCTCTCTCTCTCTCTCTCTCTCTCTCTCTCTCTCTCTCTCCCTTTTCTCCTCAGCTGAATGCATGGCTGACTGAACCTGTTTCACTGCTTCACTGAGCTTGCTGACAGAAAATTGGCCAATTAGATGAGCCATAGGCCATCATTCCACTGAGAAAAAAAGAACACAGTAGCACTTGGCACAACAAAACTATCAGACCATCAGTGCATATGAGAGGCATATACATGCAAAAGGACCAGACCAGGCCACCTAACACATATGAACACGCTAGTGGCTATGTTGGAAGCCTCCGTACTCTTGACAATTAGTTTTGTGTTGCATCAGCTCAGGAATGACAGAATCAGCAATACAGATATGGGCAGTTGTGCCTGCGAGGGAGTTTGGGATTTGGCAAAGAATGCAGAGATGCAGCAATTGTGGTGCATTATGGGTAGTAGTTTTATACTGGCTGAAAACAACAAAATTGTCTTTGACCGATTCAATATCTAAGTAAAATTGAAATATGTAGTTTTAAAAGAATGAAAATGTAAATCTGATGGTCAGATGCATTAGCAATCATTATACAGTATGTTCTAATTGATAAAAAGGACTTAATTATATGTACAGTATGCAGCCTGGGAAAACACTTCTCAATTTGACATTTTCTATATATACACTTACTAAACACTTTATTAGGAACACATGTACACTTTCACATTCATGCAATTATTTATTCAGCTAATCATATGGCAGCACAATCAAGCATTTAATATCAGAAATGGCTGAAAATTTTGATCTCAGTGACTTTCACTGTAGCTTGGTTGTTGGTGCCAGATGGGCTGATATGAGTATTTCAAAAGTGCTGATCTTCTGGGATTTTCATATCAAGCCGTTTCTGAATTTTGCACAGAATGGTGCCAAAAACAAACAAAAAAACAAAAAACACCAACCTGTGTGTTCTGCTGGTGGAAATGAGAGAGTTCAGAGGAGGATGGCCAAACTTTTTAAACATGAATAACCAGTCTTTACGCCCATGCTGAGCAGAAAAGCATTTCAGACAGCACACAATGTTAGCATATCTATAGCCATTACTATACCTTGATCAGTTTATAAATCAAAATGAAAGGTTTCACTGTGTTAAGAAAGATTTTTTTTTTAATTTTTTTTTTAAAGTGCAATTTTCCTGAATCTGGGCTATTTTTTTTTTTTTTAAAAGATACATGTATATTAATGTGTCTCTGAGATTTGTATAACTTAATAACATAAAAGGTTAGATTTTAATTACTCTTATTATAAAATGGCACCTTCAAAAGTTTCACTCAAGTCCAATTGTCTCAATATGTACATGAGCTGATGCTTTAAGGTGAATAGTTTAATTTACAATTTTTCATAACATGCATATGAAAGGATAAAAAAAAAAATTATATTTTGAAACAATAAATAACTGGGAAAAAACTAAAAATGTACTTAATTTAAATGTGTACATCAGTTCCTCATGACTGATTTTATTCAGCATTTTGAAAAATTGGTATTCTACCATGAATGCTTTAATTTCCTAAATTTAATACTATAGTTACAGTGCCAAAATCCTCATGAGATTCACAATGTAATTAGTTTATGTTAATACTATGTGAAATGATCAATCACCCTATTCATCAACCAATATAGTAATTAAAATAACTCTTTTTTTTTAAATCTGACTGACCACACATTACATTTTTAGGTGAACTCTCTTTGGAATCAACTCTAGAGACAAAGAGAGAGTGTTTCAAATACAGTCGTAGAACTGGAACATCAAAAAGCCACGCTGCATTCAATTCAGTAGGCCAGATTTATGCATTCGATGAGGCACAGCTCAGAAACACAACTCGATGCAGCTATAAAATGTGCTTGTAATGTATCTGAAATTAACATTCAATTTACTAAGGCTGTAGCTCATTACGCAAACTGCACCAGAGACTGCCCACTAAATGCTCTGTGTGAAAGGATATTATGGTTTAAATGCCGCTGTGAAGTGGTGTGTCTATACAGGCAGCCACAGAGTTCTTAAATACCTTCCGACTACAGAGGAAACACAGGTTCATTATGGAAGATATAAATATGGGAAAAATAAAGATTCTAGTGTCAGGACAACTAACCATATTTCCGTATTAAATTGTACATACAGTAAAAAGTCAGTTCCTGCAAACCCAGATGTTTGTGTCACACGTGGTGGTGTGAACATATTGCTGTATCCTGAATTAATTTAAAGAGAAAAAAAAAAAACGTGATGAAGTTCTGTGCTGTCTGGCTGTCATTATAATGGCCAATTTAATCAGGTTTTCACTTTTGGTTTGCTTTTTTTTTCTTGTAGTGGGCTGCCACTGATGAGACTACATAGGTGATGTAAACTTTAGCAACAGTATTTTAAAAAGACTACCAAACAATCGATTGTTCTGTAATGACTGCAGGGAAAAAACGTAATATGGATTTAAATAGAAGTCTTTTCTGTGAGTTGCACTTGCACTTTGTACATAAAATGCTTCAGAAACATTGTTGGTGCAATTGTCCTAGATGCTAGTTAATCAGGCATTTTTTTCTACCCCTATCATCATTCATGTCCGCTTTTCAAAACAAGTGCAATCAAGGTTTAAACTCCACCAACATCACATCCTTAAGGGAGAAAATAACCAGCACCTGGGAAATGCCTGCCACATTTCTTATTCCAACAAGAACTGATCTTAACAAAACAGTTTACACAATTAAATCACTGGTTTGCATAGTATGATGCAATCTGAGACATCACTTGACATTTTGAAGATCTCCCCACATTTCTTACACTCAGATGTGAGTATAATTCTTCATGGAGTACTAGAGTCAGTCTTTTCTGAGATATTTCAAGTCATCCTATGCATAGCTCACAAATACACCATTTTCAAATCACCATGACTACTCCTTAATAAAGCATTAGAAGATGAAGCTCTGGGAATAATAACTGTGATTTCTACAAAAAAAAAAAAAAAAAATGTAGCGACTGTAGAGTTCCCAGGGAGCTTAATCAGATATTAGTCACAGGTAGGAAATTAAAATTGGAACAATTTGGCCTGGAAATGTGAGTTTTGTGAGTTTCTGTATTTAATTACTTTTCTAATCTATGTGGAATTCATATTCCCTATCATGTTCCCATGTGAAGATCTGCAGTACTTAAACATAATTATTCCAACCAGATCCTTTCTGCAGATGCTTTTATCTGACATTTCCTATTCATGCTTTACTGATATTTGACGAAGTAACCAGTCTGAAAAATGATTTAATATATTTTGGTCAATTTTGAGCTCAGCAGATAATCGTCTAGAAACCTGTGCACTCGTTCACGCAGATGAAAGATCAGCTGCAAGCTGTACCTGCTGAGTACAGCCAGGACACCTGCTGTACATTTTGTCTTTTAACATTCCTATTCTCTGTAAATAACTGCAATTTACTCATTGTTAGGGGAAAAAAACAGAAATTCAGGAGTGGGTTCAGGTTAGTGCCAGACACCTTCACCGTGTTGGAAGTATATATAGAGTTATCTGTTTAACTGTATTGTCTTTCATCTCTTGTATCTCAGAAGAGGTCTTTGAGGTTGTGAGGGTTGAGTTTGTGCCACTCTTATTCTTAAGGCTGAAAGAACTAAGTAAAAATGAGATTTTTTATTTGTGACAAGAGTGTGTACTTCCTGCCTGTCTGTCTCTCTCTCTCTCTCTCTCTCTCTCTCTCTGTCAGTATTCTTACACTGTTCTTTATTGTAGACAATCCAAGAATCATGGTAATAGTTAAAGCAAGGTTCAATTCATAAACATTCAATAAATAAAGATTCAATAAATAAACATTGAGACAAAAAAGGAGAAATCACTCAAAATGGGTTAAGAAAAACTATATGTATTGGCAATGGTAGCTTTAAATGTGGATAGTTTAATCCACTGCAATTGCAGAGAAAGTGGAAATACATACATATTATGTTTGACTAATTAAAGTTTCTCTCACTAGCAGTAGCTTTGATCAATTCAGATCAATTTATATTCAGTTCACAGATATATAGTCTTATTTCTATTTCAATATTTGTTTAAAGCAACATTCTGAGTCCAGAAAGGGTGAATAATGTTTCTCTATGGGGAGAAAAATCCAAAAAGAGCTACACTGCAAAGTGCCAGCTGCTCTGTGGGGTAATATTAAACATGTTTGAGAGAGAATTGAGTGAGTTTTAAAGAGGTAATGAACTGGCCATGATAAAACATGCTCCACTGTATGATCTCCTGTCTCATCATCCAGGAGATCACAGGGGTCATATGTAGCCAGCCAAGGATAACTGAGGATAATTTTATCCTCTACTATGGGAATGTTTAGCAAGGTTGGTGCTTTGATGTCAAGGCTTTTCCTATAAAAACTTTAATTGGGCTTGGGGTGATACTGCTGCTGTAGAATTGTGCTGCTATTTAAAGTTGATTAGTTCTTCAACTAGCTATAGCCCTATTCTTTCAAATAATCAGTGCTGAGAAAGTAAGAAACTGCAATTCTAAATGAAAGCAGGAAGTTTTACAGGCAACTCAATAGACAATAAATTAAAATTTTCTTGCCTGTCTTCATCAAGAGAATGCTACTTCCCAGCTGCATAAGTTCACGCTACTGAAAGTGTGTCTCTTGAAGTTACACAGGGCCAACACATACACCTGCTTATTATTGCAAATATCCAATTAGTCAATCATGTGGCATCAGTTAAATGCATGAAATTATGGAGAATTTAACCTCAGATCAAATATCAGATGGCCAAAAAAGTAATATAAGTCACTTTGACTATGCTAAACAGCTAAATATTGAATCGCACCTTGTTGATAAGAGCAGTCAGAGTAGATATGGCTTTAAGCTGACCAGAAATCTGCATAACTTAAATAATCACTCTTTACAACTATAGTAAGCAGGAGAGTATATCAAAATGAATTGAGCTTCTCTCCTGTGAACCATGAACAAGTATTTAAGCCTACAATGAGTACAGGCTTACCAAAACTGGACGGCTAAAGATGGGGAAAAAGTCTTGGCGAGAAACTGGACAGTTGAGCTGTCACTCACTGGATACTTTTGCTTTTCAAACCATTTTGTGTAAACTCAAGACTGTTGTGTGTGAAAATCCCAGAAGATCAGTAATTTAATGAAATACTTGGAACTAGCCCACCTGATACCAACAATCATACCATGGTCAAGGTCTCCACATTCTGTACATGTGTGCAGGCCTAACGCAAGTTTCCAAAAGTAGAGTATACTTGAAGTATATTGAAGCAAGCCTACTGTATGTCACCTACAAATATCACAAAGCAATGTCTTTACATCTCTACCGGCAAGAAGATAGACTTAAAAGTAGTTAAGTAACTGGCTTAAGTTAGATACAGATATGTGCTAGTTAGATAAGGGAGGGAAGTGATTCTTCTTCTTCTTCTTCTTTCGGCTTCTCCCTTCAGGGGTCGCCACAGCAAATCATCTCTCTCCACCTATCCCTATCTTCTGCATCCTCAACCCTTGCACCCACTAGCTTCATATCCTCATTAATTACATCCATATACCTCCTCTTTGGCCTTCCTCTTTGCCTCCTGCCTGGCAGCTTCATGTCCAACATTCTCCTACCAATATACTCACTCTCCCTCCTCTGAACATGTCCAAACCATCTTAATCTGGCCTCCCTAACTTTGTCCCCCAAACGTCCAACATGAGCTGTCCCTCTGATGTACTCGTTCCTAATCCTGTCCAACCTTGTCACTCCCAAAGAGAACCTCAACATCTTCAGCTCTGCTACCTCTAGCTCTGACTCCTGTCTCTTCCTCAGTGACACTGTCTCTAAACCATACAGCATGGCCGGTCTCACCACTGTCCTGTACACCTTCCCCTTGATTCTCGCTGATATTTTCTGATCACACAGAACTCCCGACACCTTTCTCCACCCATTCCAACCTGCCTGCACTCGCTTCTTTACCTCTTTCCCACACTCTCCATTACTCTGGACTGTTGACCCCAAGTACTTAAACTCCTGTACCTTCTTCACCTCTTCACCCTGTAACCTTACTGTTCCACTTCCCTCCCTTTCATTCACACACATGTACTCAGTGGAGGGAAGTGATTCTAATAAGTCTAAAAAATGAGTTCTGATGATCTGAGAACAGAAATAAAGCTATACAAGGTGACAGAGGGGTTGTCACACTGAAGTAGGATATAAACTAAACTTTCCCATTTAAAATCTCTCTTTTCCTCTGTGTCTCCTCTGTGGTACCAGGCCTCCCTTGGTGTTTGCAGTTGAGTGCACTAGCATTGTTTTTGTGCCATCCTCTTGCCCCACCACATGGCTGTGTGCTTGACTGCCTCGCCTTAGGCCAGGGAAGACCTATGGATCACTGAGCAGCACAGATCATGCCTCACCAAAGCAAGAGTTGCTTCTCAAGGGTAATGCTGTTGTCAGAGGCACAAACATAAATCATCACCCTTGCACTTTCTGCAGCACTGTGCTCTAATTTAGACATTCTCTTAGGCTAAGTGACAGAAATTTTATATGAAAGGATAAACATGGCAAATACAATCTACTATTTGTTTTAATTATAGTATAAGTAGCATTTTGTATAAATATATTCAGCTTTTAGTTTAATTACCAGACAGTGAAAACAGAGCTCTTTAATTAATTATTCGCATACCTGACAGAATTAAACTGCCCTGTACGTTTTTAAAAGTAATAGTTTTAAACAAATAATATATGTAACATAAGATAAAGTAAGCCACAAAACCACTGCCAAGATGATAAAGATCTTTGACTGTAATCAAATTACATGGTATAAGAACACAAGAAAGCTAAAAGCTAGTCACTAACAGAAAAACTGAAGCATGGTGGTCAATTAGACATAAATGGGAATGTAAAACCAGCTAATTTAGCAAATTCAGTGATGATAAACATTATTCTGTATGGCAAGGGAAAACCATTCAGCCATGCTAGTCATAGTCTTGAGGGTAGGGGATATGGAGCCAGTTAATGTAGCAGAGAACATCATATACAAAGAACTACATGTGGTATGTTGAGGGAAAACCACTCAAGCATTCCAGTGGCAGATATTCATAGACCTGCTGTTTAGCAGGGGACAGTGAAACACGAGGGACAGTGCTGAGGAAAAAACCAACCCATCAGGAGAGAAACAGAATTACATGCAACAGCACAAAGTAAGTTTATACAGGAAACTAAAGAACAGCTTGAAGAAAAATACACTCACTGTAGCAGAAGAGATGAGAAAAGGTTAGAAAGGTTTTGTAGCTCTGTAACTCTGACTGTATTCTGCTATGTTTACTAAGCTGCTAAGTGGATAGCTCAATATGATGTATATGTATGTAATGTCACACATACACACACACACACACACACACACACACACACAAAACAATAATATATCCAGGTGATTCTTACTGCCTCTGCTGATTATGAAGGATGGAATAATAATATAATAATATAATCTACTTTAACATGATCAGATTGCAATCATACACAAACATATGCAATTCTTCATGCACTAAAAATAGAATTGTATTTTTTTCATACCTCTGTTAACACAGACAGTTAGTCGCTGAACAAAGAGATCAGGTTATACAGAGAAAGGTGAGGAAAACAAAAAAGAAAAACAGAATAATGTTACATTAAGGAAATACAGACATTAGTTTCATGTAGGAGCCATCACTTATCTTGTTTCATTACAGTGTTTTTTACCCAGTAATTTGCAAGAATTTAAGCCGGTAATGGTAGGTCCAAGATGCCACTGAATTGTTTGTTTATAAGAATAAAAGGAATGTGTTCAAATTTGCTTCATTCTTCTTTACTTTGTTTTTTCACCATCTCTTTTTTCCCCTCTGTCTCCCTTTATATAGAATGGCAGTCTTTTCAGTATCCAAAGTATTCAAAAATGACTTGATCATTAATTTGCATATATTATTCAGCTGTATTTATTTATGTACCTACAGAATATGTTTATGACGAAGTAAGGGATATTAGGACGTTATTGGAATATGAGGTTCATAACTGATGGTATGAATTGAATAATATGTGTGAAACACAGGAAGTGAGTCAAAAATGTCCAAGAAACTGTGATTATGATGGTGACATTTATGTATATTTCAATAATAATCAAAATAAATAATCAGTTTATTCAGATGAATATAGTCTGAGAAAACATTTTAAAATTATTTTATGACTTTCAAACTCCCATAAATTAAAAAAGAGTTAATCTGGTGATGGTCATCTACCAATCAGCATGTACTACGCAAAGACCGAAGCTTTATGCTTAATATGTCTAATAGTCAATTCCACAATATAATACAAACAGATTAAGTATGAAAAAAACAACTTTGTGAATTCATTTGTAGAAAGTGTAGAGCTTCTTCATTTTCATAAATACATACCATGAAGTCCCCATGTTTGATGAGCAAAACAATACAGAATTAGTGTGTGTTAACACTGCTCATCATGGTTAACACAGCTTATCATACAGCTACAAAAGCACCACTTCAGGTAATGAGCCTTGCATACATTGAATACCAACTGCACATTTCAGCGATTAAGGCAGAATAGATCACAGGGCAAAGATAAACGTGTCACATGATCATGGTTTATGATTGTGAACAGCTATAATTTGGTCAGCATGGGAGCTTTGCTATGCACTCATTTGAAATACAAAATTATGTACATTAAATGTTCTTTACACTGCTATCAGATAAGAGTGTTTTTCAGCATAGTTATTAAGAAGGAGGTACTTTTTAAGGTAAATTGTGGCTCTCTGAGTATGGAAACACAAAAACAGTCATCAGTCATGGTTGCCAGTTAATATTTATTATTACAGCTGTCAGGTATCAAGAGGCAGAGAGCATGCAAGTACATGTAAAATGGCTTAATGGATGTCTAAGCAAACAATACAAAACGCTAGACAAGTTCAAGGTCAAAACAGGTTATTGTCAACGATCAGCAAACGAGATGTCAGAGAGCAGTCGGAATCAAAAACAGAGAAAAAGACAAAGTCAAAAGCAGGATCAACAGGCACTATGAAAAAGGCTCAGTAACAGCAGAACACAAAGGAAACTGAATGTATAGATCATGATGAAGAAAACACAGGATTTAAATAGAGCAAAAACCCAAGTCAGGTGTGGACAATAAGGACATGTAAGCTAAATGACCATCAACAGGACATGGGAGGAGACAAGACTGGAATCAAAACAAAGGAGACATAAAAACAGCAATGCAGAAGTGAGCACTAGTTCTAGTTCACCATAATATAATATGACTGTCATACCCTCCCTGCAACATTACCAGTGATCTGGCAGTATTACGGTCTGTAATGATGATAGAGGCAGTGTGGAGTATTGTGGAAGAAACAGGAACAGGAGGAAGGCTATGCCTAAAGAGATTGAAATAAATACACAGCCTACACCACATTAAGCCATTTGCATTTGAATCACCTTGCAAATATTGAAGTGAATTACAAATGTATGCATTTATGTATACTGCTACATCATCGCAAACCTCACAATTTTTAAGCCAGCAAATCTTTTTTTTTTTTTTTTTTATTTAAGCAAACTATGAAATAAGGACATTTCATAACAGTGACACTGTTCCCTGAAAAGAGAATAGTTTATTAATGACCATTTTGAGTGGCCTTCAGACAGATAGATAGACAGACAGATAGATAGACAGACAGATAGATAGACAGACAGATAGATAGGCAGGTAGGTAAGAATTATAGTATTGTATACATAATTATACAACACTGCCTCTTGGTGCACACACACACATACAATAAAAGAGCCATATAAATATTTGCAGTCTGGCTTACTCACAAAATACTTCTTACAGCTTGTTAGGGAAGTGCAGCATCAGCACAGTGAGTCAGCAGTCTGACTCATGGAGTTGACACTATGGAGCTGATGGAAAAATTAAGATTTTCCTGATTTTTCTGAAGTTCTCCAGCCTCTGGGTTTTAAGTCAGTCTAAAATTGAGCATAAGACCAAAATCATGTGCTGCTGCTGATGCTACAGTCATCTATTCCAACCTCTTTTTCATTCTGCTGTAAATCAATAAAGTGAAAATCCACTAAAGATTTAGCCAACTACTGCTATTTTCATTATATAAAGAAATGAGATAAAGATACCTCATTCTTCTGAGTATGCACATGACACCATTATGTAAGAATAAAATATTGATTGCAATGGAATCTCTGTGGTAATCAGTTAGAAAAGCTGTTGTTTCAGCATGTAAGTCTAGTTTTTCATAAACCAATACTTAGTCTAAAATGACCTCTGAAATATAACATTTTTAAGCAGAAACATCCTGTAAGACAAACAGGATGATAATTACGACTGTTTATCTCAGTCAAACATCCAACCAACATAATATAATGTTTGCAGAAATACTGTACAGAAGCTTCTTTAAGAATGGGATTTCAATACAATTTTCTCATTTATTACTTTTTACTACAAAAAAAGCAAAAAGAGCGAAAATGGTTTGCAGGAAGTAGCTAAGAAAATCAGTCTCTCTTTTGGCTCTTCTGCTTCAACACAATGCCAGTAAACTGCAATGCATGAAAGCTCCTAAACGGATTATTTAAGGGATTAATCATAAGCAGAATGAGGGGATTAATGTTGTAACTTTAATGTCAGTTTGAAAATGTAAAATTAACTCATCTCATTTGGTAGGCTATGCTGAGTGACAAAACAGGAGCAAAGCTTTAAATTATTATGTCGTTAAGATCAATCCATAAATTGAGGCAACTCACTTCTATCAAATTTAATTTTAACACATGAAATGGGAACACGTTTCATTTTTGAAAGTCTCTCAGTTTTATATTTGAAATAGAACAAATAAATGAAAGTAGCATTGCCACTTAAAAGGCCAAATTTTCCACACCTATCAAGCAATTATATGAGACTAGATTATACACTTAGGGACTAATATTATTATTATCATTATTTATTTTTATTTTTTTTTATTTTTTTTTTATTATTATTATTATTGAATTATTGAACCAATGCCACACAGAGGGTTTAAAAGGCAATAGAATAAAGAAATAAATGAAATTATCTTTTGGAGGCATTGGTGGCTCAGTGGTAGGTTTCTCGCCTAGCATGCGGAAGGCCTGGGTTCGATCCCCAGCCACTGGATGCAGTACTGGTCCCAAGCCTGGAAAAATGGGAGGGTTGTGTCAGGATGGGCATCCGGTGTAAAACATTTGCCAAGTTGTTGTGCGGACCAGTTGGTCTGCTGTGGCGACCCCGAACAGGGAGCAGCCAAAAGCTACCTAACTTTTTGTTAAATGTATGGTTGATCATGGTGAATAGTTATTGATTGCTTGGTTATCTAATAATCTTGGTTAAAAGGCAGATGTTTGGAGGTTGGATGCAAGTGGAGGAGTCAGAGCTGAGAAAAGGGAACACACAGTCAAAAACCATGTAATTAAAAATAGTGATATGCAGGCTTAGTAAAATCACATAATAATAATATAGTTAATCTTCACAGTTATTGTTTAATTTTAATATAGTGCTTGCATTCATTTAATAATGGAATCTAATGACTGAATACAGAACTAACATACTTTAGTTAATCGTCTGTTCTACTAGTCCATGTGTTCCTGTACTAAAGTACCAATCCATTTGCCTATGAAATATTAATTCATCTTCAGTAAGCACTTAATAATAATAAAGAAGATTCAATAAATTTTTTGTACCACTTGTCCAACACACCCTGGAGTCTATCCCAGAGGACTCAGGGTACAATGCAGGGGACACCCTTGATAGGGTGCCAACACATCACAGAGCACAATCACACACCCATTCACCAACTACAGACAATTTAGGGACAACGTGTGGCTTTTGACTGAAAGAGGAAACCAGAGCAGTGAAGCACAGGGAGAACATGCAAACCTCCACACACACGGCAGAGGCAGGAAACAAAACCCTAACCCTGGAGGTGCAAGGCAAACATGCAGAAAAAAAAAATGCTAACTTTTAGTTTTAAGTTATATCTGATCAGTTAGATCTGAGCATACATGCTAGTATATAGGCAATTGCTTGAAATTATGGTTTAAATGATGACTACATGAACATAATTGGTCAAGTTAAGCAAGTATGAGTGATGTAAAAAACAACAGGCCTGTCTCAACTGAGCAAAGTGATGGGTGTAATGCTGTTCAGTGTTGCAGTAGATCCAGAGCCAAGCTCATGTAGATCACAGAATCCCTAGATGTTTTGGAAACGATGCTAGTCCATAAAGCAAAATACATGTTACTGGCCAGTAGGAAGACAACAGAAGACCCACTGAATGCTTTTTAAACAAAGGGAGTATCCCTTTGCAGCGACTCGACCCATGACATTCATCAACATTGTCTGTGGCATTGTAACACATCAGGAAAAATATCATTCACTATATTTCAGGCATGTCCACAGATCACATACATTGAGACAGAGAGTTAGTGTATTGAGCTTGGATAAACACAGCATGCATTCATCGCTACAGGTACTTTCACCTTTGGCCTGCAGACAATAGAAAGGAAAAGCCATGGACACTATTAGAACCAGCAGGACTTCGACACTGCTGAGACATAAGCGTGCCAACCTACTTTTCTCTGACAGCAATCATACCCATGAGGTTTTGACATTTTGGATTCAATTATAACAGGACATTGGGGGACCTGGCACCATGTTTTATTTTAAATTTAAAACAGAAGAGGCAAGCAGTCAGTGTCATACAAGACACAGCACACAGTGGAAGCTGAATTTGAAAGAAACATTTGCTGTATGTTAACCAAGCTCACTGTGAAGCTTTCCTGGTCCTAATGACCACAACAGAATGAGAAAGGCAATGGCCAGAAGAGAGAAAACACAGAGTAGGTGCTATTAGCAAATGAATGTTGTTTTATAGCCATGTTTAATTTCTTAGGAAGTGTCAGATAGTGACATTAATTAGCACTAAATAAACACAATGGAAGTTTGTTTGGATGATATACAGTTTTCTAATTTGGCAAAGGTTTATAGCCTAAATATGAATATGGATGAGAATAGTTCTCGCATCCAAATTTGGGAAGACATGCGTGGGGTGGATGGCAGGCTTTTCTCATCAACTTCCGAAATTCTACTGGAGTGGTAAAATTAAATATTGACCGGAAAAATAAACAGCTAAATAGCATCATGTTTCATTAATCGAGATCATGTAAATTCTCTGTAGGATAATCTGAAACAGAAGCAGCGTTTGCCAAGATCATTTTTATGAAGATTCTTTTGGTTTTCAGGGAGTTATAGGATTATGTTGATACATAAAAAGCATTAGTGGCTTTCAGAGATGCTAGAAATTATGCTTGTATCCATCCATCTCACTGCATGCCCAAATGACTTGGCACCAAAGCCAGCCCTGTAATTCAAAACAGTAACCAAAATGCACGTTGTCCAAGGAGAAGCAGGTATGAATTGGGAATGACTGGAATCCAGTGTTACTTTAATTATATATAGTAAATGGCAAAAATGCTGTTTGTCAAAGGATAATTAGTGTTAAAGAAAAGTAGAGAAATGTATTGTTCTGAGCCCTTCAGAACAATTCTCTTTCACTCACACCTAGCATTAATGCATGTCCAGAATTCTCTGGGGATCATGTGAACTTTTCCTTCCATTCTATACCTCCTCTTTTTCACCACAACCAAACCCTTTGGCTTTTTAACATGCCAGCTACTAAGCTCTTAGAGTTTTTTATTAACAACAACTTATAACACTGGCAGAGAATGTCATTAATATGAGAACAACCCATGGGTAGTCTGGCTAAAATATTACAAACAATTGAAAGTATGCCTAAAGCTATTTCCTCTCCCTGTGCCCATCCAAACAAACAGATCACTTTACAGTACCTCTTAGAAACATCAGGGCAGCTTTACCTAAGAGCTGGTATTGTTCCTAAAATCCTTTAATGAGGACCTGCTATTAGCTCTCCAGGAAGAAACGCAGGAGACTCAGCGTGTGGCCAGCACTCTGCTTACTGAAGTAAAAGCCAATGATGTTGTGGAAGCATTTTTGATACACTCAAGCAAATTGGTGGGCATGAAGGCATGCACTATTACTATACTGCACTATTACGTTTATAGCATTTGGCAGATGCCCGTATCCCGAGTGACTATGAGAAGTGGAAGACTTTACATTTCCATTTACCTTGCTCAAGGGCCCATTAGTGACAGCTTGGTGATGCTGTAATTTGAACTCCAGTAATCCAACACTTTAACCACTGAGTTACCATTACCCTATCAGCCTACATGTGATCTTACAACCATAGTGTTTGTCCTCAGGCAGTACAGTGCATCTCCCGCAGGTGGCTAGCCATTGAATCTGATCAAAACAGTAAATATGGCAAATAATCAATTTATGCATATGTTCCTTGCTGTGTTAAAAAAGAATAGCCAAAAGTTCAGGCCCACATGTATATTTGGTGAGATGAATGAGTTGAAGCCTCCTACATCATTTGGAAAAATCAGGGATAAGAAAATACATTTCCTGGCCCACAGTGAAGGAAAAATATACGGACAAAACCTTTCTGAGAACAATGCTGCCAAGAGGTCACTTTAATGCAGATTACCAGAATTAATACCCTTTCCTGTGAGAGTAGTCCTAAGGTCAGGATAGACATTACAAGGATGCAAGACAGCAGATCTGAAGGCAGATTCATCTATCATTTATCCATTCATGCATCCTTCATGACCTCCTAATTCCCACTTGAAAGTGAGAGGAATCCGTCATTGTCCTGATTGCATTTGAGCACATTTGAGCACACCAAAATAGGCTATGTGGAGCATATGTTATGCCCATGAACACCAACAGTCTGCAAATCTATCAGGTCTAATGGTAATAAAATAAAATAATTAAATGAAACCTGTTCTGAGCAATGTTCTTTTAAATAGTTAACACCTTCTGGGTCCATCTGAGCACAAAGGTAGCAGAAGTGAAAACATGTGGTTGATCATATAAATTTAATAGCAAGGGGCAACATGAAAACTTTGTCTATGTTTCTATGAAGCAAAGTTCTGTGCATAAGATCTTAAGATCCCATTAATTTCTCTTGCACAATATGTATTATCTCACAAAATCAGAAATTATATAATAGAAATAATAACAATAGTATTACATTATATTACAGTGTGTATCACAGTACATCAAAAGAATATACCCAGACAAATGATGATATAAAAAACCTAAGTGGGTAAAAGCATGTGATTTTAGCCATAAATGGAGTGAACAGAGAAAACAGCTTAAAAAGGAAATCAAAAGGGACAGCCAGATTATTTAACCAGATGATTTCAAAACACTTTTTGCTCATGCAAACCCAGAAAACCATGCTGTCAAGCCACACACCCAAAAAACCTTTGCATTAAAATCACAGCTTATTTTGGCTTGCAGTTCCCTAAAAACACTGCAAATCCAGCTTAGCAGCCTCTAAAATGCCTACATATGCTGCCTCACACTTCAGCAGGCCCCAATGAGAAAAGCATCCTGAGCAAATACAGAAAAAGAGAGAGAAAAAGAGGAGGGAGGGAAAACAGGCATCTAGCCAGAGGTCTTGAGTTGTTCCTCTGTTCTGGCAATATTATATTGTGTTGGACCAACTAACAAACTCAGGCAGCTGCAGCTGAGGACTCAGGCTATCACTGCACTATCAATACCCTCCAGCATACACAAACTCCCTCAAATTTTGTTCTGCATTTCTTTCTTTCTTCAATCTTTACTGCCTTAGTCTCTCCTCAGAGCTGACAAGTAAGCAAAAAAACATCCTCATCAGCCTCAAGCAGTCCCAAGGAGCCAAAGTTACAAAGACTGAGCATTTAGAAATCATGAGTGATCATGGTGGAAGGTGAGAATAAATAAAGAAAAAAATCCTAAGCAAAACAAGCAAATGTGAAACTTGGCAGCTCAGGGTTTTTATTTCATATCACTATTTCCATAATTTTTTTCCTCCTAGTTTTGTAACACAAAGGCAACATTTCCTTTGGGAAAATGGGAGACAATCCAAAGCCTAGATACTCTCTCTTTCTCCCTCTCTCTGCTCCAGGGCAGTCAACCTACATGAATGTCAGAAAAATGCCTTGTCCTGGACCATTCAGCCTCGTGGACACTAATTTTCCCATTAGTCTCAATAAGGGACTGATTGCTAGCAGGATTGTTTGGGGATGGGGCTGTTATGGTTTGGTATTGTGGACTGTGATTATTGAGCTCTAATGAGACACCTAGAGGCTGCAGGTCAGAGAACACCAGCCTGAACATAAGCCCCCAGAAGTGCCTGTAGCAACAGAGATTGACAAATATCAGCCTATGTTCCCATGACGAAGGGTTATATGATTTTATTGTTGTACACAAGATATTGTTGCTCTTCTGGCTGGGGGTCAGGTTTCTATCGAATTCTAAATGGTGGTCAAGAAGGACCTTAAGGCACTAATAGCTAGTTCAGCTACATGGGAAAATATGTATTACTTACTACCAAGAATCCTTCTCTGAATCTATTCCAAGCTTTAAAATATAATACATTCCACTCATTACATCAGATATAATATCTTTAGACAGATCTGATTCAATTTTTTAACATCTTATCAAAAGTGTAGGAGCAATTTGGCCACTGACGAGGACACTTTAATTATAGTAGGGTCAGTGGACATGCTTCTGTGAGTAGACAATTTTGGAAAACACTTTCTTTCAGAAAACTTGTCATGTTTTGGCATGTCAGCATTTATTAATCAGTTGGGAGTAAAATACAAATACAAAAACAATGAACACCAGGCTGACAGCACATGTAGACAGGCTACACTTGGTATTGTCTAATCAACCATCTGATCCTGATGAGTGTCACATGCTATTCAGTCAAGCTGGAAAGATTTGTCTGGTACATATTTCAACATTTTAGCAAAAAAAAACCCTAATACAATAAAGTTTTAGGGATAACAGCGTGAGCTTTTAAACACTTGCTACACTTCTGCAGACCTGCCAAGATTTATCCATTTTGAGCAGGAGCTCCACATTTTAATACTGTAATGTGTCACAAATAATCACTCTCTTTTCTCAAATGATCTCAAATTAACCTACACCCAAACCCGGTTTCCACCATCGCTATTAATATTAATACATCATTATTAATATTTTGGTCAGTACTTTCAGCATGACTCTGTGGCTTTCTGCCAAGGTAAACAGAGATTGTGTACAAAGATCAATGTACGTTGGACTTAGCTAACAAGTATATAAGGCATGTTTATCTAGGCATTTATACAAATAACACAAGTTTATTGCTTTATTTAAAAAGCCCTTAAAACAAATTTTGCCAAAAAAATTGTCAAAATGGCACCTTTTGGGGGCAAATAAATAAATAAAATTGAAAGGATGAAAAGAGATCCACAAAAAACTGTAAAATCTAACTTTTTATAAACATTTTCCAATGATAATTAATGATTAAAAAAGTGTGAAAAACAAAAAAAGAAGCATTTGCTCTCCTGCATTTATCAGCAGAGACATTTTCAAAGTGAGCTCAAGCTTGTCATGGTGGAAACTGGAGAGTTCATATATATACTTTTGTTTTGTTTTGTCTTGTCTTGATTTGTCTTGTTTCATGATAACCATCAGGTGCTTGGGGGAAAGAAGCAGTTGCTGAGGTGTATTGGTTAAGATGTAGAAACTATAAATATTTACATGTACACTAAGTACCTGCAGTATTTAGAATATTTTTTTCCTATAATATGAAGAAAAATATGTCTACATCTACTAGTTTCATATTTTGTGTGGGTTTTCTCCAGGGTTTCCATTTACTGTCCATACACATATACATGCTGGGTATTACAATGGCTGGCTTATTTACATTATTTGTGAACCCATTGATTTTTTATGTTTTGGGCAGGCAAGGTAGTGAACAGCTCATAGTTCTGTAACCTGGTCAAAGGTTGGGGGTAGAGATGAAAGTATTTGGCTTGATTGCACCCATCTGAAGGCTGAAGATGAATGAATAAATCAATGCACATGCAGGACTAAATAAAGAGTCAGGATTGTTGAGGTCAGAACTGAAATTGCATGAAATCTACTTGTGTCATAGAGTTGTCCTCCAGTCCATTTAATAAAGACATTTCAGTGACAGTAACAGCGGTGTAGGAAATGGAGCTGTGGATGGTGATAACAGATGAGAAAATCATGGAGCCAATGACATGAAATGCTTAAAGTTGGGTAAAACAAGGACATCCAATTGACTTTATTCACTATAGACCTTTGTGTCATGAAAAGTCCCTGAGCTTCAAAAGATTTTATTGAGAGTGAAGGGAAAACAAATAGGGCAAAGCTCTGGGCCAGCACACTGCATGCATATAGGAAGTAAATTGCATCGTTCCTCTAAACAAACACAGGATTGTGTTTTTTTGACATGTTACTGAAAGCTACAGTGTGAGCAGGACCTATCCTTAAAGACACACTCATGCTTTATTCATTATCTTCTCATTTTCTCTCTCATCCTCTCTCACCCTGTCCGTTATATCACAGTCACACCAGAAGAATTACTCTCCCTTATTCAGTTGACCTTTCACTTCCTGAACACTCTTCCATTTAAAATTCAGCACTTAACATATTTACTTACACCCTGTGGTTGATTAACTGTCATTTGTGCTGCAGGTCAAATGTGTTTAATTACAAACCATCACTGATATATTCTCACCACCCTATTTTAAAGTATCAACTACATGCAGACAATGCTTGTTTTTTTTTTCTTCATGTAAAACAAAACACTATTGTGAACATGCTGGACATAGTGATTATTCTGTCTACATTCTAGTGGCTATGCTCCAAAGCAACTTACAACAGTATATAACACCAAGTGTGAGGAGGAGGATTAAACAAGATCTCAGAAAAAACAATGCCAAAATGTTTGACGCTTATGGTTTGGTTGTTCAGAAGGTTTATGAAAATTGATGGAATTATAAATTCTATATAGGATATTTGTGCCCAAAACCTGGTTGCCTTTGCTGTAGAGATGAGCCAAACATACTTTCACAAAGACACAAAAACACACACTCAATGTTTTGCAATGACCTTGATTTGAATTTCTGGTTTAATTAGTATCAGTAAATTTAAAATCAATTCTTGAACATTAAACAATGTCCCTTTAAGTTAATTTGTGCTCATTTTCATGAAGGGTGCCAATAATATTAAAGAACTATTATGCTATAGTAAAATTTATAATAAAGATTACTTCAACATTTTTAGGCCCATGTGATTTGAGGCTGGAGAAAAATACAAAAGTCAGGAATTGAATTAAAATCAAAGCTTGTAGAAAGAAAATCAATGGTGAAACTGCTTAAACATGCCATATACAGACAAGCGGCACATTTTGATGCTTGTAGCTAAAGCTGGCATTAAAAGACGCACAGCTGTTTAGTTATTAGATCTCACATTTCTGTCCCCATTATGAAAATAAACTCATTTAGACCCAGATAAAGTCATTGTCAAGTTCCCAAGAGAGGAATGCTCATAGGCAGCATGCTCGAACTCACTGCATCTGCTGCATTTGGCTCGGCTGTACCTACACCATGGGGACATTCAAAACCAACAACCCTGTCTAGTTTGTTGAAAGAACAAACTGCGCAATGCTAATGCCTATGCACTTGGAGAGAGCTTATATTAACTGATCTCCAGATTTTCTGTAATATTCCCAAGCACTCAAATATTCCTGAAGCTGTGTCCATCTTCTGTGTCTTTTTGTCTTTCCTTCAGAGGTCATGTCTGTCCTGAAGGCTGTAGCTGTTGGATACTTGGTCCAGTCTGTGCCTCATCATGATGTAAAGTTTTGGCAGTTTTACTGTCACAACAGTGACATCAGCTCTCTCCTTGATTCCTGTGAATATGTTATAAGAATTGGTACTTCTTTAAAATTGATTAATTTCCAGGTTGTGGGTTAAAGCAAGTAAGATCAAGTAATCAAGCAGGCATCAATTAGATTTTGGGAGGCACCTTCTGTCTGTTGAATATATATTTGTGAATCTTTGCCAACCACTAGTGCACATTTTTGGCAGTCTCATTAGTCACATCATCTCAGGGCAGGACTTCTCCCCACCGTAACAAGGCTCAGTCTCTCAAGACCACTTAGTAATATTCAGCAATTTTTCATTGCTGGTTCTCAAAGTACAGAGGTTGCTTCTCATTTCTTTAATGGATGAGTAGTATCAGAACAGCGTTATGATGCATTTCTGTTTTTTAAACAGTGCTCTCACATTCCCAGCAGCATTGTTTAAATTTATTGCTTATTGTTCTGTAAGTATGACAGAAAATATAGTTTGAAGCCTTTCTAACATCACTGACATTCATCTTTTGCAGCTCTTATAAACATCAGCTGTAAAATACCACAATGGCAAGTAAAGTGCAGTGAATGAACGTGTCGTATTAAGAAGAACAAGGAAGTGTTTTTTTTTCCCCCTGATTCCTTTCTTTGCTTCAGTTTCTCGCTTCTTAGCTCTGTCCTTTGATGAAGCAGAGAAAACTAAACAAGAAAAGGGAATGAGGGCATTTACCAAATGAGATGTAAATATCACTCTCTCTGAGATGTAAGTTTAAAGTGGCTCATTTATGACATGTTTCCCAGTTGTATTAACAGTATAATGGCTCTGTGTACACAGAACAGTGATTATACACTAAATTATCCTCAATTTAAACCTATTTTACATGTTTAATATTTTAGACTAAACAAGAGTCTACTGATTATTTGATTTCTCCATTTTTAAAGCAAAGATATTCATTAATTCCAAGCAAAGATTTTATTTGTATTATTTATTTAATTATAGGGTACCTGTTTTCTACTTTGACTATTGTTTTGGATTGTTCCTGTATCTTGGTCAATTGCTTGCTTACTGGATAACATTTATGAGATCACTATCCTGGGCGCTGTAATTAAATTCCAGGACTTGGAGCCACACTTTGCCTCCGAGTGTGACCCAATGTTACATAAAATTTTATTTGAGATGCAATTTGTGCACATTATCAAGCATCTGCTGGCATCCTCTGACAAGACCATCAAAGTAGATAATACGACTTGCCGTTCTAGCAGAGTAAAACCTGTGTGCATCTTACTCACATGCTAGTTTGTAATCACACGGTATGTGATTATAGAACAATAACATGATATACGAACCACTGCAGTCATTTAAATTTGAGACTGAAGTCAAGTATATTGGAAATATGTGTTGATTCCAGCAGGCATCAGCGGCTTATAATGTAGGTTCTCACCTCTGGAGGCTCGAATATGAGATGTCAGTGCTATGGTTAGCAACTCCCGCTGAGCAGCTTACTGACATAAACAAAGCCACTTGCACTCAAGGCTGAGCGAAGCACAAGCATCCACAGCTGGGGAACAATTATCACTCCCACTCACCCCAGCTGGCAGATCATTTGGGTGAGAATAAAAAGTCAGCACACCTTTTTATGAAGAGTGAACTGCATCAAACACCATACTAAATTACTGAATGTTAACAGTCTCTTTCCATCTCCCTTACAGCATTGGCAGACATTCTCTGCCCTCAAGCCTCACACTGAAAAATACAAAACATCCAGTAGTCCAAAGACGACAAATCATTTGCTAATACATGCACACACGAAAAAAATGCATGTCTGGTTTTGATATAATTAAAAACAACATAAATTCAATTATAAAGATACCATGAACTTTGAATCTTACATTATTGTTCTTTAGCAAAAGAGGTACTTAAGTTTTACATAATGTAAAAGACAAAGATTAAATGTGATACAACAAATACTGTTTTTAGCTTTTTAATATTTTAGCTGTTTATTCTTTCCATGTTGCAGCTCATGGAAAGGACATTCTAACCATAAGCTTATAGTCTCTATCCACTTTGTTAAGGATTCTGATTTGGAAACACAGTAAAACATTAACCTCTAAAGTAGAGGTCTGTTTGATTGTAGTCGAACAAACTATTTCAAGGCAGTCAAAGGTTTTACTGGCTGTGTAGTTTTCTAAACATCAACCTGCTAGAGATGATGTTGCTAACTGCAGCAGACCAGATGTGACTAGTTACAGTGCTGAAGCCATCTAGTGTGAAATTTACAAATTGCATATGTGCAGTTCATGTGGTTTACAATTTACCCTCTGATTAGTTAACTTGACATGGCTTCAGTGCTGATTATGAAAACAGGGTTTAATGCTGATTGGATAGAATGGTATGCTTTTATTCTGTCCTCATTAAATTAAAAATAAATGTGCCTTATCTGTTCACAGTTTGTAGCATAATTCTGTTTTCTGCAACCAGATTTTATCCATTTTGTTTAAATTCCACTGCTATGGAGAGACAAGTGATAATGTACCCAAGAGTATAGGACAACTGGGTTCCAGTTATAACACATTTTTTATAATAATCTTTTAAACTCCTTGCTCATTGGATTTTGTTTCCTTTAATGGTGGGCTTATTAATGTATTAACAGCTTGAGCTCCTTTAAAAAAAAACATGGGAGTTTGCTAGGGCATGAAATTAAAATAATACAATTTTAGCTCTGGCAAACAGCACAAAGACCTTGTCTAAAATATAAAAGATGACAAACACATGTGGTACTAGCTTTTATGCAGTCATTGTGTGTCAGTAACTGCACACAGCTTTAGCAATTTAGTTCTTATTAAATCCACTGAAATTTAATGCTACTTTAATGGCAATTAATTCAATCATTTTTGTCATGACAACTAAGTAAAATCACATGCAAGCCCTTCATTTTACCTTTTCAGCAATCTGGGGCTGAAAATGTGCAAACCATTTCTGTTTTTTGTGTTGGATAAAAAAACAGTTTAATAGACTCCAGCTCCAGAACCAGCACTGACACCTTGTAGGTAAAGGGATGTTAGAACCCAAACTCTGCTCTCTGGTTGAAACTAATCACAATGTCACAGTTACATCAGTAAAATACCACACTGGGAGCTCAGGTCTGAGCTCAGGCTGCCATGCTCCTTGGCTTGGCTCATTTTCAGTCTTTTCTCTGCTGTGTCCAGCAGTGATGTTGCTGAACCCACACAATAATCAGTGCAACAAATTTAGCATACGCAGTTGAGTTTAATCTATAGACCAAATCTGGTTTCATTATAAATATCACAGAAGACATTACTGGGAGCACCTTGAAATGTATAAAAAGATAGACAGTAGAACAATCTGGCAGATTAAATATATATCTCTTTAGTATACAGTTATACAAGAGATTTTTTTAATTAGACTATATGGTTTTTGAGTCTTTTGAGTCTGGCTCTTACTTTCTTCATCATGTCCTCATCTTAGGGATTTCCTTGCCACCATCATCTCACATTTTTAGAAAATGTCATTTAAATTTTATATCCAGAGTCCTGTAAAGCTGCTTTGTGAGAATGTCCATTGTAAAAAGTTCTATATAAATAAAATTGAATGGTATAAACCCGAAGGGGAAGGATAGCAAGGACAGTCCAATAATCTGTAAACCATGAAATCCAAATAAGATATAAGTGACTGAGACAAAGTATATAAACAAATCAAAGATTGTGAAGTGTAGATTAAAATCTAGAGTCTTTAAAATGTTGAATGAGTACATGATTGATCTCAGATAAACTAGTTGTGTCAGGTAATGGCGACCTCTGCTGGTGTGGAGTAGCATTGTCTGTTGAGCCCATTAAAATACACTAATCATTAGTTACAATTAAAAGCACAACGCACCTAAATTCAGTCAAAATATTGAACACACTGAATTTAATATATACCTTACTTTCTGTCTGGTTAAAATGAATTTATAAGAAATTTAAATAGTGAAGTTAATGTAGGGGGCACGGTGGCTTAGTGATTAGCACGTTTTCCTCACACCTCCAGGGTTGGGGGTTGGATTCCCGCCTCCGCCGTGTGTGTGGAGTTTGCATGTTCTCCCCGTGCCTCGGGGTTTCCTCTCCCAGTCCAAAGACATGCATTGTAGGTTGATTGGCATCTCTAAATTGTCTGTATTGCATGAATGAGTGTGTGTGTGCCCTGCGATGGGTTGGCACTCGTCCAGGGTGTATCCTGCCTCAATGCCCAATGACGCCTGAGATAGGCACAGTTTGTTAACAATAAAAGTTTTCCAAAATATACAAAAGAAGATGCTGCCTGAATGTTTTTAACTGAGAAAATTAAATGATGGAATGCTACAATAAGCCCATTTGATTCATTCACTGGTGAGAAAAGAAGAGTGTCAACACTTGTAATGTGAATAAAGATGTAAAAATATATTTTTTAAATGATTATGTAGGCATAAAAGTATTCAGATTCAATAATATTCAAATAAAATACAAAGAGAAAATTCAAACAGAGAATTCAGAGGTTGGAAAAAAACATCACATTGTGCAACTCCAGAACCAGGATTGAGAAACACTGGCCTACAACATTAATATCTACACAATTCAAGAGCAATATAATCCACTGCAGATTTGGTGGCACAATAAGCATCTACTCTCAGTATAGTCATTTCTCTCTTTCTATGGATTATTCTCTTTCCCATGTCATGTAAACCACAGCAAATTTCTGCCTTTTTGCTCTTACTCAATTATTACTTTTGCTGGCTCATTTCCCACAGCCTGCCTCTAGCTATAAGTCATACAAAAAAGTGGGCTGGCTGTCCAGTGCCAGTGCGCATAACCTGAAACTCCATTAGAGTATACCCATGTGTATAAAGTATGTCAGAATACCACGTTAAAATGACTAATTGTGTATGTAATGCAGGGAGTATGTATTTTTCCACTTGTGTACTGTGTTGGACTCTGCGTGATTTGACACATTTGTAAAGAGTAAACATATTATTTCACAGGCTGCCTGAGGAAGCCATGGAGGTCCTGAAACACACAAGTAATCACGACTTAAATGTGACCCAGCTGTAGCCTGTGTTTGCAATCCAAGAAAGAGCTATATAGAAGTGTGAGGTAAGGAGCAATGGGTGAAGAAGCCTCATGGAATGACACCTTTATGGGTTTTTATGGAAATATCACTTGCATAGTTAAAAATGGCCTAATGTGACAGAAAATAGAAAATGTGAGATAAAGCAAGCTGAGTGAATAAGGACTGCGTTCCGCGGATGTGTTATTGAAAGTGACAATATACATAAATAGCACATGCAATTTTATTTATTTATTTTTTAATAAAAGAGCTATTTTTGCTTTTATTTCCTAAACAAAAAATGTTTTCCATAGAAGTGCAGCCATTTTAGCAAAGCAGTGGTAATCATATTGCCAACTCTACAGTTGATATTTATTTTAACATGCACACACTCACCTGTTAATTGAACACACCCCTGTACCCCTGTTTATTGATGCTAAACCTAACCCTAACCCTATGAGAAGTTTGGAAAGAGGTAAAATAAGAATGGAGCCTAACCTTCTTAATCTCCTCTGACTTTTCATGAACAAGGCATATCCACCCACACAACTAGGCTTTACTCTGTGTTTTCATTTCACCATTTATTTTCAAAATTCTTTGAAAACTCTAGAGATTGCTTCACATTTAAATCCCAGGAGATCACCAGTTTCTGAAATACCCAAACCAACCCATGCTGGACCAAAAGCCATGCCATGGTCAAAGTTACTGTGATCACATTTTTTCCTCAACTGTAACATTTGATACGAAGATTAACTGAAGGCCTGTATTTACACACATTTTTGGCTAATAGGATAATTTCATGAATGAGCAGGTATACAGGTATTCCTTTTAAATGTATAAGTTGAGTCTCTTTCTGTAATGTCTAACAAGGTTGGTCACACTCTTAGAAGACATTAGACTAAGTATAAACCTTACAACATTTCCAAACCACTTGTTTTTATGGATGTGGCTTGATTTTGAACCTTAAAAACTAATTCAGTACTGATCTTTCTTTTTTTGTCTCCATAATTATTCTCTTCACTGTTCCATTTATTGAAATGATTATGCAATAATTTCGCCCATCTTGATGAAAAAATCCCTTTTAATCAAGAATACCTGTTAACCAAGCATAAACATTTAATTGAACACTTTTTGTCTCCATCACACATCTTTTCCATCTTACAACTGTGTGCCTGTTTTCATCAGTTTCACAGTTTTCCTGTGCTGTCTGTTTTTAACATTCATCAGCTTGTTTGTAAAATCGCCTGACCCATATACCGGTGTTTGATCACTGTCTTGCTCGTTTCTCTGTCACTGCCCTGCATTTGCGTCCCGGTCTGCTTATCTCTGACACTGTGACAGCGAGGGAAAGATAAAAGTGTAAATTACAAATGCGCTTACTTCACATGATTCAAACAGCATAGTTTTGTAATGATTTACATGATTGAACTTGCATATAAATCTACAAAGCTTGGATTTTGGCTGAGATTGGTGTTTATATGATTTCAGTCATATGAAACTGAACAAAATCCAATCACATCACTTGTTTGGATAAAAAGAAACGTTTAATTTCATATGCATTACAATATTTTCTGTAAAACATGTTGATATTGGAATACATGGCTACAAATGGAACCAAAGTGTCAGCGTCAAGATATTTTTTTTGAATGAACAGAAGTAACCAAAACACTGGGCGATATGCCTGGCAAGATGAGCCAATATACAGTGTCTTAAATAAGTATTCTACAAATTGTTAGTGATCTGTTAGTGATCGGATTGATAGCGCAATTGAAATCAGATTGAAATGCCTTCAAGGAACTTCATTCATATTAAAAAATACCTTGCAAACATGTGCAGTGCTGTGGTATGAATGTGATGCCAGACACGATATGCTTGCTTGGAGTTTTGTTTAAAATGTATGTAATGCATATGTAATCAAATATTTGAATCCAATTGCAATGGACAGGGTTCATATAACCAATACTTTTCTGGAATATGCAGTCGGATTGTATTCAGTCGGATCAGTTGCGCCAGTATAAGAAAATTCAATTCAATTTATTTGTATAGCGCTTTTAACAATAGACATTGTCTCAAAGCAGCTTTACAGAAGTATAGCTAGAATGTGTATTGAATGCAAATCCAACTGGTCCATATTTTAAAGCATAAACCCTATAATTCTCAAAAATTCTGTAATTGATTCAGCAGCTAGCAGCTAGTTTTCCTTGCCAGACAATACATATTGCTTCAAAAGTTCTTGCACTTTTTTCAGGGACTAAAAAACTGCATTAAATCTGGAACTGAACAGAGTTGGAAAGCCCTTTGCTAAAACTACCCCCTAATGTGAATGTCTATTTTAGCAAACCTTGTATAACACATCTCTCTTCAGTGCCCATGTGTCCGTATATACTCATGGGTCCTATTCTTGTCATTGTGATCAGTGCCTGCTGGGAAATTCATCCAATTATGCCCTTGTGCCTGACGAGCCTGTACAACGTAGCCTCCCTGCCCCTGCAGTCTGCCATTCTCTCTGCAGTAATGGCCATTAATAATGCAGCTTCTCTTTTTGATAAAGACAAGGTCCCTGCATCTTGCTATCTTTCCTCTAGCCGTTGTTTTTTGTGGTCTGTGTTTTCCATCTCCTATTATTTCTCTCAATCCATATCTGATGTTGTGCTCTTTGTTTCTTACTGTTATTAAAGTATGCAGCATGATTCTGCATATGAGAGCAGTCATCAGTTATTTTCAATGCTGTCACAGTTAGCTAGAGAGTGAACAGTCTCTCCTCCTTGATTCAGTACCACCAGTAGAATCTCTGACTCCACAGTTCATTACCGAGTTTCCTTTGTCACACACACATGCACAGTTCAGCGACTTGTTAAAAAGCACGTCAGTAGTGCACCTACAGGGCATACTCCTCATCAAACACTAAATCAGCCTCTGCAGTCTCACAGGAAAAACACCTAGCTACACATACACACACACACACACACACACACACACACACGTGGGAATGTGAGAAGACACCGATTATGGAGTGGATTGGACTGAAAATGGAGGTGCAGAGACAAGTAAAAATGAGTTAAAATGGAAAAGCACTGCAAGTGTGAAGATGACACTGAGTAAGACAGCAAGGCAGTAAGAAAAGTAAAAAGAATGCCGGTTTGTGCAGAACACAATGTGGCACAAAATTTCCCTGACCATGCACATGCCACATGCGTACAGATCTATATATTACACACAGCAATTTCAAAGTTCGAGTATTAGGCAGTATCCTAAAGGTTCCCTGAAGACGAAGGACAATGACGCATATGTGCCTCCTGCTCGGCCCTTTAAGAAGCACCCAAGCATTTGCAAGCTGTTAAGCTGTCTGTCGTCGATCGATGACCCCTTTACAATGCTCGCTGCTCTGTTGTAATATTCGTTGGCAGGGCCAGCAAACAGCCACACACACATACTCAGGCTTGAGGTGTGTTCAGCTGAGTGCCTCTGATGAATAGTTTCATTAAAGGCAGAGATCTGAGTCCTAATCGAGTCTTCAGAAGCTGCAATGAGCGTAATTCTTCATTACATCTAACCCACGGCCAGAAGTGTGTGTGTGTGTGAGTGACTGCATTGGTTCATGAATTCATTATCCTTGTAGTGTGGGCATAAAAACACTATACATTTGCACTAATATGAGTAGCAAATAAATGGAGAAATAGTGCTACGTTTTCTACAGTTATACATACAATAGATTGTAAGAGATTTACAATGATTTGCAAGTGTCGCTAGGTGTGGGGGGGTTATGAACAGAACACATGTGCAGTGTAGCAGATTATACAATATATCTATCAAATAACATTGTTTTAAGCACTAATTGTGTTATGAAATTCATAAAAGATCAAAGACACAATTTCTTCATATTTAACCACACCAGCTGTCAAAATAACACATCCCTTCATTTGTTTAATCACAATTTATGTGCTAGCAGATGCTATGGTGAGCAACAGGATTAGGTCATCAGGAACACCCATGTTTTAAGTTGCCTTTATTTGTCACATATACATTACTGCACAGCGAAATTCTTTTCTTTGTATATCCCATCCTTGGCGGTTGGGGTCAGAGTACAGGGTCAGCCATGATACAGCACCCCTGGATTGGTGGGTTGAGGGCCTTGCTCAAGGACCCAACAGTGGCAGCTTTGCAGTGCTGGGGCTTGAACCCCTGATTTTCCGGTTAGTGACCCAGCACCTTAACCACTTGAGCTACCACTGCCCTGTTAATCCAAGTTTTCTGTTCCTATTGGACAGCCACTAGTTAGTTACCTACACTGGCTTGCAAAAATATTTGAGGTCTAAATATAGGCTGAGAAAAAAAGGTTAGATCTGTTTATTAAAGTAAAATGTCATTTTCTGCCATTGCTAGCATTTTATTTGAATAATATTCATAAAGGTACTTTAATTCCTCTATGCCTCCTGGTGGTCCAGTGGCAGAGTCCACTGAAGAGTTAAGGAAGTATGGAAGGGCATCTGGCATAAAACCTGAACCTGAAACCTAAAAAAATGATCCACTGCAGTGACTCCGAAACATGGAGCAGTTAAAAGAACAGTGACACTTTATTTCCTCTACATATTAACATTATTAAAACAGCAAGATTAGTTATCATGGATGGTGCTTTAAATAATTAAATAAATTCTGTATTTCAACCACACAAAATGCATGGGTTGCCACATTTATCACACAGGCCCTACCCCTGAAATTTATTCCTGGCTATGCCACTGGTTGGTTTGTATCCATGTTCATTTACAATGAAGAGACGTTTATCAAATATGGACTACATCATCCAGCACTGTATACCTGCTCCCCCAGTACAGAGCAGATATATGGATTGTCTGGGAGGTTTTTGCCCTGAGGACTGGTTTGAGACACAACCACTCACATAATCAGTCCATACAGGATAAATATGTGCTTTTGACTATTGGCAGGTGAGAATATAACACACTTGAAATGTATTCAACAGCAATATATATTCAACAGCATGGTTTTGGTGAGATAAGCAGTCTCCATCGACTAAAAAAAAAAAAAAAAATCTATCAGCAAATACAAACATGCTTAAGCAGATTCCTCTCCATCCTGTATATGGGCATCTCTGACTCCACTGGGGTTGAGGGCAAATTTGTGCTGCGTTTGCTGTGTGAACTATGAACCACCTGCTCATGTCACTTCCAGCAAAAGTGCTTATTATAAGCAAATCTCGCACATTTTGACAATCCCACTGGAAAGATGATCTTTCCCCTTTGGTTAGCAGTGTGTGAGAGGAACACAGCTATTTCTGAGTTTCATGGACCTGGCAAACAAAGTACCCATGCTAGAGTGTTGAACAAAATTGTCATGAATTTTTGAGTATTCAGTAGAGTTGCATAGAGGAAGCATGTTCAATGGCATGGAAAGGAAATGTTATGTTGTGGGTTTTGAATGTGATATGTACTTTCAACAAATCCTGTTAGACAATCAACTGATAGCCACTGAATCCAATTTAATCTTTGTAAAGCATACCAATAGATGGCTAACTTTGAGGTTTAAGGAAATGATAAGTGTATAAATATTAAGTAGACCTAATTAGATTTAGACTCTGATAACCTACAACCTTTGAAAACGCAATGGAATAAAAGTGTGCCTAATAATCTGTTCTCTGCCTGCCTGAGCTGTGGCTCCCTTCATACTCTGAAAAAAGAAAATAATTCTTTCTAAATACACACCATCAAAACACACAGCCCGTGGTGTAATGTAATTGTGTAATAGTGTATAAATCTTGCAAACATCTTTTTAGACATTTTTAAGTTATTAAACCAGTCATTCAGTGGTAGCTCTGTGGCTAAGGTGTTGGATTACCAATCACAAATTGTGAGTTCAAATCCCATGACCACCAAGCTACCACTGCTGGGCCCCTGAGCAAGGTAATTAACTCCCAATATAATATTGTACAAATGAGAAGAATGCAAGTTGCTCTGCATAAGGGTGTCTGCTAAATGCTGTAAATTATCCTTTTTGCAGTTGTAATTAAACAAAAAAAAATGCAAATAATTTTATCTCAATAAGACTTCACTAGTTTTACAAAATGAGTCATAGTTATGTCATGTCTTTCTCTCCTTAAAGCCAGCAAAGGCTGAATGAGAACAGTGGAAACACACCGAACAACCAACAAGTTTCATCTTTGCCAAAACCTTGACAAACAGCCTTGCTATTTAGAGCCGTGACATGCAAATGTTTCTGCAAGAGATTAAAGTGACTTGCAGAACACAGGTTCCTATTTAAACTGATGTATCAATCACAGTGGGAGATGAGTTGCTCTGCTGCTGTAGCCTCAGCTACTCCAAAGGGATTCATCAACCACAAAAGGACCCAGAAACAGCATGGAGCTGGGGAATCATGGGACAGAGATGTATTCATTAAAGACTTTCACAGCACAGATCACAGGCACAGAGCCTAGATTCTGCTGATTGTGGAGCAATCTAAATATTCCTTTAACCTGCCACTGATCACTGAAGTGATCAGTGACACATTGAGAGGAACAAGGAGAAATTCTCACTGTGATCTGTCCATTCAGTCTTGGAGAAGATGTGATAGGGTGCTAACTCACAGCTTGTCCTCATTCACACCACCTGATGTGCGCATCCAGCCGGGACGTGAATTATCAGCAATGGCTAATTGGCTCCCTGGACCTGTACAAATGCTCATGTGACAGCTACAACACATCCTAATCACCCAACATCCTCTCACTGTAGCAGACAGAATGAACTAATAGTAAGAAAACCATGAAGAAAAAACTTAAACATAAGGCAGGGAAATGTTGTAGATTACTTCAAACCCAACACACACAGTTGTACGTAATTCATCTTCATTAAATCTCAAACTCCCTACTCTACTGAATATGTTCAAAGAAATAAATGCTCACTTACCTGCTCTCCTTTATCTTCCACGCACATGCTCACAACTCACATAACTTTCTTTTGATTAGCACAACTAAAGATTCCCACTTCACAGCTGTGCGAATGTCCAAAACACAAAGAGCACATGGTGTTAACTAAGAGAGAGGCTGATGCTAATGAGGACCCACAGCTCAGACATGTTCATCAACTGCCTTTAAAGTGCACTTTTCTAGACCCCGGCTATAACAGGCAACGAACTGATAATTATCCTGTGCAAAGATAAGGACTTCATGGTGTCAGGAAAACATGCTGTGATGAGTGCTGATTTGAAAATACAGCCAGAGATAAGATGTGTGTGGATGTACCATATCATGTTTTCTCACACAGTATTCTAAAACTAGGTTTATATACAGTGTATTTGGATAGAGAGAGAGAGAGAGAGAGAGAGAGAGAGAGAGAGAGAGAGAGAGAGAGAGAGAGAGAGAGAACATGACTCATTGAGGTAGATGGGTTTGGGTACAGATAAAATACTAGGTGTATCTTTAAGTCATTATGTTTATGCAGTTGATTCTTAAACCATTCAGAGTCTTCATCTTTTTTCACATACTCACCTATATTTTTCTGTATACAGTATCTGTGGGATTAAAGCAACATCCAACAGAGCCAAAACATGCCTTTCTATCAGGTTTCTGTCAGTAAATTAACAATCTCTGTCTGTCTTAACTCTTGTGTTATGTTCACTCTTCAGAACTTTCAGGACTGTTTGGGCCAAACTGGGGTTTTAAAAGCACTACATAGAGAAAAAAAACATCCTTTACAAATATTGTATTGCATTGCATTGGTGGCTCAGTGGTAGGTTGCTCGCCTATCATGCGGAAGGCCTGGGTTCGATTCCAGCCATTGGATGCAATGCCGGTCCCAAGCCCGGAAAAATGGGAGGGTTGCGTCAGGAAGGGCATCCGGCGTAAAACCTGTGCCAAGTTGTTGTGCGGACCAGTTGGTCCGCTGTGGCGACCCCGAACAGGGAGCAGCCGAAAGCAACTTCATTGTATATAATATCCAGAGGGGGGCACGGTTAGCACATTTGCCTCACAGGGTTGGGGGTTCGATTCCCGCCTCCGCCGTGTGGAGTTTGCATGTTCTCCCCGTGCCTGGGGGTTTCCTCCGGGTACTCAGGTTTCCTCCCCCAGTCCAAAGACATGCATTGTAGGTTGATTGGCATCTCTAAATTGTCTGTAGTGTGTGAGTGAATGAGAGTGTGTGTGTGCCCTGCACTCCGTCCAGGGTGTGTCCTGCCTTGATGCCCAATGACTCCTGAGATAGGCACAGGCTCCCCGTGACCCGAGTGTAGATCGGATAAGTGGTAGACAATGAATGAATATAACAGTATATCCAGTTTTTCGTCATCTCCTCCCCATCATCCTCGGCTTTCCATGGCTGCAACGACACGACCCAATGGATTTCTACCCCTGGGACTGCGCTACTGAGCTACTTCCCAATGCCATGCCTCCCAAGTGCAAGGTACACCCTCTTTCCCTACCTGAATCTGAAGCCATGGAGGAGTATATTGAAGAGGCTCTCGCGGCAGGTTTCATCCGGCCTTTGACTTCCCCTGTGGCTGCCGGGTTTTTCTTCATAGAAAAGGACGGCCACCTCCAGCCATGCATGGATTACTGAGGCCTAAATTCTATCATGGTGCGCTACCCCTATCCTTTACCTCTGGTTCCAGCAGCCCTGGAAGAGTTATGAGAGGCAAGAGTTTTCACCAAGTTCGACCTGCGCAGTGCCTACAACCTGGTGTGGATACGAGAGGGCGACAAATGGAAGACTACTTTCCAAACCACCAGGGGACACTGTGAGTACTTAGTTATGCCCTTCGGACTCACAAATGCCCCGGCAGTCTTCCAAGCATTTATCAATGAGATTTTCAAGGACCTGTTAAATCGTTACATCATCACCTACATCGACGGTATCTTGATTTACCCTGCCTCCTATGTTGAACATGTCCGCCACGTCTGCACTGTGCTTTCTCGGCTGCGTCGGTATGAACTCTACATCAAGGCATTGAAGTGTGAATTTCATCAAGAATCTGTCATGTTTCTGGGGTACGTCATCTTGCAGACAGAAGTTGAGATGGACTCCAGCCAGGTGAGGGTGGTGATGGACTGGCCAGAGCCAACCACAATCAAGGAGTTACAGCGATTCCTAGTGTTTGCAAACTTCTATCGCCAGTTTATCCACAATTACAGCAGCGTCACCAGCCTATTAACTTCCCTCCTGCGAGGAAAACCCAGATGACTGCGATGGACAGAACAGGCCCAGGTGGCCTTCATGTAACTCAAAAGGAGTTTTACCACAGCCCCCATTCTGAGACACCTGGACCCCAATCTCCCTTTCACTGTTGAGGTGGACGCATCCAGTCGCAGGAGAGGAGTTGTTCTGTCCCAATGCCATGGGAACCCGGGGAATATTTACCTGTGTGCATTCTCCTCCCGAAAACTGTCTCTGGCAGAAGCTAACTATGATATGGGGAACAGGGAGCTTCTGTCCATTAAAGCAGCGCTGGAGGAATGGCAACATTGGCTGGAGGAAGCGTGCCACCCATTCCTGGTGTTGACGGACCACTGCAACCTGAAATATTTGTGCAATGTCAGATAACTGAACCCACGTCAGGCTCGATGGGCCCAAATTTTCACGCACTTCCAATTCTCTGTGACGTATCAGCTTGGAACTAAGAATGGTAAAGCAGATGCCCTGTCACGTTGTCACGACCCCATGAATTTACCCCTGGTCCCAGAGCCTATTCTGCCCCCCCTCAGTCATGCTTACCACGATTCTGTGGGACCTCATGGAAGAAATCCAGCAGGCCCACATCAATGACCCTCCCCCGCCTTCCTGTCCACCCTCGAAGCTCTACGTGCCCACTGCACTGTGGCTCCAGGTTTGCGATGGGTACACGAGACACTCAGCTCAGGCCACCCAGGTATTCATTGGACCACAGCCCTGGTACGTAACTGGTTCTGGTTGCCTTCCCTGTCACAGGATGTAGAAGAGTTCATCGGCTCCTGTGCCACCTGCGCCCAGTCCCGGATGAGCTGTCAGCTCCCTACTGGCCTGCTAGAGCCCCTGCCCATTCCTCGATGACCCTGGACATGCCGGTCATGCCGGACACGGAGGGCACAACACTGTTCTGTTAGCATTTGACCAATTCTCCAAAGCCTGCCATTTTTTACCCCCGAAGGGTCTGCCCACAGCCATGGAGACTGCCACAGCACTGTTTCATCAGGTCTTCTGCATATATGGTCTCCCAGAAGACATTGTGTCAGACCACGGGCCACAGTTTACCTCAAGAGTGTGGAGGGCATTCTGTGCTTCCCTGGGGATCAACGTCAGTCTCAGTTCGGCTGAATCAGGAAATTGGATGGTATCTCCAATCCTATTGCAGCCGAGAACAGCAAAGGTGGAGTGAGTTCCACCCGTGGGCTGAGTATTCCCAAAACTCACTCACCCATACCTCTACAGGGCTCACCCCCTTCCATTGCTTTCTAGGTTATCAGCCGCCCCTGTTTCCCTGGTCGGGTGAACCGTCCGACGTGCCAGCTGTAGATGACTGGTGACTTACCGAGCCATTCAGTGTTTATGCCCTTGTTTATTGAGTTACTGGTTTTGACTTTTGCCTTGCATTTCGGTTTCCGCATCTAGTCTAGTGTTTCGGATTTGTTTGCCTGTCTAGTATTGCTTCACGGTTTTGACCCTCGCGCATTTGTTTTGGTTTTCTGTTTTCCTGCCTTACGATTCTGGACTTAAGAAACTCTGCATATGGATCCTCACTCCTCTGCCTCCGGTGCTCTGGCAACTTGGATTTAGAAAAAAATTTAAATGGAACAATGTTTTAATTAATGTTTTATTTTGAAATGATTTATCAAATACAGGTGATATATAAACAATAGAAGTACTAGAAACAAATGATTATTGTGGCCACTGCCTATGAAATACATCTGCAAGTCCGGATGACTTACAACAAATGCAAAACATTCATTCATTGTCTACCGCTTATCTGATCTATTCTCGGGTCACAACTGCGTATGAAATACATCTGCAAGTCCGGATGATTTACAACAAATGCAAAACATTCATTCATTCATTGTCTACTGCTTATCCGATCTATTCTTAGGTCACGGGGAGCCTGTGCCTATCTCAGGCGTCATCGGGCATCAAGGCAGGATACACCCTGGACAGAGTGCCAACCCATCACAGGGCACACACAGACTATCATTCACTCACACAATCACACACACTCCGAACAATTTGGAGATGCCAATCAACCTACAATGCATGTCTTTGGACCGGGAGAGAAAACCAGAGTACCCGGAGGAAACCCCGGGGAGAACATGCAAACTCCACACACATGGCGGAGGTGGGAATCAAACCCCCAACCCTGGAGGTGTGCGGCAAACGTGCTAGCCACCAAAAACCCCATCTCACCCCACCCCACCCCACCCCACCCCACCCCACCCCACCCAAATACAATATAATAAATGACTACAAAAAAAACCCTCAACAACTTTTAGTATTTAAAGATAGACACAGTTTAAAAATAAAAGTGTGATATTGATGGTTTAAAAAAGTAGAAAAGGAACAGTGTAGAAAAAACAGAATGCAGTGGTTATTTCTAAAACTAAACTAGAGTTGCACAGCAAGCTGGTTTTCATGTCATGTAATTACACACTGTGAAACACCTAGCTTCATCTTCATTTGAGCATTTTTTTTTACTCCTTGTCTTCTGCAATGAAGGATAGTGTGAATGAAACACAGCAAGATGTGTATGTATTTTAGAGGAGAAATTAGAAGTAAATGCATCATGCACACACATTATCCTATTCCAGTGCATTGTGTATTTAGTGTTCTGCTTATCCTAAACAGGGTCTCTGGGAACTTAGTCCCAAGGGACCATAGGAACAAGGCACTCTGGCTGGGGTGTTAACCCATTCATTCACATGCTAGACACAATTTAAAGATGCCAATCAGCATATGACGTATGTCTTTGAACTGGGAGATGAAACTGGAGTACCCAGAGAAAACCATGCAAAAGCATGCAATCTCCACACACATATGGCAGAGGCAGGAATCAAACTGGTACAAGGAAAACATGCTAAGCCCTCATATCCCCTATTAAAGTACAAATCAGACATAAGGCCAAATGACAAAACCATGGTTTGAAAGAAAGAAAAAGTTATAATCATAGCTAAGAATGAACTTTTCTGCACAATATGTTCATAGGAAATTAGACATGACAACTGATATATGTAAGAATCAGAAATAGGAAGTATTAGTGCAATTGAATAACTGACTCAGTGTGTGTTTGTGGTCTTATAGGTAAAAATAGATTTCATATATTAAACAATGTCAATGTCTATGATGAGACACTGTATTTCATAACTCCATAACATTAAGTTATTGATTTATAAAGAAGAGTCTGTATATAAAGGGAGTCTTTCCTTTCAGAATCACATCCAGTATTACAGCTGTGCTCAGATATTTTGCATTTCTATTTTTTCACTTTGTAAAAGAATCCTAAATACTCAAACCAACATGACCTCACACAACAATTTTGCAATTTCCAAACACATGGCTGTTTTTTTTGTTTTGTTTTTTAACAAAATCAGCAACATATCTCAGGCAGTGTGTCAGCACAGATATTCAATATTTGTTATTAAGCAGCTTTCTTTACTTACTTCAGGCCATTTTTTGGCTGTATATATGTGTCAATATTTTTAAACAGAGACAACTTTGCTTTTAATGCATGCTTGTGTTTGTTCTTTAAAAAAAATAATAAATGTTGATCGTTGTGTATAGGGTGAACTCAATTAACCCTGGGACAACTTTTGCATTGTTGAATTTAGCACAGTGAGCAGCCTAGCAGATGGCTGGGAATGAGGGCACGGTATGCAGGGGTTGAAGAAAGTAAAAGGTGTCAGAAAGCTTATTTTTTTTTCTTTATGTAATCATTTCAGTGCTGTTACTTTAACATGAAATATAGCAAAACCAAATAAAAAAACTTATTTCATTTGTTTGGACCGAGTTCAGTTAAGGGGTTTGTCTCTCCTTGGCATGTGGTGGATTACTGAACAAGTGACAGCACCTAAATAGGCTGCTGTGAATCACACACAGGTGAAGACAGCATTCGATATACTCCTCAAACACTCCTCCCACTTCACAGACAGTACTTGACTATGCCCCCCTGCCATTTATGTCATTATGCCATTGTTGTTTTAGAACAAACTCTCTAAAATTCCCAGCATGTTGTCTAATTACATTAGAAGCAAAACGTACAGTGGTGTGAAAAAGTGTTGGCCCCCTTCCTGATTTCTTATTTTCTTGCATGTTTGTCACACTTTAATGTTTCAGATAATCAAACACATTTAAATATTAGTCAAAGATAACACAAGTAAACACATCATGCAGTTTTTAAATGAAGATTTTTATTATTAAGGGAAAACAAAATCCAAAACAATGGCCCTGTGTTAAAAAAGTGTTTGCCTCCTAAGCCTAATAACTGGTTGGTCCACCCTTAGCAGCAACTGCAATCAAGCGTTTTCCATAACTTGCAATGAGTCTGTTACAACGCATGGAGGGATTTTGGCCCACTCATCTTTGCAGAATTGTTGTAATTCAGCCACATTGGAGGCTTTTCGAGCATGAACCACCTTTTTAAGGTCATGCCACAGCATCTCAATCAGATTGAGGTCAGGACTTTGACTAGGCCACTCCAAAGTCTTCATTTTGTTTTTCTTCAGCCATTCAGAGGTGGACTTGCTGCTGTGTTTTGGATTATTGTCCTGCTGCAGAACCCAAGTTCACTTCAGCAAAGGTCACAAACAGATGGCCGGACATTCTCCTTCAGGATATTTTGGTAGACAGCAGAATTCATGGTTCCATTTATCACAGCAAGTCTTCCAGGTCCTGAAGCAGCAAAACAGCCCCAGACCATCACACTACCACCACCATATTTTATTGTTGGTATGATGTTCTTTTTCTGAAATGCGGTGTTACTTTTATGCCAGATGTAATGGGACACAGACCTTCCAAAAAGTTCAATTTTTCTCTCGTCAGTCCACAGAGTATTTTCCCAAAAGTCTTGGGGATCATCAAGATGTTTTCTGTCAAAACTGAGACGAGCCTTTATGTTATTTTTGCTCAGCAGCGGTTTTTGTCTTGGAACTCATGCAAAAATGCAAACCATTTTTGTCCAGTCTCTTTCTTATGGTGGAGTCATGAACACTCACCTTAACTGAGGCAAGTGAGGCCTGCAGTTCTTTGGATGTTGTTGTGGGGTCTTTTGTGACCTACTGGATGAGTTGTCACTGTGCTCTTGGGTTAATTTTGGTCGGCCGGCCACTCCTGGGAAGATTCTCCACTGTTCCGTGATTTCGCCATTTCTGGATAATGGCACTCATGGCTTTATAACCTTTTCCAGACTGATAGATCTCATTTACATTCTTTCTCATTTGTTTTTGAATTTCTTTGGATCTCGGCATGATGTCTAGCTTTTGAAGATCTTTTGGTCTGCTTCACTTTGTCAGGCAGGTCCTATTAAAGTGAATTCTTGATTGCAAACAGGTGTGGCAGTAATCAGGCCTGGGTGTGGCTAGAGAAATTGAACTCGGGTGTGATAAACCACAGTTAAGTTATGTTTTAACAGGGGGGCAAACACTTTTTCACACAGGGCCATGTAGTTTTGGATTTTGTTCTCCCCTTAATAATAAAAACCTTCATTTAAAAACTGCATGATGTGTTTACTTGTGTTATCTCTGACTAATATTTAAAACATTAAAGTGTGACAAACATGCAAAAAAATAAGAAATCAGGAAGGGGGCCAACACTTTTTCACATCACTGTATTTACCCCGTGACTAAAGCTGTAACTGTGCTGTAATTCAGTCTGATGTGAAGCTGAACAGCCTGGCTTATACTTCTTGTATGATTTTGTTTGTGTATACAGAAGAACCGCTAATGCAAAGGCATTGTTTACACACTCAACTGTATAACATATGTACAATCTGAAAGATTTGAAAGCGACAATTACTAGATCTCATGTCAGAGAAAACACATGCCAATACATGTGGTTTACAAAAAATGTTTAGTGATTTTGTGATCAATGATGCTAAATACAGTGAGTGACAGATGTCTCATCCAGTCAGCGGTAAGAATTCCATTCGCAAACTATACTTACCTTTTCCAGTTTGTCTGGATTGCCGTTGTGTTTTCAGTTTTATTATTTTGTTTTCAGTTTTGTTATTTTGTTTCCGGGTTTGTTATTGTGTTTTTGGATTTGTTAAATTTTTTTTTTAGATTTGTTATTTTGTTTTCTGATTTGTTATTTTGTTTTGCACTTCTTGACCACCGTAGCTAAACAGTCTAGAATAGTATGGTATGCAATCTGAAATACAATGCTCATGTATTTAACATAAATCTTTATGCAGCTAAATTTGCTGACCTCATGATCTCAGGATCTCAAATGATTAAAATAACATGCACTCTATTGATTTAAATGTGGCTTGTCTGACTGTGACTCATAGTAATGTTTCAATATATTAGCATACACAATCCCTCTTCAACATTTCTAACATTAATTTGTAAAATAAGTGAAAGAAGCAAAAGAAGAGACTGCGAGTATCTCTCACGAGCCTGTTTGTAAATCAAACAGCCACTAGTTTGGAAACATCTATATTAAATGACTTGAAGGTTGTTGTTTTTTTTTTTTTTTACAAACCCTCTGTGTGCTATACAGTACAGCAAAAAAAAGGAGAAAAATCTATTAAACTCATAGATGAGAGAGATGATGGAACCAAAAACAACTCTGTTTACCTGGTATTGGTATTGTTTTGAGCCTTGAAATGACTACTTGAAGTTAATGACCAGATTGCTAAATCAAATTAGCATGCTGGCAGGGTGCTTTTTAGCAGCTGTTTAGATAGATGATCAACAGAATAATTTGGCATTTTTAGAAAGCTTATTACTCTCCACCCCCGCTATGTTGATCTCACCAATTTGCCCTAATGACAAAGTGACTTTTTTTGTGCCGGATTTTACAAAGGAAAACAATTTCCATTACAAATAACAGGTCCTTTCAAAAAAGTTCAGGAAGTTGAATGTCTAAAATATCTGAATATGGTTATCTTCCTGAAATTTTGTAAAGGATGGATATAAGCCTCATAATAAAAGATGTCCTCATATGACACATATACAGAGAAATAAGCTCGAAGAATTTGCAAAAGGTGGTATAGGCAGTGAGAGATCACACCATGAAAGCATGTACCTGTGTAGATGAGACATGACAGTATCAAAGCTTTTAATTTATGAGGTGTGTCTAAGAAGTGACATCTGGGAGAGAGAACGCAAAGGAAAATATGACTTAAAAGTAACAGGTTTTGAGGACAAAGACACGGAATAACAAGGGAAATGGGTTTTTGAATAAGAAAATTGGAGATGTGACAAAAGTACTGACAAAGAAAGAACAAGCAATTAAATAAAAAAAGATAAAAAATTGGAAAAAAATATTTGATAAATAAACACTCACAGTGTCAAAAAATATACTATATATAAACGTAAAAACACAATAAATTAGATGACTAGACTACAATAAATAATTAAGAAATATCCCATAAATAAAAGCACACATTAGAAGAACTGTTTAAAGAAACGCACCATTTTCATTTTTACTCTTAAGTATTATTTGCCAAATCAATTATCCAGCCAGAAAATTGAGAGTCACCTGAAAGTATTCACTGAGCTGTCTGCCTAAAATGTTCAATGAGTCTTTGATGTGTTCATTATGCCTATGGCTGGAATACAAGCTATCAAGCTATTATGAAGAATCTAACCATGTGATTATTGCTAAGCTTTTTTATTTGCATGGTTGTGCTCTGTAATGGATTTTTATGATGGAACTTTAATTTCTTACTTCCTTTTACTGATTTTTGTTAAATATTTGGCTTGAGTTTTATAAACTACATAAAACAGGACAGAGAGTGATATGACTGGGTGGTGTGATTATTTTTCAATAACAGCATGTCCCAAAGTTAATGCCTTGTATACCACAGCAATTTTCCATTGTCTGCAAAACAAGTTAGCTCCTGTTAACACTTATGTTAGAGTAGTTTTTCTCCTCACAAGACTTTAATGTTACTCAGAAACCTCAATATCTCTTGTCCTGAAGACTTTACTGTGTTAGAAAACTTAAAGGAACAATTTTAACTCTGACTGGTACAAAGTGCTGACACTAGAGACTCCATCTGGTGATGAAAATGTCATCTAACAAAAACCAACATTAAACTAACAATTCCACACTTTTAGAAGCTGTTTATGTGTTGTGATCGCCACACATGTACTGTACCTTTGTAAGTTTCTATTAGAACAAGTGCAGTAAGAACATTACAGCTGAAATTCCTTTCAAAATTTAATCAGCTTCCAACCAATCTAAATCCAACATTCAATAGAACCATGATCAAGCTTAATTTAATTCAAGACCGTTCATGTTTAAATATTGTGAAGGTGAATAGAATAAAACAGAACGTTGTGGTTGTTGTTCTTTCAGCTGCTCCCTGTTTGGGGTTGCCACAGCGGATCATTTGGTCCAATTTGACACAGATTTTACGTCGGATGCCCTTCCTGACATAACCCTCCCATTTTATCCGGGCTTGGGACCAGCACAGAGTTAACACATAGGAATAGACTGCGCAATAACATGTACTAACACACACAGTGGCTGAAAACTCGGCAATGGGAGAAACGGGTGACTATTCATAGTGATTTAAACCCTTCAGATTTGATTGACAGATACACTAAAGTAGTGAAAATAAACACAGCAAATCTAAGATTAAAACATCAAAAACATTAAACACTCTTATAGAACACTAGGATTAAATTTTGATAAATAATAATTACATTTTTGTCAAATGCCATTATCCAGAGCAACTTATCACATTTACACAACTGAGCAGTTAATGGTTAAGGGCCTTGCTCAAGGGCCCAGCAGTGGCAGCTTGGTAGTCCTGGGATTTGAACTCACAACCTTCTGATCAGTAGTCCATTACCTTAACAATCAAGTTCATTTAACATCCACAACCACTTCATTTAACATCTGCAAAATGAATAAATGTTACTGTATCAATTTCAGCCTTGTGTGAAAGGAGCAGAGCCCCAGGCCAGTGACACAAAGAGCATGTACTAATATTACAGTGGGATTTGAAGAGAAATGACTGGAGAATGACACAAAGCATGAGTGTGTTATTATAATGTTTATTATTAGTGTGTCTTTCTACATTTGATAAGGAGGATCAGTGGCAATTATAAAAGTAATCCAGTACCAACCAGTGATGTTTCTGTATACAGCTGCACTTGGCAAATTAAACAATTCGATTCATTCTTATAGAACATGTTTGATTTAGTTTTTGTGTAAATTAATCCATTAACCAATAAACATGCACTAACATGTACTTAATTTGGCCATTATTCATGTGAATTCATAAGACTCGTGCCGTACCATAGTTAAGGTTAGCTTTTCATTGGCTTGTGATTAGGACATGCCTTAAATCATCATTAGTTTCTTTCAGTAAGTATTAATTCAGCTATTAGTGCATGATTATTCATGTACTGTTATTCTAAAGTGTTGCCTAATTGGTGGGGTAAAAAAAATTGCAAGAGCGTTATCATTACCTTTGCTAACAGGCGCCATTCTTTCACTCAAACATGAATGATTTGGTCCAAAAAGAAATACTTCTGTTTGAAACAATTATTCTCCGGATTTTTTTCATCCAGCTTCAGCCCATTAAATTTCACAAACAGAACAGCTGAGCACTGCCCTTATTGTAAACATTTTCAAACTGAGCTAATTAGTCACATCGTTGACATTTACCATTCAACATTCACCACTGGACAGTGAAGATATCCTGGCAAAGTCATTTGCAACAGATATGCTGGACTGCAAGAGAGACATATCTCATGAGACAGTAGAGGATTTACTTCACATAGGCAGTGTGTTTATGGAATCAGTGTGTTGTTGCTAGGAAATACAATGTTTTGATGGTTGTCATTGCATCACTGGGAGCTCCGAGTTTTGAGAGCTCTGACTTTACACTGGAGGCTGTCCTCTGTGAGCACTCCAGTGTGACTTGTGCACTTGACCATGTCAATGTCATTCCCACAACACATAACCCTCTGAGACTGAACAAACTCTGAAGTAATCTCTGTTATGTAAAACCCGTCTTCTCAAATAAAATGGTGAATCTGTGGAAAATCGACACAAATCGACACAAATCATGAGTAATCTATAAGTATTCATCCTGACAAAACTGACTAGGCTTTTTGCACGGATGAACACATTGTTCTGATTGCATTAGCCCAAGTTCTTGACCTCTTCAGGATTGACCTGGGCCTGCTGAAAGTGGGTGATGCAAGCAAGGAAATCTGATGCATGCAAGGACCCTTCAGGGTCACATTCAATAGACAGAGTAATCTCCATTCTCTGTATCATTTAAATAGTCTCTCACACATCCAAAGAGTGAGACTGAATAACAGTATGTACATTATGTCAGTATGTGTGGTGGGGGAGTGTGAGCCATTATGCAAAATGGAAGGCATAGAATAGTAAAAGAGGGAGAAAAAAAAAACATAAGTGATGTAGAGGCCAGGGGTAATTGCATCCCAAACCTGACAGAAGAGTTGTGGAAAGGTTCTAGTTTATGACATCAGGGAGGGAGCAGTTCACGTCCCTGGCTGATAATGCACTGCATGAGTTCATACTAAATCGCTAATCTCCTTCATGATTAAATGATTATTATAAAATGTTGTCCATTAATCATCTGTAGCCACTGGTGACAGGATATTGCAAGAAGAAAATTGTTTGGCCAAACCATTAATAAATGCTAATTGGGGTCCATCTGTGAAACAGTGCTTGGACCCCAATGATCACTGCTTGCAGTTCTATTAAACCAGTCTATCCGCAGATTCTTGCTGCTTTGAAGAGGAAATTTCATCAGATCATAATACCTTCCAGGCAGGATTTGCTCCTGAACTTTAGAGTTCTGGTGAATTGACTGCTCAGGCCATCTAACAAATTCCCAAGGGTATAGTGAAGTTGATATGCATGTTTTTTCGCAGTTTCTTATTGCATTATTTATACTAAGAACTGATTAAAACTCTGACCTATGCTGAAAGGTATGCTGAAAGTTTAATGTATAGAGGTTTTACATATAATAATTAGATGACAATAAAAGTGCAAATCATCAATCATGAACATGGAAACATTTTTTTTCTATATATAAGTCATTTATAACAACAGATTTCAATTTGTTAAGACATTGTTTTAAAAATCTGGGTTTTTTCCCATTAAAGTCCAAGAAACTTATAAATAAAACTTTAAGTAAAATTAGTAAAATAGGCCAAACTAAACTCCACATTCCTGCCAGAATTACTTCCTTTGTACTCATGTATTTATATTGATCATTTAGCATATAAGTTGCCAGTTAGCACTAAAGAAAAAAAAAACATTCACGGCATTTAGGGACAGCCACAAAACTCTAAGCTCACTGAGCTGAAAAGAGGAAAACTACATATTTTAAATGAACAGCTAATCTTATTGTTCTTTATTTATATATTTGCTTAGTTTGTCTTACTTTCTTTCAAGTCATTAAGCTATTTAATTTTACCAGTACACTGCCAGTGCATTCAACTGGCAGAATGGACTGCTGATGTACTGGTAAAATTAAACTTATGGGACACTTTCAATCAGTATAAACAAAAGAATTATTACATCACCTCAAGTCTGATATAAAATTAGCCAGGACACTGTTGTCTTTCAGTGTGAGATGTTTTTTTTTTTTACCAGTGTTGGATAACCTTACACTGAATTTTAGTGGCTGAAGATAACACCATCAAATTCTAGATGCGGGGGGCACAGTGGCTTGGTGGTTAGCACGTTTGCCTCACACCTCCAGGGTTGGGTGTTTGATTCCCGCCTCCACCATGTGTTTGGAGTTTGCATGTTCTCCCCGTGCCTCGGGGGTTTCCTCCGCCGGTCCAAAGACATGCATTGTAAGTTGATTGGCATCTCTAAATTGTCCATAGTTTGTGAATGAGAGTGTGTGTGTGTGCCCTGTGGGTTGGCACTCCGTCCAGGGTGTATCCTGCCTTGATGCCCAATGACGCCTGAGATAGGCACAGGCTCCCCGTGATCCGAGAATAGATTGGATAAGCAGTAGACAATGAATGAATGAATTCTAGATGCTTATAAGCAAGCACTTGAGGCTTCTCAGAGAGCAGAAAGTGGTTTCATATCAGCATTTACTTTGAAGATATAAACATTTATGCGGTAAAAAAACAGTTTCTGGTATATTGCCCCTATTAGACTAAAACTACAAATATTCTTAAATCAAGACATGACATAGAATGCATAACAACAAAACAAAATGCCAAAATGGACACAACAAAAATGCCTTAACTCTCTTCCAATTATATGATCTGAAGCTACTTTTCTTGTGTATATGCTTATGCGACCATTTAAAAATATCAATTTGTATCCATTTTGATAACTCTGATAAACCTTGATAAAGGTTCCTTTCATCCACTCGTATGTTGCTCTCAACATCTCACTGTGACACTTTGTAAGAAACACAATGCAGAATGCTCAGACAAGATGCATAGAAGAACTGAAGGAAGGTAAAAGATAAAATAACAGTAATTCAATACAAAAGAGATTATTGGAAAGTAGAGGTGAAGAGAGAATATCACAACACAGCTAAAGACAGGAGAGAGTGATGAATAGATACAACGAGAAAGAAAGAGGTACAGAAATTCAGAGCATTAAACAGAGGAAAATATGGAAAGAGAAACATATTCCTTGTCCTCTGACATGGTGCTGGTCATGGTATTAGTATTGTTCAGGGAAGCAGAAAGTTTTCTTTAAGAAGTGGTTTATGTTTCTCTTGGTTTAAGAGCCAAACTGTTACATAAATTAGACCTTATAAAATAAATAAATGTATATTTTTAAAAAAGCCATGAAGAAGCTGTACTTCTGGCTTTAAGAACATATTATACTTCACTCTTTATAAGTTGAACATCTTTCTTCAACATCTATACTGAGATTATGATTATTATTTTTATTATTAGATGAATGAAATTAAACCTTCAGGTCTTGGGGGTACTTTTTAACTGCTGTAATTTTATGTGGTCCAGAAAGTGGCTTCTTTTTACATATTTACTTTACAATTTAGGCTCTTTATTTAGAGTTTTAAAGATATGAATTTTCCTGATAATTAAAATGACTAAAATCTTTAATCTTTTTAGTCCATCTTTTCTTACCCTGGTGCTTATTATAAGCTGATTTGTAAAATAGAGCTTAAAAAATAAATAAATGTAAAACTGGATGGTAGGATGGATGGATGCCTTTATTTGTCACATATGCATTACATACCCATAACTTTGGAAGTTTGGGGTTAGAGCGCAGGGTCAGCCACAAGGCAGCGCCCCTGGAGCAGTGAGCATTAAAGGCCTTGCTCAAGGGCCCAATAGTTGCAGCCTGGCAGTGCTGGCCCTTAAACCAATCAATAACTCAGAGCCTTAACCATTTGAGCCACTACTGCCCCAATACATCACCTTTTACAAGTTAATTCCTTCACACATATACAGCACTAAGAGATACTCAGACAATGTTAACATCCAATGTGACAGAAATATTAGTTATTTATCCTGAGTGTAAACCTGCCCACACTGGCATCATCTAATTTACTTAATTGCAATTGCCAGCAAAGTTGCGGTTTCCTTCCCATGATCATGTCTTATTTTATCATTCAATTTTCAATTCAATTCAATTTTATTTGTATAGCACTTTTAACAAAGAGCATTGTCTCAAAGCAGCTTTACAGAACATAAGAAACAATAAACATACAAACAGTCCTAGATGTTACACAAAATTTTCCCTAGTGAGCAAGCCTGAGGTGACTCAGGCGACTGTGGCAAGGAAAAACTCCTTTAGATGGTATTAGGAAGAAACCTTGAGAGGAACCAGACTCAAAAGGGAACCCATCCTCATCTGGGTGACACCGGAGAGTGTGATATGAACAATGTCCTTTCTGCATTAGTTGTGTGATGCAGATACAGGATGTGTAGAATGTTATGTGTAAAATGTCCACATAGGGTTGGAAGTGCTGCTTTGAATACTCCAGTCCTCAGAATGCAGGACCCAGCTGGAGCTGGTCCATCTCTGGATGCCACAGGAGCTGGCACAATCTCTGTGTGTCTCTGGGGTGGGTAGAAGAAGGGAAACAAATGGAAAGGAATTTGCGTAGTTGCTATTCATAATATTAGCAGGCACTAGATGATGCATTTAATCAGATGTATTGGAGTACAAAGTTATGGGATTTATTAGGGGTATGCCTGGCTAAAGAGATGTGTCTTTAGTCCACGTTTGAACTGGGAGACTTTTCGGGGAAAAGAAACTGTTCCAAAGTTTAGGAGCTAAATACGAAAAAGCTCTACCCCCTTTTGTAGGCTTTGATATTCTGGGAACTACCAGAAGTCCGGAGTTTTGAGATCTTAAGGAGCGTGATGGATTGTAATGTGTTAGAAGACTGGCTAGATATGTGGGAGCTGAACCATTTAGAGTCTTGTATGTAAGTAGTGCTAGTTTATAATCAATTCTAAACTTAACAGGTAGCCAGTGCAGGGATGATAATATTGGGGTTATATGATCATACTTTCTTGACCTGGTAAGGACTGTGGCAGCTGCATTCTGCAACTGTAGCTTGTTTATTGAAGATGCAGGACAACCACCTAGTAATGCATTACAATAGTCCAGTCTGGAGGTCATGAATGCGTGAACTAGCTTTTCTGCATCAGATACAGATAAAATGTTCCTAAGCTTGGCGATATTTCTGAGGTGGAAGAAGGCTATTTTTGTAATATCGGAACTATGTTTTTCAAAGGACAAATTGCTGTCTAATATTACACCCAGGTCTTTCACTGTAGAGCTAGTAGTAATAGAACATCCTTCTAAGTACAGGTTGAATTGTGAGAGCTTCTGTGTACTGGTTTTTGGACCAATCAGTAATATCTCCGTCTTATCAGGATTTAGTATTAGAAAATTATCAGTCATCCACTCTTTAATATCTTTAACACACTCTGTTAATCTAGATAGTTTAGATATTTCATCTGGTTTTGATGAGATATATAACTGGGTATCATCAGCATAACAATGGAAACTAATCCCATGCCTTCTAATGATGTTGCCTAAGGGAAGCATGTATATTGAGAAAAGCAGAGGTCCTAAAACTGATCCTTGTGGGACCCCGTATTTCACTGGCATTACACTGGACAGTTCTCCATTTAAATCTACAAAATGGTATCGATCAGACAGGTAGGATCTAAACCATTTTAATGCCTGTCTCTGAATACCTATGTGATTTTGTAAGTGGTCTACAAGAATGTTATGATCTATAGTGTCGAATGCAGCACTAAGATCAAGTAAGACTAATATTGAGATGCAGCCTTGGTCCGAAGCTAAAAACAAGTAATTTGTGATCTTAACTAGTGCAGTTTCTGTACTATGATGGGGCCTGAAACCTGACTGAAATTCTTCAAAGATAAAGTTTTCCTGTAAGATGGAGCATAATTGAGTAGACACAACGTTTTCTAATATTTTAGATATAAAAGGAAGGTTTGAAATCGGTCTGTAATTTGATAAGTCATTAGGGTCTAGTTTAGGTTTCTTAAGAAGAGGCTTAATAACTGCTTTCATCAATTACATATATATATATATATATATATATATATATATATATATATATATATATATATATATATATATATATATATATATATAAAACATATATATTTCGGTTGCTGGTGTTTCTGGTGACATAAAATAAAGTGAGTTTTGGATTCAAATTAAAAGCATGTTGGCACTGGAAGCAACACATTTGACACAGTTGGGTATTGTCTGAGTGGAAAAGGACTAAAAAATTGCAAGTGAGAGGTCAGATATTTTCCAGTAAACTGAAGAAACATGTATTTACATCAACAGTAGTTAGCTTTAAACAAACACACACACACAATACATTGTGATGGATTTGCAAATGTGTGACCTGAAAAGCTGCTTCGCTCTTAATGTCATATCGCTTTCAGGCAGTGCTTGATCCCAGACCAATCTGTCAGGAGAAATTCTGAACCCATTGGATCATCTCACACATGCAAAAACAAAAAACCCACAGATCTTTGCATGATGAATGGCATGGGACAGCCATTAGCTATAGTGGCACACAGAGAGGTTGAGCACAAATTCTGAATCATGGAAAAAGCTACATTAGTCACCACTCTACTGTAACAAAGTGTGTGTGTGTGTGTGTGTGTGTGTGTGTGTGTGTGTACTTACCACAGTTACTCACTGCCCATTAGGTTAGGCTAGAAAATGGCACTGACATCACAAACACACACACACAGAGCATTATTAACAGAGGCCGCTATCTTCCTGAAAAGCTGAGGTAAGGATGCCATGTTGGAAAGGTCACAGCCTGCCTTCCATCGCTCCTGTTTGTCTGTTTGATTAAGTCTGGCCATTAGAACACTTGGCCAACACACTGGCCGTGTCCTATTTCACAGGCAGCCAGACTGAATACAAACTAATCAGCAGGAGAAAAAAAGCTGCAGGAGAAAAAAAGGCAGAGGAGGGAAAGAGATCAGAAACTGAACGACATGCCAAAAGGGCAACTTCTGACAGCTTGATGAAACAATCAATCAGCGAAGGAGGAACACATGAGACAGATAAGGTGAGGGAGAAGGTAGTGTGAGAATAAGAGATGTAGAAAAAAGGGGGGAGGGTAATGAAAAAAAGAAAGATATATAGTGCATGATGCATTACATCTTCATAATTGATCATGACAGAAGTATATAATTTAGTGTGTGAAAGTCAGACAGAGGATATGTAGGAAGGAGAAAATGACACTACTGAATTGGCCAGCTTTTTACACACACACACATACACACACACGACATCTTTCAATAATTAATCAAGCCAGCAGCTCTGTTGTTGTATCAGCCCTGCTACAAATTGTACACAGGCAGGAGCACTAAATCAAGAGATAAGTTACATAACCACACAGATAAAACATACACACACCCCTGGCCTGAGTGAGGTGAGGAGGACACAGTGCAAACTTTCTTTTAACACCACTGAACACTGAATGGTGCTCAAAGAAAGAGGTGAGAGATAAGTGAAAAGGCAGGAGGTAGAGATGCACTCATCTATTCTTTCATCTTAACTTCCCTTTCTAGCTGTGATGTCTTTGGAATTAACTCTAAATAGTGAGTGTGTACTGATTATCATTCACCTTGCCAAATGCTCAGCAGAAGATAGAGAAAGAGAAAGAGAGAGAGAGAGAGAGAGAGAGAGAGAGAGAGAGAGAGAGAGAGAGAGAGAGAGAGAGAGAGAGAGAGAGAGAGAGTAATGAGCATTAACGTGGCTAAATGCTGCTTGAGTTCCGGCTCTTTCTTTATCTCTTGCTCAATCTTTCTGCCTTTTTCCCTCTGTGTCTCTTATCCTCTTGCACAGCATTATTGATCTTTTGCCCATGATAAATATCACTCTTGTCATGGCAACCTGACCATTCCACAGGTGTTGTCAGGGGAAAAAATCTCAGTTATGAACATAAGGATGACGTGAATGCTAATATGTGTAGAAAATTGGGAAACCATACATTCTGGATCACTAGTCACTGTTTATTGCTGTTGAAATGCTACACTGTTCTAGAGACAATATTTCTGAAACCATTAATCCATTGGGCTTCCATATGTTTTCATCCCCTGATTTTCAAATTAGTCGCCACATTCCCTACAATGATATTTTTGGGGCTGAGATGATGATGATGAAGGGTAATGCTTACTGCCTATTCAGTACTATATACAGAATTTATACAGGATTTCAAACAACATTTATCTTCATGCTGGTAAAGTATCCAAGAATAATAAAGAAATATCCAGGAAAATAGTGTTTTTCTTAGTTTACTTATTTTAGCTTTTTACTTTAGCAATTCATATCCTTTGGACTCAAACTGATAGATATAACAAAAATAAAACTTCGCTAGAAAACAAAAATAAAACATTCAACATTATGTGGGCAAGAAGGTGCCACATAGAAGCACAGTAACAAAAAGGGCTTTGTATTTATTTATTTATTTATTTATTTATTTATTTATTTAATTAAAAATACTTTTGTTGCTTGTAGATTATATTCTACAGTTTAAGCTCTTTTTGCTCAAGATTTTGATTTTCCTGATCATTAAAATGCATCAGAAATAAAAAAAAAATTGTCACTCATTTTTTTATGATTATAATATTTGAGGCCATTTTAGCAAGATATTTAATACTCAAAATAATCCTGAATTCCTGTTATTTAATGATGTTTTCATAATAAATCCATAAGATTGCACTCTACATATTCTGTCAATCGAGTCAGCCTTCACTTTATTTGTGAATATAAAACATTCACATACCATTTGACATTTTTATTTAATTTATTTGGATGTGTCACCTTAGGATGCATAATGGCAAACCATCAAGAAAAAATATAAACACAAAGACATAAGCAAAGAATGAACAATGGTAGGGAGAAAATAGCAATCCAAAAGAAAAAGCAGTCCTGGAAAACAACTGGAATTAGATTTTGTTGTCAGAATGTTTTTTTTCTTTTGGTTTGTTTTGTTTTATATAGTTTTGTTATTTGTAATCTTCTTCTTCTTCTTTCGGCTTTTCCCTTCAGGGGTCGCCACAGCGAATCATCTCTCTCCACCTATCCCTATCTTCTGCATCCTCAACACTTGCACCCACTAGCTTCATATCCTCATTTATTCCATCCATATACCTCCTCTTTGGCCTTCCTCTTTGCCTCCTGCCTGGCAGCTCCATGTCCAACATTCTCCTACCAATATACTCACTCTCCCTCCTCTGAACATGTCCAAACCATCTTAATCTGGCCTCCCTAACTTTGTCCCCCAAACGTCCAACATGAGCTGTCCCTCTGATGTACTCATTCCTAATCCTGTCCAATCTTGTCACTCTCAAAGAGAACCTCAACATCTTCAGCTCTGCTACCTCTAGCTCTGACTCCTGTCTCTTCCTCAGTGACACTGTCTCTAAACCATACAGCATGGCCGGTCTCACCACTGTCCTGTACACCTTCCCCTTGATTCTCGCTGATATTTTCTGATCACACAGAACTCCCAACACCTTTCTCCACCCATTCCAACCTGCCTGCACTCGCTTCTTTACCTCTTTCCCACACTCTCCATTACTCTGGACTGTTGACCCCAAGTACTTAAACTCCTGTACCTTCTTCACCTCTTCACCCTGTAACCTTACTGTTCCACTTCCCTCCCTTTCATTCACACACATGTACTCAGTCTTACTACGACTGACCTTCATTCCTCTTCTCTCCAGCGCAAACCTCCACCTCTCCAGGTTTTCCTCCACCTGCTCCCTGCTCTCACTACAGATCACAATGTCATCTGCAAACATCATCGTCCAAGGAGACTCCTGTCTGACCTCTTCTGACAACTGGTCCATCACTATAGCAAACAGGAAGGGGCTCAGAGCCGATCCCTGATGCAGTCCCACCTCCACTTTGAACTCCTCTGTCTGACCTACAGCACACCTCACCACTGTCCTGCTCCTCTCATACATGTCCTGCACCACTCTGACATACTTCTCTGCTACTCCTGACTTCCTCATACAGTACCACAGCTCTTCTCTTGGCACCCTGTCATACGCTTTCTCCAAGTCTACAAACACACAGTGCAACTCCCTCTGACCATCCCTATACTTCTCCATCAAAATTCTCAGAGCAAAAATTGCATCTGTTGTGCTCTTTCTGGGCATGAAGCCATACTGCTGCTCACAAATTTCCACTACCTTCCTTAACCTAGCTTCCACTACTCTTTCCCATAGCTTCATTGTATGGCTCATCAACTTTATCCCCCTATAGTTACTGCAAAATCTACACGTCACCTTATTCTTAAAGATCGGCACTAACACACTTCTTCTCCATTCCTCAGGCATCCTCTCACTCTCTAAAACCCTGTTGAACAAACTAGCTAAAAATTCCACTGCTGCCTCTCCCAGACACTTCCAGACCTCCACCGGGATGTCGTCAGGACCAACTGCCTTCCCACTTTTCATCCTCTTCAAAGCCTTCCTGACTTTATCCTTTCTAATCTTATCTACTTTCTGTTCCACAGAGTTCACCCCTTCTACTCTTTTTTCCCTCTCATTTTCCTCATTCATCAGCTCCTCAAAGTACTGCTTCCATCTCCTCTGTACACTCTCCTCACTTGTGAGCACCCTTCCATCTCTATCCTTAATAACTCTAACTTGCTGCACATCCTTCCCATCTCGATCCCTCTGCCTAGCTAACCTGCACAAGTCCTTCTCTCCTTCTCTAGTGTCTAACCTAGTGTACAACTTGTCATATACCTTCTGCTTGGCCTTAGACACCTCCCTCTTCACTCTGCGCTGTAACTCCTTGTATTCCTGTCTATTCTCTTCAGTTCTGTCCATGTCCCACTTCTTCTTGGCTAACCTCTTCCTCTGGATACTATCCTGAACTTCCTCATTCCACCACCAAGTCTTCTTATCTTCTTTCCTCCTTCCAGATGACACACCCAGCACCTTTCTCCCTGTCTCCCTGATCACTTCTGCTGTAGTTTCCCAGTCATCTGGAAGCACTACCTGACCACCCAGAGCCTGCCTCAACTTCTGTCTAAATTCCTCACAACATTCCTCCTTTTTCAGCTTCCACCACTTGGTTTTCTTCTCTATCTCTCTCTTTCACCTCTTCGTCTTACAGACCATCAAAGTCATCCTACACACCACCATCCTATGCTGTCTGGCTACACTCTCTCCCACTACCACTTTACAGTCACTAATCTCTTTCAGATTGCCTCTTCTACATAGGATGTAATCTACCTGTGTTCTCCTACCTCCACTCTTGTAGGTCACTCTATGCTCCTCCCTCTTCTGAAAATAAGTGTTAACCACAGCCATGTCCATCCTCTTAGCAAAGTCCACTACCATCTGTCCTTCAAGGTTCCTTTCCTTAACTCCAAACTTGCCCATCACCTCCTCATCACCTGTGTTCCCCTCACCAACATGTCCATTAAAATCCGCTCCTATCACCACTCTCTCACCCGTGGGAATACTCTCCATCACCTCATCTAATTCACTCCAGAATCTCTCTTTCTCCTCTAACTCACAACCTACCTGTGGGGCATAACCACTAACAACATTCAACATCACCCCTTCAATCTCTAACTTCAGAGTCATCACCCTGTCTGACACTCTCTTCACCTCCAGAACATTCCTCACAAACTCCTCCTTCAGGACCACACCTACCCCATTTCTCTTACTATCCACACCATAATAAAACAGCTTGAATCCTGCTCCTATACTACGAGCCTTGCTACCCTTCCACCTGGTCTCCTGTACACACAGTATATCCACCTTCCTTCTCTCCATCATATCAGCCAGCTCTCTACCTTTCCCTGTCATAGTACCAACATTCAGAGTTCCTATTCTCAGTCCTACACTCTTACCTTTCCTCTTCTCTCTCTGTCTGCGCACTCTCCTCCCTCCTCTACTTCTTCGACCAACAGTAGCCCAATTTCCACCGGCGCCCTGTAGGTCAACGGCGCAGATGGTGGTCGTTGTTAACCCGGGCCTCGACCGATCCGGTATGAAATACGTACTGAAGATTCGCATGGTTAAATTTGGCAATGTTTTACGCCGGATGCCCTTCCTGACGCAACCCTCTCTATTTATCCGGGCTTGGGACCGGCACAGAAGTCACTGGACTGTGACCCCCATGGCTAGATTAGTTTTGTTATTTGTAATAATGAATGAAAATCCATAAAATGTAACACTTAAAATGTCTTTTTACTTTCATCATTTCATAATAAAAATGCAAACTTTGAATTCAATTACATATATTATTTTCATAATTTTTATATAATATTTTGTAATAAAAATGCTTCATTTTGGCAAGGTGAATCCTGAATCATAAATTGTTCACATAAGGTAAAAAATAAAATGAATGTATTCTTGTGCATATATCGACATCTTGTGCAACACATCAGCTAGATTTGAAAAGCTGTTTGAAAGTTGTTCCTTCTTGCTTAAAATCACCAAACCCCACCTAGACCATCTCTGTCTGAGTCACATCAGAGTATGTTCCGTCAAAATTTCATCTCTGTTGACATTTGTAAAAAGATAAGAGAGCATAATTCATGAATTACCAAGCATCTGTGTGTGTGTGTGTGTGTGTGTGTGTGTGTTGTCTGTGACATGTCATTCCTGCTACCTGCTGACATTGAGGAGTTTGCTGTGGATGATACCACATGGATACCTTGAAGATGATGATCTCACTTGGATTGCACTTACTGAAGATAGTTTATGCCCAAGTCTTTATTATTTCATGGAAAACTTATGTTGGATATTATAGATTTATGCATGAAAATTCAAATGCGATAAAATATTAATCTGTTGCTCGTACTAAAGATATCAGCATACTCAGGACTGTTTGACTTTATTGTATACAGTTATGGAAAACAAAAAAAATCACAATCGCATCTCTGGTGTCACCCAAAAGAGGATCCCTTCTGAGTCTCCTTCCTCTCAAGGTTTATGTATTTTCAGAGAATTTTTCTTTGCCATTGTCAAATTTGGCTTGCTCATTATGAATCTAATTCCAAATGTATATTAGGATTTCTGTAAAGTTGCTTTCTGACGCTGTCCAAAGTTAAAAGCATTATAAAAAAAATATTTAAATTCTTTGTTCTTATTGACTTTAATACCTACTAAAGAGCTACTGTAACACATTCTCTCATGCTTCCCAGTTAGCTCCATCAAACCCCTACAGATGATTGAGAATACAACAGCATGCCTTGTTTTCAACCTGCCCCAACGGACCCCCCTCAAGAAACCTCCATCCACTGACTTCCTGTATCTACCTGCCTCAAATTCAAGGCTTTGTTGCTCACGTACCAGACAAACAGCACCCCTCTACCTCAACACTCTCCTTGAGGTTTATGTTCTGTCCCGCAACCTGTGATCCATTATCGACCGATGCCTGTTAGTGCCTACACAGTAAGGCATAAGGTCTCTTCCCAGAACTTTCAAGCTGATTGTCCCTCAGTGGTAAAATGAACTTCCAACCTTAATTCGGTCAGGAGAATCCGCCATTATCTTTAAACAAATATCTAAAGACTTCCATAAACACTTGACTAACCCTTAGCTTGTCACCATTTCAAAAATCAATCAATCAATCTGTACTTACACTAGTTCTTTCACCTCTATTATTTACACTTTGCTCCTCTAGCACTTAATTAAAAATCTTGTATGGTGGCAATACTTATAGAAAAATTAAATATAACTATTGGGCAGATACCAAGAAACTTTGTTAAATCAGCAAAGCTGTTGTCTCCTGGCATGTTTGTTAGGGAAGATGGTGGTTGCAACCAGATTTACTTGCTTGATGGTTAAGCAAACTAACGTTTTTTTCAAGAATTTCCCTCATGGGATTAATAAAGTATATCTATCTATTTATGAGTTTAACCTTTTTTTTCCTCATTTCTCCCCACTTTATTCCCATAGTGTGTCTGGAGAGAACACCACACATTTTGTGTGAAGGCTCATATTTACTGAGAGTTTGAACTTTTGCACTTGTATTCTACACCCCAGCTTTCCTCTGATCTGTTCAGCTAGTGTATAGCCTTTGCCACAGCTTGATCCCTTTGTTAAAGCCACTGTGGTTTACAATTCAAACAGATTACAAGCAGTGCAACTGAAAAACCACCTGCTGGGGCAATAGAGAAAAGAAATATATTCTTCGTTTTGCAATGAAGCAAATTAAATTGCCAATACAATCAACATTGCTCTTTTTAACTGTCGCACACTTACAAAGCATACTGTTCTACACCATGAATTATACACAAACACTGACATGAGCTTTCCTTTTCTCTCTTAAACCTGACAACAGCCTAATAACTGTATGGACTTCTACATGCCTTTGTCCCCCAGGCTAAAAATATGTTGCTAAGCCTTGACTGCATTTTAAATGTGGTGAGGTTATGTGATTAATTTTAAAGAAACTTTTGTCAGTCTTTCAGGAATACTTGGTCTTGAATGTCCTATATATTTGTTTATATTTTGGGGAGATTATGGTGGGACAAATGATCATAAAGAAAGTCCTGTCTCAATTGTACCACCATCAACTATTTCAAATCCACTAAAAATTAAAATATCATGCAATCATTCATTGTCTACCGCTTATCCAAACTATTCTTGGGTCACGGGGAGCCTGTGCCTATTTCAGGCGTCATTGGGCATCAAGGCAGGATACACCCTGGATGGAGTGCCAACCCATTGCAGGGCACACACACACACACACACACACACACACACACTCTCATTCACTCACACACTACAGACAATTTAGAGATGCCAATCAACCTACCACCCATGTCTTTGGACTTGGGGAGGAAACCGGAGTACCTGGAGGAAACCCCCGAGGCATGGGGAGAACATGCAAACTCCACACACACACACACGGCAGAGGCAGGAATCGAACCCCCAACCCTGGAGGTATGAGGCAAACGTGCTAACCACTAAGCCACCGTGCCCCCAGATCATGCAATCATATCACTTAAAATTACCATCTAACCTAAAGGTGTTTGCAATAATCTGAAGACATTATTTTTAAAAGGCTTGGAAAATGGAGGGGCATAGGCAAGTCCATACTAATATTCATAGTGATCTGGTGCTAAAAAGCCATATTATATTTATCCCACTCTTAAATACTATGATATGATTGAGACATTTTTCAGAACAATGGAGAATCCTGAAGCTGGTGAGGTGATGGGTCTAATGCAGTCTTGATTGAGAGCTTTCATTATTTGTCCATGGCCCAGTTCTCTGCAGGGAATGAAGAATTAATCCATAATCTGGGAGTGGACTGCTGATGGCATAGACATAAATTCTATAAATAAATGGAACACACATGCCATAACCTTACTGAAGACATCTTGGCAGGCAGGGATCTTAGTTTACCATTTTAATTTGGGGCTTGTATAAAGTTTGATGTGATAGTAATATATATATGTAATATATATATATGAAGTCAACGTTGGGTAGATTAGGTTAGGATTTCACTTCCTGACCAGGAGATTTGGAGATTATGGATTTGTAACCACGACAGATCTAACACAATTGGGAAATTAGGGGACTCAATCATGAGAAGAGATTGCATCTTCCTGTGCACAGCACTAGTGTCATTACAAATGGAAATGGTCGGGTATGTAATGTCTGCCTTGCAGGACAATTTGCCATCTAGGAGTTAAATAAGGATCAGCACTTTCAATGGTTGTGTCAGAATGGCTGTGTAAGTGATATGCTGTATTCAGATGTTTGAAGTTTCCAGCTACTTCAGAGTGTTGAGTGCTAAAGATGAAAAGGAGTGTCTAAATTATGAATCAAAACATGAGGAATGGTTGGCAATAGATTTGAGTAGACCCAGCAGATTTACATAGTAAATTAATATGCAGTGGTTATTTGAGCCTTTTGGGTATCATATCAACAACAAACACAGACGCTATCCCAAACCATTCTGACATTTGTTTGTTGTCAGATTTCAGTTGATCAAAGTGGCCTGATCAATCAAAGGATCAATGATTTGTTGTAATTGCTCACCAAATATGCAACCTTGGGAAATAACAGAATGCAGCAAACTGATGTAACATGTTGCCTCCAAACTCCAGTCATGACTCAGGAGGAGATTTTTATTATTTCAAAAACAAAAGTTGATAAGATCCTAAACTACACAAGGCAAGATAAAATGGGCATGAACAGGACAAAAGCAAATATTCAAAGTAATTTAAGATTGGATGTTGAATTCATTAACTAACTAATCACCCCTTTCCAGATTTAGTCCTGTCTGTTATTACACTGTTGTAATAAGCTTCATGCTTCTTTGAAGGCTTTCCCCTAGATTTTGGAGTGTGGTTGTGGGGATTTGTGTTCATTCAGCCACAAGAGCATTAATGAGGTCAGGTAATGATGTTAGGTGAGGAGGCCTAGGGTTAAGTCAGCGTTCCATTTCATCCCAGAGGTGTTCAGTGGGGTTGAGTTTATGGCTCTGTGCAGGCCACTCGTGTTCTTCTGCTGTAACCTTGGCTTTGTGGAGCTTTTTTTGTGCACAGGGGGTTATGCTGGCACAAGTTTGGACTCCTTTGTTCCAGTAAAAAGAAATTGTGTGCTTCCAAATTTGTGGCAATTTTTTTTGGGTCAGAAGTCTGAAAACTACTTTCTGTACATTTCACACAATCTCTTCTTACAAATCATAAGCACCTGAGCACAGACAACAGGAATTCTGCTATGAATCTTCTTTGCATCAGTTAAGGTTATAGCAAAGTTGGCCAAAATCTTTGTTTTGGCATTGTTCCATTGCTCTCTTTCTGACCAACATATAAAAGTTTTACATGCGTATGATATATGACTTTGGAAACTTTTGTGTCGGTTTTGTTGCTGCTGCTTTTAAAGACTCCTCTCTGTAATCGGTTTATGACAGCAAGTACAACAAATGACAAGAGCTCAATAATATTTTTTGCGCATGTTCATGGGCTCTTAGTAAAAAAGGCCCACATATTCCATACTCATTCTTAGCTCAGCTGTTTTTCCTCATTACTGTTATTTTTCAACTTCACTAAACCAGATTCCTGCACAGTGATATATAGCTATATAAACCTTTCTGCACATATGTTGGGTACACACTTCCTATGTACTCACCTGCAAGAAGAGTACTGCACTGTGTTTACTGTATGCATATATGTATTTTTGAACAAAATCAGAATTGAAGAATCAAACAATAACAAGCATCAAAAACAAAAACAGGGAAAGTAAAAAGCTAAGCCAAGTATAAGGTTATTAAACACATGCTAAGACTTTGTGACAATACACTGATAAATCATGGTACACGTACACAAACTAATCAAGGGCTAAATAAAGAACAGGTCAAACAAATTAGTGACAGGGCAGGAGGGGGGAGAGAGAGAGAAAGACAGAAGCCAAAGACAGGCAGACCATGTAAGTACGGTAGGCTAAAATCTAAGTCACATATTTCAGATGTACAAACAATGTCTGTATGTGGGTGTAGACGTTCTAATCAATCTGCCAGACAGACTTAAGGGTAATTCCAGAAGAATCTACTCACAAATAGTCCACTGTGAGCAGCTGACTGACTCTGACTCATTCCTCCTTAAAGAAATTCAGCAATTTCCTTCAGGTGAATGTGCAGGCACTCTTAAATCAGCAAAATGAGAATACAATTGAGATGGGATTACATGGCTAATGCAAGCAGATAACGGAAGGTCAAGCAAAATCTCCCACCTGAATAGGATTAGACTGAACAGGCTTTTCACAGTGTCTTCTGATACCCATACAGTGTCATCACACGTTCAATTTTAATTTTCCAAGACAGGAAGCACTAGGTACATTCAGGATAGAATCACAAAATAGAACACACCAATGCAAACCCCCAGCTCACCTGTACAATCAACCACCAACCCACGCATGCATACACACAAACACATACAAGTGTAGACATTATTGGATTTTGTGGAGATCAGATATAGACTAATAAATATTATTGCATGCCATAAGAATCTGTACTGGTCTTCATAAAACATGGTTCATGCTTCAGCAGAAGCACTTTGAAAAAAACACAAAAATGAACATTATGGATTTTCGGAATATGTACTATTTTAAACCATGTGTAAGGCAGTTTTAGGGAAGGTTGGTATGTAGCAGACTATTATCTATTATTATTATTATTATTATTATTATTATTATTATTATTATTATTATTATTATTATTATTAGCAGCTACTATTATCACTACTAAATATGTCATTAGGTAGAGTTTTCTCTTCTGAAGCAGCTTTTGAAAATATAGTTATTATATGTTTATTGGTCTTAGCTTTTATAATACACTAAAACACAGGTTTACAATGAAATATGGAATTATTGTGTAGAAGCCAAGGAGCAACTTGGACTGAGGCCAGTAGCTATAACGCACACACCTCCTGCACTTTAAAAATAAAAAAATGTTTTATAAGATCTCTCTAACTTGAAAGTAGAGACATGAAACCATCAAACTTGGAGAAATCAATAACAGTCAACATCATCAGGTTAGATCATATTCGGCAGCTTATTTTTTCTCCACATCAATATGATTGATATTTACCAAATGAGGATGATTAATAGAGGGGAAAAATCACTTTCAATAGAGAAAAAGTGCTTTAATGTGTTGGATGGCATTGAACTACATTGATGTTCTGTGTCAGGTGTCATACTGGTGGACACGGTCTGGATGCAGATACAGCAAAGTAGTCAAATGCAACAAAAACCAAAATCTGAAACGTACTTTAGTAGAGTCAATAAAACAAAAAACAAATCTGGTTGAAAGCTCTCCGGTTTGCGAAATATGAACCAGCTCGGATTGTGTTGCTGATCCATTCCATTGTCTGTACCACTTATCCAATCTATTCTCGGGTCACGGAGAGCCTGTGCCTATCTCAGGCATCGTTGGGCATCAAGGCAGGATACACCCTGGACTCTCATTTCACTCACACAATCACACACTACGGACAATTTAGAGATGCCAATCAATCTACAATGCATATCTTTGGACCGGGGGAGGAAACCGGAGTACCCAGAGGAAACCCCAGAGGCACAGGGAGAACATGCAAACTACACACACACACACACACACACACACACACACACAGCGGAGGCAGGAATCAAACCTCCAACCCTGGAGGTGTGAGGCAAACATGCTAACCACCAAGCCACCGTGCCCCCCCAGCAGAAGCAAATGCAAATACAAATGGATTCCCACACGACTGAAGAGCACAAGCAGTTCCTGGGCAATGTTGGGGGAGGTGGCCTTCTGAAGTGGGACCACATCAGGTACCCGGTAGCTTAGTCCATCATCACCAGGATGTATTCATGACCCCGCTCTGACTTTGGCAGCGGCCCGAAGAGGTCCATGCTGACATGCTTGAAGGGGACGCTAATGAAGGGGAGTGGAATAAGAGAAGCCGGCGCCGGCTTCTGGGGGCTGTCAGCTGACACCTGGGGCAGGCCCAGCATAAGGCTTGGACCTCTGCCTGCACTCTGGGCCATATGAAACAGTCTTTCAGCTTCTCTAAGGTGTTGCGTGGACCCAGGTGGCCCCCCAGTGGGTGTGTGTGGGCCAGGTGCAGGAGAAGGGCAGTTCGGGAGTGAGGGACCACTAACAGATCACATGGCTCTCCCTGGTGTTCGGTGCAGTAGTACAGCAACCCCTCTTTGATGAGGAAGTACACCACGGGGAGCGGGTTCCCTAGGTGGGTGTTCACTCCCTCTACCTGCAGAACCTGGCCCCAGCAGTGCTTCAGCCAGTCGTCCTCCTTCTGTTCTCATCCAAAATTCTGCTAAGACAAGGAAGATAGGGGATTAGCCTTAGACTCACCTGGCGAGGAGGGCTTGGCACCCTGGGGCCCATGGACCATGCATGCCAGCTTGATCCGGGCTTTGAGTTATGGAGGGCACCTCACCTGGGTGGAAGCCTTCATTGTGGTGGAGAACCCTGGCCAGTCATATCCAAGCAACATGGGGACCAGAAGGTTTTGGATTACATCTGCAATGATGGGCCACTTCCCAGCCGGGCCCCAGATGAGGACCTGTGCGGAAGGGACAGACTGGACGTTGCCATGAATACACAAGATCGGTATTGTCCCCGCCAGTCTTGCTGTCTTGGGGAGGACACTGGGTCGGACCAGGGAAATGGTACTCCTGGAATCCAGCAGGGCAGGCACAGAGCAGCCATTGAGCTCCACCATGACCTGGGATGATTCTGGAGCAGCAGCCATATCCAGCAAGCCAGGATTTGGAAGCCCGGGCTGGGGCATGAGCTCGGGTTCGGTGGCATGGGCTCGTCCACTGGGCCTCTGAGGGACCAGTCCTCCAGCTTACTTTTCTCCCCGTGGGGCCCCCGGTTCTGGAAGTCAGGTGGTGTGGGGTCAGTGTGAAGGATGTCGGATCTCCAGGGTCGCCAGTGCACACTCTAAGCTTTCGAGGAACTCTCTCAGTGAGGCCGGGTTACGAATCCCCACAGCCTTGCGCTCCTCAGAAGGGAGGGCCCACGGCGACTCGCTCGGTGACTTCCTTGGCTGACAGCTGGTCGGGTTGGAGCCACCTGCGGCAACAGTAAAGGAGGTTATCCATCTGGGCCCAGGGGTTAGCACCAGGGTCATACCGCCATCTGTGGAAGTCCCCGGCCGCATTAACTGGAGACTGGCTGCATCGGGTTAGGATCTCCACTTTCACTCATTCGTATTCGCATGCCTCCTCAACCTCCAGGGTTTAGTAGGCCAGTTGGGCAGCTCCTGTGAGAAGAGAGGCTAGCACATTTGCCCAGTCCTGCTGTGGCCAGTCCTCACGCTCCGCCATCCGCTCAAAAGGTCTCGAAAAAGGCCTCTACATCATCCTCTGCTGTCATCTTAGTGAGGAGGTGCTGAGTGGCTTGGCCCGGCTCGCGGAGAGGAAACGGCACGGCCTGGGGGCTGCTACGGAGCTCCTGCAGCTCTTTGGTGGCCATAGTCAGGCTCTGGGTTAGCTCCTGAGATGTGGCCTGCTGGTGAATGCTAGTCTCCAGCAGGTGCTTCAGGATGTGCTTTAGCTTTCTAAAGCTAGTTTATATTACAGTAAATGTAAAGGCAAAACACACATTTGGTATAAAGATTAGAGACAAAGATTTCACAGCTCCAAATTTCACAGGATCAACTACTACATCTCATCTACTGAAAGTGCTTTGTTATTATTACATACAAATGGAATGGCTAGCATTTCATGCCTAAAATAATAGAAAATGCAATGCATACCAAGCTTTGCAATATTGGCACCAGGAAGCAATAAATTCTTCTCCAATCCTAATGGAAGTCAAATAATTATTTTAATTTGAAACCACACTATTTGGCCCATTACCCTTGGCTAAATGTGACATTCAATAACATTTGTTGTATTTCAGTGGAAAGCTCATAAAACAAAATATCGAAACGTGTGATAGAGTTTTACATGTTTGCCCTTGGCTTCAGCAGTTTTTACAATAACAATTTGGCTTTGAGACATAAAGCTTAATGATCAGGGCTGTCATATTTGCATACAAGGGTTTTGGGGGGAGCTATTGCTTTTGTGCAAGATGCCAGTTACAGCAGGTAATTAGAAAGTCTGGCAGTTGGGTCCATCATCATTGGCACAGATTTTGCGGCAAAGCATGCACTGTTTCCTTTTAATGAGGCTTATCGCCATTGCTCCACCCCCTCCCCCCACTTCTATGACCCCCTCCCCACCACCCAAGACACTCCAGTGCATTTATTGGGCATAATCAGAACATAAGCACACTCATTACATCCACTACTGAAATAAACCTCCTTGAAAAGGTCCTCTGTAATTACATCTCATCCCAAGGGGAAATATGCAATGATGACACAATGTGTAAGACTTAGGAAATATTTACAAATTCAAGCAATGAGGAAAACATGACACAAAAAGCAGTTTGGCTTGCTTATGTTACAAGAAAACGTGAAGGCTAACTTTTTACTGTAAATGTATTTGGAGAATAAACCATCTTTCGGTCTGAATTTTTTCTTCAAATATCAAAAAAAAATATAATCAATGTTTGCATGTGTAATACTAGCAGGCAATTGCATAATGCTACATACAAATTAGAGCTGTGTATCAAATTGCATATATACTATTTGCATATGTACTTATGTATCAGTCTAGACATTTTTTGAATATCATCACTAACTGATTTTCCTGTTAGGGTTAATAACTGATATATCGAAAACCTTTTATATACCCTTCAAAACTATTGAAAAATCTGTTTTGTTTACTAGAATTTTGATTTAAGGTGTGCTTTACAAGGCTTCAAGGCTATTGCAGAGAGAAATCTCGGAATACAAAATAGAAATTAAAAAATATATATATTTTTAAATGAACACATCGACATGGAAACCTGACAGACAGGAAATGCTTTGGCTTTGACTTGTCAAATAATGGATGTCACTTTTAATGCCCCAGATGCACAAACAGTAAACAGGTGATTAGTGCCTCCTGCAGTTCTATTGCCCAAGGTTAATCAAATATAAACTGGGCATTAACCCTTTTTACACTGGTGTTCTGTTCCACTGGTAGAATTGAAATCGACTAATCAGACAGTTTTATAATCAGTATAAACATATGAATTACTTTATTGCTGCAAGTCTGATATAAATTTATTCAAGACTTCGCTTTCAGTGTGAGCTTTTATTTTTTACCTCTGTTGGGATAACCTTACACAAAATTTTAGTGGTTAAACAAAACATCTTCAAATTTTAGAAGCCTATGAACATCCCATTTCTGAAGGGCACCATTCTACAATTTCCTTTAAAAGTATAAACAATTGTGTAGAGGGGGAAAACAACTCAAATACAAACTTTTTTTTTTTTTTAAACTTTTCTATGAAAATATTGTTGCTAGTAAGCTAGGTAAAAAAATAAATAAATAAATACTTACAAAAGACTACAAATTATTAAAGCCATGAGTGTCTAATTTCATATGAACCATTAACCACCACTGTAGGGTGTGATATGACAGAAATTCAGTGCTGAACCTAGACACAAAACAGGCAGAAATTCTATTTGTTTGCCTCTGGTGAAAATCGTGATGATTGGTTGGATTGAGACCAAGTAGTTGTAGGATGTTGTGTTAACCATTTATCCTCAACCACTTCAAATTGGTTATTCAGACCAACATACTAACCTTCATATTTGTATTACTTGCATTATATGTACATCATTATTACATTACTATTATAACAGCAAAGGGGGAAGAAATCAGGAATGAAATGTCCACTCAAGGTTTCTTCCTCATGTCTCATAGAGATTTTCCTTGCCACTGTTAGATTTTACTTAACTCTGACTTGCTTTCAACCCATAACACACGCACACACACTCAGATATTGGCGGTTTTCTCTGTCCTCAGTTCAGACATTTTAGCATTATGAGTAGCATAATCTGTTAAATCTCTTCTATGAGGCAAACATGGAGGAGAATTCATTTGTGTGGCTTATGAAATGTTTGCCAAAGAGCACCGATTTAGCAAATGATCCTACCCATAATGCAGGCTTGGAGAAGCAGCATCAGTGGGAGCAGTTGAGTGGTAGACTTTGCTAAATTGGCTCTAAAAATATACTGAGGAAGGGCACAGAGAGCCTCAGGGTGCTGGAGTGGAGGAGTGGAACCAGTCACAGAGAGATGTCCATGTTCTGTTGCAGCATCTACTTTACCCTGGGAGACAAATACGCAGAACTAACTCCAAATCCCTAATGAGCACCTACATCAGAGTCAGACCTAATGATATGATCTAATCAGTAGGTTGCATTTTCATATGAAACTAATTTATTTTAAAAGTTTTGCTATCCATCTGTCTCTCCCCACCTCCATACTCTTCTGATAATCAGTTTTCTACTGTAAAAGAATTTCTACTGAATTTCTTGCTGTAATTCAGACTGAGCAGAACAAAGCATTGCATTAACAATTCTTTGCTAAAATAAAGGAATTCCTAGCCCTCGGAGTTGACTGCACATGCTCCCTTGTTCGTGTCCTCGGCTGTAAAGCAATTACTCCTTTCACACAAGCACAATAGAAATGAAACATTTTCCACTCTGCTACAGCCAGCATTTATCCCAATGCAGCTTTATGGGAATTACATTTGAACGTTCTTTCTCTCCGAAAGCTCATTATCTTGTTCAGCCCTGTTTGAATAATTGCTTCTCTCATGACCTATCCAATATTACAAATGAGTTACTCAGCATGAACCCATGCATTTACTTTGACAATGAAAGTCCACGCATCAGTCGTATAAAAAGAGGTCATGTACACGTCCATGCAATACACTTCAGAATGCATTTGGGCTGGTGATTATTATATTCCAAAATTTTATTTTCTCTGTCAATTGCAATGAATATTGAGGGCATTTTGAGCTCTTTATAGTGCTGTAAAAATCTGTGGATTCACTTAGCTGATATACTGTCAAACCGGTGGGTTTTTACATTATTTAAGTGGATTCTAAGCAGCAGAGAAGCAGAAAAATCTGTGAGGGGAAAAAAAAAAAACTTTGTACAGCTCACTGATTAATTTGTCTAATTGATTGTCATATCTTGAAAGCATATTTGACAGAGTTTCATTAGTGAAATGGTTATAATCCTTTCATTTAAAATTTGCAGTAGAAACAGCATGCATTATAGATTTTGTGTCAAAAATCAGTCTGATCCTGCTATCCTATTACTGCTCTGTAATTTTATTAGCAATTAATTGCAATTGCAAAAGACATTTCTAGTGATCCAAATAGAATTTTTTTCCCCACTTTGTTTTCGTGCGAGTGAAGGAAAATCTACATAATCAAAATGGATGAATCATAAAACAGCTACCATTTTAAGGGCCTGGTGCACAATACAGTCTGATTTAAAAAAAAAAAAAAAAAATATATATATATATTTATATTTATAATATATATATATATATATTTTAAACATTCTTGTTTTTCATTAAAAGCTTTATGTCTGGGAGTCTAGAAGTGAGTGGATGAAGACTGGATACATAATAGGTTGTATACAACATTTATTTCACTTTCTGCATGTTAGATTTTAATATTTCAGAACACATACGTCAAAGACTTCTATTATGAATATTGAATCAAAATGTTTATTTCAGGTAATCATGTAATAAGATATTTATTTTCAGAGGGAGCTTTGCGAAACAGGGTTACTTGACCAGAATGATCTTGGTTATTTATCTACTACAATTCAATTAATACTTCTGAACAGTCTTTATAATTCTGATTCATATTACTTAAGACTGAAAGGTCACACACGTTTAAAAGATATGCGGATTTATTTTCTTGTAGCGTGATATGTATGTGCATGTGTATCATGGATGGATGTGGTAATGCAGCTGAGAAAAGTCCCCACCTACAGACTGCCCCATGTGTTGCTCCAGCAGTGACCCTCCGACCCCAGCTCACTTCTTATTATAATACAGCTATATTAAGCCTCGAGAGCAGAGCTCTACAAAAGACAGCACATGCTAAATATTTCTTAAGAACATCAGAGTGAGCTCTTGTCTACTGTTACGGTGGGCAAGATCCCCCGTAGGACCACTAGGGGGCCTTTAGCAGGGGTTGTGTTTGTTCGGTCATGTGTTCGTTTTAGCCACGCCTCTTCCTAGTGTGTTTCCACCTTTGTTCACCTGTTCCGAATGTGTCAATGATTATGTTCCTTATTTATAGTGGCCGTCTGTTTGTGTCCTTTGCTAGTCCTCGTCTGTATGTAGCGTCTGAGTGTAATGTCTGTGTGGATGTATGTTCTTCAGTTGAATAAACCTCTGTCTGCCGTCTATCTCCGCGTTGGGTCTGATGCATCTAAACCGGCACAACCGGCATTTGTGACATCTACAAGAAAATGAGCAATTGGTGCATCACACATTTAATGACATTAAGTGCCAATGAACCCTGCTATTGAGAAAGAATTTCATCTCTCATTAAAGTGTCCAAGACAAAAAAAAAAAAAAAGCACCAATTATTTCTTTCTTCTAACTTCATGTCAAAAGAAAAACTGTAATTAATGCCATAGTAAGGAGCTGTTGAAAACACTGTTTACATGTTAGTCTAAAATTTCCTATAAATGTTCAATTGGGATGAGATTTGGTGATTGTGAAGGTCATGTCACATCATTAATATCATTTGTCCTCAACAAGAGTCCTCATGGCTTGTGGATGTTGGTATTGTCTTCATGGAAGACACTATTATTAGAATATAAATGTTTCTTTGGTCATTCATCTGTAGCTAGTTTACATACAGCTTGATCTGTTTTGTGAATTATTAGTTATACTTTTATTTTAATGTATCTTGATTTATGTTGCTTTGCAATGGGTTATTAGAGGCAACACCACTGCCTCACAACTCCCGGTCACCAATTTGTTTCTGAGCTCTGTCTAGAGGTATTTATGACCAACTGTTACAGACACGCCAGGCTCTCCACGCACACACTCACAGCGCACCGCCTCTCTAATAAGCAACACCTGAGAACCATCAACACCCTTCCTCACAGCACTACAAATACCACCACAGATCACTCTGCGTTCATCCGGTCTCGTTAACACAACCCTACTGCGGATGGTAACTGCTAGGACTCTCATGCTAACCTCTTTCCCTGTATCTCTAGAGATCTCAGCTCTTTATGACCACGCCGCGCTTCCAGCACCTACCCCGGGGTTCAGCTCGCATCACGCCAACTCGCTTCCACGCTCCCACTGCTACGACTCAAGCCACAGATCTCCTCCAGCATTCATCGTATCCAAGAACAGTAATCAGCTTGCACTCACCACACTCTGCACACTTCCCGCTATCCTGATTGTCTCAATAAACTCTACTAAAATCGTACCTGTGCCTCTGTCCCCTTCTGTATGTAACACCAACCCATTCTAGTAGGTGGATTGGCTGCTTTAAATTGCCTCAAGGTTTGAACGTATATGCATGGTGCCCTGTGATAGACTGCTGTATTCCTGACTTCCCATTCCTCCAGGATGGGCTCCACATCCAAAGCAACCTTAACAATTGGTTAAAAGATGAATGAGTTTCACACAGAGTAGAAATTATACACTGGCCTATATCATATCAAGTCACGATGCCTTTATTGATATTTATACGGCAGGTGCTTTGAATTCAAGTGTAGACTGCACCGAAAAGTAGGAGTTATAACACACATGAAAATATTGCGCATTAAACATGTAAGAAATATTGCATATTTGAGTGTGAGCAGTAGAAAATGAAAGAAAAATAATAATAACGATAATGCACATTGCCCATGGAACTGTGGAAATATTGTACATTCATATCGTACACTCAGTTGAATATTGTACAATGGATAGAAAAAAAATTACACATGATGAAGGGGTTTATATTCCCAGAATATGTATTTAGGAGATGTACAGATTTAGACAGTCCTTTGGATAGACCATTTTACACTATATACCCAAGTGGATTTGAAGAGAATGTGCTTAAAGTTTCTATTCCAGTCATCGCCATGTTCTTTGGGGGCCATAAAATTCCTACCTTCAGGAAGAACTCCCTAATATTCTGATAGTCTTTTCTGATAGAACAGATCGTTACATTCTTGTATTTGCTGTTCAATTCAGAGCTTCAGAGGTATTTGGTCTCTTGAAGTCTCATGACTCTCTGCACCGAAATAATGCTGTATAGCAGACTTTAAACTGCACTGACCAAAACTATTCCTTCCTTGTGGCCAGTGTTTGATGAATAAAATAAACTTAAACTTCTTTGGGACATTCCTGTGAAGCCCCTTGATGAGAAGACACTGTTTTTGTCAGTGACAACCATAATACTCTAAACAGGGTTTTTTTTTTTATTCATTTGCCTGTTTTCACACACACTATTCAGATTCCACCATTTAAACATTAGCAACCAACCAGGGCTGGTTCTGCTGAGACACCTAAAGAAACCCACTGCTTCTTTTTAAACTGCTGCATCAAAGGACAACTGAACACACTCAGAAGAAAGCACTTATTTCACTTAAGACTTATTATAACTGCCCCCTTCCACATAAAGGAGTTCACAAACACCCACAATTGTCCATGTCTTTGGGTAGGATGGATGGCACACTCTCTATTCCATCTCAATCTGCCAGATCTATTCTTTTTGACATCTTGCCACAGGTGGCTGTAGCATCATACAGATTTAAACATGTGATATTACTACAACAGGACAAACACTTTGTTGTTCATACAGGAGGCTCTGGTAGTGTCATTTTGAAATTAAATACGTCTGAGTGTGGAGTAGAGGTTTGGACAGGACTGTTTTTTTTCTTTTCAATCCCATATAATCTCTGTTCTGCAATAAATGACCAATCCTGTTTTCATTCGCAGACAGTTTGAAACCTTTTGCTGCAGGTGCATGTAGATGCCTGTATCCATCAGTGTTTGATATTAATTTTGTTAGTTCTATTAATCAAAATATAAGACTGTAGATGCTGATATCTATACCACTTGGGGCCTGAACAAACAGGCTACAGTAGACATTTTTTTGTCCATAGAGGTGAAAACATCTAGACTCAGATGATGTTTGGCTTGCAAGCCCAGACAGGCCTAAACTCTCAAGAACAGAAAGGATTCAGTTTTCCTGGAAAGGTGCGAGTTCATAGGGAAGAGAGATTTTCTAGGACATGGGAACAGGTGTGGAAAAGGCAGCAGCTGGCAACAAGTATTGTTTAATAAGGCCACATGATCTATATACTGTAGAACACAATGTGTTGGTGCCACTCCTGACAAGTTGCCCTAGGTAATTGCCTACATTGCCTATGCCAGGGACTGTTAATTCAGCAAGAATAATTTGTATCACTGAAATAAAGTATCTGCCAGTTTGTGCCATATGAAAGGCCACTAGGTAACTGGCTCATTTTATAATATGATAAATAGTTGATGAAGTTGTGCAATTTTTCAAACTCCCAAGAGTCTTTGAACTGTATAATCACTCTAAGACTGAACTAACATGCCACAAAGTTTTAATCACATCCAGGATTTATTCCCTTAAATTAATAAACATTATTAACAATAAAAGCATGTATCCTGAAAAAAATCAAGAAAGGTTAATTGCTTATTGTAATTCTAAGTGCTGATGAGAAAATAAGTTTGCAAAATAATAAATGATGCTGGCTTTCAGATAACTAATGACAAAAAAGTGGTTTGCTCTTGAAATTAACAAATTTATTTACAGGGGTTTTTTTTGGGGGGGGGGGGGAGGTTTACATTGTAGATGTTTGTATATCAAGATTATGCTTTGTACAGCTTTCATGATGAGTTATTTTTATATTTAAATTATAAATAGATTGTATCCGTGCCCCTCAGCTCAAAAGTAAACCTAAGGCCAGAAAAGGGAACAAAACATTAACAAGTGAAAATGAACTACTTGAAGAATCAAACAGAGAGAGAGCATTCAGAATAACACCAAGAGGTCTTGTGTGTTATTCTCGGATTATTAGCACTAAATACAAAAGCGTCCGAAACAATGAACTCGGCACCATATGGCAAAGCAAATGTATTTGTGCAAAAACTAAAAAGGTGACCATTATGCATCTGCTGCACACACATTATCCCACTACCATCTCATAGCTACAGCTCTAAGCCATCTCATCCGCCTCTGTTCATTAGCCAAACCTCTCTTCAGAGCATCGCATAAAGACTCCCCTGGGTCTGGTTTTGCACTGCTGCCCCTATCGATTGCACAAACACAGGGAACAGGTGGTTGAAGATGAACTCGGGGCTATGTTCAACATGGGGGTATTGGGTGCAGCCCTGTGGTCCTCGTGCCCAAGGAAGACAGTACTTTTCATTTCTGCATGGACTACATGTTTTGAAAAGTAAATGCGTCATACTTGATACATATCCTATCCAACTCTGCATATTGATGAACAACTTGATTAGTTGAGCACAGCTCATTTTGATTTGACACAGAGCTGACACACAGTGTCCTGCAAAAAAAAAAAATTTAAAAAGGCATGCATTTTCCAGTCTATTTCAGTTCCACCAATTTGTCATACTTTCTCTTGGCCTTCCATGAAACTTTCAACATCCAGCGAGCCTGAAGTCTCATAGCAAATCCACAACAGTTTTGACATTGGACAGGTGGACATCCAGTATCTGGAATGCCACTTGATTCATGGGCACCCACATCCCTAAAATTGTTCTTAACAGCAGCAATTATAGCCTTCTTCAGACCCAAGACCTAAAAAGAAGGTTAAGCAGGATACTGGGGCTGACTAGCTATTATCTGTGGTTCCTGCATAATTATTCAAATTTTACCTGTCTAATAAAAATTGAATATTAAGTGTGGTCACATCATTTATTATTTTCAGCATACCCAGTTATATTTTAGTCCTTGCTCATGTTGTAATGGTTTGACACATCCTGGGGGTTAAATGCCTAATACACAAGCTCCAACACATTAGAGCAGATCATTACACAAACCTGAAATCATTGTTTAGTATGCCTGCAAATGTCATTTAACTGTATTGTGTTCAGACACTGAAATATTCTAATTTGTAAGTCTATATGCAGGAGACCAGATCTATTTAAATCATGTCAGTCATATGACACTTTGCTGGTGGACAGCAGATCTTTCAGTATGAACCATCAGACCATCTTTTTATTTATTTTTAATGAACACATTTATTTTGTTTGAGAAAAAAAAAATAAGTGTACATATCACACTCTGCACGCCATCAATTCAAGTTAGTGATCGCAAATAAACCAAATCTACTCCGACATCCAATTCATTAATCAGCACTTCCATCTCAAAATTGCTTTTCATTTTAATCATCTTATGTTTTTCCATTGCAGTTCAGTAAAAGAGCAAAAAAGCATAGGTATTTGTCATTTGTGCATGCGTAAAAAGGCGTATTGTTGGGTGAAGACAAGGTGAAGTGAGATTTCATCCATGTGCCCTCAATTTCATCTTAATTGAATTGTAAATAAGAAAGATGTGTGAAGTCTTGTTTATGTTGTGGGTTTATAAGTCTGATTTCTTCATTACTTAAATTGTGTTTTCATTTATAATCCATCACACTGGAAGTCTTTTTCATTACCTTAAGACTAGCTTCAGATTTTATACACATCCACATGCACTAAACGATTAACTGACTCACAGTAATAAACCATGCAAACTAACTAACTTAACTATACATCATTATTTGGCAGCTGTTGCAAATGTCAAAGTTTCTAGTGATGAAGTGGCCAGGTATATGGCAGTTTTTTAAATGAGGAAGAAAAGATTAAATCTGTTTACCTCTGGACGCATCAGTTTCTTTAAATTCTGCTTATGCAAATTCATCATGTGTCTTTTGATTAAGTGTCGACTATGCAAATTCCTCTTCGGAATTGTGGCTCCTCACAAGGTTTTATCATTATTTCATATTAGTGAGCTTTTCATTTGCCACTGTTGTGCCTTCACTTGGTTATTAGGCACATGGGACCTTTGAGAAGCTGGATATTAAGAATTGCTATACAAACAAAGTGCCAAAAAAAAATGATTATGTTCAAATTCACTCACTGCTGGGATTCATTATTTTGCACAAATGAATTACAGCTTAGTATTCTTTCTACCAATTTAAGGATTCAAAAATGAGTAACTTCTTTATTGTTTAAAAACTATACCATTATAAAACTTCTGAATCATAAAAATACAATAAAGTCTATGTAATGTTAGGAATTACAGCAAAACATGTTTACATCAAATTTTTTAGAAAATAAGACATAAGGGGGGCAAACAGCTACCCCACCTTAAACCCTAACCTTGGCCATTTTAAGTTTTACTGTTTTCCAGTATACATTAGTTTTACAATTTAGTGATTTATGGTCTAAGTAAAACTGAGTAGATGTCCTTTTTGCAAAAAGTGACAGAAGATTTATATTCTAAATTTAAAAGGATCAGTTATGTTTAACAATTGTAAATCCTTAAATATGAACTTTAGGGCCTTTAAAGAATTGCTTTATATACTGTAAAGAGAGACAAAGAAATAAAGAGAGGGACAGAAGGCAAGTGAAGGGAAGTGGGAGTGTTTAAGGTCTTGGACTGGATCAGAAGGTTGCAAGTTTGAATCACAGGAACACCAAGCTGCTGATGCGGAGCCCTCGATTGCTCAGATGTAGAAAAAAAAAAAAGAGAGAAATGTTAGTTGCTCTGAATAAGGCTGTCTGCCAAATTCCATAACTGTAAGATAGTGTTATCAGTTATGAATTAATTTATTATAATGCAAGTCTTTAAATTCTTTATTTTAGCATGCCTTCTGGTCCATTGATTAGTGTCTGAAATTGGCCAGGGCTTTTATTCTGTTGCACATGGTTTTAGCATGGATTATGTGTCTGGGATATAGACAACATGGGGAGATTACCGAGACAGACTCGCTTATTGACTTTCAGTAACCACTTTATTCTGGTCAGGGTTGCAGTTGAGCCAGAGCCGATCCCAAGAACAATGGCCGTGAAATGGGAATAAACCCCGGATGGGACACCAGTGTATCACAGAGCACCATTCTTAAACACTTGTATACTCATTCACACTTACAGGCAATTTATCTTAACTGTGGAAACCCACACAAACAGCCAAAATTGTGCACAGACAGTAACTTGAGCTCAGGATTGATGGATTGACCAGGGGCCCTGAAGCTGTGAGGTGGCAATACAAGACTTATTGAAGTGATTTAATTTGCCTGATATTTTTATACAAAGCAGCTTACAATCATCCCAGGACATTGAACAGGCGAGGGGTTAAAATTCTTGCTCAGGTACCCATGATGCTAGGATCTGAACTCACAAACATCTAAAAAGTAGTAGTGAGCACACAACCAAGGTGTTCAGGCATACATTTCTGTCAAGTTTCACTTTTTTGAAATAGTAACATGGATATTGCAATGAACTCCTACATTTTTTACTTGATCTCCCTCTCAAAACTCCCACTTCTACAGGTTAATATGTTTTTATTAGCTTCTTCTTTTATTGCATCTCCTATTGAAGAGAGCATTGAAAGATTACTCTTAACTTGTAGCCTTAAGCACCGTTGATTAAATGCACTGCTGTTGCAGCAAAACAAGTAGGCAAACCAAAGTGCACAGAGGGCCCTTTTATCAGCATACATGCAATTGTTTCCATTTAACATCCCCAAGTCCTCTAGCAGTCTCATATTAATAAGGGGAATTAATTTAACACAAGCGCACCAGGGCTTGGATTGTCAGGACCTGTAGCTGAGGACAGTCTGTGAACCTTTCTGTAGATTAGCCTAAATGCACTGCCGAATATTGCTTGTGGTACAAAAAAGCTTATTCTAATCAGTCACACATTTGAATGTTCTACAAGACAGACGAGACACTGGCTTTGCTTGCAGCACATAATTTGATCTAATAAGAAACAGAATGCATAGCTTAGGCATTTCTTTTCAATAATATACTGCATGAGCATGTGGAGCTGCCTAAAAAGTAATACAAAAGTGACACTAGTGAAAGTGTACAATAATAAGAGTATATTTATATCATGATTTCTTTTAGATCTTATTTTTTAAAAATTTTAGTTATATATTTTAATTACATTAGAAAACGGTCAATTGTGGCATGAGTACAAATTCTAATGGTAGGCCTGTTATGCAAAATGATGCTGGCTGTATAATAACCATTTCAGTGCTTACATTCTTCACCTGCAATCACTGATGCTATCACTCAGAAGTTCTCTCATTCTTTCAGATACTCTGTTAATCAGACCTTTTTGCATAATCAGTAACCCATCCATCATAGACTACTCACTAATCTAGCAGTCTCACACCATAATTAAAACATATGACTGATTATTCATTTCCAAATGAAAGTGTGATATTCTGGGAATCACAGACGATCATGTTTTATTTTTCTTTTTTAAGGGATTTTCCAGTAGACTAACTTGCATCATAATACTAAAGAGATTTGTTCATAAATCCTTCGGGTACAGATTATGAAAGGGCAACCGAGCAGTCAAGCATTAACGGAGCTGAGATTGTAAGGATTACTTATGTAATAAATTAATGCCGTTACTTAGTGATTGAGGCCTCTAGACTATTCAACGATCTACCTTTGAGCCAAGATTGATTTTAGTAAACTTGATCTTGGTTGCTGTGTTAGATAAACATTCAGTCTATGACTCCCACTCATCAACATTACATATTGACAGAAGCTCTCCATGGTTTTCATGTCTACATGTTGCTACCACTGAAGAATAAGCAAGCGAGTAGTCTCTGAATGGATCTTGTTAATGGTGCAGCCCAAACATAAGATTCCATAGTACTTTTTTTTTCCTTCTCTTTTTTTCCCTGCCAGAAAACCTTGGAAGCACTAGGAACACAATGTATACATAGTCACAATTATTCACACACCTAATGGAAATTTAGAATACCACAATGATTCGTTGCATGTGCTCGTGAATATTATGCTAGTTGAATTTTTGAGCATCTGAGAGAATTAGATTAAAGTAGAAGCCGCTATGTCAAGGGCAATAAAACTAGTCGCATGTTAAAAAGGCGCAACAAAAATTGCACGCACAAGCTTACCGTAATATTACCTTCAGAAGGTACAAATGATTAAGAATGTACAAAGTAATGTTTTTAATATGACTTTTTTCCTTTAAACAGTAAGCTGAAGCCTACTACATTATAGCATCATAGCATACTGTCTTATGTAGCCATTTTTGATGGGTGTGAGTTATGTTCATTAGCCGCAGTTACTGACTGCAGATAAACCAATCAGCCAGTTCAACAGATTTAACATTTTCAGTATGGGGGAGCAAATACACCCATTGAACCCTTCATGAAATTGTATGAGTAGGGCTATGTCCCAGGGAACCCTAGACCCTACATACAGATTTAAAATTTAGCCTAACTATTCTAGTGCATTGAAGAACCTTCCCAGACTTGGCCTTATAGCAAGCCGATGCTGTATAGGGGAATAAAGACTTATTCCAGTTTCTAGGCTCAATTCTCTATTTCACAGAGTATATCTGATATGAATTTTGAATGAAGGAGATCTCCACTGACTACAGTGATATAACATTAATAGGTCTCCATAACAGGTTGACTCCATAACAGGTCGAACTCTCCCTCAAAGTTGTGGGCTCAGTCGATCGACTGTGTGTATTGACCGCATTCTGAGCGATCATACCCAGCAGGTGGGTCTATGTTTTTGGCTCAGCTTACAGACCATATTTCACAAGTAACAAGCCCTTGAATTTCCAACGATGGCTCTTTGAGGATGAAGAAAAAGCTCAAAATTTGAGGAAAATTCAGAAAGTAAATCACCTGAATCTATGAGAATCGAGCAGTGTAATCACCAGTAATGAGTCAAATCAACAATCAGGTGGTGATGCTGAAACACTGACAGACATAAAATTCATGTTTAAATATAAGAAAATGTTTTCAATAGCACATTAGTGACACCAACACATTTGTCATTTCAGTCCTTCTAAATAAAGTCCTGTAATGTTATTAGCAGCTTTGAATCTGCCAGTAATTCAGCAGGAGGTATTACACTACCATTTAGTAGACTCTCATTTAAAGCTACTGATGTGCAAAGTATTAAACAGGTTTCGAAATGAACAAATTGGACATTTTAGAATTAGCTGCAAATATTCTGTGTGACAAGATAAGGGCTCATGTTTTAACAATTGTACATTTAAATGGGACTTGTTTAGCAATCTTTTCATAAAGTTGCATGGAACTGTTTTTGTAGGACAAACTGCACAAAATTCCTGGCAAATTTAAAAAGAGTGCAAGAGAGAAAAAAAAGGAACAATGATGGTGTGCATTTGTACTTGTACTTGTGTGCATATTTGATAAATCTTCTTTCGGCATTTCCCTTCAGGGGTCACCACAGCGAATCATCTCTCTCCACCTATCCCCATCTTCTGCATCCTCAACACTTACACCCACTAGCTTCATATCCTCATTAATTCCATCCATATACCTCCTCTTTGCCTCCTGCCCGGCAGCTCCTTGTCCAACATTCTCCTACCAATATACTCACTCTCCCTCCTCTGAACATGTCCAAACCATCTTAATCTGGCCTCCCTAACTTTGTCCCCCAAACGTCCAACATGAGCTGTCCCTCTGATGTACTCATTCCTAATCCTGTCCAATCTTGTCACTCCCAAAGAGAACCTCAACATCTTCAGCTCTGCTACCTCTAGCTCTGACTCCTGTCTCTTCCTCAGTGACACTGTCTCTAAACCATACAGCATGGCCGGTCTCACCACTGTCCTGTACAACTTCCCCTTGATTCTTGCTGATATTTTCCTATCACACAGAACTCCCGACACCTTTCTCCACCCATTCCAACCTGCCTGCACTCGCTTCTTTACCTTTTTCCCACACTCTCCATTACCCTGGACTGTTGACCCCAAGTACTTAAACTCCTGTACCTTCTTCACCTCTTCACCCTGTAACCTTACTGTTCCACTTCCCTCCCTTTCATTCACACACATGTACTCAGTCTTACTACGACTGACTTTCATTCCTCTTCTCTCCAGCGCAAACCTCCACCTCTCCAGGTTTTCCTCCACCTGCTCCCTGCTCTCACTACAGATCACAATGTCATCTGCAAACATCATTGTCCAAGGAGACTCCTGTCTGACCTCTTCTGACAACTGGTCCATCACTATAGCAAACAGGAAGGGGCTCAGAGCCAATCCCTGATGCAGTCCCACCTCCACTTTGAACTCCTCTGACCTACAGCACACCTCACCACTGTCCTGCTCCTCTCATACATGTCCTGCACCACTCTGACATACTTCTCTGCTACTCCTGACTTCCTCATACAGTACCACAGCTCTTCTCTTAGCACCCTGTCATATGCTTTCTCCAAGTCTACAAACACACAGTGCAACTCCCTCTGACCATCCCTATAATTCTCCATCAAAATTCTCAGAGCAAAAATTGTATCTGTTGTGCTCTTTTTGGGCATGGAGCCATACTGCTGCTCACAAATTTCCACTACCGTCCACTACTCTTTCCCATAGCTTCATTGTATGGCTCATCAACTTTATCCCCCTATAGTTGCTGCAACTCTGCACGTCACCCTTATTCTTAAAGATCGGCACTAACACACTTCTCCATTCCTCAGGCATCCTCTCACTCTCTAAAACCCTGTTGAACAAACTAGTTAAAAATTCCACTGCTGCCTCTCCTAGACACTTCCAGACCTCCACTGGGATGTCGTCAGGACCAACTGCCTTTCCACTTTTCATCCTTTTCAAAGCCTTCCTGACTTCATCCTTTCTAATCTTATCTACTTTCTGTTCCACAGAGTTCACCCCTTCTACTCTTTTTTCCCTCTCATTTTCCTCATTCATCAGCTCCTCAAAGTACTCCTTCCATCTCCTCTGTACACTCTCCTCACTTGTGAGCACCCTTCCATCTCTATCCTTAATAACTAACTTGCTGCACATCCTTCCCATCTCGATCCCTCTGCCTAGCTAACCTGTACAAGTCCTTCTCTCCTTCTCTAGTGTCTAACCTAGTGTACATCTCGTCATATGCCTTCTGCTTGGCCTTAGACACCTCCCTCTTCACTCTGCGCTGTAACTCCTTGTATTCCTGTCTATTCTCTACAGTCCTGTCCATGTTCCACTTCTTCTTGGCTAACCTCTTCCTCTGGATACTATCCTGAACTTCCTCATTCCACCACCAAGTCTCCTTATCTTCTTTCCTCCTTCCAGATGACACACCCAGCACCTTTCTCCCTGTCTCCCTGATTACTTCTGCTGTAGTTTCCCAGTCATCTGGCAGCACTACCTGACCACCCAGAGCCTGCCTCAATGTCTGTCTAAATTCCTCACAACATCCCTCCTTTTTCAGCTTCCACCACTTGGTTTTCTTCTCCATCTCTATCTTTGACCTCTTCTTCTTACATACCAACAAAGTCATCCTACACACCACCATCCTATGCTGTCTGGCTACACTCTCTCCCACTACCACTTTACAGTCACTAATCTCTTTCAGATTGCCTCTTTTACATAGGATGTAGTCTATGTGTTCTCCTACCTCCACTCTTTGTGTCACTCTATGCTCCTCCCTCTTCTGAAAATAAGTGTTAACCACAGCCATGTCCATCCTCTTAGCAAAGTCCACTACCATCTGTCCTTCAAGGTTCCTTTCCTTAACTCCAAACTTGCCCATCACCTCCTCATCACCTGTGTTCCCCTCACCAACATGTCCATTAAAATCCGCTCCTATCACCACTCTCTCACCTGTGGGAATACTCTCCATCACCTCATCTAATTCACTCCTGAATTTCTCTTTCTCCTCTAACTCACAACCTACCTGTGGGGCATAACCACTAACAACATTCAACATCACCCCTTCAATCTCTAACTTCAGACTCATCACCCTGTCTGACACTCTCTTCACCTCCAGAACATTCCTCACAAACTCCTCCTTCAGGACCACACCTACCCCATTTCTCTTACTATCCACACCATAATAAAACAGCTTGAATCCTGCTCCTATACTAAGAGCCTTGCTACCCTTCCACCTGGTCTCCTGTAGACACAGTATATCCACTTTCCTTCTCTCCATCATATCAGCCAGCTCTCTACCTTTCTCTGTCATAGTACCAACATTCAGAGTTCCTATTCTCAGTCCTAGACTCTTACCTTTCCTCTTCTCTCTCTGTCTGTGCACTCTCCTCCCTCCTCTACTTCTTCGACCAACAGTAGCCCAATTTCCATCAGCGCCCTGTAGGTCAATGGCGCAGATGGCGGTCGTTGTTAACCTGGGCCTCGACCGATCCGGTATGAAATTCGTACTGACGATTCGCATGGTTAAATTTGGCAATGTTTTACACCGGATGCCCTTCCTGGCGCAACCCTCTCTATTTATCCGGGCTTGGGACCGGCACAGAAGTCACTGGACTGTGACCCCCATGGCTAGATTTCATATTTGATAAATACCATGCTTATTCAGTGTACATCTGATCTCCCCATAAAAACCTCTGTTGAAAACAAAAATGACTAAACAGTGAAATAATGCTTCCAAAGTGGCAGACTATCCCTTCCTCCATTTTATGGAGCACCATGGCCATCCTTATTAACCTTAATTTATGAATTATTTTGTATTGCTTTCTTTTAAATGAATCTTCATGAATAGATTTCTTTAGTAAATGTTCCTGCAAACAAATAATATTAATTTGTATCAAGTTTCATTAATAGGTCTCATTATTAGGGAAGTGTAGAGGTATAAGCCTTTCATCCTGGTGATTTTGACAAGTCAGTGGATTAATCCTTTTCTAATAAGACATTGTAATTTACCTGAGAAGACTCCTTTCAATGCATGATCTGTCTCACTTTGTCATTTGGTTGCACTCACAGTCCAGAGCATGATGTGCACTGATTTTTTTTTTTTTAAATTCAAACATTTAAAAACCAAATAAAACACTGTTAAAAAAAAAAGCATACACTGGAACTTGTACTGACATTTTGTGGTCATAACAAAACATCCTATTTATTGAAATTTTGCTAGTTTCTCTATTTATTACAGAAACTGTTAAAAAGAACTGAGCCATTTTGAAACCTTTCACCAAGCCGTTCACCACTGTCAAACAAAAGGTGGGGAAATATTTACACATTATGCTCACTGTTGAAGGGACACTATGTGTGGCAATCAGTGGCTGACTGTAGTCAAGGTCAATGCAGACACACTTCAGTCTACTCCACTAAGCTCTGTATCTTTATCTTTTACTCAATCACACTGATGGAGATTAAGAATCATGCGATAGTGACATTGATCTCAACATAGCAAATAATCAAGGGTCAGAAACCAAAAGACAGAAACCACAGCATGTAGAGACAAATAGAAAAAAACTTGTTCATGGAGTGGGAGAGAAATCAGAGAAATCTTCAAACTGCCCTGTAAGTGGTCAACAATCTGATTAGATTTCTCAGATGGTGTGCTTCCAAAGTTGTAATAGGAAAAGACTCATGTGATTCATCTCTGTTTTTTTTCCCCTGAATATCGCACCTATGATATATCTGAATAAAACTTGTTATATTCTTCCAAATGCATTGTCTCCCAGTGCTCTGTAGGAGCATATAAACATCCACTGAATAGCTGAAGAACTTTTAAAATTCAAATGATCAATTATGCTTGTATTGGACGAGGGCCAAGTCATATCATTTCAAGGCATTGACACTAGCTTTCATATCGAACTGATCTGATCAAGTTGCAAATCATCTCCGGGTATACAGTGCTTCATTCAGCCGATCAATCAACTTCCAGTGGGATCTTGCCGAGACTGATTTATGATCTGTTTGCTGGAGAGACCTGAGGAGAAAGCCTCCTGCTGTAGCTAATAATGCTATCTCTACCCTGTAGCACCTGCCTCAATAATCTCTTATTCAAAGCACAGTGCACAACACAGCCTCAGTTGTAGGGGATTGAAAAACTTGTTTACTTCTTGAGGTAGATGTGGAAATAATGTGTGTGCCTTCAAGCATAAAACAGATGACTTGCACTGATCATTTTGAATATATTCTTTGTGAAAACTGATCATCTAATTAAGTAGTAATTCTTAAAAACTTAGTATAGCAATAAAAACTGTACAACTCTTTGTACTCCTTTAATAGAATTTTAGCTTGATAGGATTCTTTGAGGCCAACTTATTTATATTACAACAAGGATATTTATGATGGAGACTACAAATCGCTACAAACTCACTCTGGATAAGCTGTCTGCTATTCAAGACTATAAATATATACTGCAATTAGCGGTAATAAAAGAATTCAATGAGGATATTGCAATAGTGCAACACGGAACAACAAAGGAGTCTAAATACATTTCTGGTTTTGACAGGATATGGTTTTCTCTTTAAACAACATACCTCTAGGATGTGTAGTCTGCAAGTATAAATTAATATAGTAACTGCCTATAAGATTGATTCTGTGATTAAGTAAGGTTAAACTATATATTGTAAGGTCAAGGAAATGTATGAATGAGAAATAAAAGAGAAAGAGAGGGAGAGGGAGTGTGAATATGTGTGTGTACCAACAAACTCACAGTCCATAGATTGTGCTATGCCAGAAAGAAGAAGATCAACATTAAACAGTACTAAATAAATAAGAAAGTGAAATAGTAATCCCTACAGACATGGTGAGTCAGGCTAGTAAACATATTTGAGGGAAACTGTGCATAAATCATGCAGAACGGCGTTCTAGGGAATAATACCCAGGACTTTACTAAGGAAAAGACCTTCAGTTCAGCTCATGCTGTTACAGCGATGATTACTGAAGGAGCAAACAGTCATTGTACAATCAATTGCAATGACTTAACAGCAAAATAATTAGAATCAGTAAGGTACTCGAGAAGGACAACATGTTCTGTGTAACAGGTCTTACTTGTAAGTATTTTATTTACTCATACCTGCTGAGAAATACTCTAGGGACACATTTGTTATTTCATGCTGCATAAACAGTATGTAAGGAATAATGTGGATTATATATGGACAAAAGTGATTCAACTTCCTACACAATATTACAAAACTATGCATAATTCATCAACAATTGTTCACTTGCATATTGGTTTTCCTGTGAGGAAACATTCATAAACGTGTCTAATGTTGGAGCCCTTTAGAACTCCTTGAATAAACTATCAAAAACGCAAACAATACGGCTTGTAAATCCATCATATGCAGATAAAATGACCTCCATCACCACATGATCATTTGAGCAGTTCTACTGCCTTGTACTCATGGAAAGATTGTTCTGAAACATTTGCATATACCATATTTTCATACTGATAAAGATCCATTTAAAGAATACTTTTCAAAGTTGAACAGACATGCTGTGATGAAAGACCCAGCAGCATCGTGCCACTGTGGTACCAGCTGCATTCAGTAAGAGCCTCATGCTGATGGAGTAAAGACTGAAAATGGGCATCTTAATGGAGACTCTTTTCTTGAGTGAACATACATCCTCGGTGAGAGCCTGTTAGACAATAAAGTGCCAATTTCCAGATGTCCCCATCCAATGGTAGAACAGTATGGTCACTGCCTCTCTGGTATTCCGATTCATTAGGAAGCAGTGGCGATGGGTAACGGAACAGCAGCTACCAAGCTTACACTGATTCATGCAGCGTCTAGGCTATTTAGAAAGATAATTGACAATGCTGTCACATCCAAGTACTTACTACCTTCAGCTTGAAGGGCTTCTAGTACTGTTTCAAGGGGAAACTAGAAGATTTTTAGTGCTCATGCTGGTTTGGAAACTTTTTGTTGCTCAATAAAAGGCCTTTGGAGAGGCTTTTTCTTAAACAGTGAAGCTACATTTAGTCTCTACTACAACCATTTTTCAAAAATGTTTTTCTAATCATTTTATGGTCTGATTTTCTTGTTCAGCTAAAAAAAGCATTTTCTGCAAAGTCATGGACAGAGCAGCTATACAATGGATATAAAAAGTCTACATACCCCTGTTAATATGGCAGTTTTTTGTGTTTAAAAAAAATTTAACCAAAATAAATCAACTTTCCACCCTCCCGTAAAAAAGTGAAAAAAGAAAAACACCCTTTTGTTAGGTTGAGAAATGGGGGGGGGGGGGGATACTTACCCAAAGACATTGAGTGGTGTAATAAAACCAGTGTAGCATCTTGACTTATTCTCCCACTCTGTCTTACAAAAACCTGATCCATCAAATTGTAAGGGTATCTCCTGTGCACAACCTGCTTCAGGTCACCCCACCCCAAGTTGAATTCAGGTCTGAGATCTAGCTAGGACATTCAAAAACACTGATCTTTTGGTAAAGCCATTCCTTTGTTGATTTGGATGCATGCTTTTGGTGATTGTCATGCTGAAAGTCAAAATTCCTATTCATCTTCAGCTTACTAGCAGAAACCTGCAGGTTTTTGCCCTAAATATCGACAGGTATTTGCAGCCATTCACAATTCTTTGACCTTGATAAAAGTCTCATGGTTTGGGGTCATTTTGTTGAGCTTGGATCTTTTTTGTGAGAAAGAGCTTCTGTCTAGTCTTGCTACCCCAAAACCTAGACATGTGAAGAATGAGAAATTGTCACATGCAGAGAGGAATCATTACTTGTCAGATATTCCTGCAGCTCCTTTAAATGTTACCATAGGTCTACTGACAGCCTCCTTGGTACGTTTTTGTCTCTTTTTTTTTTATAACTTTTGGAGGGATGTACTACTATCACTAGAACTACTTTCCTCAAGCAAATCAGAATATTAATACAGTCAATGAAAACATCTTAATAGTAAAACTAAGGCCAGCAAATGCCTCCCATAACCGTGCACCTCCTGCCCCTCTACCACTCAACCATCAGGATATCAAAATTGTTGGGATCTGTGATCCAGTCTACATTTTTAATTTTGAGAGCCACTTTTCTGTAGTACACCAAAGACTTTTCATAAAGCGATCTATCCAAGCATTCTTTATAATGGCTGTAATTTTCACTAAACATGGCCTACATTCACTTTGCTAACAAAGCGTTTTTCAATGCAAACATGACAAAACATTCATTTACTCACCAATTACCATCTTAAAAAACTATTACCTTTTACAGATTTTTCTTTTACATCCAGTGACCATGGGTTGATTGCACTCAAAGGTTTGTTCATTAGTACTGGGGGGGGAGGGGGGATGTGGAGTGGATGAGTCCAAGCCTAAAAGCAGCAATGGGGCACTAATGGTTATTGACTACTGGTTGAAGGAGGTCAAGAAAAAAAAAAGCCATCAGGAAATGCATTGCATGGATTTCCCAGTATAGTATGCCACTAATTTATACCCTTTTCATCTCCACTATTAGAACAGGGCCTCTCAATATTATTGTGCTAAAAATGGCATTTTGCTAGACCACATAGGACTGGCTTGTGATGATGGACCTGGGCAAGCAGTTCAAGTTCTGTCAGCCGGCACCAGGGCAAGTCTAATGGTTTTATGTAACTGCCATAGACATGGCTGGGGGCAATGCATATGCCTTACAAAATACACTCTGCTCTCTGCATTACAGAAGAAAACAGGCATCAAAGACAGGATTCTCTTTGTAAGCAGATTTGTGACAACAGAATAACAGGCTGGGGGATGTTTATACTGTCGAGACAACAAATCAAAATGATTGATACTTCAAGCTTTATACAGATAACTTACAATTAACCCTTGCCATGTTAACATACATAGAGTTAACACAAAGTTCAGAATTTTTTTTAATGGGGTTAACAATCAATGAGAGACACCATTACAATTTGTACAAAACCAGCCTAAAATGAAGTCAGTCCTAAACAGTGTTTCAATAAATAAACATTCTTAGGGATGCGACAAAAACATTCTGAATATATACAAAATATTTATTCATAAAAATCACAAACCATTGCAGTCAGTGCAGCTCCATCACAACACTGCCATCATGCTGTTTTAAACCTCATGTCATCTCAAATACTTTTTTAAAGCAGCCTAGCAGCCAAGCATCTCTTACTGTGCTGCATGTCATTAGCATACCATGCATGTCTTCTCTTCTTTTAGAGCCTTTTAACATGACAATCCTCCTAACAGAATAGAACAAGAACCATAAACACATTTTCTGCAATCATTAAGACTCTCTTAAATACAAGAGTTGTTAGGAAGCTTTGGTCTGAATGGAACTAACTGAAGAGCTTTTTTTTTTTTTTACCTGATACAACTTAAGGATAATTGTTTCTTTACAACCATTTCTATGTACCTCTGATCCTGTTTCATTTCCTTCTTCAGCCTTTTCTTTCACTCCGGCTCTCTTCATTAATGTCCAAATAGATTTCTTTTATTGATAAAGGAAGCGTCTCATCTCTCATCAAAGCCCACTTCTGATGTAGAAATAGTGTTAAACTAAATGACAGAACAAATGTTGAATTATTTCTTTAATGCATAAAATGTCTTTATAGATCAGTCTGTCCAGGTGAAAATTACACAAAGAGGATGCATGCTGAGTAAGAAATTAATGTGAGCATTTTGTTTAGAAAGAGAGGGAAACTTTTTTAGAACAAAGATTCATATCACTGCAAAGCAAGTGGTACAGTACAATTGAAAATGCATGGTTTGGCTGTGCAAAGCATTAACTATTTAGTTGTAGCGTTAGCATTTGTGACTAATATCAATGCCTCCAGGCCCATAAATGAGACACTTGAACACAAGTTCACAAATCTGGGGAAAATGAATAAATAAAAATAAAAGTCTGCCCATGGCCCCTGTTCAGCATGATCAAAGCAGAGCCCTACTTTCAATCTCCATGGCCTATATAAAAGGATAGTGTGCAAGGCCCAACACTGAAAATGCTGAAACACAGCCACATGGTACAACGTAGAAACACATTGAAACAATGCCAGCTGATCTACAGAATTCACCGCTAATTTACACATACCAGCACAGCAACAGGATTTATCCTTCACACTGAGTCATGTCTAGCATTCACACAATAGGATGCTGAATATATTAACTGCGCCAAGGTAGATTGTCTTAATGAGTCAGTCAGTTTCTAATGATACTAATAGTGTCAGAGAAATTACTGCAGTCATTACTCTCCTGAGAAAACACAAGTTTAGATAATCACACATTAAATGGAAATGCTCCTCCAACACATTGCTGAATCCTGCTACACTCTTGGCATATTAAATTTATGCTTAATAAGATCCCTCTTAGCAAATTTCTTAATTAGTAAATACCTTGATTAGATAGGATGAATCATTTTGGAGAAGGCAAGGCTTCTTTTTCTTTATTTTTTACCCTTCCCTGTGGATCTATCCCTCAGGGTCTGTCTAATTTAACAGTGAATTAAAAAAAGAATTAAGCACTTTGCACAATGAGCAAATCTGATTTAACAGTGCGGTAATTTTTCACAACAGACTCTTAAATAAATCAATAAGAGTCAGCCGAAAGTAGTGTGCTTACTCAGGATGTTGGGAAAAAGATATCTGGTTGAGCTGTTTCATTTTCAATTATACCAAATCTATTATGGCTCTGTACCGCTACTGTATTTCTGCCCTTTTTATCAATGATAAGTAATTACTGCCACAAAAGGTTTGCTCAATATTGCGAGCCAAAGTGGATTCCTTCAGGTGATTATTAAATGGCCATCCATTTACTGGAGGCAGACTTGGAGTCAGGTCAACTCTGACCTGAGAACCATATTAGGACACCATACTAACAAACCAGAAACATAACTGACATACAACATACCCCTCAGACATGAACAAGCACACGTGTGGTGGTCATAGAATTAAATTATGTGTAGTATATATTATGGAAATATTTCAAATGTTGAAAGTCATTTTTGTCTTTATGTTTATTGATATATGTGATTAATTATATCTGTTGTTCTGTTATTGATTACTGTTCCCTGAGAGTATTCACCTGTGGGGGGAGGGACATGTGCTGCTCAGTTAATACAGAGATGGGCAGTGAAACAGCAGCTCCTGTTCCTGTGATTAATTTAACATTATTTTCCCCTTTTACAGATGTAGAGGGTATTACATATGCATGCACATTTACAACCTCCCCACCTTCAAAGGCATAGATAAAGTTGTCTCCTTGCAGCTTTTTTCATGTTTTCCTATAATCTAGGCACTGCATGCCATTTCCTGGTTATTGCTGCATATTCTCAGTATTAGTTGCTGGTTGTTATATACTGATCAAGGGAGCTCAAATCAGCAAGAAAATGCAGCACACCGAGTATTAGTACAGGTGCTCATTGTAAATTAAGAATATTCCAAGAAATGTTTTTGGAATATAATCCAGGGACCAAGACACAGGCAGGGTAGGTCCTTGCAGGGAAATCTGTAATTATAAACTTGGTGATTAGACAACATTCAAACCAGGAAACAGCATGCATGAGACAAGGAATTCAAACTAGAAACACAGCTTAGAACACAGTACAGGTGAAAATCAGGCAAAAAAAAGGACAGGGGTGGAGGCAGGACTAGAACAAAAACCAAAACAGTTCGCCATGGGAACTGCAACATGATGAGGGAAACCATGACAACCAAGTCAACGACATCCACTATGGAGAATATTTCCTGCCAAAGCAAAAAGTTGCTCCAGTGTAACATGAAATGCATTACTCAGACAGTATTTTAATTTTGATATGCTGACAACATGCCATACTGACCATCATTGCATTGCTCTTACATCACCAATATCTTCAGAGGTAAATCAGGGATTTGTGTTGTAAAAGAAAAATGCATCCAATCAAAGTGAACGAAGTTACCCGTTTTTACAATTTAATTATTGATCAGAAATGTTTTGTTTAAGACAAAAGCACATTAAAAAAATTTGAAGTAAGCATTGAAGAATGTGGGATTACATTCACACTCGATCCAGAGTACATCCTGGAAACAGTTGGCACAAGGTATGGCTAAACTCTGGCCGGGAGAGAGACAGAGACAGATCAGCTGTAAACTAACTTTCCTGATTTACAAGCATGTGCTCCGTTTTCTTGGCTCCACCATTTACTCCAATGAACCCTAACAAGCTGGAAATGTGGCAGCCGGTTAGTTCATTTCCTGACAAGTGGTAGTGAAATAGGCTAAATAAATCTAATAGAACGACAACCCTGATAAATTGCAGATTTATTCATCCCGCTTCCTTACCACTCATCTGGAAATAAACTAATTTGGTGTGGGTTGATGTATTTCAAGCACAGTTAATGGCAGAAAACAGAAGGCTACGTATGAAACCACAGTTTTACAGCTTTTCTTCATACTCCATCAACTTGATGTAGCTATTCCTGATGTATTGCAAGTTAAGGTTTTGATTGAAGTGGGCTGCCATAGCATAATAGTTCATTGAATTCTGAAAGGATATTATCTAGTAGCTGAAAGGAAAATGCTTGGTGAACAAACAATCAGCATAATGGAGGGTTTCTTCTGAACAATGATCATATTGGAACACTGCATGTATGGCATGGTTTCAAATGGACTATAGGTACCTCAAGGAGCCAGGAATTCTATCAGATAAATCACAGCTCACTGATACACAGAGCAAGTCACTGCCTGAAGAAAGCAGTGGAAACATGAAAACAATAGCGGCTATGATCTACAGATGTAAACACCAGTATAAATCTATTGTGTATTCAATTCATATCTTAGTAGATTTGGACAACAATTAAAGTGAATATTTCAGGATGTGTTTCTAATCATGTCATTCAAACTGCAGAAGTAGTTTTCCCAGCACATCACTACTTGCTCCTGCCATAAAACAGTATTTAAAAAAATCTAATCTGAATTGGAAGCAGCCAAATGCATGTAATTACGAAATAAACATCAGGTGTCAAAGCAAGGTATCGGCTATCTGCAAGTGAAAGCTCAATGCTGTTGAGTGTCTGTTGATGACTATTCCAAGTATATCTTGGGAAGTCAGTTCAATAGCATGTTTAAGACAAGCTGATCTACAGCAACCGGCAGTTTTCAGTAAGCAAAAAAAAAAAGGCATGAATTTCCTTTGCACTTTAAGTTGATCCAGCAGGTTTCTCAGGTGTGATCAATTAAATCTTTGTGAACTCAGGAATTTTTAAAATGCAACACAATGATACAGCCTTTGGATATAAAAGCATAGATATACAAGTCCTCTTCTGAGAATTTACAGCCCTGTACTGTATACTTACAGATTTCCATCACAAGGCCAGGCTTTTGTCTGTATTAGCAAACCATTATACTGGCATTTTACTATACCATTTATGAGATGTTCACATGTACTGAGTGCTACAAAGAATGAAGGAGGAAATGTGTGCAAAAAGTCATCCTTCTTGGCATTGCTTGTTGACCTTTACCCTACAATCTAGTACTAATGTTGAACTATTCACCTATGGTAAGGCCTGTTTACAATTGACATTCAGTACATTTTATCTCAGACTCAACCCAAGTGTTTCACCCATTAGTCATATTCACTCTAATGCAGTAAACATTTGATAATCTTTTTTACAAACCACTTGTCTAGTGACCAACAGAAACCCTGAAGAGCAATAATGTGCAATCCTCACTAAAAGGGAATGGGGGATTGGCAGAAAAATGCAGTAAACATAAGGGGGGGAAAAAAGTACATTTCCTTTTACAAACTGCTTGCCCAACCACTATAATAACCATGAAAATCTGTTGCTGCTCAAACCATTTATCAGAATGGTTCAAAAAAAAATTCTAATGACCAAGTGCTAGATTTGACACTTTGTAGACCTCTCTCTTTTTTTGATCAAAATCAGATAGTTTCATATTAATGATTGCAAAACACTATTTACCTTGAAAGGAAGCAAGAATGCCATGTCTGAACAGAGAGTTCCAAACTTCCCCACTGTCAGTCATTTCATATTTATGTCATTTGGTGCAACTGGCATTTTCTCTGAAAAAGATGGCTCTTTTGGTGCATTTTAAGTGAAAACTCGCATGTAGTCTAAAATATGGAGCTACTACCGAAAATATCAAATGTCAATTGGCAGGCATGTCATTTCGCTGGATAATAAATGAGAAACAAGTGTTAAAAAGCACTTTAAGTCCACATTAATGGCCATAAAGTGTGCGTACAAAATGACAGATTTAGAAATGCACCAGGCCACATCTACTTTTGTCTGAAATCAAGGAGGTACGTTATCAACTTGCCTTGCTAGGTAGACCAGTATCCATAGATTTAAGGAAAATAAATTGCATTTATCCTTACTCCTTCTGAGGACAAGCAATCCAAATGATCTGATGGTGATACAAATGTTGATGTTTCACCAACTGACCAGAAAATGTAGGAGTTAATGGATTCAGAAACCCACAGAGACAGAGAACCAGATCTAAACATAAGGTCTGGAGTAAATGCTAATGCCCAGAAGTGCTTAACACACTAAATCACCAAATGCTCAATTCAACCAAAGGAAAGTGTTGAAGCAAAGAAATTCTACTAATAAGTCGACCCAGAAGATCTTTTATATATAAATGGTGATGCCTTAGCCCTCCCAAGGGAATCATTAGGCCTAATGACAAGTCTGTTTCACTAACAGCAAACAAATAAGATTACATTGCTGAATTCATAAAAAAAAATTGCATTAAAAAAAAGTGTACACAACCAGGAAATGGTGTTATGCAATAACAGATTTATGAAGTCATTCATAACCCCACTTCTATACTTACCCTTTACTTGTACACTCTTGATACTACTCTGTATTTTATACAAATGGCCAATGCAAATTACTTCATGAATACATAAATACAGTGTGCTCCATTCACACATGTATGTGAAACACATGAATGAAGTGAATGATGACAAAAAAACAGCAGAATATACATAAAATAAATACAAATTTTAGGCAAGTACAAGGTAAAGGTTCTTGTATTAGATCAAGATTAGGAAAGCATCAGGTTTTCCTGACCCAGGTAGTGACCTTGCAAATAAATGTACATTTATAGAACAGAAACATGGAAGCTGTGGCAATTAAGGTCAGTGGTTCGTATGACATATGTATTTATTTTCATCACAAATAAAGATTAGTCAAAGATCACTATTAACAGAATGTTTTATTGTTCCATTTATGCTGTTTGTTAATTTGAGTAATTTAGTAAACCATGTCAGTTAAGGGACCGTTAATGTAAAGCATTACCATGTTGCATATATAACCTATGTTGGGGTCAGACTGTTCATGAATATACACATACAGGTGTATAAAATACATATGCAATTAATATTGTAGACAATACACTATTAAAAAAGGCTGCAAATTAAGCACATTTACTTTACATTGGTCAATAAGAATTAAGGAAAAAAGTGTAATAAGTCCTGATTCATCAAACATTGTGCAAAAAATCAGTGGGCTTTGCTAAGCAGCTGTCTGAGGCTAAGAATCAAGATCTGGAAGACCAAAATAACATACCCCCTCACAAGGATCTATCATAAGCTAGACAGAAAGGCAAAGCAAACCCCATACATGACACTAAAAATGCAGGAAGGTTTAGCTGAAAGAAGCAGTGGTACATCATTATACTGCGCAGCATTGCCTGTGACTTATCACAAAAGTCAGTATCTGAAGTATATGAAACATAAGCCAGAGAGATATTGGGAACAAGTGTTGTGGAACTGATTTTTTTTTTTTTCGGGGGGCAGTGTGGAATTATGCTTTGGAGTTGTGTGACAGCCAGTGGTACAGGAAAAAAGTGGTACATTCACAAGTAAAAGTGGACAGTCAGTCAAGAAAATGAACTAGAAATCATATTCTACAACTGGACATTGGTCCACAACATACCTCAAAACCCACCATGAACTACAAGTATTTCAAATGCAGGATGGAATTGCTTTTGGAATGGTTTTCACAATACTCTAACATAATTGAAAAGATCTTAAACATGCAAGACAACCCAAGAACTACATGTGTTCTGCAAGGAATCTTGGATGAAAATTCATTAAACAATAATAGGTAGACTCCTAGCTGGCTGCAAAAGCTTTTCATGCAGAGATATCTGCCAAAGGGGGTGTTACTCAGAGATATAAATACCTAGATACCGCATTTGCTATTGATCGCTGTTTACGAGACAAGTCAATGGCTGAGCCAGAGCCGCAATATTGGGGCAGGATTCAGTGCTTAAAATAACAAGGCACTCTAAGTCTAGAGTAATGCTTAGAGGTCTTTCCACTAGGCATTTTAAGCTAGATTCAGCTAGATACAGGCCACAGTGCGGTACACCAAAACCTGATAGCCTTATTCATTTATGGAACTCATTTCTTCTCTTCAAAAAGACAAAGTTTTGGATATTGAAGTTTAGCTTTTTAAAAGTAATCAATTGTATTGACTACTTACAAGTTAAACATAGCTTACCTTCAAGTTGTGTTTACTCACAATAAGGCAGCAGGTGAGCTTTCATTTCACAATGCATTTAGGGTGGAAAGACTAACGTACTAACACATGATATACCACCAAGCATGCTGCCACCTCACTTGTATGTTTATTAGGAGAGTAGATTCCATTCTATGAAATTCTAACTCAAACTATTCAAATCTAAAGTAATGATTAGATGATCATATAGACTAATATGAAGCTTCATCTTATACAGTAGATCAGTGATTCAAAACTTATCAGAAACAGATTACACATTGAACCCTGTTTTTTTTTTTAAAGATGCAGTACATTATATTTCCATTAGTACCATTCATAAACATGATGCATTGTCCATCATTTACAGTTATTTCACTCATGAGTTTTCCAAAAAGAGTTTTCCAAAGCATGAAGTGTGCTATGTGCATATATCTGGACACCTCACTAAATTTGTACTTAGTAACACAGATGCCACACTGTCAGTTTTGCATTGTTGCCATATCTGAGTGGTATACAGCAGACTATAGGTCTGACACCGAGGCATATTATTTTGCATGTAGGTCATTCATTTATTGGGTGAAGGTTTTCATTCCAATGTAGCAGGAACCATAGCTAATTCCACCTGTTTAAATCAGTGGATCCTGGAGTTCAGTAGACTCAGGGGTGGCTTCTGATTGGCTAGAAGGAAAACCTGCAGAAATCCCTTTCTGGATAAGACTGGAGACAAGTGGTCTAGATTATGCATGCACATGTGTCACCATGTTCAACCACATGTAAATTACTTGATGTGAAATGAAATGTCTTTTTTGCTAGATCTGTAAAGACTGCTGTAAACAACTTCAATATAGCAGTAATGCAAAACTGCATGACCTTGTTGCTAGCCAATGCCCAAGAGCCATTTAGGTACTTAATACAGCCAAATGCTTGTACAGTTTCTTAACTGCTTTACCCATCAACATGCGGTCCTTCAAATCACATTTTTTGGACCAGTGGCAGTTGCATCTCCATCAGCTGATTTATTAAAGGTTATGGGATTGAGGAGAGAAAAAAAAAAAAAAATCTAAATCGCTTACAGCATATGGCTCAAGTTCAGCTCAGCCAAGTCAGGGAAGATAATGTCACCTCCATCTCTCTGTCTTTTGGCAGCTGACTGAAGACGAAAAGAAGCATATAAATAGGCTGTCCAAATCCACACACAGGTGTAGACAATCATTAATTACCCAATTGTTCTCCATGACTCCCTCTCTGGTTCACAGTCAATATGTGACCACGCCCCCACTGCTACAGGCTAATATATCATTCGCACATTTTAAGAAATGTGACACCCAATAGTGAGATTAAAATGAGTAACATTAACACATACTCATTGTGCTAAGGATGCTACATTTAACATGAGAGTGAGTGATAGGTAGCATAATAGTGTACACTCTTAATGGAATAAATGGTTTTTCAATATTACAAACACAATGAATTTAAGGGAAAAATCAAAGGACTACATTTACAGCATTATACATTTACACCCATATCCAGAGCAACTTAAATTGATCTCACTTATACAACTGCATAGTTGATGTTTAAGGGCCTCAGGGCCCAGCAGTGGCAGCTTGGTGGTCCTTAAATTCAAACTCACAACCTTCCGAGCAGTAGTCCAACACCTTAACCACTAAAATACCACTTCCCTAGACTAGAGTAGACTAGACTAGACTAAGGAATGTACATCGGCAAACAAGTATGATACTGAAAACATGTGGAATATGTGGTCAGTCAGATTTATGCATAGTTTACATAAAGATATTATGTTTCTCAACAAAAGGGGATTTGAGAATATTTGCTTACACTAAACTTAATTCAAGCTAATTTCTAATTAATAGATTGAATTATGAGTGTGATCAATTCATGTAATATTAATGCAGACCAATTACACTGCAATCACTTGAGGATATTGGCATTGATTGGAACTATAGTTACAGTATTAAATGTAGGAAATTAAAATGTGCATGGTAGAGTAGTACAGTGGTAATGTGTCTAGTACAAAATACCATGGCTGTATGTTTGATTCTCAGCTCAGGCGTGATCTCAGTGTTTAATTTTACTCTTTGCTTACAGTTAATACACGCTCAAATAATGTTGGATGTATGAACATCTACACTTTTTGAGTCACAGAGTGTTAAAAGCTGTCTATTTATGCTTTTAACATGAGTTGAGACATTTTGAGACTTGCAATGAGTTTAATGTCATGTCATTGTGACTAAAGAAAGCCAAAATCAAAATGACAGAAATGAATAATACTACTGAACTGTAAGAATATCCATATAAACTCAAGCTTACTTTATTCATGTGAACCCATTTTCTGTACAAGCCTGGTTCTTGTTAACTGACTGAGGATGTAAGCCATATATAATGCATTCATTTTCTTTAATCGCAGATCTAATGTTAAAGGAATTTCATTGTATAATCTGACAGGGAGAACACATTATTGCACTTTTAGTTTGTTTGCCACTACCTTGTACAGTGTGTAATTATTTTAAAAGTGTGTCAAAAAAACAGGAAGCAATGACCAAAAAGAAAGTGGGAAACAAAATAAGTCAGACAGGTGTCAAGTGAGGAAATCAACTGCTGTCAAGGGATTGTTTTTGCTGATACTTTTCCGTAAAGATAAGCGAACTGATAGTGATGTTTCAATACAGTCAGATAGTGGGAGCAATAACTATATCTGTACTGGGTTCTTATTTTTTGTGTGACACTTCTGCAATCTCTCTCTGCCCACCACTCCATTTCATATACACTCTCTCTCTCTTTCTCTCTCTCTCTCTTACATACAGACACACACACACACACACACACACACAACCAGGCAAGCATGCAGACAGGAGCAAGAGAAAGAGAAAGCATATTGTGATGTTAATGAAAAGAAAAGAAAGAATGTATAATGTAAAATATGTTTAATTAATAACAAAGAAAAAATCTCCCAAACATTTATTAACGTGTTCCTGAAAGCATTAGCGGTAGATTTTATTGAATTATTATTTATAATTGAATTTGATTGTATTGAATTAGGCAATCCTTGAGTAACTGAAGTGAATAATTGAACAGGACCCAAAAAAGGAGAAAAGTTGTGAGAATGAGAATCTGAGAATGCCGATTCTTAGCAAAGAAAACACACGGCCCAATCCCTCCCCACACATGTCTTTTTTTGCCCCCAAAGTTGCAGTATCAGTGGTGGTATTGTAATACTAGTCTTGATATTACTTGCCACTGGATTGAGGTAGAAACTGTAATTTCTCATTTCCACTGGTATGTACGTTGCTATTTAGAACTGGTGTGTATTAATAACCAAATGTGTTGCGCAAATGACCTGTGTTAGACTTCTAAGGATTTGATGCATAACCAGTGATTAAGACTTGTAGAATAAACAATCAACGTCAGCTCGTCAGTTCACCTGGAATTATGACCCAATTCAAAAATTCAATAAGCAGAGGTCAGGAACACTGCCTGGGGTTTTACAAGTTATAATGACTTGGCTGTAGATCTGAAAAGTGGGACTCCAGATGCCATTGTGTTGTTTACAAGCTTCCTTGCCCCACCATCCAAAAACTGCAATATATATTCAAGACAGCTGATCACTCAGCTGACAAACCTAGAACAGATATGTATTAGTTAACTGCGAGCTGCAAGAAAGCAAATAAAATACATCAGTAAATGAAGTTCTTCTCACCCTTCTCATGGTCTTTAAACACCTAACAGATTGGCTGGTTACAGCAGTTATTCATTTCTATTGCATTATACCACATTCATGTTGCTGCAGAACCAGAAGTCTAACCATGGGGTGGAGCTGGACCTGATCCACTACTTCCTATAAATATAACCCTAACCATAACCCTAACCTATTAGACGTTGGACACAGAACAACAAATCCAACCTGGCAAGAGACACTGGATTAGGCTAGACAACTGAACTTTTTAGATGAGTACTTTTGTCATGTAAATATTTAAGAGTATTGGAATCTTCCCAAAACTGGCAGTTCACAGCTTTTTATCAGTAATTTATCATCACCTGTCTGTATCTAATATTTGCAATTATAAAAATACAGCTGTGTTCATGTTAAATATTAGCACATCAGTTTCTAATCCTTAATAGAGCTAACATAGGTTGTATAAACTGAAATATTAAAGCTTATTTTAAGACCTTTTTTCTTTTTTTCTAGTATGAACTGTAGAAGTCATGAGCCTCACTTCTGGGTCACTTTGGGATTTGGGCTTGGGGATTTTTTTCCCAGCTGGAAGGTTGGAATGATGTTTTTCCCTATATAACATGAATGCTGTGACTCTTCTAAAGTAATACATTTTGTACTGCTTAGCTTCATTCCTGGTTTGTTTTAATCAGCAGTTTCGAGATGTGCCTATGCTTAACTCATTTGCCTATTCCCTGACCCTGGCCCTTACATTTTCACTATGATTATCTTACAATTGTTAATAACGCTCTAAAGATGGATTGCTGAGTTATTTCTGTTACAATACAGGGCATGGAAAAGAGGAATCGTCAGAGAGTAAAGGCAGTAATCAGAATGAGATGCAGTTTGACAGAGCAAGGCTAAAAGGCAAGTGAAAGAAGAAACTATTGTTAGGGGTGTCAGGTGCATTAAAGCAAAATGATGAAGGAGAAAAGAAAAAGTGAGGAAAAATTAGGAGCATGCTGCATGTATCTACATCCTGCTTGCTCCTTAACAAGGCCTAAACTTCTCAGTTCACCCCAATTGGCCACGTTTAATCACAAACTGTCAAATGGCTGGGTATTTTATGAAATCTCATACATAAAATATCAAACCCTGTCAGAGAGTCAATGGAAGCTTTCTTTGGCTCATTTATTACTCAATATTTTATCCCACCTATTTCAAAATCATCCATTTTCTGATTGTGTTAAGTCTGTAACTAGAAGTTTGTATGGCAGTTTAATAATTGAACCAGTTATCTCGGATGAGCACAGCTTTTCATTAAAGCATAAATTCCCATCATGGTAACACCAACTTATCATAGCCACAGAGCAGATAGGGTGATAAGTGTTCAAAAGCATTAGGAAAAAAAGAGAAGGAGAAAGAGAAGAAGAGAGAGAAAGCAGCAGCGTTGCTGAGCGTAAGGACTTCGATGTGTCTTTAATAGACACGGTGACAATCGGACAATTTGAAAAATCATTTTCAATTTCTACATCATGTTTAATCAGATGCTTGTTGTCAAACATGATAATGGCTTTCCATTCCATTTGCAGCAAACATCAGTACTTTTCTTTAAAGGCCTGAGAACTAAGGTAAGTTGTTGCGATTTACAGACTTTGGAACAAAGACTCTGGGATCCTAAACAACTTTGGAAACAGGACTTAATAAAATATTTTAACTGTAACTTGAAATGGAGAATTTGACCATGAAGATTTCCATCACCTCATGACATGATATTCGTATGGTGTGTAAAAGAGAATATTCTCTGTTGGAGGATAAAAAGGCAGTAAAAAACAGCAATACCACACACAAAAAACACCTATATTACAAACACAAATCTTAGCCTGTAGGCAAGCTATTTTCTACCCCCACTAGAGAACATTATGAAGATATAGTAGTACCTTGTTGTTTGTATACTTCCCATTACAATTATATGAAGGATGAGGATCTCTTCACTGCAACTCATACATTATTTACAACCACATAAAATGTGTGTTTCTTAGCACCATATGAGCATCAAGAGGTCTGGAGAGATAGGTATAAGCTAGCTCTGCTGTGCTTTGATCTATAGGATTCATCTTTTTTTTCTGCCTAATCTTATGATAGAGAGGTCATTCTCATGCTCAAGAGACTTCATATAACACATTTTTATTTGATTGCATTTCCATTTTTCTTCTCTAAATCATCAAATAAATATTAAAATCGATATATCAGTGTGAGGCTAAATTAAGTAGGTATCTTGTGGACAACAACATCCTTTTTTTTTTTTTTACATGGATGATGATTGAGTCATTTTATTAAAATATGAACTGCATATGTCATTAAAAATATTCTGTTGCAGTTTCTTTGTTTTTATAGCAGAGTAGCTAGACAGAGTTAATCGTGCCATCTCCTCTACCAGCTTCCCTCCATGATTTGCATTTCCAATATAAATTGGTGGGATTCTATTTATATAACCATTAAATACGTCAAGATTTTACATTTAAAATACGTGAGTGTTGACAGTCTTATGGCTTTGACAAATGACAAATGCAGTCTCACTTAAGTACAGCACCTCCTTAAAAAACAGTCTATAGATTAAGAGTTAATTAAACCAATGGAGACTAGAGCTTGGGTAACATGTAACAAAACTCAGTAATGAATTCAGCTTTTTCAGTATTTCAACCGTCTTTTATTCAAAAGAAATAAAAGAACTTTTTGTATGCAAGGTGTCTTTTTCTTGGCAAGGTATTTTTTCTGTGTTGCCAGGCTCATCAAAAGTGTTATCCATTACAGGAAAGAAATCAAGGGCCTTTCAAGATGACTACATGTTAAAGTTTCATATTAGCATCCCATTCCCATGAGCCTTTAAGAACGGGGGAATATAGTGGATCCGCATATCTGTTCTGAATATTAAATAAATATATAGAATAAAAATAGGTCTTGTTACTCCAAGCTGTGCTCTTTAGCAGCATGAGACCACTTGCTCTCATTTCCCACAGTAGAGGCTGATATTTGTGTGTGCTTGTGTTTCTCTTGCTATTGGCCACCAAGTTTCTCTTATTCTTCAGCACTATGTGGGCAGCTAGAAGATTAGTGCCAAAAGTAACATATTCCAAAATATTTTTTTTCTCTCAGAAAAAATGTCTAATTAACCAAGCAGAATTTTGAACTGACATGTCTATCATTTTGGATTTCTCTTATCATGTCATAATAGTCTGTTTCTTTAACCTGTTTATGAAAAGTCTTTAAACCTAAGTCTTTAAATCCATAAATCCATGTGAAAAGTGGCCTCCAAATTAATGAAAATGTATTGAAGATATTTAGATTTTAGATTCCAGCAATACAAATATTTTCAGAGATACATTGCCACTAACTTTATTAAATGAGCTAAATTGCTATGCATTAATTAAGTGCTTTTAGAGTAAGTGTTAAGTAAAGTGTGTAGAAATTTGATTCTGTGAAGGTGTTGGCATATTATTTCTTTTACAGCGTAAAGTTAGTTTCATACATACATATTCATCCAACTTTGTATCTTCATATGTCCAGGGAACACTGACTCATTCTTCTTCATGAAAGTGTAGTAGTAATGATGCTAGTCTACACTGCCAAAAATGACACTGATTTCCACTGATCATTCCAAAGTAAGACTAGAAAGTGCAGACGTGCAAATTCTTCCTAACCAGTCTGTGGAAAATAAATGGTGAACCAGATAAGAGCCGGCACAGCAGAAACCAAAGACAGAAAGAGAAAATTTTTGCGGGAAATTATTATAAGGGGAAAGAATAGGGTAGCATTTTGTGTGAAAAGTGAGTCTTCGATGTATAATAAATTGAGTAAGATATGAGTGCTATTGCTTTTCTTTTCTTTACTGAGATATGAGCCAGGATGTGAGCATTGATATGCACATGCTGCTCATCATTAGCTGCAATTAATTAGAAAAATGCAGTTAATGTGCAGGCTAGTCAATAGTTTGAGAGCAATACTGAAAAGCATTCACTCATTCATTCAACTTTTCTGGTGAATCTCAAGGACATTGGATATCTGGTGGGAATACACCCTGAATGAAATGCTGGTCCATTGCAAGGCACCGTGCACACGCACATTCACATCTAGGGTAAATTTAGAGTAGAAAATCCACCTTCTATTATGTTTTCAGAGGTAGGAGAAACCTGAGGAATTCCACATAGCCACAGGGAGAACATGCAAAACTTACAGACAATAACCTCAGCCCAGGATCACAGCAGGGACCTTGGATCTGTGAGGCAGCAACACTTCCTGCTGTACCACCATGACGGCCCACTGAAGAGCATTTGCACTGTAGGATCAGGTGCATCCTTTTCGTGTAGGATAAGGTCTTCTGAGGGGAAGCAGCAATACTAATACTAATGGATGATGAGTTGAGAAGATGTGCCTGTAAGAAATTCAACACAGGTACAAGGAGTAAGAATCTCTAAGAAAACCTCAAAAATAGTGTAAAATGTATAAGATAAATAGAAATAATAAAACTAATAAAAACAATAAAATAAGTGTGTATGTATATATGCTAGACATGTGCAATATCTGTGGAATGACAACATAGTGTGTGTGTTGGTGGACACTTAGGTACTTGGCACTGTTGCATTGTGAAATCTGTTGGCTGATGGCACTATGGCTTATATGCTAACTTACTTGTAATCATATACAATGCTCTGGCACCTGCATACAATACCATGTGATACAGCATTATGTATGTATGTATGTATGTATGTATGTATGTATGTATGTATGTCAGTCTAGTATACGCTTCCATGCTAATGAACATCGACACCAAATGACCATGACACTGCGGTGGTATTACAGAATCTTCCTACAATACCAGTAACTCAGCTATAGCCTTTAAAGGGTATCTTTAATAGAGACATGAGGATGGTTGAATAGAGCATGCAGAGCAGTGTCAGCAAGAGTGGTGTTAAAAATGAGTGCAAGGGGGCTATGTGTTCACATTAAGGTATTTGGGAGCATGAAGCACTGAAGCTTCTCACACACACGAGTGTCACACGTGAGTGACACGCTGACACACACATTTGATTGCTTTTACTTACCCCGATAACTAACTCACTTATCTGGGTAAGTAGCAGCAACACAGCAGCAACCAGCATAAACAGAGCTAAATAAAATGTTCTTTCATAATCTTGATTGATTAATATGTTCCTTATTATTAGTTATGATCTCAATGAGTATCATTGCTTTTATTTTCATTTTTTCAACTGTACAAATATATATGGTTTGGTCAAATTATATTCCTCAAATGCCGTTATGTCTGTAAGTCCTAATTATTTCCTGAACAAGTGTGAAAACAATAGCAACAACAACACATAACACACTGAAGACCAGTGAGTCAATAGTGCATTATTACTCATATTACATTTTTAGAAATAATGTACCTTTTCTTGTTCCTGGGGTTAAACTTTCAAGGTAGATTCATCTCTGCAGTCAGAAGTGCCATTTTCACTTCCTCTTGAAAAGCTCTCCTGTCTACAACATTGCTGCTGCTACCATACCATGATACAGCATGTGAACGATGCTCTCCATAAAGAGTAGAAGATTGCTGCACTCATTCCAGCTCTCTTCAGCCTCCTCAGGAAATAGAGGCTTTGGTGGACGTTTTCAGTGATGAAGGGCTGCTGTGCCACTGATACTGAATGATGAGTATGTGGTGTAGGTTATCCTGAAGCCGTTTATCAGCTCCTTCATCTTGTCAACAGTAAGGAAGAGATTATATGCAACAGTCCATTAGCTGTCTCACCTCCTTTCTGTTGGCCAACTCACTCCTTTCGGTGAAGCAGCCCACCACTGGTATCACCAGTAATCATGATGATACAGTTGTTTGGTATATGCTTAAAACTTATTTAAGGTACAAGATAATATAAGCAAGCAGAGTACCATGATTAAGGACCTTGTCATGGTTGATTATTGTGTGTAATTTATTTAATTCTACATTAAATCTAAAACAGAATAAAGTGTGCAAAATTTAAAGGAGTTCTATATGCCACAATTGTGTGATTGTTCAAAATGAATCTTAGGAAGCTAGAGCAGATAGCAATAGAGTAGTTTTCTCCAGGGCCAAATTCTGAATTTTTTTCTGCACACCCCAGCATTTTAAGGCCAGCTGAATATAAATGGAGGAAGGATAAAAACAATGTTTTATCTGTTTTTTTACAGCACCAATGTTATGTATTTTTTTCATCGAATTAGCATTAAGAACAATGATCCCCACTCCAAAATAACAGCAAACCATAAAGGAGTGTGTTTTTATGACAGATACCCAACATGTCCTTGCAAAAATGGCCTGAGGAAACTGATAAATGCAGCTATGAAAAAGCTGACCTGAAACACTTTAGATGGGTGAACCATGGGTCTCTACATCTCCCATTATTTGACACTTGCCTGGGAGTAGTCTATTACACAGAAAAATAACGTTCACTTGTAGGTTGGCCTTGCTTGTTATGTAGCCTTAAGGCTAAATACTATAGATTGTAACCAATCTACTAGTTCTCTGTTCTTCTGGTCTAAACCCAGTAAAACTCTAGTCTACATGCTGTGAACTGAATTATTTAAAATCATGACTATGAAGGATGGTTGTTTTCCTAGTGGACCACCATAAAGTATATCAGATAAGAAGCTTAAGAAAGATGATGCAAAATATGCATGTGGTTGGATAGAAAACTGTATATTTTACTTGGGGTGAGACCAGACCTGAGTTTGTCCTTGAATAATTGTGAAGCCTATAGTGCTACATAAAGAGTAACATCTACTATAGGACTAAAAATAAACTACCACTAGGGAACATTTACAGTGTCATTACACACACATGTACCTGTGAAGTGAATCATATCTACAAGCGGCTGGATTCAGCTTCACTGATCTATCAAAGCTATATTAATTATAGCTGAGATGATGTAACGGACATGTAAGGCGTCATTTTTATATCAATACAAATTGATTCCTGCTGCTGCTTCGTTATAATGGTCTTTGACAGCTTCAGTAATAACATAGGTAGATCACAGTAGTGTTGAACTGCACAGTTGGACAAGTTCCTTTACACATTTAATTAATTAACAGAATAGAATGATAAAGTGATGAGCAACATCCCTCTGTTTCAGCATTCAGTGTGGTTTCTGAATGAATTTCTTTTGTAAATTATCCGTGGCTTATTTCATTTTAATTAAACTCGCCTCGGTGTGGTTTATGAAGTCATTGGAGAGGCGATATGCTAAGAGGATCCATCCTCATTAAAGTCTCTTATATGAAGAAAATCATTATGGATATAGAAAGACACTTGAGCTGTTAGAAATCCACTGCAATGATAGGACTGGAATATAGTGTAGAAAGAAAGAAAAAAACGAAAACCGCCAAATAAATTATTTGTATCACTTACTTTAATGGTATACTGATGTGTAAGACTCTAGTTCAACACAGATTACACCTTATACATACTAAATAAATGGGTGTTCACGCAGTTATTGCTGGAAATATCTAGAGAAAGGTCTCTGGTGCCCCCTGCCTTTGAGGAAAAAAAAAAATCTTTTTTTAATCTCCTATAGTGAAATGGTTGTTTTTCATTGCTTGTCACTGTCACTGGAGTGCCAGTGCTTCCAAAGCCATTATGTTAGCCATTATATTTTAACAGAGATTGATAGACATCAGTTAGACATTTCCGTTTTTAAACTTTGATTATACATCGTAAGGTTGATTTATACTGGAGGATATAAAAGAAGACATTTCATGCAGGCAAAATGTGCAAATCCAAAATTTTTGAGTGGGATATTTAATCTCACACATAAACATTAAAAATCCTTCTTTCCCTCACAACACAGAGTACTCAATCCTCTTCTGTCATATTTAAACATGATTGATTTCAGCAGTGTGCTTCAGTAGTTCAGTGCTTCCGTAATTACATAATTGACTGATGAGGCTTTCTGGTGTTCCTGCTTGCTGAGCTGATGTCTGTGCTCCAAAGTCCCATTCAAACAACATATAAAGTAATGACATCAACGTGCACAAACACACGCAGACACCTATACAGTTTAAGTACAATTTTTATTAATACTGGGATCATCACAGTGCGTTTTGTTACAATAGCAGTGACTAAAGTTAACAAAATGAAGAGAATAAATCTTACAAAAAAGGAATATTTGTCATCAGCAATAAAGGCAGATTAGCTTCAGAAAAAAACAACACAATAAATTAATGTGAAAAGGACAGAGATATAGAAGCAGAACAGAGACGAGAGCACCTGTAGTCTTACTTGACTCCATTGGAGGATCTGCTGGGGTTTTGTACACAAAAAAATAATCAAATTAAATTAAAACAAAACAAAACAAAACGCACACTTTATTTCTCTTCACAAGTATGAGAACTAGGAAAGTGGTTTAAGGACAGTGGCTAAGATCAGGGTCACACTGATGCAGTATTCGAAGTGGTCAGAAGTGTCAAAGCGAAAGTGTTTCTGTAAGAGAAAACCAAGGAATTTAGAGGTTTTGTGCAGAAGACAGAAAGGCGCCAGGTTGCCATGGTACCTGCTTGCATCACGCTGTCTGTCTGGCAGCGCTAATGACAAGAGGAAGCATAGGTTCCACTGATGGCTGATATTTCTGAGCATGAGTATGAGTGGGTGAGAACGAGGGGGCATTATACACATAAATCAGGCCTTCAGCAGAAAGATGATGAGCAATGAAAGGCCAGGCGGATGAAAGACATGCTGCACTTTTAGTTTGGGCAAGGTTGAGTGATTGTTAGACTTCCACAGCATTTATTTAGTTTTTTTCCCCCCTTAGAACGTCAACTACTCCTTTCTTACCGCTGGGGAAATTAAGTCACAAGCATTAATGGCCAGAACTGTAAAAGCACTGCTAATCAGCTTTTGGGAAGTAAGCAAATGGAAAATTGCAATGTTTATATATGAAATAATTTCATTAGGAATTTTATAAGTAGTAATGAATGAGCTTTTATTATACATTTCTATGCATAATAATTCGCTTATTTTCATACACCTATGTGACTGGCTGCAGTTTAACTGAAATCAAGGCAATGTGTGGAGATAAGAGTTCTAATCAACAGGGAAGAACAAAAAAAAAAAAAAGAAGCACAGTTATTAAGAGATCCATATGCAAGTATGTACAGATCAGATGGGTGACACCAAAAGCAGACATGCATCATGTAGGATGTGTTCTGCGTCACTGACTGTAGTCTAGTTCATGTGCAGTAGAATAGATTGCTAAAGTTCATATCCCGAGCCTAAGTTTTTTGCAAAGAAATAAGAACGAGCGAGAACAGAGCTTCACTCAGTCGCCCGTGCTAACTCAAGATATCAATTTTCATCAGGAGGATTTCATTAACTTCTTATGCAGAACCACCGTGTAGCTCAGTCACACCAGCCACAATCAGTGTGCTGTTTAAAATGTACTAGCATAGAAAATAAGAAATAATAGCATAAAAAGATGGATGTTTGACTGTTGGCTGCAGATGAATAATGCATGAAGAAATTTTAACAAGCACGGCCTATGGTGGAAATGAATGAATTGTTGAATGATGCAAAGAGCTCAGTTAGAGAAGAGGAAAAGATAGACAGGTGAGTCACCTGAGTACTGAGACAGGAGATACAGCAAGTGAGTTTGTGCCTGTGTGTGCTGAGTGACGGTTTAGTTCAGCGGTGCCAATAGCCAGGATTCCATCCAATTTATCTGAATTAGTTATACACAGACCCTTCTTGTTCACTGCTTCTAGCAGATCTGGTTCACATTTTACTTGCATAATACATGCAAAAGTTTAATACTGCATTGTTTTTTCAGTTGGAATGGAGTTTGGTTACTGCGACGCAGTGGTGCATGTCGGCAAATCAAATTAGAAATGGGTAATTTAATGTGATATGCTGAAGAGAGCTAAACAAGGCTGGTTTTATGGACAGACTGGATATACAAAGTGAGTATGTCACATCAGGTTAAAAAAAATATTAGCTGAAATGCCTGACCAAGTCATTATATTCACCGAAAAATACAACAAACCTAAATGATTTGGTCATTCAGCCATGCAAATGCAGTATTCTAGATATTCCATACTGCTTTGCTGTGCTCATTTTTCATTTGTGCGCTTAGAGTTGACAAATTGAGGGTTGCTTTGAACATCTCATACACTGGACTCATTTTAACTGGGTTCTTCAGGCTAATGGCTCGCTGCTGAAATATTTCTGTTTGTACCTGCCTGTGTACTGCTTGCTGTCTATCAGTCACTGAGGAAGACACTTGCACTTCAGTCTGATGGAAACACTTTCACTTGAAATGGCAAATTATCAGTTTTTTTTTATAGTTGATAACAACTAGCAGTGTGAACTTAAGAAGAAGAAGAAAAAGAAGAAGGAGAAGAAGCATGTTGTGATAGATTACTGTGGGGAGATCAAATCGTCTTTCATTGAGGAGCACAACGCTTAATGGTTTAAGATTTTTTACTTTAACACACCTGATTAAACCACAGTTACACATATTAGAAACCTATATAGCCAATAAAGGGCACAAATACTAGTGCATGTGGTATATACTCCCTTAAGGTTTTCAGCCAAGGCCCCTATGAGGGTCTTTTCTTTTCTTTTTAATCTTACTGAGTGTATAAAATAGTGTCACCATGTGAATGACACTCACAAACATGACTATTACTTCCAGTATGTCACATTATTTACAGCCCTCTATATAGAACTGCTAGACCGTATGTTACCAAGCATATTGTAGATACGCTTGAGGCCAAATAAACTAGCAAGCTAAGAGAGCTAGCTAAAAATTTAAGACAGTTTTCTAGCTAACTTCAACAGTATTTTCAACCACATGGAAGTTGCACATTTAAATTTTGATGCAATTAAAGAACATTTAAAATGTCTTTCCACAACAATATTCTTCTATATTTAATATTCCATTTTGTTCACATAAGTATGTTAAATTTACATTGGAGAGTGGAAGCAGTTATAGTATCCATGTACAGAACGACTTCATTAGCTATCTAGGTCTCTAATATGTATGTTTATTGATTTTACTTATGGAAGCATTGGTGGCTCAGTGGTAGGTTTCTCGCCTATCATGTGGAAGGCCTGGGTTCGATTCCCAGCCAATGCCTCAACCCCAGCCACTGGAAGCAGTGCCGGTCCCAAGCCCGGAAAAATGGGAGGGTTGCGTCCGGAAGGGCATCTGGCGTAAAACATTTGCCAAGTTGTTGTGCGGACCAGTTGGTCCGCTGTGGTGACCCCGCACAGGGAGCAGCCGAAAGCAACTTCTTCATTGATTTTACTTATACAAATAATTGAGAACTGAATAAGTTGTGCAGGAAGAAATGAATTTAGAGAATGAATTTGACACCCCTGATACGGATATACGGTAAGAATTATAATTCCTTAATTGTTGTTCTTCTCTATGTCTCCATTTTACTTTATCACTTTATCTTTCTTCTTCACTCTGTTCTCTTCCTTTCATCTTTTTCTCCCTTGGTCTTTCTCATACTCACTGCATGGGTTCATATCTGGGTCAGTATGAAATATCAGAGCAATGTAAGCACAAAAATTAGCATGTTACACATTCAAACAGTATACAAATACTGACTTATTATTAGACATGGTTGGTTTTTTTTTCCTCCTTGAATTTGACTAGAAACTCTGCTGTATTGCTGTCATAGATTTCACCTTTACTTTTATCCCTTCTTCTAAACTTCTGGACAATGCGTTAGACATGATTTTATCCAGCGAGAGCAGTACAGTTACTCCTTTTCCACCTCCTTTTATAGTATATGTATCTACTGTATATATGTGATCATATATACAGAGCTGTACTGTACTTCCTGAAAGAGTGATCATCATTGCACCTGGCATGTAATACCAGTCTTGTGCCTTTCTCACACCATTCCTTCTGGTACAGTCTTATACACTCTTGCAAAGCAGAGACACATTTTTTTTTATTCCTAAAAGACAGGCATTCCTAAAACAGAGTGCTCTATTTATGCAAAATAAATAATCCCAAAACAAACAGAAAATATTAATAAGTATTACGTGTCCATTTAGTCGCACATGTAGTGGTCATTTCGAGCGACAGAACTATGCGAGACGGCAGGGGGTTATAGTGAACCATGGGAGCACAGAAGGTCACTCACAGACAGATACTACAGGACTAAAACAGTGTTTTGGCCACCTATTACCCACTCCAACCCCAAAAGGCATTCTTTTCTGTCACACTTTGAAATGGGCACTCACAGGAAACCGTTGTGTCCATGCGATATTTTTATAAAATGCCACATTGTTTAATTTCATAACATGTCCTATTTTCTAGATCAGGCAGTGGAATGCTCACATTATAAAGCACTGGATGTCTATCCTTTGCCTACTATCCTTTTCTCATCCTCTTTTCTCCCTGTGGTTCCACACCAGACTCTAAAACATCTCTTTCCTTTCGTTTTCACATGACTACCAGGTTTGTGCCTTCATCTTAGCTCATTTACGAACCTCCAGGACTTCCAGCTGAGTCAGAGCGGCGTGGTTGGAGGCTCAGGATCTAAAGGTGAGATCAACTCACCTCAATTCAATTTTTAAAAAAAGACGATTTCTCAATTTAGAGGAGTTCAAAAAAATGAATAAAGAAAATCACTTACCACTCAAAGTCACTCTTTCATTTACACATCTGATTCACTTTCTTTTTCACTCTTTTTACTATCACGCCATTTCTAATTTCTTTCTCTGTTTATCTGCTCCATCTGTTAGGGCGAGGATGCTCCTCCATAGCTGTGTATGGCCAGAGGTCAGTCCAGTTTGGTGATTTTTCTGCTCTAATACACATACTACAACTAGTAGGTTTTTTTCCTTTCTTAAATAATCTTTTCTTTTTCACTTCGTAATGACTGATTCATTAAATCCATTTTGAGCAAGAAAATTGTCAATTCTTAAAGCATGCTTTTCAAACATGTCAGTGTGGCAATCAGGGCTTCTATATTAACAATCAAAAAGGTCATAAAAGGTATGTTATATACCTTTATACCCAGTATTATATTTGATTTGACTTGATTTGTTGATTTAGCGTCAACTAATGCTAATATTTCAAAATACCTTCAAAATCCATTGAATAATACTGTATTTCATGTTAGTTAACTAGAATTAGCATTATTAATTATGAACGTTTATCAGTATTATTTTATCCCTTGAGAAATCCTGTCATGTACGCTTATGGTAAGCACTAGCTGTGCTAGCACTGTTAGCACTGAAGATTATGAATGTTTACACATGACTGCTATGGTTGTGCTTGATAGCAAGCGGGCTAACAAATTTTGTAAGAATGCGTAAAAGTTTATGAATATACAAATATTTTTTTTAAATCGGCTACCCAGAACAGTAAAGACCTAAATCAAATCAGACCATTATTGTGACAGTTCTTCATTAGCATTTGCTTACACCACCTTCTTCTCTCTGCAGATCCTCTACAGCTGTGTACATTTTTTTTCTTAAAAATGATCTATTGTTTATTATGTTATTTTCCAGAACAACATAAACAGATCACCAAACTGTGCTGGACTTTAGCCCTACATGCCCTGAGTTTGGTCCCTGCTTTAGGGTAAGCAGCTCTTTCTCCTCTCAGTATTTCCTGTACACAGTGCAGCTACACTGACCTCTAATGGCCAGTACTGTTTCTTCAAAGTGCTTGGATTCCTATTTGCTTCTCTTGGCCTCCAATTTGCTATTCTTGGCCTCCTTCCTTCCCCTAATTTCACAACCAGAACCAAATTGCCCAAGGCTTTGCCCTGCCTACAACCTCTGCACCTACATGCATTAAAATCTATTCTTATATTTCTGTCTTTCTTCAACTGTTGAACAGAAAGATTATTGCTCCACATTATATTGGCATTTTTTTAGGTCAGTTCTAAAAAATACATACACCTGATATACACACCATTAATTTCAGGATCTGCAATCAAGATTATTTGCTTAGAATCAAAAAAAAAAAAGTTAACAGAGGTTTGCTAAAAGAAGATCATTTCCAAAACCTCAAGCTGACCTGCAGCAGAGCCCTGCTCATCTTCAGCCTGATTGACCGTCACACTGAGCAATCACAGACAGCTCTGATGCCGTTGCTTTAGCTGGCAGTGTGACATCGCAGTGCTGGAGGTGGCAGTGGGGCAAAACACATGAGACTGTGCCTCCCGACCGTCCTCTATTCATTAGATGAGCTTTTCCAGCACTAAGTCCTGGAGTCCAGAATTAGGAAATGTTTTGTCCACTAATGTGCCGATTCCTTGTTCTTGCTAGAGCCTGACTATCCTGCCATGATGGGTAGTGTTAATATGACAAACATGCGTCCAGACACGCTACAAGTTACAGTGGCCTGAGCCTGTTGTTATTTAGAATTTTACTTCTATTTTTTTCTCATGATCGTTACTTACTATAACGACTTCTTTTAAACACTGAATTGAATTATTTTAATCCTCTTCTTTTTGTAGGTGGTTCTCTACAGAGTCAGCGCAGAGTGCTTTTTTAAACTGCACCTTCATTTATCTCTCTAATAGCTGTCACAATATGCGTGGCGCCGAACGGTCATTGGAGACGGTCTTGCGCAGTCGGACGCCTCGACGGATAGATACCAGCATGTCCTCTCCTTCCTGTGGGGGACATTTACTCTGTGGTTCGGTCTGGCCCTCTGGTGCCAGTGAGGGAAAAGGGTATTGGCCATCTCCCAGAGCTTGGGCACTGGCCACCAGCTCCCCAATTTTTTCCACCAGGCTGTGGCGGTTAGCGGCTAGCAGCTGGTCTTCTTCTCCCGGCTGCCCATAAACACTCATCTCGGCACCCGCTGTGCCCCAAGCTGCATTGGGCAGGCTCAGTCGCTTCGGTGAAGCCTTCACATACTCCATAGCAGCAGGAGAGGCATCATCTGCTGCGTAGAACACACATTCCTCACTGCCCACACGTGCTGGAGGCCCAGGGTAGCCACCGGGTGAGTCTGGAATGGTGGGCGTCTTAACCGGCACTATGGGTGGCCGGATAGGGATGGGGCCTGCATTGGAGAGGGTGCGCCTCACACCAGGCTTTGTGGAAGGTGTTCGGCGGATGGTGGCAGTGCCGGGAGTGCCCAATCCTCCACCACCACCCCCAGTGCCTCCCTGGGCACCCATGGCACTGGGCAAGCCAGCTGTGCTGGCTGGCCGTTTGGTCTGGATCATGCGGCGGTAGTTCTGAGCAATATTACTGTGGCGTGGAATTGTGGACGATTTATCAAATTCAGACTGGCCATCAGCATCAGCATCGCCGTTTACAGAGTAGCAATCATAATCAGAGCCTGAAGGGGCATAAGAAAAACAGAAGTGTATAAACAGAAAAGCAAGCGCACTGTCATATAATTTTAGTCAAATCACTGCAACAGAAATAACAAAAGATGTCTTTATAAACATGTGCTTTACCCTGAGAAGGAATAGTGTCCTCAGAGCATGAAGGTGTGGTTGTCTGTGTGCTGTATCCACTAGAATATTGAAGTGAGTCTCTGCTGCTCTTCTGCTGCTCCATACTAAGGCCACGAGTAAGTACCATGGCCAGGTCACTGGCTGCTGGGGACACCTCCTCACCATGCTAGAATATTGAATAAATATATTTAACAAAAACATGCAACATCACAATTAAACAGGCACATAGTACACTACAATGGCCAAAGTATGTGGACATCTGAACATCACCCCATTGGTGCTTTCTGAAAGTCCCATTCATAAGATTTAGTCCCTGCTTTGCTGCTAAATCTAGTAACCGCCACTTTTCTGGCAAGGCTGTCCATTAGATTTTCGAGAGTAGCTGTGCGGATTTGTGTTCATTTAGGCACAAGAGCAAGGTTCTAAGGTCAGGTACTGATGTCAGGCATGGAGGCTGGGGCATAGTTTCAATTCATCCCAACAGTGTTCAATGGGGTTGAGGTCAGAGCTCTGTATAGACCATCCATGTCTGAAACATGTTTACACCCTCATCCACTGAAAAGAAATCTTAATGCTACAGCATAGAAAGACAAGTTAGAGAATCATGTGCTTTCTATTTTGTGACAGCAGTTTTGTAAAGTCCAAAACAGGGGTGTGATGTTAAGGTGCCCCCAAACTTTTGGTCTTATAGTGTGTATTATCATTCATTTCGTTTATTCATCTTCATTAACTGCTTTATTTCTTTATCCACTTAATCCAGAAGCTATCCAGAGTGTGAAGCAGGAAATACAGCATAGACAGAACACCAGTCTACAACCATAAGTGCACATTTACACACTCTTTTTACAATCTCACAGCAATTTCAAGTCATCATTCCCCCAAACAGCTGAGTATAACAAGGGAATGTGGAGAGATCAAACTAGGTACCCTATAGTGGTGAAGCAGCAACACTTCCCTCAGCACCATTGGGCTACCCAAATCATAGACAAGTTTGGTTTTTTAAATGGATCTTCAGATGCATTATATACAGTTTATCACTGTGAATCTGAAGGGATCATGTCCTCTGTAGTGAGATCTGTGAAGGGTTCCCCTCTCTGAAGATCTCCAACGTAATGAGGAGTTATTAAAGTCATTTGTAGTGCCCCTTTAAGTCACCATCAGCTGACTAAATCAAAGGGTCTTGTGGGTTTTTTTTTTTTTATTACAACTTCAGCATTAAATCAAATTGCCTACACACATTAGTAAAGAAGCACCTGACTACCAGAGTTCATTGCCATCATAGGTCCATGTAGCACCTTTACTAATGTAGCACCTTTACTAGAAGGGGAAGCATATTACTGTAATCATGACTATATTGCCACATTATTCTATATGAACATTACCTTAGCTGCAATGGTGGCAGGGGTCATCCTGGGTCTCTGGGGATCGTCAGGATGCACCCCAGCATAACCTTGAGATTGGGGCGATGATTCCGATTCTCTCATCTCCTTCCTCCTCTGGAGCGTGTTGGCTGCTGGCTGTTCATGCAAGCCTGCCTTGGACCAATCCTGAAGGAGTAAATGTGGTTATTTCATGGTAATGAACGGCCTATCCTTCTTCTCTCGGATAAGAAAACAACCTGCCCACTATCCAGCAGTTTGAGGGTCCTTTCACGCAAACATTCTTGATTTAGCACTGGCCTGCACAATTTGTGTTAGAGTCTAGTGAACTCAGAAAGGACTGGAAAGGGCGTTCCATCCTTGGCCTGCTCCGTTTATCAAATCTCTCAGCACAGAGATTCGAAATCAGGATAGAGGAAAAACAAAAGGCTTGTGTTTAGGAGCACAATGAGGTAATGAATGAAGTTAAGCAAGAAATGAAATTAATGTAGTTGAAAAAAAAAGCATTATTCAGGACAAGCGAATTAATGCTAAAAGTATAAGCAAAAGAAAAGAAAACTATATGCAAAGAAATTGTGCGCATGGGAACAAACCTTCCAGCAAGGAACCTTTGATGTGGGAGAGGAAGTGTTGGATCCAGGGGAGCAACTATAGGGTGGGGACGCAGGAAGTATGACAGAGAAAGGCCTGATGGAGCCAGTGTGAGAGAGAGCAGGGCGGAAGGTAGCGAAGGACGAGCCAAACTGCGGAATGGAGAGACAAGATTCAGACAGTGAGTGGAGGTAGCAATCCCACAACCTTGTGACCCGGAAGCAGAGGCCGAGTGAGGGGACAAAATATTTCAGTGAAAAACACAGAACACATAAGCTGAGCACAAAGCATCTGCTACATCCTTCCAGTGCTACAACCATCCACATTTTCATTGCTCCATACTTACACAGCAGTAATATATTAAAAGCACAATTAAAGGAATATATAAGGTTTTATGAGGGAAAATATGTTTATTCAACATATGATCCTAAAGTATGTTTCCACTGCCAATACTTTTCACTACCAATACCTGATTAATTACTTTGATTAAGAAAAATAATTCTAATTAACAAACATTATTTTACCAAACATTATATGCCATAAGGTTGTTATTTTTCTGAATGGAGTAAACGAAGAAGACAGTATGATGTGTTAGGAAAGTTGAGACAATTTGTCAATTTTATCTTAACACTGTGATAGTTAAGGATTGTGTTAGGATGTGCTACCATCTGAATGACATCTACTTCTGTCAAAACATTTATAAAAAAAAAAGAATGAAATAGAATTTAGATATACATATTTGTATGTTTGCCTCACACCTCCAGGGTTGGGGGTTCGATTCCCGTCTCCGCCATGTGTGTGTGGAGTTTGTATGTTCTCCCCGTGCCTTGGGGGTTTCCTCCGGGTACTCCGGGTTCCTCCCCCGGTCCAAAAACATGCGTGATAGGTTGATTGGCATCTCTAAATTGTCCGTAGTGTATGATTGCGTGAGTGAATGAGAGTGTGTGTGTGCCCTGCGATGGGCTGGCACTCCGTCCAGGGTGTATCCTGCCTTGATGCCCAATGACGCCTGAGATAGGCACAGGCTCCCCGTGACCCAAGAATAGATCGGATAAGTGGTAGACAATGAATGAATATACATATTTGTGCAAATAACACACAAGTAATGGGTTTGAAGTAATGGATGCACAAAACTATGAGAAAGAAAGACACAGGCTAATAAGTTTAAACTGACCGCAGGAGAGGATCGCACAGTGGAATATGTGCTGCTTCACTCTTTCTGAGAAAGTCATTTGGGAGGACAAAATGTCCTCATGATAGGAATACACCTCGTAAGACCTTGTAAGAACATTCAGTTGGTCTTTATAAGGAAAAGACAAAAATTTCAAAAATGTTTTAAAATTCCCTAAATGTTTCTTTTTGTACCATTAGGGTGTTTTTGCTTGAATAGCAGATGACGTCTGAACCCAAGTACACTCGAAAGCTACTGATTTCACGTGAATCAGAGATGAGCTTTCAAAAAACTGCTTTCACAGAAAATAAGCATAAGTGTGAAGATGTTCATAGCACCCTGTCAATACCATACAGCCCAGTGGAAGAGCTTGGGAAAAAAAGAAAATACATCTGTACAGGTGTGTGTGTGTGTGTGTGTGTGTGTGTGTGTGTGTGTGTGTGTGTGTGTGTGTCTGTGTCCGTGTCTGTGTGTGTGTGAGCTTACTGTTGTAGGAGAGCTGCATTCACTCACTGACTGACATGTTTCGGAGGCCTCTGAAGATGCTGAACTTGACGACTTCTGAAAAACAAAAAGAGAACAAAAAAAGCACATCAAATCCTTTCTGTTATATACATATTACTCCATTTCAGTTACATTTAATTAGCACTGCTCATCTAACATTGAAAATGGTTGCTTCTTTGATATCATTTGCATTTTGACTACTTGTGGTAAGATTTTATTTTACACCTAGGGGAAAGACACAAATAATCTATTCAGACAAAACATTAACCACATTTTTATTCAGACAAATCAATTTTTATTCAGACAAAACATTAGGCATTTTTATTTTCAAACATGGTGGCTGTCCTTCACCATAATAACAGCCACCAGATTCCTATCAGTAGCTCACTTTTCCACATGGTGTGCAAATCATTTAGAATTTCTGTGTGCCTATTTCTTTGTTTCACCAAAAACTCAAACCATTTTTTATTAAACTGAGGTCTGGTTTTTTTAGGCCAGTCAATATAACCTGGTATTCATCATACAATTCACATACAAACCCTGAAACACTGAAATGTCAGTGCTGTACTTATCAAGAGTCTGGCTAACAAAATGCTAATTTTGTTAAATACTTTCCCACACAAAACTATTCAAAATTTTAAATAAACTGTATCTGTAACGTATTTGCTGTTAAACTAGCAAAAAAAAAAAATAAAACAAGAAAAAATTATTATTTTAGTTTTTTTCCACTCAAGCATTACATTATCTGAAACTTTACATCTTTGATGAAGGCGATCAGCTTATGACACATATCCCTAAAAAGCTTCTTTCCTGTTATAATGTAAATAACATACATGGTATTTTCCTTTATAAAATGCATAAACCCTACTGTATTGTTTTTCCATACTAGGAAACAAACATCACTGTTTCTAGATAAAGTACATCCATGCTATTATACATGTCCATATCTGTCCCCAATTAGAAGGATATTACAAATGATCTTTTATAAAGATACACAGATTTTTTCCCCCAACAAACCATTTTGTAAAACTCTACATTCTGTAAAACTCTAACATTAAAAGACTAGATTTTGTTTTATATGCAAATAAAATATGAAATATGCAAATTTGTGCATATGTATTTACAAATCCTTGTTTGCATAAATAAATGCCTTTTTTAAGTTATAATACAACAAATAATTTTAAGATCCGTCAAAGATTGACAGTGATTTTTTTTATATATCCCAATTCACCTGTATTCACAAGTTTATTGCTTTAAGAGTAGTAACTCTTTAATGATGAGGTTGTGATACCTGGCTGGTGATGTCCGAGGGCATGGGTGAGGGGGGTTTGGAGTAGATGTTGGCATCCTGAGAGATGAAGCCCGAGTCGTGAGAGGAGACACTGCTGAGGCGGTGAGCACCTCCTGGAGGCGGATGTGCCAGGCTGCGGTAGCGACAGGACGAACTGGGTGAATGAGTTTGCGAGCCTCCCGATGAGCGAGAGGCACTACTGTGGGCGCTGTTCACACTGCTGCAGGGCGAGGGAGGCACAGCAGGCACAGAGGACACAGACGGGTGGGGGGTGAAGGTATGGAGGTGGGGTTCAGGGATGAGTATTAATGAGTCATGCAAGGGATTTCAGAAGGTATAAAGGGCAAAAAAGATGGTTCAGAAGCATGAGAAAATACAAATATGAATGGATATATGAAGGTAAAAATAATGAAGTGAGCAGTGATGAGGCAAAGAGTTCACACCATTTAGATTGAAATTTACATGATGTTATGAGTGGGATGCGATAATAAATATCATAGAAAGCCAGAGGAGCATAAATGGTGAATAGGTAATGTTTATGAAGGGGATGAGAGGGGGAGGAAGGAGAATAACATGAAAGACACACAGGTTGGAGAGAGTGTAAGAACGGGAGACACCCAGGTATGAGCCGACACTGTATAGGACACAAGGCCTGGCATGGACAGCATGGCAGATGTCCACACATGGACACTTCCTCTACCTCCATGCAAGGCTACACAAACATACACAACATATATGGGCACACAATGGCACTTCCATACAGCACACTAGAGCATAACCTAAACCAAACCTTGTTTTTTTTAAGATTTATTTTTAGCTTGATCTGTTAAATATAGTCCTGAGAATAATTGTGCTTGAGAATGAAGAACTAGTTGATCTATTGTTATTTATATATTTTTCAATGCCACATTTTTTTTTTCAAAATGTCACTGCTGGACAAACTAGGCAAGCAAAATTTGAATCAGACCCATTTGACATTTGAATTAGATTATTTCATTTTTTGTTTGTTTGCTTTTTTACATTTGTAAGCAAAATTTCAATGCACCCTCTTTTTGGTCATGGTGTACACTGCAAGATAGTGTATATATTAGATAATGCAAAAGTTGAAGTCCAACGTCGTTACCTTTCACTGATTCTGATTGGTCAGGACAAGTTAATGTAACGTGTTTTTTCATAAATTAATCATTTCTTCATTTTATATTTTATCAGGAAAATTAATTGTGAAATAAAGCAGTCTGTTTTGTCTAATGGACAAATGGAGAGGAAAAAAATGGTACTGGTGAGGGAACCACTATTTATAGTTGGTTATAACATAAGTGCTAACAGGAACTTATTTCATGGAAGCTACGCCACATTAAATGTAATTTGCATTGCCATATTGTTGTGATACAAGAGGAATAAAACACATTGAGATGTTATTGAAAAAAATCAACCTCTGCTTCACAACACATCCACCACATACTGTACCTAATTATTTCCCTGTAATAACATAGATTGTTGTGTTTCCTTCATTAATTTCTTTTTTGAATAGAAATTATCAGAGCAGCTTCTAAAGTATAACTGTTTTTGTGATGTTTCTACACCCCACATGTTTTTTTTATCAAGAAAATTAAATGACTACTAATAATTTAGCTTTACAATGCCTCCAGCTGTGACCGATTGGAAAAAAAGGCATTGTGTTCTATGCAAATCAATCTACTGGGACATTGTTTTACCACTGTTCACAGCAGTGCAGTTTCTAAAGCATTCAGCACTTAGGCAGAGTAATTTTTTCTCCAAATCAACAGGCATAAACCATGTCAGATTACATCCCCTGTAACACATTATTACAGTTCAATACCCCACAGTTCAGTAATAGGCCATCACAGGTAATTATGGTTTCATATGACCACTCAAGCTGGGCCATTAATGTTTTGTTTGTAATGGGCACCCAGACAGAAACAGGATCACACACTGATATGTTAACACGCATCTGAAATACATAAACCGAATGAACACGATGTGTGGGCTGGAGCAGCAGGTAGATAAACATGCACCACTTTAGCACTCCCCTCATAGACACCAACATTATTTCACATGTCACTTAAATGCAACTGCAAGTTTACAATTGCAAAAGAAGAAGACATATTCAGTAAACTGTAGCATTAACATAAGCTCAAGAAGGCTGAGTTCTCTTCATCTCACCTGCACATGCTGCTTTTTCTAGAGCCGGAGCTACTAGGGGATGATGGAGGGGTCTGGTAGGACCAGCTGTAGTCTGAACCTTTCAGATCCTTTATCACCTGACACAGAAATATAGACAAATACAAAATAGTTGTCAAGGGACAATGCTGAAAGTTACATTTGTGTGATTTTGTTTCTAATAAAATACTTGTGTTTCTTAGAAAAACTATACGTCTTTTTCTTTCTTTCTTTCTTTCTTTCTTTCTTTCTTTCTTTCTTTCTTTCTTTTTAACAAAGAGTAAAATATAATGTAATACAGACACACATATGGGAGCACATAGTTGTATAGAATGTCATTCTATGCTGTAGCATTAAGGTTTCCCTTCACTAGAACTAAGAGCTGGAACTAGAACCATTCCAGCATAATCCTCTGCAATAAATAAGGTCCATAAAGACACAATTTGGTGTAGAAGAAGTTTCTGAACCTGAAACTGAACAACACTTACCCAATCTCAACAGCCACATTCTGTAATCTAGTGGGAAGTTTTCCCAGATGAATGGAGGCTGTTATAACCATAAAGCGTGGACCATCATCAACAGCCACATATATAGGTGTGATGGTCAGGTGTCCACATATATTTGCCTATATATAGTAAAATTACTAAAACTGAATTAGTAAAATAGTTAACATAACTATCATCACTTGTCTATATGAAATTTGTGACAGTTAACGAGGGGAAAATAAAATAAAACTATTTACCATTCACTATAAAGAAACCATGAGGGTAAACAAGGTAGCATAAATGCTATAACATGTTAGAGATACACTTATTGTGACAAATAATAACCATGTTTTAAGATATAAGCTTGATTTTTAACATACTAACTTAAGAGGTTGCACTATAATCTAAAAGTCCACCTTCCATATACATAGATTCATGAAAACACATACTCAGAATAATGTATATAAGACATTCTAAAATGTAAACATATACATATACTGTATACCAACTTTAGTGACATACACATTAGTGAAACACTATTAGATAACATTAGTGATAAATGACGATTAAAAAACATTGTTGGCGGCATATAGTCACAATTATATGCAAACACAATCAATACATCTTGTGCACAAAATCAGACTTCATTTAAAACATGTTTATAGAATGATCTTGATCTTAATCTTAGACTATGAAACCTTTCCATGATAGTGATAAACCTCTGCTCTTGCTGCACTGCCATACTAAACTGAAAGCCTGGGTATGTTTTACCTGTTCACTGGCAGGAGGCAATTTGTGGGGATCAGTCGTTAGCACAGTGAGGTCATCAATAATAGCCTGCAGATGTGTGATCTCTCCCAGCATGGCAATTTCTCCATTCTGTTGGATGAAAGGAATAGCAGATAAAATGGTCACTACTAAAGTGGACTAACACTATAGTCTAATTTTCTAAAGATGATGCTTGACATGATGCTTTTTCCTCACACTTCAGCTTTAAATTATTATTTTCTTGTTTGGAAAATCCCTGTCATCATCTTGGTATTGTTTTAATACATTATTAGCTCAAGTGGACTTCATAACATGGCCACTTGAAGAATCAAGTTACCTTTGTTGGCTGTGTTCAAAATGATATACTGAGCATTCTAGTCACATTTGACAAATAGCTATTTTACAGGAATCTCACCACTACAGGCTGCAAGAAGCTGATGAAGGTACAGAAGCGCCCTCTTTCTTCCACCAGGGCGCGCCGTACTGCCTGCTTCTCCGTCTCCTCCATCAGCAAGTACATATCGTTCACATCCTGCATGGCGCTGTCTAACTGAGGCTGCAAATCCCCACGGCCTTCACGGAGAGACAGAGTGCGAGAGGACAGACAGAGGACAGAAGGAAAGGAGTGTAGAACCCAGAAAGGAGAGACATGGGGAAATTAAGAAGTAATAGGAAGAGAGTGGAAGAGAAAAAGCAATATGAGGTGAGGAGAACATATCATGAATATCACAGTGAAGGTTTCAGAGCAAGACAATGGACAAGAGCAGAAAGAAAATATGACATGTGAAAATGACATTGTCATTTTTTCAGTCACAATACAAAATGAAGACATACACTAATCCATTCTCAGTAGCATCTACACAGATAATGGAGGACAAACAGACTACAGACCCCAGTGCTTTCTAATCTCACTATGCAAAATAAAATCTCTGAAAAATCTAATCATGTTATCATTTTACAATTACATGCAAATGACTAACTGTGGCTATAACACTTAGTGAAGATGCATAGTTGATGATGCAACCAAATAAGTGTTATGACAAGCAGCTACCGATGCAGGAATATGCAAGAAGCAAGGCTTGAAGCAAACATAACAACTAGGACTAGACTAGGGAGTCAGAATTTTTGTGTGCCACCATATTTTAAATCAGGAGAGCAGGAGAACGCCATGCAAAGTCAAACTCTGCATTCCAGTGCTGTTTTATACACGCCTTTATCGACTTCCCCTTACTACCAGAAAGTGCATTACCTATAATCACATGAGCAGCTACTTTACAACAGGAACACACTTTAAGTATAAGTTTTCCCTGAACTATGCACATATTATGTAAGAGATTGAATTCAATGAATTGTCCTAATAATAATAAGAAGAAGAAGAAGAAGAAGAAGAAGAAGAAGAAGAAACTAATAATAATAACAATTCAGTGCATTTTTGCTTAAATCTTTGAGAAATCTTTATAACTCAACATTAATGATTGTATGTTTTCACTTTTTAAACCCTGATCACTCATTATAATGTTAGTTACATTTCTTATTTTAGCTTAATAAGATAAATAAAGGCTAAGTCTAAAATATTATAAGTGCTAACTGCAATATTTACATCCTCACATGCAATTGATGCATTTACGACAATCCTTGGTGACACTGTCTGCATTTGTCATAAGTGTACTTAATATTCTATACTATACTTTTCTAGCTACAAAACATAAACTCTTCCAAAACTGTACACTATATCAAGGATAAAGAGTGATTTCACACATATTAACATGATTAACGTTTTGGCCTGATCTACTTTAGAGGTGTGCCTATTTCTTTGCTATAAATATATCCTCAGAAAAATAGGTTAGGGTTCTCTGGTTTGGTTAAAGTTTTTATAGAGAAGCCCACAGCTGAGTGAATTAACAGGGACAGAGTGAATTCCAAGTAAATTTTTAAGAAGTCAAGAACCCTTAACTTCTTATATGTACACTAGTTTGCTAATTAATTAGCTACATCCTATTGTTAATTACATATGCCTTTAATTCATTTTATTATTTTACTATTCCTTTTATTATTCCTTTCATTATCATGCATCTATATATTGAGCTACTTAAAACTTGACCTAATATATATATATATATATATATATATATATATATATATATATATATATATATATATATATATATATATATATTTTAATTATTAAGCACTTTTCTAAGGTGAGGTGAAGGGAAGTTGGCAAAGGCGTGTTGAAAAGCGCAGTGGAACACAAGCTAGAGCTACAGAAAGAGTCACGGCTTTCTGGGGAATATCATACTTACCCTGCAGTTCTATAAAGGATTATGGAGAGAGAGAGTTGGGGGGGGGGTAAAATAGAGGATGGAAAGGGGCATTCAGGAGAAGGATGTGAGGGGTGATGAGAGAAGGAGAGAGGAGGGAGAGCCCCATGTTAAGGTTAGTATAAAGAAGCCATCACAGCTCATTTCACAGCCAAAGGCCTTTGGGATTATTAAAGCCAAATGAGCCAAAGTAAAATAAAATAAAAAAATCAAATCGTCCTTCTTCGACTGTATCATACACAACATGAATCTTAATAAAGCATATAGTTTATTCAGGTATACATAAACATAACAGCATAGTGAATTAAAATATGCATCTTTCCACATAAAACTGCAGTGGTCCTTAGTCTTCCTAGTAACACATACACTTATCCTCTCTTCAAGAGCCCAAATTATTGGCTGCACAGATAAGAGCTCAACAAATGATGTTAAAGCTGTAGTTACACCAATTAGCCACCAGAGGGAGGCAGAGTGTTACACCATAATTTTATTCACCGCAGTCAAATCTCATGAGATTCTACAGATATTGAGCTTGCACATATTGTATATAAACACCTTATAAAAAATCTATCCATCATGTCCAACAAACGTTATAAAAGAATCTGCATGTTCTTGTATGTGTTGTTATAATCTGTTGGACTAAACCTTTAAAATATAGACATTTCTGCTAAATTATTTGTAGATCAGATTGTGCACCAAAAGATAATTAGACGCATCCACTGAAATCAGATCCTAAATATTTGCAGTTCAAGAAAGTGAACTGAACCAGTAACAATCGACAGCTCAGACATCAACAGCTAGTCTTTATATAGTTAACATTAGTAAAGAACACATTAATGAAAACATCTGAGAATTTTCGCACTAAATTTGCTTGTTTGTTTATTGCAATGGCATATATTTTATTCGAATGGCAATACACATGCTTTTGCTGCATGTTGTTAAGGAAAGTGTTCAAATGTTCAACTTTTGCACTTTACAGCATTTTTTATTTACTTTGAATGTGTTTTTTTGTTTGTTTGATTATTTGAAGCTTTGTATCTTTTTCCAGAGTATCTTTTGTTCTGATATGAAAAACCACCGTAACTGTATCAATGCTATTTTACCTGTCCTAGTTGTTATGGGCCAAAAAACTAGTATGGTTTTCTAACAATTCTAATGCTAACCCTTTCCTAGCTAGCATTGGCTGATTACTTTAGCCTAGAATGCTATCTAGATTGATTATTATTTATTTAGATTTATTCGGAACAGTATCAAATAAAGATTAATTAAAATTGGTTTAACTCAGTGAGCAGAGTGTTTGTCTTTGCTTTGAGAAGCAAAAGTACTTGTAAGGCATGTGTAACTGACTGACGACAAACATCCCAAAATTAGCCAAGTTGTTATTTTTCGTCACACTGTAATGTTGTGATATTGAAAGTGACATTTTCAATTCAATATTTCTCAATTCAGCTATTAATATCTCCACATAATGCTCTTTACAAGACTTCTTGTTTTAGGATTTCATGTAAAATGTGTTCTGGCAGCTGAAAATGGAGTGTGAAAGCAACCCATGAGTGTTTCAAGCCCAGTAATAATCATATAAATGCAATGTTATGGATCGGGCTAGTTCAATTATTTCATTATTCTGTTTACATCTGTGTACTTTGTACCTTTTCTTGCTTTCTTCTGTAGTTTCATAGTGTCTGAAGATTTCTTCTTTATCTCATGACGAGATCGTTTATACTCTGTGGCAAGAATGAGACATATGCCAAACATGTCAATGTCAAGTATTAAGCATTTTAGAAATGAAATTGTAGCTCAAATATCTCGTGCTAGTTTACGGAACACTGTAAGCAACCTTTGGCATGGTCTTTATCCAACTGATTGGTTGTTTTCTTCCAGTCCTCAATCCGCTCCTGTAGAGGGGTGATCAGGCTTTCCATCAGAGCGCTGGAGAAAAGAAGGAGATCAGATAATCGAGACCCAGATTTTATTTTGGAATGTTTACCAGGATGACATAGCAAAAACTCTGGTCAAAGTATGAGCCTTATTAAAATCTCTAAATTTGTGACTAAATGCAAAAAATGTTTTTTTGCTCTTTGTTTGTTTGTTTGTTTTGTGCACTGAAGGAACAAGGCTAATGCAGGAAATAATAGAAAGTGGATTTCACCCAAAATATGAATAAATATCCGCCTCATATTTATGACATGATTAATTATAATGCATAAAAATGACTTGTCAGTCTCTGCAGGGTTTTGTGATTTCGGGATCACAGAAGTGAACACAAACTCAAGCAAGCTCCATGAAATTGGGAGGAGCTTGCAATTTTTCCACATCACAACAGATTTTCTGCACATTCGGGCCAAGACAAGACACCAATGTGACATCATCACACCACTCATTCAGCCAAAGCCTCTTCAATTTATGTGCAGCAAACATGAGTACAGCTAGTTTAAAAGAAGAATGTGGTTGCATTTTCACCAATTTAAGTAGTTTCCCACTAAAAAAACTGCACATTGCTTTGTAAATTTTGATAAAAGCTGCAGCAAAATCAAGCATTTTTTAGCCACTTCAATCACAAAATAACTTCAGGAAATATTGGATAATATCTAACACAGTTCAAATTAAAATAAACGGTTGCTGGACAGTTATCAACAACAATCTGTCGACGAATTTTACCATCATGTCATTGCTGATGTACTTCAGAAAAAAAAAATCCATGATATTTTACAAAATAATTAACTTATAAATTAGCAGATTAGTTACATTAAATTGATATGTACATGTTTATGGTATATGAATATTTGTGGACGTAGGAGTAAACAAAACACACAGAACATGACTGTAATTAAGGGTTGGTCAAAGCACTTGTTTAACAGACATCATTTATTTTTTAACTTTTAAGCCATTTCTGACTTTTTTCCAGAATTTAGTAGCAAATGAGAGAAACCTTAAACAAAAAAAATGGATTTAATAGTATCGAAGCTTCTATTCATGAAATTGATAACAGATGTCTCCAGTGTGTGTGTGTGTGTATGTGTGTGTATGTGTGTGTGTGTGTGTGTGTGTGTGTGTGTGTGTGTGTGTGTGTTTGTGTTTGTGTGTGTACAAATCTCTTCTCTTTAGTATAAGATTTGGTGCTGGTGTGTTTTAGACAGCATATGTGTTGACAGCACCACAAATGACGTCTGCCGCTCTTCTTCCGCGTTACAGGATTATAGTCTGACAAAAGTACATGCATGGATGTAAAAACATACTGATTTTATCACTAACGAAAAGCACACAGAGATGTGAAACACTAGAACTGTCACACAATACACACATATGCACTTTATTCATAATCAGAAATACTATATTCATATCATCATATAATCAGTTATATATCATCATATAATCAGGTGGCATGCTGTGTTTTTTTAGATTTTGTCTGTTTATTTTTGCCTCGGTTTTGCAATTTTATTTTATTTTATTTTATTATTTACTTTAATTTTATTTTATTTTCAAATTCCATTTTCGACTCTATTTGTACTTTGACTCTATTTTTACAATACAGACAGTCATGAAAAACATTTCACTGCATGTCATACTGTGTATGATTATGTATGTGACTAATAAATTTGAATATGTTTGATCTGCTCCTGGAGTCTACTGCTTGTCTCAACATACAGTATGTGCTTTAACCCTTATGAAGAGCTTGGTACTGATGGGTGTTAAAGTATGGAATAATGATGCATGGTGAGTATCAGGAAAGTCTGTGGGAAAAAAAAGACAGAACAGGCAGTGTCATACTTGGTGAAGTGGCGAAGTTTGGCCTCGATGCTGCGGTGACGCATACACATCCTGGTCAGCGCTGAGCCGATGTCTCTGGTGGCACCTGAACAACACACAACAGAAAAAGAGACATCTGTAAAATACTATTGTGTATTACTATCATAAACATCATTTCTAACTAGAACATAAGGGATAACATGACCCAGAGGAGCTACACAACTCTCACATGAAATGCCTGGACACTAATCACTACTTTCTACAAGACTTTTCTGTGTGTGACCCCAAACTCAGTCAAATATTTATTAGACATAATCTAACCATTCAGTCACAGCATACACAGTCAGAGGCTTTATCCAAACATTGCTGGATGTATATATGTGAAACAGAGAAGGAGTAAACTCTATAATGGTGACATATGTCAAACTATTTTTAGCAGCAGCTGAGCGTTTGGAAATTCCTGACCTCAGTATTTGGATGAGGAAGCTCTTTCTCTTCCAAAGAAGGCGGCCCGTGTCGCTATTGTTTTCTCCTGTGTTTATATGAAGACCCTACATGTTGAACCGAGTGAGTAATATATAACAAAATCTCTGTGTCTGCTTTCCTTCCCACAAAACTCTTGGTCAGTCGCAGTGGCTGTGATTTACATATCCACTGGAATTATGTTAACACTGCTAACTGGATACAAAAAGAGTAAGATAAAAAACAGTAACTGCAATTTGAAACACACATCAAGACTTCTTTTAACTCACAACTAAGCGATTAGTCAATTGTGTTAGCATGAGAAGCAACATTTAAGGATACGGCTTAAAAAGGACCTAAGGAATCATGTCAAGTAAGCTTCCTGTTAGCACTGACTAGCACTAGCAGTGAAGATCATGAACATGGCTTAAAAAATGAATGCTTACTAATGTGATTTAAAAAAAAAAAATTTATTATCCCTGTCAAGCTAGCTCATGTTAGCTATCTAAATTAATATCATTATAAAAAATATAAATATAGCTTTAATAAATCATGGCACCAAAATGGCTCTTAGCTAGCTTGTTAGTAAACAAGTGTGTATGAGTGAGTTTAAGTAATGAATGTAAGGGTTTAGCTTAAAATTACCTCAGAAATTCTGTTACATTAGCTTTATGTTAATTATCCATGATATGCTCTGCTATATGGAGAATGTGAGAACTGTGAGAAGGATAAGCTCACCCAGCACTGTGCACTTGTTCAGAATTATATTCTACATAAATATTGAACAAGTTCTCTATATTATGTGTGTCTGTATTTAATGCAGTTTGTATGACTGAAAGGTTAAGCTGCTTCCATTTTCAACTACAGACTTTTACTATATTAAGTTTTTTAACCATTAAAGCTGTGTTCTTCTGCAATGTTGATACTCGGAAAAGACCAGGCAGGCTAAATAGAGATCGGAGATCAGTGGACTAATGGCTCCATCAATGCATCAGGACTTCCTGCACCACTCATAACCAGGGATCTGTGACATAATCATTGCAGCCAAATCCACTGCTACATCATACTCCAACTAAATGTGAAATAATCAAAACGTAGATAATGAAGCATTTAAAAACAAGAGGGCATCCCCCACACATCATTTTATCATGGTCTACCAGCTCATCATCAGTGTTAATATTTCCTTTGTACCTTACAGGAACTTCACCATCATGCAGATTTTCCGCTTGGATGCACTGCACAGTCGAGACACGCACACATGCCAGTGCACACAAGAGCAAACACAGACAGTCACACGCAAATGGAAAGAAGCTCCATTAATAATTAACACATTCCTTCTTTGTGTCTACTGTTCTACCCAGCAACCATTCATTAATGCTGTGCGCACACACACACACACAGACACACACACAGCAGAGAAAGCTGAAATACAGTCTAGTGTCACAACACTACGGTACTTTTAGTAAAAATGAGAGTGGCGAGAGGATCAGCAGAGAGTGAGAGAGAGTAACAAAATGGAGGATAGGTGGTATGTGAATTACACACAGTGAGTGTGAGTGTAAAAAAAAAAAAAACAGAAACCAAAGGTGTAAGACAGAGAGAGCGTGAGAGAGAGAGAGAGTGTGAGAGAGAGAGAGAGAGAGAGAGAGAGAGAGAGAGAGAGTCTCACACATGTTAATTGCTTTTGAATTGATTCTCTGTGTGTGTGTGTGTGTGTGTGTGTGTGTGTGTGTGTGTGTGTGTGTGTGTCAAGTACACAAGTCCATGAGTGGCAGTTCAATTACTTCATCTTTTCCTGTTTGCTGTTGTTTACTTCCTCAGAATTCTAACTCAACCAGACTGCTGACATCTGGGCAGCACATTTCCATCTCATACTTTAATAAAAGTGTCTGGCTTCTGAATTCACCCCCTCTCTGCAACAGAGACCACCCCTTGTGCAACAGATTTATACAGAAACATAGTTGAGGCCATAAGTTAATGATGTTTGTCAAATGCAAAGTCCCTTGTCTTGAAGACTTTCTTGTAAACACTGTTACAAAGTACTGATACTGGAGACTCCTTCCATAAATCTCAATCAATTGTCTCCTTACACTTCCACAAAACTTTATCATTTTCTTAAACAGTTCATTTTTTATTAGCCTTAGAGTATGTGGCAAAAAGAAAAGTCTTAAATGAGCAGGCACTATATACAGTAACATATTTCAACCAGCACATTAATATAAAGTCAAATAATTTATTTGAATTGCAGCTGGAACCACAGCCAGAGCTGCTCTCACAGAGAATTAATCAACATTTTCTGGTAAGAATACATTTATTTTATAGCTAAAACTTCACTATCGCTGTCACTAGGTACCATATGTATGTATATGTACAGTGGGGCAAAAAAGTATTTAGTCAGCCACCAATTGTGCAAGTTCTCCCACTTAAAAAGATGAGAGAGGCCTGTAATTTTCATCATAGGTACACTTCAACTATGAGAGACAGAATGAGAAAAAAAAAATCCAGAAAATCACATTGTCTGATTTTTAAAGAATTTATTTGCAAATTATGCTGGAAAATAAGTATTTAGTCACCTACAAAAAAGCAAGATTTCTGGCTCTCACAGACCTGTAACTTCTTCTTTAAGAGGCTCCTCTGTCCTCCACTCGTTACCTGTATTAATGGCACCTGTTTGAACTCATTATCAGTATAAAAGACACCTGTCCACAACCTCAAACAGTCAGACTCCAAACGCCACTATGGCCAAGACCAAAGAGCTGTCAAAGGACACCAGAAACAAAATTGTAGACCTGCACCAGGCTGGGAAGATTGAATCTGCAATAGGTAAGCAGCTTGGTGTGAAGAAATCAACTGTGGGAGCAATTATTAGAAAATGGAAGACATACAAGACCACTGATAATCTCCCTCGATCTGGGGCTCCATGCAAGATGGTGAGCAAAAATCCCAGAACCACACGGGGGGACCTAGTGAATGACCTGCAGAGAGCTGGGACCAAAGTAACAAAGGCTACCATCAGTAACACACTACGCCGCCAGGGACTCAAATCCTGCAGTGCCAGACGTGTCCCCCTGCTTAAGCCAGTACATGTCCGGGCCCATCTGAAGTTTGCTAGAGAGCATTTGGATGATCCAGAAGAGGATTGGGAGAATGTCATATGGTCAGATGAAACCAAAATAGAACTTTTTGGTAAAAACTCAACTTGTCGTGTTTGGAGGAGAAAGAATGCTGAGTTGCATCCAAAGAACACCATACCTACTGTGAAGCATGGGGGTGGAAACATCATGCTTTGGGGCTGTTTTTCTGCAAAGGGACCAGGACGACTGATCTGTGTAAAGGAAAGAATGAATGGGGCCATGTATCGTGAGATTTTGAGTAAAAACCTCCTTCCATCAGCAAGGGCATTGAAGATGAAACGTGGCTGGGTCTTTCAGCATGACAATGATCCCAAACACACCGCCCGGGCAACGAAGGAGTGGCTTCGTAAGAAGCATTTCAAGGTCCTGGAGTGGCCTAGCCAGTCTCCAGATCTCAACCCCATAGAAAATCTTTGGAGGGAGTTAAAAATCCGTGTTGCCCAGGGACAGCCCCAAAACATCACTGCTCTAGAGGAGATCTGCATGGAGGAATGGGCCAAGCTACCAGCAACAGTGTGTAAAAACCTTGTGGCGACTTACAGAAAACGTTTGACCTCTGTCATTGCCAACAAAGGGTATATAACAAAGTATTGAGATGAACTTTTGTTATTGACCAAATACTTTTTTTCCACCATAACTTGCAAATAAATTCTTTAAAAATCAGACAATGTGATTTTCTGGATTTTTTTTTTTTCTCATTCTGTCTCTCATAGTTGAAGTGTACCTATGATGAAAATTACAGGCCTCTCATCTTTTTAAGCGGGAGACCTGGCACAATTGGTGGCTGACTAAATACTTTTTTGCCCCACTGTATGTATGTGTGTATATATATATATATATATATATATATATATATATATATATATATATATATATATATATATATATATATATATATATATATGTATATGTATGTGTGTGTGTGTATTTTTGTGTGTGTGTAAAATGGTGGACAAAATATTTCAACATAAGCTGAAAAAATTGTCAAAAATTATTTTTGTAGTATAATACAAAAAAGTAATAGGATATATATATATTGTTATATGTTTTGTATCCCAGATGGCCAGCTCTCATTTATTAATCACACAAAGCCTGGTGTCCACAGCTATGTGTAAAGTGCTTCAGTTTTCACACTTCACAGTCATGTCCATCTGTTCCAGACATCCTGAGCTATGCTTCTAGCCCCACCCCACGCTGCTCAGCCCTTATTGATTTTTCTCAAGACTCTGAGTCAGGACTGTTAAGGGAAACACAAGGACTGGGGAAGAAGGTGAGGGAGAAAAAGACCGGCAGAGGAACCACCCACACATGAAATGACATGACCTAACAAGTGTCTATGCGGTTCACAGTTTTCAACACCCCCTTGTTTCTCTCTCTTACTTTTTCTCTTTGCCTCTCAGATAGATTTATATTCACCTCACTGGTGTTCATATTCATTAGACAGTCTCTCAAAATATAGCTAGAACTGCACATGATGATGTGGTCATTGTATAATAAAAATGGAAGTTTAAAACATAGGTCTTTCCTATCTGGAGCTAAGAAAATCTATTGAGTTCATTTTAGTCTGTAAGCTCTTATCCAGAGTGAGATCCTTACTGAAATTGAGAAGTTTTTCTTACACTTGTCTCAGAATTCCTCCCATAAGCTTAAACACACTTAATGGAAAACCGTAAGTACACGCTATAATCTCCACTGTGTACTTGACCAATAACAGACTGACAGAAAATACCTAAGAAAGAGCTTACATACAGGTGCTACCCTAAGGCCTTATTCAACACTATAAGCGCTAACAATACCTCTGTGTTGTGGATTAATGCACACAAAGCTAATCTGTCGCTAACAGTGAAAGTGCAACGCAGCATGATTACATCAATACAAATCCAGGTGCTAAACCCAAGTGCTAAATACCACATCTAGCATTCAGTAGGCAGGTAAATAGCACTGATTGGCCATTAGCCCTGTTGCCTCCAGAAAGTTAAACCCATCCAAAGGACACAGTAACAGTCTAAGCTCCTTGCTCGTTTCCAGGGCAACAGATGGAGTGAGCACCAAAGGTGTGCCAGTGCAGAGCAGAGGAAAATCAATCGGTCAGTGCAGAAAGATAGGGCAGCTTTGGTCAGAGCGCTGCATAACACTAACTGTGTTTCTGCTTCTCACTGCCCTCAGGACAGGATCCCAGCTATCAGAGAAAATTAGCTGAAAATTTTTAAGTAATTTACCTTACAGAAGGTTAGACCGTAAGATTACAAAAATACCCAGAAAAGTTGACATTGAACTGCTTAAGCAATATTTATTAGCTGGGATAAGTCCAAGCTGTTTTTTTTTTTTTTATGGCACCTTTATCCAGCACAAATTACATTTATCTCATTTTATACAACTGAGCAGGTAAGGTTAAGGGCCTTGCCCAAGTCCCCAGAAGTGGCAGCTTGGTGTTCTTGGGATTTGAACTCCTAACCTTCTGATCAATAGCTAAACAGCTTAACCACTAAGCTACAACTTCCCTGAAATGTGTAAAATTTGAATTGGGTTAATGTTGGTCGGTGATGCAGGTCTGCTCTTGGTTATGCTGGTTGTCTACCAAACCTCAGAAGGTTGTGAGTTCAAATCCCAGCATTACCAAGCTGCCACTGCTGGGCCCTCGAGCAAGGCCCTTAACCCTCAACTGCTCAGTTGTATAAATGAAATAAAAACAAGTCCCTCTGGATAAGGGAACATGTCAAATTCCATAAATGTATATGTAAATTGTTAGCTTTTCTGAGACTACCAAATGCACCATATTTAGAAAAGGCAATTCCCCAATGAGTGACTGACAGAATGATTGATTGGTCTCCTGTCTGGTCACTAAGTAGCACTAAAACTAAAACTCAAGAAATAGTATCAGGGAACATTTTTTTGTTTTTTTCTTACCAGCATACCGACAAATTCCTCCACTAGCACTGCAGCTTTCCCATCTGGATAAAAAAAAAAAACACCACCATGGATGGCATGATGGATGATCTCTGACCCTTCTCAGGATCAGTGTTTCTCAGCTTCTTTAGTTATTTCTTAAACGTCTGATCTAGAAACTGGGCTCAGGGTAACTAGCATGGACTGACTAATCTTGCTTTAGCAGGGTGAACAATATACTTATATGATTCATTCATTCATTCATTCATTGTCTACCGCTTATCCAATCTATACTCCCCGTGACCCGAATATAGATTGGGCATCAAGGCAGAATACACCCTGGACGGAGTGCCAACCCATTGCAGGGCACACACACACTCTCATTCACTCACGCAATACGGGCAATTTAGAGATTCCAATCAACCTACAATGCATAATCTAGCCATGGGGGTCACAGTCCAGTGACTTCTGTGCCGGTCTCAAGCCCGGATAAATAGAGAGGGTTGCGTCAGGAAGGGCATTTGGCGTAAAACATTGCCAAATTTAACCATGCAAATCATCAGTACGAATTTCATACCGGATCGGTCGAGGCCCGGGTTAACAACGACCACCATCGGCGCCGTTGACCTACAGGGTGCCGGTGGAAATTGTTGGTCGAAGAAGTAGAGGAGGGAGGAGAGTGCACAGACAGAGAGAGAAGAAGAAAGGTAAGAGTGTAGGACTGAGAATAGGAACTCTGAATGTTGGTACTATGACAGGGAAAGGTAGAGAGCTGGCTAATATGATGGAGAGAAGGAAGGTGGATATACTGTGTGTACAGGAGACCAGGTGGAAGGGTAGAAAGGCTCGTAGTATAGGAGCAGGATTCAAGCTGTTTTATTATGGTGTGGATAGAAAGAGAAATGGGGTAGGTGTGGTCCTGAAGGAGGAGTTTGTGAGGAATGTTCTGGAGGTGAAGAGAGTGTCAGACAGGGTGATGACTCTGAAGTTAGAGATTGAAGGGGTGATGTTGAATGTTGTTAGTGGTTATGCCCCACAGGTAGGTTGTGAGTTAGAGGAGAAAGAGAGATTCTGGAGTGAATTAGATAAGGTGATGGAGAGTATTCCCACGGGTGAGAGAGTGATGATAGGAGCGGATTTTAATGGACATGTTGGTGAGGGGAACACAAGTGATGAGGAGGTGATGGGCAAGTTTGGAGTTAAGGAAAGGAATCTTGAAGGACAGATGGTAGTGGACTTTGCTAAGAGGATGGACATGGCTGTGGTTAACACTTATTTTCAGAAGAGGGAGGAACATAGAGTGACTTACAAGAGTGGAGGTAGGAGAACACAGGTAGACTACATCCTATGTAGAAGAGGCAATCTGAAAGAGATTAGTGACTGTAAAGTGGTAGTGGGAGAGAGTGTAGCCAGACAGCATAGGATGGTGGTATGTAGGATGACTTTGATGGTCTGTAAGATGAAGACGTCAAAGATAGAGATAGAGAAGAAAACCAAGTGGTGGAAGCTGAAAAAGGAAGAATGTTGTGAGGAATTTAGACAGAAGCTGAGGCAGGCTCTGGGTGGTCAGGTAGTGCTGACAGATGACTGGGAAACTACAGCAGAAGTAATCAGGGAGACAGGGAGAAAGGTGCTGGGTGTGTCATCTGGAAGGGTGAAAGAAGATAAGGAGACTTGGTGGTGGAATGAGGGAGTTCAAGATAGTATCCAGAGGAAGAGGTTAGCCAAGAAGAAGTGGGACATGGACAGGACTGAAGAGAATAGACAGGAATACAAGGAGTTACAGCGCAGAGTGAAGAGGGAGGTGTCTAAGGCCAAGCAGAAGGCATATGACGAGTTGTACACTAGGTTAGACACTAGAGAAGGAGAGAAGGACTTGTACAGGTTAGCTAGGCAGAGGGGTCGAGATGGGAAGGATGTGCAGCAAGTTAGAGTTATTAAGGATAGAGATGGAAGGGTGCTCACAAGTGAGGAGAGTGTACAGAGGAGATGGAAGCAGTACTTTGAGGAGCTGATGAATGAGGAAAATGAGAGGGAAAAAAGAGTAGAAGGGGTGAACTCTGTGGAACAGAAAGTAGATAAGATTAGAAAGGATAAAGTCAGGAAGGCTTTGAAGAGGATGAAAAGTGGAAAGGCAGTTGGTCCTGACGACATCCCGGTGGAGGTCTGGAAGTGTCTAGGAGAGGCAGCAGTGGAATTTTTAACTAGTTTGTTCAACAGGGTTTTAGAGAGTGAGAGGATGCCTGATGAATGGAGAAGAAGTGTGTTAATGACGATCTTTAAGAATAAGGGTGACGTGCAGAGTTGCAGCAACTATAGGGGGATAAAGTTGATGAGCCATACAATGAAGCTATGGGAAAGAGTAGTGGAAGCTAGGTTAAGGAAGGTAGTGGAAATTTGTGAGCAGCAGTATGGCTTCATGCCCAGAAAGAGCACAACAGATGCAATTTTTGCTCTGAGAATTTTGATGGAGAAGTATAGGGATGGTCAGAGGGAGTTGCACTGTGTGTTTGTAGACTTGGAGAAAGCAGGGTGCTTTGACAGGGTGCCAAGAGAAGAGCTGTGGTACTGTATGAGGAAGTCAGGATTAGCAGAGAAGTATGTCAGAGTGGTGCAGGACATGTATGAGAGGAGCAGGAGAGTGGTGAGGTGTGCTGTAGGTCAGACAGAGGAGTTCAAAGTGGAGGTGGGACTGCATCAGGGATCGGCTCTGAGCCCCTTCCTGTTTGCTATGGTGATGGACCAGTTGTCAGAGGAGGTCAGACAGGAGTCTCCTTGGATGATGATGTTTGCAGATCACATTGTGATCTGTAGTGAGAGCAGGGAGCAGGTGGAGGAAAACCTGGAGAGGTGGAGGTTTGCACTGCAGAGAAGAGGAATGAAAGTCAGTCGTAGTAAGACTGAGTACATGTGTGTGAATGAAAGGGAGGGAAGTGGAACAGTAAGGTTACAGGGTGAAGAGGTGAAGAAGGTACAGGAGTTTAAGTACTTGGGGTCAACAGTCCAGAGTAATGGAGAGTGTGGGAAAGAGGTAAAGAAGCGAGTGCAGGCAGGTTGGAATGGGTGGAGAAAGGTGTCGGGAGTTCTGTGTGATAGGAAAATATCAGTGAGAATAGGTCACACAGTGAGTGTCTGAGGAAGAAACAGGAGTCAGAGCTAGAGGTAGCCGAGCTGAAGATGTTGAGGTTCACTTTGGGAGTGACAAGATTGGACAGGATTAGGAACGAGTACATCAGAGGGACAGCTCATGTTGGACGTTTGGGGGACAAAGTTAGGGAGGCCAGATTAAGATGGTTTGGACATGTTCAGAGGAGGGAGAGTGAGTATATTGGTAGGAGAATGTTGGACATGGAGCTGCCAGGCAGGAGGCAAAGAGGAAGGCCAAAGAGAAGGTATATGGATGGAATTAATGAGGATATGAAGCTAGTGGGTGCAAGTGTTGAGGATGCAGAAGATAGGGATAGGTGGAGAGAGATGATTCGCTGTGGCGACCCCTGAAGGGAAAAGTTGAAAAAAGAAGAAGAATCAACCTACAATGCATGTCTTTGGACCGGGGGAGGAAACTGGAGTACCCGGAGAAAACCCCCGAGGCACGGAGAGAACATGCAAGCTCCACACACACGGCGGAGGCGGGAATCGAGCCACCAACCCTGGAGGTGTGAGGCAAACGTGCTAACCAGTAAGCCACTAAGCCACCATGCCCCCCTATATTATATTATATTATATTATATTATATTATATTATATTATATTATATTATATTATATTATATTATATTATATTATATTATTATATACTGTATACTTATCCAGACTCATTGTACTTCTTTTTAGCATATGTTTAATATGTGTATGAGGTTAAAGACACATGAAGACAAGTGCTGAAAAACCAAAATGGATTTTTCTCTAGTGGATATCAAAGGACTTTTAATCAGAGCTCAGCTTTCATAACCTCCATATATTGCTAGCCACCCTCTCTATCCTAGCATTAATCCATCTATGTCTTACTCTCTTCCTTGTTCTTGTCATGAGACTCAGCAGTGCGGTCTGCATGCTACCTCATGACTCTGTGATGTGTTTTTTTGTCTGAAAATGATGCTGAAGGTCTCCTTTAAATATACAAACACAAAAAGACTAAAACAGTGATCATCCACTCCAACCCAAAGCACTCCCACACAACTGGTTATACATTTTGTACATATGTTTGTGTAATACTGCATTGTGTTAGTTAGTGTAATAGGATAGATATCGTACCACACTGTGGTACAAATGGTAAAAAATGATTGCCTTAACATAATTCCTGATTCAGTGTAAAGTATGATTTAAAAAAAATGAATCTGAATTTGAAACAAGATTCCAAAATGAAATGGCTGATTTGATTTTGCATTGTGTAAAAGCCACATTAATCTAATTAATTATGTTGACTTTACCTATTGCACTCCTAAGTCCACGATTATGAACTCTTACCTGTGTGTGGTCATGACAGCTACTGAAATCTATCCTACATTCAGTTACTGCATCAATTATGCACATTATATTGTTCCTCATTGTCCATTTCTCTCATCACTATAAAGTATTATACTCTCAAGGATTGGTTTAATTGTCTAATATTCTATATACATTTTTGTATTTTAAAAAGATACACAGCCAACTGGTACACACTCCTCAACTCCCACCATCATCACTGTTTACTCTGATTACGCAAAATCCACGGAAATTAAAGAATATGTGGATACAGCAAGTATTTTGGTGCTATTTCAACTTGCCCCCTAGTGGATGGAGTGTTTTATACATCCATCCTACAGGTGTACACTATATTGCCAAAAGTTTTGGGACGCCTGCCTTTACATGCACATGAATATAATATGGTGTTGGCCTGCCCTTTGCAGCTATAACAGCTTCAACTCCTCTGTGAAGGCTTTCCACAAGGTTTAGGAGTGTGTTTATGGGAATTTTTGACCCATTTTGGAATTTCACTAGAAGAATTCCACTAGAAGCACATTTGTGAGGTCAGACACTGATGTTGGACAAGAAGGCCTGGCTCGCAGTGTCCGCTCTAATTCATCCCAAAGGCGTTCTATCGGGTTGAGGTCAGGACTCTGTGCAGGCCAGTCAGGTTCCTCTACACCAAACTCACTCATCCATGTCTTTATGGGGCTTGCTTTGTGCACTGGTGCACAGTCATGTTGGAACAGGAAGGGGTCATGCCCAAACTGTTCCCACAAATTTGAGAGCATGAAATTGTCCAAAATGTCTTGGTATGCTGAAGCATTAAGAGTTCCTTTCACTGGAACTAAGGGGCCAAGCCCAACCCCTGAAAGACAACACATGAATTCAATGAATTGGAGAGGTGTCCCAAAAATTTTAGCAATACAGTCTATAAAAGTTGCATATGTGAATAATAAGTGTTGGGTAGCTGCTGCTTTTTCTATGAGACAAGCGTTTTCCTTTAACTAATGCTATTTTCAGAAAAAAATTTTATCAGAAGCAAGTCGCCAGTTGCTGTACTATAAATTCGCCAAAAGTAAGCGTTCCTTATACTTGTTGCCAAAGTAATATTGTTTATCAATGGGCGGCACAACTAGCATTTCAAAGGAGAAGGATTTGACATATAATATATATATATATATATATATATATATATATATATATATATATGTATATGCATCATATCATGCAATAAAGGAGAAGCAGTGTGTGGCACATATCACATGACTCTGCTGTCTTCACTCCCATTGGTAGTTGCTGCACCAAGTCACTACATATTTTAATAAAGTTAATCTTTTCTTAACTTTATTGCATCATTGGACATGCCCACACCTAGCTGCTGTCACTAGGGTTGCTGTCACTCATCTCAATGGAAATCGTCAGCTCTTAATGAAAATAAATTATCTCCAGTCACTTTGTCGCTGCAAATGTAGTATAATGCAAATATGAAATCAACATTGTTTAGCATTGTGTATAGGTGGATAGGTGTGTTAGGTGGAGGGTTATTCAGAACAGAGTAGTGATAAATACAGGACACTGTAAAAAGATTTTTAAAAAATGGTAAAAATCTGATTATTTCTAAATAAATGTTAAAGTTCATCTGTAATGAACGACATAACTGAAGGTCAGATTTATGCAGTAATGAGGAATTGAGCATGTAAGCTTGCCATGTAAACCTAATAAATCTTATATTCAGAGTTCCTCAAATCCAATAAGATCTCAGCTTCCTGGAAGAGCATTCTCATTTTACAGACAAAGCCGAGGAGAGCACCAGAAAAGCACTGAAGAGCTGAAGTTCACACGTCACATACTTATCTACGAGAGGCAGAGATACAGCACATCACTTTACATTGTGATCTACATCATGCTAAAGAGTTCAGTCCGAACACGTACTGACAGAACATCTTTAATGTAATGTCCCACAAACCGCAAGAGGACGACACAAATAGATCAAGTCATCAGCACCTGTCAGGAGTGACCTCATCTCGTCTCAGACAGCACACATTTACACACTAACCTGGTTACACACACACACACTGATAGAACTGGTCAGTGCAGGCAAGATCTACTATTTAATCTATATCACCATTTCCAGTTTAGAAAGTTATACATAGGGGAAAACAATAAACAGGAAGCCTTGATGTTCTTATGCTTCATAAGACACTCACATTATACTCAGACATAAAACCCACACACCCACACACACACCAACGTACTGCCCTAAAACCATGTTAACACACCCGGAACAATCTATCATAGACCTCCATAATTTTCTGATTACTGCAGGAAGAGAAAATAGCTTTTTTACCACACACACACACACACACACACACACACACACACACACACACACACACACACACACACACACACACACACACACACACACTTTGAGCCGGAATAAGCATCAGCACTGAAGTGGAACTGAACCTGTCTTTCCCAGCAAGCACATTTCTACTCACTCCTACAATCCACCATTTTTGCTCAACCAGGACCTTTTTGGAAGCAACAATATCCAGTAGGAAACTTCCATCCTTTGACATTTTCTGGTAAATGCATCAGATGTGCTTCTAGAAGTTCTGGAAAACTTTACAAAGCCTGGAAGATTTATTGTTTTCCTGAACGGTAAGTGTTTTTGATAGGAACTCTCGGATCTGCAGGCTATACAATGAATTTGTGGACAGGTTGAGTGAAGCATCTGTTGTTGATTCAAACAAAACGGTGGCACATTTTTAAAAAAAATGGGGAAGGGGATGTGGCAGCATCTGATGTCATCTCATTTCAGGAAGACAATAAACAAACATCATTCAACATATTGCACACAAAATGGGGTAATCCTAGTGGATGAGCAGATTTAAATGAATGCTGAAATTTCCAGCTTGTTCTGATCACGACACTCAGACACACAACAGCCTAGCTGGAAAAACTGGTAGACCTACGGGAGTCAAGAAGCATTTATTGTCATTTCGACCATATATAGCTGATACAGTACATAGTGAAATGAAACAACGGTCCTCCAGGACCTTGGTGTTACATTAGGATACACAGCTACATAAGATAACACAAAACTAAGGGCTAAAAAGTAAACCTATCCATATAGAGTGCATGTGTGCATCCTTTTGCAAACACTGCAAGACAAAAGATGGAGCAAGACAAGAGACACTAGAGGACAGATACATAAAATGTCGCTGGATAGTGGGTTATTTTCCAGTATTATAATTATTTGTCTAAATTTATCAACAAAAACATTAGATTAGATTTACTAATAGCTTCACGGTTGTGTTATTTCATTAAAAACAGCTTGTCTAAGATGTATCTCAGAAATCTCAGTATCATTTTTCATTTCTCATTCCTCATTTCTCATGGTCACTGTCTAGCTGGTAGCTGGTCAGCTGAAGATGAAAGTAGCTAGATATCAAACGTAGCTTATCCTACAAGGCTACAACTAGAATTGAAGCTTCTTCCACATAGTTTTCACTAGTAAGTGCTATAGCACACTGCGACCCTAGTTAGTGCATTGTGAGCCTCAATCACATAAAAAAAAATTTAAATTACAAATTAGACAGTGAACTAAAAACACAAAAATACAGTATAAAAATGACTTTTTTATATATTAAATGCAGCACTAACATGTGTCTTAAACTTATTGTATTAAGTATTTATTTGGTGGCTTTTATGCATCTTAACATCTAAGTAAATTTCAAGTATTTAGCTTAGAAGTATTCAACAGTAGATATGCACTAGAATTAAAGATTTATAAAGGGGAATAATATAGTGAAATGTCCAAGAAATATAATATGTCTACTGAAATTTGGAAAACACTCCAGAAAAACAGCAATCCAATTACTTCACTAAATAGTAAATCAAAAACAAATTCAGCTTTTCTTAGCTAAGCTACAAGTTAGGCTACTCAGCAACAAATGTAGCAGCACTAAATTAGCTAGCTAGATTACAAGCAGCATGGGGAAATAAAAGGCTTTTGAAGCTGCTTCCATAATTGATGTCTTGGTTATGTGTATAATAACTAAAATAAGCTCTCTGACAGAATTTGTCTGTAGTACAGATTCCATAAGGCATAGCTGAGCAGGAAAGAAAAATGACAGATTCAAAAAACTTTGAACGGGTTAAGAAAACAAAACGATTTATTAATATTACTACATAATGCCAGTACATTTCCCATCAGCCCTGAAAATCTAGTTTTCTAGTTAGGCTTCTGATTGAGGTTGTGATCGAAGAAATCAGCTGGTCTGACATGTGATCATGT